>JAWZSL010000049.1:0-600000 GCA_034769285.1 Lutjanus argentimaculatus
CCTGTTGAATTCCTCATCTGTCCTTGGGGAAATAATCTCTTGTGGTTGGTAATTGTACGCAACTCTGTGGTTCACATATTGTCCTTCAACAGTGCATCGCTCACAACTAAAGTATGCATTGTGTCCCTTAATGCATTTTAAAAAAGCTCTTGCTGGAGCATCACAAATGAAGGCACTGACTTTTAAATTTAGCTTTCCACCTTGGAATGAAATTTTGTCTTGTTGCAGCCTAGTAAGTTCGTTAAGAAACTCTGACATGAAATCACCTACAGAATTGGGTTTCTCATTGCCACAATATATAGCTACAATAAATGGCTGAAACCTTTTCACGCTGCAAAGAATTGGCCAAATCTGGACATTTGATGATTTGAACAATGGCAAACCATCTATATTGAAGTTCAGCACGACATCACTTTCTGCAGGAAACTCATTTGGACACTGTGAACATATTTTCAAAATTCCAGACTCAAGACCAAAATACAAATATTGACCACCACATAATTCCTGTGCTTCTACTTGGCGAGGAGTTTTTAACAGTGTTCTTGCATCTTTGGGCAGCCGATGTCCATGTTTTCTCAATACAGAGAGAAGCTTGTCAACAGATGTGCGTGTTGCTTTGTTCTTAACAGCCCATTTGGCCAAATCAGTAGTTAAATCACTGGATTCATCTGATGAGGAGACGCCCCTTTCTGAACCATCACTGTCACTTTCAGACTGCTGGTCATCACACACAATATTTTCATCCTCAATGCCTGCATCATCCAACTCTTCTCCTAAATCTTGACTGACTGCATCAACAGTAAAAGGCTCATCTTCCTCACTGCTCAAATCACTGCTCAATGCTATTGCATGCAAATCAGCATTTCGCCGCCGCCATTTTTTCAGGTAGGCCATCTATTAAATACAAGAAGTAAAAGGACAAATAGGGGAAAGTGTTTACTAGGGTTGCAACTAACAATTATTTTCATAGTCTATTATTTTTTTCGATTAATAGCAGTTTGTTTTAAAATGTCAGAAAAGGATGAAGAATGTCTGTCAGTGTTTCCCAAAGTCCAAGATGACATCCCAAGTGTTTTACTCACAACTCAAATATACTGTTTATTGTCAGAGAGAGAGAGAGAGAGAGAGAGAGAGAGAGAGAGAGAAGAAAATATTCACATTTAAGAAGCTAGAATCAGAGAATTTATACTTTTATTCTTAAAAAAAATTACACAAAACAATTATCAAAATTTTTGACGATTAATCCAATAAATTGATTAATCATTGCAGGTCTGTGTACCTCATTGTCTGTCAAGACAAGGATTCAAGTCAAGCTACCATCATCCTGTAATGTTAGTAACCTCCATTCATGCTGTCTAAGACTGCAGTTTTCTGCACAACCATGACTGATTAAAACCCACCCAATTTATTAAAAACACACATTAATAACTTTTCCAGAAACAAGCATGCAAAACAATAGGCTAGCAACATTAATTGTGCAGCAGAACACATGCCATAAGTACACAATCTTTCTGTGTACATCAAATTGAAGATACAATGTTAAATATGCAGTCAACTGATCACAGTAGAGTTAGAAAACCATAATTTACACACATCACAAAATGCCCCTCTGGTGTTGCACTGCAAACACTGCCATGACATGTAAACCACAAATAAAACACAAAAATCTCATCTTAGCATAAATGCTTCATCAGCAACAATTCGCTCGAATCAACAATTAACAACAACACATCAGTTAACTCGCATTTGAAGCAAGCTATGAAGAAGCAGCACCAATTCAGTTTAAATCTAGCTGAGTATATGACCACCACTTTCAAAAACAATGCTGCATTCAAAGTAGCATCAGAATCACAGCACAGTTACTCAAGTCTGGGTGACATGAAAAATGTATTTTTAGCCCATTCAGATCAAATCTCCAGTTTGTTGTGCACCTATTTAACAATATACATCAATGGTCAGATAGCGTTGCTTGTTGTATTTAGCTGCTTTTAGACAACTGAGCAGCTAACGTTAGAAAAACAATGTTGCTACCTACAGTCGCATGACACTGTGGTAACATATCAGGGCACCAAGTTTTTTTCCCCCACGCAACTTTGTTCAAAAAGCAGTAACAGGACAAAACAGCTACGTTTCCCAATCGGTTGGTGTCAGTTTCTAGACTGTGGCTTACTAACAGTGACAGGTTGGACTGGTGACGTTATACAGCAGTCCTCATTAACTGATGAAGGTACCTTTTAGGATGGCGATATTAATTTTCTTAAAAATTTACACAATAATTGTGACAGCAGCCAGAGATGGATAATGGAAAAGAGAAAACACAGACCACCTCCGCCACATTTAAGTGAAGTACTTTGAATTACATATGAATTCACATCCGGTATTTGAGATTTTCAGGAACAAAGTTCCTTTCTATTAATATTTCTAATCCACTATGACACATCGTGACCTCCGTGAATCCATGTAGGTGTATCAGACAGCAGCATTCTTCATGAAGTAAAGGTTTGTGTATTTTGCATTCCGTTTTTGTCTAAAGTTGAAATTTGACACTACTGTTAGATCAGCCGAACTGCACAGGATGCAGGATGATGTCCCCCTCCCTCCCCGATTTCCTATGGCTGTCAAAACGTTACATAACAGGAAGCGAAAAAGTTGCAAATTGTAAACAGCTCGCATTAAAGGTCCCATATTATGCAAAATGCACTTTTTCAAGGTTTTCCAGTGAAAATATGTGTCCCCGGCCTGCCTACAGACTCCCCTGATATGAGAACAGTGCACTCTCTCCCTCTCTTGCTTGCTCCACCTTTCAGTGAATGCAGGCAAAAACACTCCGTTGGATTTTTCCCAAAAATATGACATCATATGCGGGGACACCGCCTCCTCTAGGCAAGGAGCTGCCTCCTCTGGGCAGTAAGCTCTGCCTCTGCTGCCACCCCCTGGAAACCTGAAGGTCCGCCTCCCGGTCGCCATTTTTTCCCCCGCTAATGCTGCTCTGGTAAATAAAGATGTTGAAAGCACGAGCAAAGTACGGCAAGTGCTCTGTTGTTGGCTGTAGCAACAAGCACAAATGTCTTCATTTACTGCCATCATCTCACCCAGAGAAGACTCAATGGATTCATTTTGTTTTTGACGGAAATGTCCCCACAACACTGGGTAAAGTGATATGTGTGTGTGTGTGGACTGCTTCATGAACGAGGGTCAGACTCAGTACAAAGCCGGAGTCACTTCAACACTAAAACTGACGGTGGATCAGTGTCCACTGGCTGTGACCTGACTTCAAATGTGGCAGCGTAAGTTTTATCATGTTTATGCTGCTTTGCTTGTGTGTTTAGTCGGCTCCATATGGCGTTAGCATCGCGGCTAATATGAGTAGCATCTACTTCATGCTCACACATGTAATATTGAGGGAGAGTCAAGATAATCGTGTGTAAACGTTAAGCCTCATATGAAGCTAATGAACTAAACCCAATAGTAAACGGGATGCTGGTAATCCTTTTTTGTGTGACTTCATGCTGACAGGTTTGTGTTGTTATGACGTCTCCTCTCTCCTCTGTGATGTTGTGTAACTTAGATTAGCACCAAGCTGCTCAGTTTGTCAGACCTGAAATGTGTAGTTACCTGCTGCAGAATCAAGCCCACAAACTTGTATTCAGACTAAACCGGGCGCTGTGATTAGTGCAGGTATGCGGTTGTGTTTATCTGTGCTTAGAATATAAGAATTGAAATAGTCTGTTTAGTTTGCATTACATTACATTACAAACTCAGTGGGGGTGCAGGACATGCAGGAGGAGGAGAGGGACGACGTCCATAACGACGACTGTTCTACTTTGATATCAATACAATTCATAAAATCATGTGACTACATGGGTTAATGATTTTTACTCACAAAAAGAACATTGTGTATTGTAACAATGACCATGTCACACACAGTAGGTGTTATTATAAATGTATCAGGCTCATAGCAGTGTATGATGACACATATGGTCTCAGTAGCATTTGACAGACCCTTGGTGTTACAGTTACAGTGTAACGTGATGAGATAATTGATACCAAATACTTACTGGTTTTTGAATTCTGCATTGCAACATATCACATTTATCTTTCATTTCTAATGAATAAATGTTGAATTATAGGAATTTAAAAAACAAAAACAAAAAAAAGTCAGTAAGAAGGACTGTGAGAAGTATTGATCAGAATTATTCTGTTAAGATAATCATGCTGACAGTTTCATTTAATTGGGTTTATAAATTCATCACACATACTGTCAGTAGTTATTTGTACTATACTGTATTGTAAACATTTTTTTCTTTTTTAGCAGCTGCTGCCTTCTACAAGCTGGAGAAGATGCTGACCAACAAGATGGCTGTTAAAAAACTGAGCCCCTCCACCAGACTTCATCTGAGGCTTTCCACAGCATCGTCCTTTGTTTTACACCAAACAATGTTGTTTCCATTTCTTGGAAAGCTGTGCAGGTAAATAGAATTGTAGTTATGTTGAACTTGTTAAAATATGTACAGTTTGTCATGATTTACATCTTTGATTTTCTCTGTACTGCTGTACTTCCAGACTCTGCCTGGCTGACATGTTTTACAAATGCTGAAAAACCACACGTCACATCTGGTGGAGACCAACTCTTCAAAGTGCAAAGTTCCCAAAGGCCATGAGAGGAGCATGCAGAGCAAAACCAGTGAAGACTGAGACAACATTTTGTAAGTGTTACGTTCTTTTATTTGTCACATTAATCTGTATGTTGTATTTACAGTTGCACTGTCACATTTTTTGTTGTAAAAGTTTCAACAAAAAAATAGAAAACTATTATTAAAATTATATAAATACACACACAACTGATATGCACAGTTTTTTTGTTTGTTTTTTTTAAGTCTAAACAAAATCTTTGTGTAATACTGCACAGGGTATGTGGCTGATTTGATGGACCTCATCTTTGAGAAAGTCCTTCTGGACCCAGCACCAGACATGGATGAAGATCCAGAGGACCTGAGTGCGCAGTATGAGGAGCGAGACGAGGAGGAGGTCGTCGCCAGCTGTGTGTCCTGGTTCAACTAAGGGGAGGTCTGAATCCAACATAGCGGCCCTGGGCACCAGGAAACATGGTGAGAATCTGAAGAACCAGACTGTGACGAGGAGTGACGAGGAAGCACCAGCTCACAACACTCTGATAGGCTGATACCTGTAACGACTGAAACAAGAGGAAAAGATGTCCAGTTAGCATTGTAGCCTTGTAAACATCAATATTTGATATGTCAAACATTTTTCATATGGATTCAGTGAATTTCAGTTTTTTACTGTCATGGATAATAGGTACATCATTTGACATGTTATATGTTGTGATATATATGTGATTCAATAAATGCTTCATGGTGTAAAAATGATCTCCTGTGAATTCATGTTTAATATGTACAGTATCTACTTATTATGGGATGTGTTTCTCCATTCATGATGTTTTGTGAACACTGTAATGTTATGAACCACTGAAGTCATGTAAAGCAAATGCAAAGAATCTGACATATTAACTTCATAAATACAAAGTTACAATAAGTTGTGATTTTTTTTTCTCAGTATTGTGAAATAAACCCTGACAGGCTGATGCAGGACCGCAACACAAAGTGGAGTTAATTCATCCTCAAGGAGTTTATTTCACAATACTGATTACTCACTGTACATTATCCTGTTTCATATACAGTAACTTACCATGATAAATACATTTGACACAAAATATTGATTTTAAAATAATTTTGCAGCTCATTCAGAGTCATTCTCATTCTAAGGTCTGTTGTGAGCACATCCAAAAAAAATAGAAAAATGTAAATATTTCAACAAAATGTAAGGCCTATGAAATTCAAACCTGACAGGCATTAGACAAGCTGTGGTGGATGAGCAGGAAGCTTTGACAAATTTCAAACACATAATGTTGGAACTTTGTAACAGGTAAACTGTAACAGTGTAGTTTACAAACCACTGCACACAGCCTCACCTCAGAAAACTGATGATAAAATTATATTAAATGATCATACTGAAATTTTATGAATACCAAAACAAGCTCAGTATTATATGAACTGTTTAACTGTTAACACTGTTTTGATGGCATCTCTGCTGAGAATATTGCAGAACAAAAAGAGAATTTATTGTCAGTAATCATCAAAATATGTAATTGGGACACGTAACACCTGCACAGGTAAGAGTACTAACAGTCTCACCAGAGACATGACGGTTAACTACATGCACAAAAGACAATGTCACTTATTCCCAAAATTTCCCTCAATAATGACCAAGCGGAGTGAGTTACACTTAGCATTATCTACCGAGCTACATTTTAGCGCTGTATCAACACACACATCGACTAATTGTAACGTACCAAAACACACCAAATTGTTGACTTACCATCAGAAATGTCCTGCAGCATCCACAGAGTTTGAACTTCTGCAGGAGCTTCTGTCTGTGTCACATTCTGGATCAAAATCAGACGTTTGAATTTCAGCGGGTCTGAGACCAGCCGTATCCGTGTCCAGCATCAGGGTTGGCCCCTCACGCCCACTTCCTGAGAGGGGCGCGACTGGGCGCGACTAGTCACAGCTCATTTGCATTTAAAGCTACAGGCACAGAAACAGCTCGTTTCTAGAGAGGCTGAAATAGAGGGATTTAGAGGCCTGCTGATCTGTATGATCTGAGTGGTGTTTTATGAAAAAAACTTCAAAAGCATGTTTTGAGGACCTCTGAGACATATAAAAACTTATCAGAAAGGGGCATAATATGAGACCTTTAAATCTAAATCTAAAAGTTAAATCTAAATCTAAAAGTTAAATCTAATCTAAATGTTAAATCAAATTAAGTAATTAAATCTAAGTTAAATCTAAATAAATGTTAAATCTAAATCTAAAATGTTAAATCTAAATCTAAATGTTAAATCTAATCTAAATCAATGTTAAATCTAAATGTTTAATCTAAATGTTAAATTCTCAATCCAAAAGTTAAATCTAAATCTAAATGTTAAATCTAAATGTTCCGCCTAAATGTTAATCTAAATCTAAATCTAAATGTTAAATCTAAATGTTTTGGGTGAAACTAAATATTTAGCTAATATGCAAATTCAAGATGCCGGCAACCGGAAGTACCAAAATAAAAGCTCGAGGAGGTCAAAGTGTGTTTATAGTGTCAAATAACAAATAAACAACGATCTTTTGTGGAGAAATTGACTCTTGGACATAGATTACAGTGGTAATAACTACCCAAAATAACAAACCCGTTTGGAGAAACAATATTTTACGAGTACCTTGAGTTTTTAGTGTCACTTTTTGCGGGACTTATAACCTGTAGCCACTACAGTCAGTCACAGGGGGGCGCACTTTGACTGATCTACCCCCGCCTGCCTCCACCCGGTGCAGTCTGCTGTTGGTCATCCATGCCCTGCTAGCATGGCCGAATCGGTGTTAGCCGAAAACATCGGGAGAGCCGTTTTGGCGGCCATTCGCACATTTTCGGCAACCACCACGGGGCCAGTGCCACCACAGGCCTCCTCGGTAAGTGTGTTTTCCAAATCATGTAGCATCGGGTAACGTTACTTATCCAGGCTAACTTTACAGATTTTCTATTAGTAAGAAGTGCACCAATGCACTTCATGTGTAACGTTAGCGTACTTGTTTTATTTACTCTGCTGGCCCAGCAGCATAAATGGGCATAAAACTCACACAGTGTTGACCAAGTGGTGCGAGTTAAGGAGCTGAAAAACAAGATGTGTAAATCTGAGTTCAAGATTACGTGAAGAAATTCTGAGGAGCAAAGCAGATCATATAGAGCATTAGTTACAGCTAACGGAGACTACTGTCTGCCCTCAGGGCATCAAATTACACTGTAAATTGTTGGCCAGATGGAAATCTGACTCTGTCCCCCATCAGACATGTCACCTCGGCTTACCTGCTCTAACTGTTAGGCTATCTGCTCGGCAAGTGAGAGAGTAATGCTGATGGAGGACAGAGGCAGTCTCAATGAGAAAGACATTTAATTTTAATGTGAATAAGGTACCATAGTGCATGAAAAAGCATACAATGTACTGTATCTCTCTTTACATGTGCCTGCTTTTTTTCCTTTGCCAATCACATCTCTGGTTTTTACCTGCTGGGCCTATAAACACATGAAAGAAAACAACAACATTATTCTGTAATAATAATATTTTGTCAATGTCTCTTCAGGCTCCCAACACTAACACACCTGGGCCCGCCACACCCTCCACCTCCACTGGGACATCACACCACTTGGTATACTTTCATACTCATGTAACCTAGCTGGCTGTTTGTGTTTTTTTAATCTGTGTGGTGTATTGTTTCCACATTACTTCCAACCATGGTGGCATATTTTACACAACACCAGTATTTTGATGGGTTGATGATGCTGTTGGTTAGTTTGTTTGCATCTACAGTTTGCATTCAGTATGAACTAAAAACTTATTGCTCTCTTGTAATGCATGGGTGTCTATGTGTTTTAATTGATTTCAGGTTCCCCTTCCATCGGTCCCACAAAGGCCTGCAGCCGCTACATACTCACGTTTTGTGAGAAGAAATAAAGCCTGCAAACACTACACTCGAGATGTTGTGTGCTTGCCTTTTTCTCAAGCTTCAACTTTCCGCATTCCCAGGGGAAAGTCCAGAGCCAAACTGGCACAAGATGGCCTCACTGGCAAAATCTCCTTCACATCTGAGTGGACTGAAGCACAACTGAGGGAGGAAATGACAGCCATTTTCAGGAGGTCTTTTGCATTGGCTATGGACCAGTCATTTCCCTTTGAGTATTTAAGCACCATTAAGGGATGTAAGAGACTTATGAAGCCAAACATCTCAAGCACTTTTTCGTGGGGTGGAAGAGAGGTTGCCTCCATCAGTTCAGCAACTTGTCTGTACTTAATGGCATTAATCCATAAACCTGTTCAGGTGAACAGTTTATATTACAGTACTCAGTTTTAGTTTTAGTCATGGACAACATTCAATGTATTACAAGAAAAATATGTATGTTACTTTTTGTATTTCTTTATATACAGTTGTTCTCATAAGTTTACATACCCTGGCAGAATTTGTGAAGAGTTAGTGGCTGGGTGAAGCCATTTATTATCACACAATTGTGTTTGATCTTTTTAAATCCTAATGATAAGAGCAAACACCAAAATGGCCCTGATCAAAAGTTTACATACCCTCAAGGCTTTACCCTGATAATAAACACACAGACTGACACAGACAGGTTTAAATGGCTACTCAGGGTAACTGTCCAAGCCTGTAACTTGATTGCTTGTAATTAGTGTGTGTGTATAAAAAGTCAGGGAGATTCTGGGCTCTTGACAAACACCTGCACATTTCATCCATAGCTGCACTGACTTTGCTGGATTCTTAGCCATGCAGAAAGTAAAAGAACTGTCAAACGTTCTGAGGGAGAAGGTTGTTCAACGTTAAAACAGAAAAAGGATTAAAAAAAGATATCCAAAGATTTGAGAATGCCAATCAGCAGTGTTCAAGCTCTCATAAAAGTGGAAATTGAGGGGTTCTGTTGATACCAAGCCACAGTCCGGTAAACCATCAAAAATTTGTTGGTCAGGCTCTCTGATGATCTATTTTTTTATATGATTGTGTTATTTTAGGATGTCTCACATTTTAATTTGAATCCCATTAAAAATAAGAGATGTGTTTTGCCTGATCACTCATGTTTTTCTTAAAGAATGGTACACAGTTACAAAATCTTCCAGGGTATGTCAACTTATGAGCACAACTGGAAATAACAGCCTTTTTTCAAGTGAATTTAGTGTTAAATACTTCTGCATTGTCACTAACTTGATGTATTATAAATCACACATCAACATTCTTTTTTTTTCTCCAGGAGGAACCAGAGGAACTCTCTGATAGTGACTTTGAAAGTCCTGTGTCCCGGAGAAGGAGAGGTGGGTCTGAATTTAAATTGTTGTCTCGCAACAGCTTATAGGCACAGTCAATGGTTACTTTCTCACTGCAGTGATTTTATCATTTATTTATTAAAAAAAGTCTTATCTGTTCTAATTCTGCTCATCCCAAAATTCAGATATGGGTAATTAGAAATGTTATGTATTTTGTTTCCAATTACTGCTCTATGTTTTCCCTTCTTCTTTCTGTCCATAACATCATGTCATGTAGTTCGCTCAGTGTCACCTTCTGCAAGTGAAAGTGGGCTCATCACTGAAGGGAGTGAAAGTGACAGACCAGAAGAAAGTCCATTCTGTCAAGGTAGTAGATTAAAACACTTGTCTATATTATGTTTTCTATGGGCTGTATGGTAACTCAGGTTCAAACCCTGGTCCAGCCCTGGACCTTTCTGTGTGGAGTTTGCATGTTTTCCTTGTGTTTGTGTGGGTTTCCTCCACCATCAAAAACAGGCACATTTAGATTGATTATCCAGTCAGTCAGAGTTGGTTCCTGGGCACTGTGCTGTGGCTTCCCACTGCTCCTCTGGGATGGGTTAAATGCAGAGGACAAGTTTCACTGTACTGAATTGTATGAGTGATACTTGACAACACAGTAATTACTGCTTTATTTACTGGAAAAGTTAAGTTCACACTTAAGGATTGTAGCCCTAATTTTCAATTTGCTGACAGCAATCAACAAACTTCAACCAATGAAAGCAGACAGGCCTCTGTTGTCATTCACAGTTGCTCACTGAACACAACCTTATCATGCATCTATGTATATGGAGGGGGCACAGTAATATATTTTCTACACACAAGCTTGTCAGTATTTGTAAATTTCTTATCCCTGTAGGCAGCTGTACATTTCATCATGAATGTTTTCGGCCAGTAGCAGCAATATTAATAATTTGATGTTACTTCATGACAAAATGGCGTTTGGAGACCAGACTCATTTCTGATCCCTTTGTGGTTAAAATGATCATGTCATGAAGTCATGAAGTGTGCAAGCCACAACACTCCTGAGTACAAGACAGACAGTTGTGTAGTGTGAACAGTACAGTGATCTTAAGACTTTGAAAATCATGTAGTGTGACCAAAGCTTAACATAAAATGCCAACCTGACAGAATTTGTCAGTTTTGTCAACCTCAATTGTGATCACTGTAAGCAACCTGTGAACTGTATTTGGATTTCATGTCTTGATTGACACATCATTATAAAAGGTGTAAACTGAGCTTAGTAGCACAATTCAGTCATTTGTACCGAAAGGGAGAGGCAGCTCTCAAACCTGGCTTTTAAATTGTTTTAAGGAAACACACTTGAAAGATGGAATAAAGATGAAGTTGCACTTTGATAAAATATGATTAACATCATTACGAAAATATTTTCCTTTGACCTCCTTTTTATTTATGCAGTGCGGACTACAGTGCCTTCACCACCGAGGGAAAGTGAGGCCAGATGTCAGGAGACAGAGAGCAGCACTCAAGTGAGTGAAAATCAGGGCCAGGCAGGGGACCTGAGACAATTGTTTCCTTATGATGTGGCAGAATTTGTGTAAGATATGGTTTGGGCTTCATAGAAATACATCAGTGTAGATGTTGGTTTGTTTACATTATGAAACTTATCTATCTATCAATCCATTGCGGCTGACAATATATATTTGGGCTTTCTGCTGAATTTTTGGCTGCATTTGTTTATCTTTGTTTGCTCAGCCCTGTTTATCTGGAGGAAGATGAGGCTCTTGAAGAGGCAATTCAGCGTAGTCTTCTAGAAGAGCTTGATGGACCTGCTGTTCAAACTTTAAAGTAAGAGTTACAAGTAATTTTTTTATTACAGTAAATATCTTCTTTACACCAGTGTAAACATTGCAAACAACATGGAACAGTTATATCATCATGCACTGAAGGTGATGGTGGAGTAAATGCACAGATATCCAAAAGTCTGTTTATCTTTGTCGTTGTCTTTTTCAATATAGATCATCTGAAATGCTGAGCAAAGAAGAAATTGCAGGCCTTCTACAAGCTCACAGTGACAGAGTTATTACATCGGGAACAAGACAGATTTATGTCAGTCGAGCCAATGTTTGGACCACAGCCTTACGTCAGTTTAAGAGACCCAGTTTTGCAGAAAGGTGTGACATGCTCTATGTCACATTTGCAAGCGATGAACATCATGCTGAGGAAGATGCTGCTGACTTTGGGGGCCCCAGACGAGAGTTTTTTCCGCTTACTGGGGAAGGCTATCTTCCAGGACAGTGGAGCTTTTGAAGGTAATGAAATTATTATGTAGTCTGAAGGCTCACAAGTGAGTCAGCATTAAGGGGTAAATTAGTTCTCTTTGATTTGTACCAGTATGGTCTCTGATTTTTATTTAAAAAAGTTTTGACCACTCCTGTAATATTTGCCTAAAATGCCTATCCAAGGCGTGCCCAAAGTAAATTGAATGCTGTTCTTGAACCCTTTGGAGAATATGGATGGGCTTGGTCTCTTTTGAAAGGTAACACTCTGAAGTTTTTACCCCGACTGAAAGAATCACTCTAAGTGCTACTACCACTGAGTAATCAAAGTTGGAACACACTGAAGAATAATGTTTTTTTGTCTCGCCTGATTTTTTTTTGCAATCAGATGTCTGCAGATGAGTGTAGCTGGGACCTTTTAGCTGGAAAACACAATGGGACCACAGCATGAACCCTTACCTAGTCCCAGTTCAAATTTGGTAACAATCCTGCAGAAAATGAGTATTTTACACGTTTTTCTAAGTGTATGTCTAGGCGTTTTCCTAAAGTGGCCATTTGGAGACTCCAAAAGGACCCTTGGATAACCATGGTCACATCCCTAGGATAAAAGGGCATAACTCTTGAACCCTTCAACGTACAGTCATAATTTTGGGCTCTAATGAAAGGTAACACTTAGAGCTATCCTATCCCATATCCAGATTCACTATAAATATTGCTGAAAAAAAACTATTGAGGAAAAAATTAAAATTTATGCACATAAAAGAGTCAAAACGAGTGCCATTATAGAAAAATGTTTTTCATATAAAATGTAAACAAATAAATATAAAAATGAAACAATAAATACAAAAAACTCACAGCACACTCACAGCAAATGAGTTACACTATTTACATTACAGGAGCAGAACAGAGCAGGAATGCTCAATGACATGAAGGCCATGATCTCCTGAACGGTGATGTTGATCCACGGGTTGGAGGGTACTGAGTGATGTGTTGCACCATAGTCGTTAGTGTTTTGAGTTATTGTCTGAAGAATCTGTTGTGTGAAGAAAAGCTGGAAAAGCTGCAGGGCTGTGTATGTGGCTGTAGGTATGTGTAACCTGCCTCAGCTCTAACTGCTAATGGTAAAAGACTGGGAGATACAGATATTTATTTCATCAGTGCATTAATTACCTTATGGACCAGTAATCAGAAGTTTAGGTCGCTACAGGAGAAAGGGTGCATTAGCAAAGTGCATTGAGTGACCTAGTAAAGAACCTCACACACATCAAGGGTAAGTTTTAAGTGTGTTGTATTGTATTGAATGGAAAAAATGAAATTGAAGGGAAAAAATAAATAAATAAATAAATGGAAAAAAACAATTTTTAGCTTTCAGTCTCAGACATGAGATATCAACCACAGTTCTCAATAAATCAGTCCCCTTTTTTTTTAAAAAAAAGGTAAATAAATCACAGTCTCTGAATAAATCCCAGTCTCTGTCTTTTTGGGTTGGCTCGCCACGACCACTGAGGTCCTGTTCTACCTCTACAGATACAGGAAGAATCCCCAGTAGAAGAAGATGTCTTGCAGATCAACACAGGAATCCATACAAGGGAAAAGAAAAGACCCGGCCTGTAAAGGCCAAAAACAGGGTTACCGTATTGTTCACATAAATAAAATATGCTTTTAAATTTAAATAAATCCATATAAACACACATTTTTATGCATATTTGTAACACAGCTTCTTAATAATTATTTTAACCACGTTTTACTGTTAATTCAATGAACTGAATACATTTCTCAGTGTTAACATGAGGCAAAACGACTGAACATTTCTCCCCCTCTTTTCCCTTTTTTTTTCTACCGCTGCTCACTAAAACACAGAGCGAGGGCAAATGTAAACAAAACACTGCAATATAAAACCCCTTTTTTTTTTTTTTAACCACCACATTCATGAAAATAATGCCTCATTGATCCATATTAACCTTAGCAGAAGCAGCACATTTCACTCCATTTATCAGACCAACTTCAGTAAAAATCACTCACCAGAGGCTCACGGTTCACATATACACACATACTCCGGGCACAGGGCACAATACACGGCTCTCATCAGTCCAGGATCCCGCTTTTTTTAAGAGACAGGGACATGGGAGTTCAGTAACGTGTAACCTTTACAATTTAGCAATGGATGTGGCTAATGACTGGAACCAGCGCCGAGTTAGCGCCGAATGCTAATCAACACAACTCACGTTCTCCTCCGCTTCTGTCGTGAACACACGGTCCGCTCATCTACCCATGGCAAAAAAAAATAAGGAAGGCTCCGCTCTCTGCTCTGACAATAAAAGCGACTTAGACTTGAAATATCTGGCCCTCTCAGACAAAAATCGGCATAGTCTGCAACAGGAGGCTAGCACACCGCTGCCTCGGAGACGATCCGGCAGAGAGAGAGAAAAAAAACGGAAGCACCCAGGCACGTACGCCCTGGTGGCGTCTGATTGGTTACACTATCACACGAACTCCTCACGTCACCCGAATCTTTTACACTTTGAGAAAGGCACTTCCACCACAATTGAAATGAAATAAAGTACTCTTTTTTTTTAAACAGATAAATGAACTTATGTGTGTTAATCTTTTTTAATCTATTTATTAACATATTTACGATTTTTAACCATAAATCTTATTTATTAATTTTTTATGCAAGATTGTCATTTATCTGTCACATGGAAAAAAAAATATATATTTATTAATTTATTGGTCTAATTAATTAACTGGTGGACTGGACTGTTAATAAGGCCTGGTAACCTGGGTTACATATGACCTGGGGTCCAGGTGAATGTTTGGGTCTGAAGGTGGGCTGTGGTGGAGTGATGTCTGGCTCGTCAACATCATTCCACACCTCTTCAGGGCTGGTTGACAAACCAGTTTGACTGGTACTGGCTCCTGCACCAACACCTCTCCCCCGCCCCCGTCCTCTACCTTGTCCTCTGCCTTTTGTTCGGTAGATGGTCGCTTCGAAGGTGGGGGAGGTTGCTCCTCTTCTGATGAGCTGCTGTCCTGCTCCTCTCTTTGTTGCCACTTGCCCACAGGAGGTCTCCATTCCTCACCCGAGTCTCCTTCAGATGTTTGCCTATCATGTGAAAATAAAGAAATAACAGTCAGCCACACTCTACAAAATGGCATACATTACACCCTCATATAGTGCACTATGTAGCAGAGGTTGGAATTGTGGAGTCATCAAGTCATTTCCATGCCATGTATCTGTTCTGCTCCTGCACTAAACCAGCTGAGTCCAATAAACACAGCTCTTCAGCCAGGACAAATTAGTGAAAGCACCTGGTTCAGTGACTGAGCAGAACAAATAAATGGCATAGAGATGACTTGATGACTCCACAATTCCCACCTCTGCTATGTAGGGAGTGATCTTGGACACAGCCATTGTGCACATGCTTTTGGTAATTAGTGCGGTCCCACATACAAGTATAGTGAGTTACATAAAGAGAAAAAAACAACAACCAAAAAACAAAACAATTGTTTCTACTAATGTTTCTTCAGAGCTCAGATCTGCATGTAAGAGTAATATAAGTTATAATATGGTAGAAAAAAATACTACTTACTTGTCGAGAGTAATGTCCTGTCCCTCAGCAAACATTTCCTCTGCCGCTGAGTCATCCGTCAATATTTCGCTGTCGACCTCCGATATTTCCTGCTCCGACTCATCACTTGACCGTCAAGTGCATAATTCTAAGGCTTGTGCAGCTGTATATTTGGTTTTTCCAAAACTTTTCGGCATTTTTCACCTCACTTTCTCTCTCTTCTTCTCCATTCTCTTGTGCGCATTGTTACGAGCAGGAGTCACTCACGCGTCAAAGTGAAGCATGTGCAACGTTACGCACTGATTGGACCGGGTCAGCTTTGCTTACGCCCCCTGAAGCAGCATATCATTGTTTTCAGAATTTCATTGGCTATTCAATGTGGCTGTCACCATCCGAATCGATTCATTATTAGCTGAAGTTATTCAGGGTTGAAGTAAGGCACGGCCTTCGTTTCAACACAGCCCCTCATTCGCTATTGCAGGCAGAAGTCTGGGAAAGGAAGCTTATGATTGGTCAAGTGAGATGTCAATCGAAAGGTCAGCATGCAGGGCCCATTTGTGAACAGCTCCGAGTATTGTTTACATGTATACGCCGGACTTACGAGGAGAAATAAACGGATTTACTGGATATACAATACGTAATTTCATAGGATGCAGCAGCAGTTTGAGGCTACCTACCGGCACAGTAGTGTGTTTTTGGACTAAAAACTTTACTGGATTGGATTTACTGGACTTTTGTGAATGTAACAACACCATGTTTGTGGGGAAACATTGTGACCGGGAGCCTGCCTTGACACTTACGATGAGTCATATCAGCTTTTTAATTTTTTTGTTAGCTTGTTTACAGTCTGATTCGAGAGTGCTGTGATGATTATATTTTGAAATGGTCAACATATCTTTAATCACAAGAGTTTTAGCTTTCCAACGATATGTGGCATGACTATATTAAGTGACTGGTGACATCATCCTTGACGCCTCCCTGTTTAAAACCCCACCGCGGCCCGCCGTTGGAACGGCAACACTGCATTTTGTAGATTGTGGTTGAAGAGGAGAAAATAGTTTTGTGCTTACCTTGCCACAAATATTGGTTTGGAATGTCAGAGTACATGGTACAGAATGCGCTGTTACTTTATTTAATCTTTCAGGCACACCAAATGGATGCACACCAAGACTGAACATTCTCCACTTGCAAAAAGGATTATATCGAACCATCGGCAGGATGATGTCAACAATAATAGTGCAAGGTGGTGAACCGCCTGCATTTCTGTCCCCGAGTGTAGTCGACTACATTGTGTCTGGGGACATCCTCCAAGTTCATGTGACACCTGATGACATAGGGGACCCTGATATAAGGGGAGAACCTCAATACGGTAATGTGGACTATTCTGATCTAAAGGCTATTGTAGTAAGCCTTTGCTTTTTTTTTTCTTTCTTTCTTTTTTTGACTATTCCACAGCAGAATGCATTATCAAAATAATTTCATATTACCAAATAAATAACTAAAAATTCCTACTTTTGTTGTCATAGGTAAGTAACTATTAAGTGAAATGCACAGTCTATGCAGTTCTTCTGTAAATGTTGATTAAATGCAGTAATTTGAGAAAATAAGATTTAAAAGATTTGATCTGTAATATTTAGGTTCAACATGCAACCTCGGAGGACGATTTGGAGAAAGCAGTCAGCTGCTGTGACTCATGGCGATATCAAGTTGAGGGTCTTCCACTTGTAGTCACCATGGCCAACAGAGATGTGTTTGTGAAAAATGCAGCTCTATACCATACTGTTGTGCAACGGCAGAGCTGTCTTGATCAACTCATTGATGGCTTGTCCCACTTTGGAGTAAGATTTACCTCACAATTCTGTATCATATTTGCTCCATGCTGTGGCTAAATTACTAAAAGTAAATGCCATATTTAACCATAACTGCTCATTTTTATGGCCTTTCATTTATGGTGTTGAATTTCCCTCCAGGTTTTATCACTCCTGAGAGAGAACCCCAGCTTGCGTGTGCTGCTTGACATGCCTGGAGAGGACAAATGTCTAGCAGCTGATTTTGTAGCTGCTATTCTGAAACCAAGCTACTCCGTACTGGGAAGCAACAGAAGAGCAAGGGAGGAGTTGATTGTGGTAAAATTTAGGGAGTTTCTCCAGTGTGTTGAAAGTAAGTATTTATAATTCAGTATATTATACGGCAATCCAGGACATTTACAGATTCATTTTATTCTTTACAACTAATGAAGCTGTGCCGATCTAATGTTTATGTACCACAACCAAGAGTACAGTTGTTATCTGATTGCTTGTAATAATAAAATTGCTTTTTCACCAAAATACCTATACAGTAATCCATCAGTCACGCAATTACTCATTGATCCAGTCTTTCTTAAACCTGAGTATTTTCAAGTCTCCATGTCAACACTGGTTTCCCTTTGCTTTTAGATAAAGAGCTGAGAGACACATATGGGGACAGGACTCTAACCAAGGATGAGGAGGCATTCCTGAAGACTTTGAGCCCTGGTCACATCCTGGCATTTGCTACAGGGAGCAGCAAAGTCCCAGCCATTGGTTTTCATCCAACTCCTAAATGAACATTTATTCATGATGAAAACAAACATCTTCCCATTGCACACACTTGTGCAAATGAGCTTCAGCTTTTTGTGAACACAACAGTGGCTGATGATGATGAATTTAACTACTGTTTCTTAGTAGCACTAATGAATGGATCTCTATTCAGCACCATTTAAACAAATGTGAGGGTTTCACTCTTTAGTTTCAGATATGTGGTGCCATTACTATTTTTGGTGTCTAAAACTGGACTTAAGTATTGTGTTTTGAGATATTTAACAGCTACCATTAAAAGTACAAGTAAAGGCTTATTTTTTGCAAGCACAACTCAAGCATAAGTGTACTGTCCTAGTTTTGATTTTTATTGTTAATCTAGTAATAACTTACTAGAATAAGTTCATTTGTAAAAGAACCCCTGGTGTGTAATACACCACTGTTTAGTGTAGGGCTCTCACTGTTTGTCAAACCAGGCTGCTGTAGCATTCTGTGTTCCCTCTGCTCCTCTCATGGTAACAACCCTTCCACTGCAGCCCAGTGGTTGATTGTGTCCATATGTAAGTGTAAGTATGTTTGTTTACCTTGAGCAGGTGATTTCATAGAGGACGTAGGTTCATATTATACAGCAGTTGTTTCAATGGCAGTACATAAGAAAGCTGAAAAAGAAAGACTATAGCTTGTGTTTCCCATCTTGTGGTCATATTTTCTGTTTAAAGCTCTTTTGCAATAAAAATGCAACATATGCTATACACATTAAGTGAATAAATCTTTCACTTCCTGATTTCTGTAAATCAACAACCAGTACATACAATCATTATAGCCTGATCAGAAATAATATGAAAATAAATTAAGTAGCTATACTTGCACAAGAGTGTGCAACCATAGCCCCTTGAGTTCAATATAAGGACTAAGGTTTGGCTGTACCTATTGGTAAAAAAACAAAAAAAGATTGATAGGGCTGTCAGTTCTGGTTTCTATTGTTTCTGTGTGATGTTGGTTTGTATTATTTGTATTATTAATGCTTATACTGAAAACAATGTACTTTTGTAATACAAGTTGTTGCGAATATGATTTGCAAAGTGAGATTTACTTTATGTTGTAATGTATGATTCAAAGGATGGAATCGTTCATCTGAGTAATAAATGACAAATGTAGTTTAACCTTGTGATATGTGTTTTTTTTTCTCTTCTTTTTAACAATGATGGTTGATGAATTCAACTACCAGGGTTTAATATTCGGCAAACAGTAGTGAAGGAATGGAATGATGTACATTTACTCAAATTAGGTACCTCATTAGAAATTTTGGGTACTTTGTTAAACCCAAAGGGGTCTCTCTGTGTGCGTGTGTGTGTCAGTGAGTGAGTGGGTGATGTTCTACAGGTGCGGTGCCGACACCAACGGCTGATTGGTCCGGCTGCCTTCATAAGGAGGAACATCTCTCCTCCGCTCCCAACTCCTTTGTGTTTGTCTAAGTGCATGCAGCAGTAGGGGTGAGCTGCCCTTTCCTTTGTTAACGTTTTCTCCTGTGTTTCTTAAGTAGGGTTAGTTAGTTAATTTATCAGATTATAATTCCTAATCCCCCTCCTTACCATTAAAAGCCATGTATATTCAGATTTATTGATGTTCAACATTTTGTGATAAAATGAAGAATGTGTTGAAAAAATCCTTCTATTCATACTCCTCAAGCTAGATAGACTCTTTACAAAACCTTTTGGATTAGCTGAAAAATTCATCATCACAAACTTAAAAACTTTTTTTTCTGAGTTTATGAACAGCCATCTTCTCAGGGATGCATGATATAGGTATGATAGTTATGCATGTGATGTATAAGTTAAAATAAAACACTGACAGGTATGATTTTACTTCACTGAGTAGTTTTACTTTACATATATACGTACATCTTTCTTTCATACTTTTTTTGACAATGCATTATTTTCACCATGTTGCTAAACTATTCCATGTTGTGAATGAATTAAAGCTGCAATATATTTGTTCAGTGTATGTTAAAACTCAAGTTAATATTCACAATATTCTATATTCCATTTTCTTCAAATGTTGCAGTCGTGTCACAGAGATTGATGAAAGTAGCATAACGTTTGCAATACACGGGTAACTCTTATATGTTTCAAGCTGAATATTTCACTGAAGACATCATGTGCAATGTAATGGAAGACAGTTATAAATGTATCAAAACATCTGTAGAGCCCTGAAGAGTGTTTAATTGTTCTTTCACATAACAGGAGTCATCTTGTATTTATCCACTGAACCATTGCTTTTGGCTTGACAGAAAACTCAGTAGCAGTTGCCAAAGTGTGTCTGTAGCCTTTTTTAACACATACAGCAACTATGTGCCATCATGTAATTTTTAAACATTTATATGCTGGCAAGGGATAATTAGAAGAAGAAAAAAGGGACCAGCTTTAAATCTTGCAGTTCAAGAAGCACAATAAAACATCAATATTTGCTTCACAGTGTAATTGTTGAAAGTACAATGAGGCTAATGTTACCCAGCTGTCTGTGTAATGTTGAGATCACACATTTACAAGTTTATCAAAAATAAACTGTTGTGTTCTCTGAAACAGTATTTTGCCATTGGTGTCATTTTCAAGAGGGTTAATGGCATCATTCAGTTCTTGCAAATCCCTGTCATTCAATGGGGAAAATCCTCTCTGAGAGTTTGCTGAGGAACAAAAAAATTCTCCCGCTGTTGGGAGTTCTGGGTTGTGAAGATGAGGCAAATCATTGTCAAGAGTAAAGAGCTGAACTGGTGTTCTATTTCCTTCAGATGACATAGAGTGATTGTTATATCCAGCTTTGAATTCCTCCAAAGTGCGGTTGATTCTGGGTAGAAAGACATAATGGAGACAAAAGAGGTCTGTTGCATTGTCTGTGTCTAGGATACCCAGGGATTCCAGTTCATAAAAAATGGGTGCATAAACATGGCTGCAGTTTTTGTTCAAGTCTCGGTTGAAACGCTCAATCCTCTGGTTGTGTACAGAACTTCCTGTTAAGACAGAGCCTTCACCCCTGCTCGCATGCATGTCCTCCCAAACATGAGCGTTCTCTCCTCCGTGATCAGTCCTGATGTGCAGTGGTCTGCCAAACTTTCCAACAGCTTCAGTAAAGAGGTGTCTCACAGTTTCAGCACGATTATTGTTGGAGCAGTGAAGAAACATCAACATCCTACTGTAGCCGTCTATGGCACCATGGACGACCAATTTCCACCTGATCAACTTATGATTTCCGTCTACATGCCATATGAAATTTGGATGTGGGACAGAGTATACTCGCCGAGCTATTGCTGTTCTTCTCCTGGCTAGGACACCAATTGGGTCCATCCTTCGCAGTGAATCTCTTACACGTTGTCTTTGAACCACAATGTTTTTGGAGCGTAGATGCCCCATAAGCATCACTTCTCCCACATTTGGGTGTTCAGTTTTTATTTGAGACACTTCAAGATCCAATTGTTGGTCACTGATGCTCTTAAATTTTGACGTTGGGATATTATAGTATTGCAGTAACTTGTAGAAAGTTGGCCTTGAGATTGAAAGAATAGATGCCGCTTCAGTAAAGGTGGTTTTCAGTGAAAGAACATGTTCAAGCTCCTCTTTGGAAATCTGATGTCTTCCTGGGTAGTCATTCTAGAACACAGCAAAGAATATGATATTTGGCATGTCTCTATAAGAAACATGGGTTATTTAAGAGACAATTATAGACATAACAGATGAACATTCACATCTACTCATTATCTTTCTAACTGAAAATAATTACAGATTGTACTGTACATTTATTTAAGGAATGTTTAACTAAATAAAATGGACATTAAAAAGATGAGGTAAATGAGCAATAAATCAAACATGAACATGACTATTATTGAGTACTGATGACAGGTCACTGGGGTATAGTGTGTTGCTGGTAAAGGTATGGTAGCGCTGGTGCTGGAGCCCTGAGGAGATTTGAAATATAAACAAATTACCTAAGTTGTTATTATTTTGTCATGGTGTTGTGTAAAATATGCCACCATGGTTGGAAGTAATGTGGAAACAATACACCACACAGATTAAAAAAAACACAAACAGCCAGCTAGGTTACATGAGTATGAAAGTATACCAAGCGGTGTGATGTCCCAGTGGAGGTGGAGGGTGTGGCGGGCCCAGGTGTGTTAGTGTTGGGAGCCTGAAGAGACATTGACAAAATATTATTATTACAGAATAATGTTGTTGTTTTCTTTCATGTGTTTATAGGCCCAGCAGGTAAAAACCAGAGATGTGATTGGCAAAGGAAAAAAAGCAGGAACATGTAAAGAGAGATACAGTACATTGTATGCTTTTTCATGCACTGTGGTACCTTATTCACATTAAAATGAAATGTCTTTCTCATTGAGACTGCCTCTGTCCTCCATCAGCATTACTCTCTCACTTGCCGAGCAGATAGCCTAACAGTTAGAGCAGGTAAGCCGAGGTGACATGTCTGATGGGGGACACAGTCAGATTTCCATCTGGCCAACAATTTACAGTGTAATTTGGTGTCCTGAGGGGAGACAGTAGTCTCCGTTAGCTGTAACTAATGCTCTATATGATCTGCTTTGCTCCTCAGAATTTCTTCACCTAATCTTGAACTCAGATTTACACATCTTGTTTTTCAGCTCCTTAACTCGCACCACTTGGTCAACACTGTGTGAGTTTTATGCCCATTTATGCTGCTGGGCCAGCAGAGTAAATAAAACAAGTACGCTAACGTTACACATGAAGTGCATTGGTGCACTTCTTACTAATAGAAAATCTGTAAAGTTAGCCTGGATAAGTAACGTTACCCGATGCTACGTGATTTGGAAAACACACTTACCGAGGAGGCCTGTGGTGGCACTGGCCCCGTGGTGGTTGCCGAAAATGTGCGAATGGCCACCAAAACGGCTCTCCCGATGTTTTCGGCTAACGCCGATTCGGCCTTGCTAGCAGGGCATGGATGACCAACAGCAGACTGCACCGGGTGGAGGCAGGCGGGGGTAGATCAGTCAAAGTGCGCCCCCCTGTGACTGACTGTAGTGGTTAAAAAGTGACTTTCAAAAATTCACACCACTTTTTAAAACATGATTTGAAGCTAAATGTGACAAAATGTTGCTGTTATTTTCAGCATGAGCAACTTTACAAACGGCACCCCATATATGTGTGCTAATTGATTATTTAACAAAGTGGCCCTAGGCTTATGCCATAAAATCCAAGACTGTGCAGGAGGTCAGTCAGTGCTTACTGAAGTTCTTCTATCAGTTTGAAGCACCAAAACGGATACTGACAGACCAAGGCCGGGAGTTTGTTAATGAAGTATGTATGAAAAACTAAAAACATTTATCATCCACAATCATCCATCATCCACTAATTAATTATGTAACGCTTACAGTACTCAGTGACTCTTTTAGTCACCTGTTATTCCCCCTATGACTACCTTTAATTTGCTGCCTTTATGTATTTGTAAAATAGATCAACAGCAACGTGTGCAAGATTCTGGGCATCAGAAGAAGCCTGTGCGCCCCATATCATCCACAGACAAATGGACTGGTGGAGAGGATGAATGGGACGATCCAGAGGTAGGCCTATATCTATTTTAACATTTTATTAATATCACTCTGGAATATGTATTCTTGTAAAAAAAAAAATAATAATAATTTTTCTTCTTTGTAGGGCACTGGCCAAACTGGTGCATGATAGGCCAGATGTGTGGGACCAACATTTAGATGCTGTAATGTTTGGCCTGCGAACCAAGCGGCAAGTCACTACAAAGTTCTCACCGTTCTATTTAATGTTCGGGAGAGAGGGCAAGGTATCCCTCTGAAATCCCAGAGGATTACACGGTAAGATGCATTGTGCATATTGAAAAAAAAATATTTAAAGGTGTACAGAAAAGAAAATTGAATTTGAGCCCACTGTGGGCCTTAACATTAGTGTAATAACTCACCTATCAGCCGATGTAGCCCAAACTTTGTGCAAAATTCTATTTTTGAGTAAATCCGGGATGAAAGTGGGTTTTTTTTGTTTTGTTTTTTTTTTCCTCATTGGATAATGCAGGCGCACAGATTATACATCAGCCTGCTCACGATTTATCAGCCACTGATAATGGATCCGTCATCCCTCAATCAAACGTCTGAGACCAGCACACACACACTTAGCTTGGTCTCACCCCAAACCTCCTCACTCGGGTAAACTCGTGCGGGAACTCGTGAAAACTCAGCCTGACAAACAGGACAAACTGCCATTTCTGTACACCTTTAATAGCTTTAAACTTAGAACAATGTAGTACTTTAACAGGGATTTGGTTTAATTGTTGTTTAATTTGATTTTTAACTCATTCAAAAGGTGGATAGCAGTGTGGAGGACAACCTCTCTGTTGAGGAAGTCACAGAAAATGTCCTCAAACTGGATGATGCACTTCAAAGTGCCATCCAAAATATCAACAACAGCCCCAAACCCAGGAAGGGTAAAAAAAAGTGCTGTCAACCTTCAGGTGGGCATGAAGGTGCTAAGAATTAATGTGAGGAGCCAGCAGAGGAAAGGAGGAAAATTGGAAGCAAATTATCTTGGGCCCTACACAATTTCCTCCATCACTGACAAAAGTGTGGATCTGGTAGACCCAAGTGGGATTACTATCCCCAAAATAAATAAGGATCACCTTGTCCCTTATACTGAAGGGAAAGACAGAGTTCCACACAAACTCTCCACTGGCCTGCCCACAACCCCATCAAGTCATGCCCCGCCTGCTGCGCCAGCTTCCACCGGACTGCCTGCTGCACCAGCTTCCTATGGACCACCTGCTGCGCCAGCTCCCACCGGTCCCTCAGCTGCTCCAGCTTCCACCGGTCCCACAGCTGCTCCAGCTTCCTCTGGTCCCCAGGTCGCGCCAGCTTCCACTGGTCCCACAGCTGTGCCAGCTTCCACCGGTCCCACAGCTGTGCCAGCTTCCACCGGTCCCACAGCTGCTCCAGCTTCCTCCGATCCCCAGGCTGCGCCAGCTCCCACCGGTCCCCCAGCTGCTCCAGCTTCCACGGTCCCACAGCTGCTCCAGCTTCCTCCGGTCCCCAGGTCGCGCCAGCTTCCACCGGTCCCACAGCTGTGCCAGCTTCCACCGGTCCCACAGCTGCTCCAGCTTCCTCCGGTCCCCAGGTTGCGCCAGCTTCCACCGGTCCCACAGCTGACGGACCACCTGCTGCGCCAGCTCCCACCGGTCCCTCAGCTGCTCCAGCTTCCACCGGTCCCACAGCTGCTCCAGCTTCCTCCGGTCCCCAGGTCGCGCCAGCTTCCACCGGTCCCACAGCTGTGCCAGCTTCCACCGGTCCCACAGCTGTGCCAGCTTCTACCGGTCCCACAGCTGCTCCAGCTTCCTCTGATCCCCAGGCTGCACCAGCTCCCACCAGTCCCCAGCTGCTCCAGCTTCCACCGGTCCCACAGCTGCTCCAGCTTCCTCCGGTCCCCAGGTCGCGCCAGCTTCCACTGGTCCCACAGCTGCTCCAACTTCCTCCGATCCCCAGGCTGCGCCAGCTCCCACCGGTCCCCCAGCTGCTCCAGCTTCCACCGGTCCCACAGCTGCGCCAGCTTCCACCGATCCCCAGGCTGCGCCAGCTCCCACCGGTCCCCAGCTGCTCCAGCTTCCACCGGTCCCACAGCTGCGCCAGCTTCCACTGGTCCCACAGCTGCTCCAGCTTCCTCCGGTCCCCAGGTTGCGCCAGCTTCCTCCGGTCCCACAGCTGCGCCAGCTTCCACCAGTCCCACAGCTGCGCCAGCTTCCACCAGTCCCACAGCTGCTCCAGCTTCCACTGGTCCCACAGCTGCTCCAGCTTCCTCCGATCCCCAGGCTGCGCCAGCTTCCACCGGTCCCCCAGCTGCGCCAGCTTCCACCGGCCCCCAAGGTGCTGCAGCTTCCTCCTCTGGTCCGCCAGCTACAGCATCCAGTGATGGGCGAAGGACCACTGCCATTTCAGGTTATATACACCTCCCCTACATGTACTCCACAGTGGACACCCCTATCAGCAAGCATATGTTTTCTCATAGACAGACTATTGTATCTCAGATTTATTTTGGAGATCAAATAAATATGTACTGACAGAATTACATTATTACAACTTTAAATTTCTCTTTTCCAGATGTGAGAGATGCATGGGGGGTGGGGGGGTGAGAGCATACGTCCTGCTCTCCAAAGTGGGTCCCTATAAGATATTTTACAATGATATCTTTAACACGGGTCCTCAAATGGAGTTTGAGAGTGAGGTGAGGTTTTAACACTATTTTACTTTACATTGGTTTCCTATTTTAAATACTTTCAGGTAGACACACACATCTCTTTCTTTTTTATATTTTGCCCTGCAAAAAGGGGTTTAACTTTTTTTTTTTAAATTACAGGTTATAAATGCATATCTCACGAAACTTGTGGAGAGGTATAACCAAAACAACACCACAAGGGCATTTGCAATTGACACATTTGAAATGACACGGATTTGGGAGGGGAAGAAACCGAAAATTAAGGTAATAAAATATATTCTCTCATGTTTTTGTACTCATCAATACAACACAATATAAAAATATCACAAGACATCTTTTGTGTATTATCTTATGTTACAGATCGTCCCACAGCTGTACGAATTAATTTTGGGCGTGGTCAATCAGGCCCATCACTGGATGCTGGTGGTAAGTTCACAACACATTTTGTCTGTGTGTGTGTGTGTGCGCGCGCATGTGTGCGTGCATGTGTGTGTATCACTACACAGGTATTGTTATGGCATATTTATTGAATTTTTATCTTGTAGGTGATCTTACCAGCCAAAAAGACAAGCCTGTTTCTGGACCCACTTGGGGAAAAAAAAAAGGCAGTCAATCAGTGCAAGGATGTCACAAGGTAATATATTAAGCATTCATTTGTGTTGTCACAGATATTGTAGTTGCATAAATGTGTCATTTCAAATCATGTCTATTTGTGTTAGATCGTTCATGAGACAAAGGGGGTTAAATCCTTCGAGGTGGGCGTGTGAAACAAGAACTCACTCGATCCAGCAAGATGCCACATCTTGTGGGGCTTTTGCATTGAAGGTATATTATAACATCAAGAATATTATTCATCATTGCTCCGAACCTTGCTTAACTGTTTGTTGTAACACACAAGCATGTTTGGTAAATATGGACAATGACATTATATTACTTGTTATGTAAGAGATGTGTAAGATAGGAGAAAGAAAGTAAAATACTATGTTTTTTGGGGATTTCACTGTTATGTGTTACTTACACAAACAGTAATGCTATTGTCAATTTTGGACATTAGATGGTCAAATGACACTTCAGGTCTGCTTGATATTCAAATATAATACAGAAATACATTGTGGCATCTATTATTCACAGTTTGCTGAATGCATCTTGGATGGGTTGCCTCTGGTGTTCGACACTTCACCATCCAGTGTCAACAATATGAGAGAGGAAATAGCTGTCTATCTTCTTATGAATACAGGTGTGTTTTTTTTAAAATCTCCTTTTCTAATTCTAATACCATTACTCTGACAAACATTACTGACTGACCCTTTTTCTTTTTATTGCAAGATGACCTGACAGACCTCTGTCATATCTGTGGGGAGCACACAGGGGACACTTTGTGGGTAGGTGTTTTACCCATCCTTCCTAAATTTGGCTTTGATTAAAAAAATGCTTAAATATCACAAATTCCAAACAATATAATCATCACCCACATTGTTTTTTAGATCGGGTCTGACGTGTGTCCACGATGGTACCACAAAAGCTGTGCGAAATACCCCATAAAGGGAGGGAGGTCATATGTGTGTGAAGCATGCCAGTAATGTGTGTGTGTGTGTGTGTGTGTGTGTGTGGCAGTGTGGATGGGAGAGTGCATGGGAGAGTGCATGGTAGTGTGGATGGTAGTGTGCATGGTAGTGTGGATGGAAGAGTGCATGCTAGACCACTATGGCGCTCTCTCTGCGACAGCGGGGTCACACACCACGACTGACCCAGCACCACCTCAGCCTCATGATCCAAGCCTCACATGTCCTAACTGTGGCGCGACATCTTGCTCAAGGATTGGACTTCACAGCCATCTGCAGTGGCACCGTCGCCAGCAACATGGGCACTGATAATTCACCACTGCAGAAGGAAGCTACGCCATCTTCGCCATCTTCGTGTGAATGGTAGTGTTAATGGGAGAGTGGATGTCTGTCTGTCTGTCGTTCAGTCAGTCATTTGGCTGTTTGCCTGTACGACTGTCTGTCTGTCCAAGATAAATTGTTCTTTTTCTCAAAATTCATGAATTCTATCATTATTTAAAACAAGTGGACACAGGTCACATCATGTTCATAGTATAGTAAGATGTCAAACGAGGTCTTGTCATTGTGATGATTACGTTTTATTACAGGGTAAAAGACTCAAACTTTGCTGAGTGATACCAAGTGATACCCTTTACTCATTTCTCAAGCACTGGTTGAGCTCAAATCTGGTCATTATCACTCTGCTGAATGATACCAAGTCATTTTGAGAAAAATATGCAGCTCTGTACAGTACCAGAGGTGTGAATCAATTTTTGGCAGGTGAAATAGCCTGATTTTTACATTGTGATGGCCCTTTACTCATTTTTCAAGCGGTATAAAGCACTGTTTGGGGTCAAATCATGTAAATCTCACTCTGCTGTGTTATATTAAGTCACCTGGGGGCAAAATATCCATCTACATACAATACCAGAGGCATGAATCAGTTTTTGGCAAACAAAAAAAGCTGATTTTTACATTGTAATGTCCCTTTACTCATTTTTCAAGTGGTATAAAGCACTGTTTGGGGTCAAGTCTTGTAAATCTCACTCTGCTGAGTGACCCAAAGTCATTTCAGGGCAAAATATCCATCTACATACAATACCAGGGGCATGAATCAGTTTTTGGCAAGCCAAAAAAAGCTGATTTTTACATTGTAATGTCCCTTTACTCATTTTTCAAGCGGTATAAAGCACTGTTTGGGGTTAAATCTTGTAAATCTCACTCTGCTGTGTTATATTAAGTCATTTTGGGGCAAAATATCCATCTACATACAATACCAGAGGCATGAATCAGTTTTTGGCAAGCAAAAGAAGCTGATTTTTACATTGTAATGTCCCTTTACTCATTTTTCAAGCGGTATAAAGCACTGTTTGGGGTCAAATCTTGTACATCTCACTCTGCTGAGTGACCCAAAGTCATTTCAGGGCAAAATATCCATCTACATATAATACCAGAGGCATGAATCAGTTTTTGGCAAGCCAAAAAAAGCTGATTTTTACATTGTAATGTCCCTTTACTCATTTTTCAAGTGGTAAAAAGCACTGTTTGGGGTTAAATCTTGTACATCTCACTCTGCTGAGTGACCCAAAGTCATTTGGGGGCAAAATATCCATCTACATACAATACCAGGGGCATGAATCAGTTTTTGGCAAGCAAAAGAAGCTGATTTTTACATTGTAATGTCCCTTTACTCATTTTTCAAGTGGTATAAAACACTGTTTGGGGTCAAATTACTCTGTTGAGGGATCTAATGTAATTTTGGTGCAGAAAAAAGAAGCTCCCTCGGTGGCAAATATCTTTATTAGCGCAAATACAAGCCAGATTTAAATCACCAACTAGCCTATTCAACAGCGATATAAGGTAACTGGACGTACAGGAGGCTATCAAACGCAAACACAAATAAACATCATTAGATTATCATAAAGAAACTGGTTGTTTGAGCCCGATGAAGCCTGCCGCAGAGCCACAGAAGCTGCGCTTTTCAACTATAACAGACTGTGCACGCTCCTGCGGACCGGAAATCAGTTTTCTGGCAAAAATCAACTTCTGGCACGACACCGGAACCGAAGTAAGTAACGTGTTCTGTCTGTCACCTCTGCTCCGTGTCAGGACCATGGACAGCATTGTTGTCAGGCTGCCACACACAACATTGGCATATTTTCCACTATTATTCATTTCAGGACCATCGTGTTTTAGAGCTCTCCTCAAATGTCCCAAATGAGGCTTTCAGGGGCCTTTTCAGGTGAGATGAGCTCCTCCTTAGCTCCCCCGGTAATTCGAAGCATGTTTCTTACCTTACCTCTTGATGAAAACCAACTTCTGTCCAGTCAAACTGCACCTTTTGACCCTCTGAAGCTGTGTGTGTGTCCTGCGTGTTCCAAAGGCACCCTGTTGTATATGGTCCTAGCCAGGTTCTAGAATGTTGACACGTCATCAGAGGCACGTCATCAAAGGCATGGTTCTGTGACGTCACAGTGGCTGACACACACACACACACAGCGGCTAATATATACGAATACGAATACGAATACGAATACGAAATACTTTATTGATCCCCAAGGGGAAATTCATTTGTCTGTAGTCTCATCTATTTGTATAAGAATTATAGAGTCTAATGGCAGTTGGTATGAAAGATCTTCTGTATCTCTCTGTCCTACAACGAAGAGAGAGAAGCCTTCCACCACCATTATTTCTTTGGTCCATCAAGGTGTTATGCAGTGGATGATCCATGTTGTTTAGGATGGCCTCCACCGTCCTCATTGTGTCTCTCTCCACAACTTCCTCCAGAGAGTCCATCCTTACTCCGATCACAGAGCCAGCCTTTTTCACAAGCTTATCCAGCCTCCTTGCTTGCTTTTTTCCCAAACTTCCTCCCCAGCAGACTGCAGCATAAAATAAAACACTTGCCACAATAGACTGATAAAACATCTGCAGCATCTTACTGCAGATGTTTAGAGATCTGAGCTTCCTTAGGAAAAAGAGGCGGCTCTGCCCCTTTTTGTAGAGTGCATCTGTGTTAAGGGACCAGTCCAGCTTGTTATCCAGGTGTACACCAAGATATTTATAGTTTGTTACCACCTCGATGTCCACTCCACAAGTGTTCACAGGCTGAAGAGGGGGCTTGGATCTACGGAAATCAATGACCATTTCCTTTGTCTTTGATGTGTTTAGTATGAGGCAGTTTTTATGACTCCAGTCACTGAAGGATTTTATCAAATCCCTATATTCAGATTCCTGTCCATTCCTTATACAAGCTACAATAGCAGTGTCATCTGAGTATTTCTGGATGTGGCAGGACTCAGAGTTATATTTAAAGTCTGCTGTATACAATGTGAACAGGAATGGAGCCAGGACAGTCCCCTGTGGAGCCCCTGTGCTGCTCATTAATGTCCCAGAAAAACAGTTCCCTAACCTGACAAACTGTGGCCTTTCTGTCAGGTAATCCGTGATCCAGGAGACAAAGGAAGAAACCACTCCCATCTCTATGAGCTTGTTTTTGAGTATGTTGGGTTGGATGGTATTAAATGCGCTTGAAAAGTCAAAAAACATAGTTCTTACATAAGCGCTAGATTCTTCCAAATGAGAGAGGGAACGGTGGAGCATGTAGAGTACTGCATCATTCACTCCAATGTGTTCTTTGTAGGCAAACTGCAGGGGATCGAGTTTGTCTTTGACCTCAGGCCTCAGAAGACGTAGAATCAGCCGCTCCAGGGTTTTCATGATGTGTGAAGTAAGGGCCACCGGTCTGTAGTCATTTAGTTCAGCTGGACATTTTCTTTTTGGTACCGGGACAATACAAGATGTTTTCCACAGAGCCGGCACCCGCCCCAGCTGTAGACTCAGGTTGAAGATTTTGTGAAGAGGTTGGCACAGTTGGGCAGCACAGTCTTTAAGCAGCCTTGGACACACACCATCAGGGCCAGCTGCCTTCCCAGAGCAAAGTCTCCCGAGCTCCAACCTCACCCCTGTCTCAGTGACAAACAAGGTTGGAGGAACAGGTGTGTGAAGAGGAGTAGCTGCAGTCGCGGAAATGTACCCATGTGGAGGAGGAGGTGGAGGCGGAGTCATGATGGAGATGCCCAGATGTTGTTGAAGAGGAGCCATGGTGGAGGAACACACTTGTGGAGGAGGAGGAGGAGGAGGAGCCATGATGGAGATGCCCAGATGTTGTTGAAGAGGAGGCATGGTGGAGGAACACACTTGTGGAGGAGGAGGAGGAGGAGGAGGAGGAGCCATGGTGGAGATGCCCAGATGTTGTTGAAGAGGAGCCATGGAGGAGGAACACACTTGTGGTGGAGGAGGAGGAGGAGCCATGATGGAGATGCCCGGATGTTGTTGAAGAGGAGGCATGGTGGAGGAACACACTTGTGGAGAAGGAGGGGGAGGAGGAGGAGAGGAGCCATGATGGAGATGTCCAGATGTTGTTGAAGAGGAGCCATGGTGGAGATGCCCACATGTTGAAGAGGAGGAGGAGAAGGAGGAGGAGCGGCAGTGGAATGGTATGTGACCTCAGTGTCAATCCTGTTGAAGAACTGATTGAGTTCATCAGCTCTTTCCACATCACCCACGATTGGCTGTCTTTTCTTTTTGTTGTAGCCAGAGATGGTATTTATTTCTCTCCACACCTCATGGATGTTGTTATGATGTAAATTCTTCTCTATCTTCTTTTTGTATTCCACCTTTGCCATCGTCAATCTCTTCTTCAGCTCATGTTGCACCTGTTTGAGCCGTTCTTTGTCACCCTCTCTAAAAGCTTCCTTTTTCTGATTGAGGATTGCCTTTATGTCACTTGTGATCCAGGGTTTGTTATTGGGGAAACAGCGTACAGTCTTTGTAGGTATGACTGTGTCTCTACAGAAGTTGATGTACTCAGTGAAACAATCAGCCTGTCTATCAATGTCCATACTGTTCTCATCTGTTTCCAGAAGCACATCCCAATCAGTGCGTTCAAAGCAGTCCTTTAGAGCCTCACTAGCCTCAGGTGTCCATTTCCTTACAGTGAGTGTAGTTGTAGGTTCCCTTTGCACACAGGGTTTGTAACAGGTCTGCAGAAGAACCAAGTTGTGATCTGACCTGCCCAGTGGTGGTAAGGCAGTATCTCTGTAAGCTTCTTTGACATTGGCATACAGCAGATCAAGGGTTTTGTTTTCTCTTGTAGCACAGTTAACAAATTGTGTAAATCCAGTCAGGTGGGAGGAGAGGGTAACATGGTTGAAGTCTCCAGATATTATTATAAGTGCCTCAGGGTGTTTAGTCTGTATCCTAGCAACAAATTCATGCAGAATTTCACATGGAACATCAGCCGTTGCCTTGGGAGGGATGTACACAAGTATTGTTATTATATGACCAAATTCTCTTGGTACATAATATGGCCGCATTCCAACTGCCAACAATTCAATATCTGGACAGCACATCTTCTCCTTGACAGTAATATGTGCAGGATTACACCATCTCTGGTTCACAAATAAGGCCAGTCCTCCTCCTTTTTTCTTGCCACTAGCCTTTGCATCTCTGTCTGACCGTATGAGAGTGAAGCCAGGTATATCCACAATGGAATCCGAGATGTTATTATTCAACCAGGTCTCAGTAAAACACATCAGGCTGCACTCACGGTACACTTTCTGAGTCTTCACCAATATCTCCAACTCCTCACTTTTGTTGGGCAGAGAGTTGACATTCCCCATGATGACTGATGGCAGAACGGGCTTGTATCTCCATTTCCTTGCCTTTAACTTTGCACCAGCACGGCAACCACGAAAGCTCCTCCTTATCTCAGCTGGAATAGGTTGATATACTCCAGATTTGCTCCATTTCAATGAAAAAAGCTCTTCTTTCGAATAAACTCTTCTCTCCACAGAAATATCCATCAGTAGATGTAAAAAAATCAGATAAAAAGCGACAAAAATAACAAAAATAACAAAGATTTTGAGAGCTACCAGACTTTGCTGCAACCTGTAAGTGCGCAGATTCTAGAATGTATAATATATGCGCAGATTCTAGAATGTATAATATATCCATTATTACAAGAATAAATCATTTTAACACGGTAGTATGCTATAATAGCTTTTATAATAGTATCCACAGCTTTTATACCTTATTAGTTGTTCACATTTTTCAACTGGTAACACACAATTTCTCAATAGTGACTTGACATTTTTACATTTCTTCATAGAGTCTGGACAACAGAAGTCAGTTTGGACTAAACTGTGGGTCACCTTTCGTTGCTTTGACGCAAAATGAATACACTCCATTTCACAAATGTACACACTATGAAACTGTTAGAGTTTTTTTTTTTCTTCAAACCTCACATAACTAACAAAAACAAAAATAAATATAAATGCATAAACACCTGATTGGGACACTGAAGACTGATTTTCATTCTTTGATGAAAGACTTGTGTCGGGTGAGTAAAAGTATGAGCTAAACCGCTGCAAGTAACAGACGATACGTTTCCTTTACGGAAAAGTGCAGGATTCCCAAAATGTCAGTGCGTTGTAACAGAGAGCCCTGCTGTGTTCATAGAGGGTGAAAGTCGTGCAATGTGGCACTATGTGTCACAGCCTTTAACGCTCCCAACTAAAATTTATAGCCATGTATTCTTTCTGATCCTACCCTGTACCCAAGCGCGGATCAGGGGCGGAACAGGGAGCAGTGGTGGACAAAGTAGTCAACCCCAGTACTTGAGTCAAAGTATAGATACTCCTGCTCAAATATTACTCAACTATAAGTGAAAGTTGCTAAGTCAAAATTTACTAGAGTACTTGCTTTTAAAAATACATAAGTATTGAAAAGTACAAATTACAAAGTACAGTTTCAAATATCAATACATCGCTCTGTTGTTTTCACGGTGCATTTACAGGAGCTTGTAACTCTCTGAAACCACCTAATGATGCACTGACTTGCTTGTAGAAGCACTCTGCTACACAAAGCCTATAGAAACACCTCAGAAACTCACATTTATCTCACATTAGAAACAGCTGTTCTGCTGCGCGCATCTCTCTCTCACACTCTCTCCTCATTGACCGTCCCTTCACTTCCCTGTCGTTTCCCTTCTGTCTGTGGATTGTTATAATCGGGAGAAAGTGGAATTAGGGCCGAAAGTTCAGTTTGCAACAAGGAAAAGCAAACCGGAACCGAAGTAAGTAACGTGTTCTGTCTGTCACCTCTGCTCCGTGTCAGGACCATGGACGGCGTTGTTGTCAGGCTGCCACACACAACATTGGCATATTTTCCACTATTATTCATTTCAGGACCATCGTGTTTTAGAGCTCTCCTCAAATGTCCCAAATGAGGCTTTCAGGGGCCTTTTCAGGTGAGATGAGCTCCTCCTTAGCTCCCCCGTAATTCGAAGCATGTTTCTTACCTTACCTCTTGATGAAAACCAACTTCTGTCCAGTCAAACTGCACCTTTTGACCCTCTGAAGCTGTGTGTGTGTCCTGAGTGTTCCAAAGGCACCCGTTTATGTATGGTCCAAGTCAGGTTCTAGAATGTTGACACGTCATCAAAGGCATGTGTCTGTGATGTCACAGTGGCTGACACACACACACACACACACACACACACACACACACACACAAACGCACACACACACACGCACACACGTACACACAATCAGCACACATACACAGACTTTCTCAGCGATGTAGAAGTGTCCTGAAGTGGCGATACGCGCAGGGCGGCTGGTCGCTCTAGTAATTATAAGCTATATAATATTTTGATATTTAGTTTATGCTGTAGGCAGGATCCTACCTGTCAATGGCTTTTTCTTTTTAGTGGGTGAAGGCTCTCCTCCTCAGATGAAGACGACTGATCAGGTGAAAATGACGGATCGGTCACAGCGATATTTCTCCCTCATCAGATTCTCCCTCCTCACTGAGGTCCTGAAGCTCTCTCTGACACTTCTTTTTATATGTCCTGTTTCTTGTTTTCTTCTGTTTTTTAGTAAGCTCAGTATAGCTTATAGCATGCTGTGCAGTCTCATAATGAATGAAACGTCCTGACTAAACAATAGGCGTTGCTAAGCAACCTGGCATGGCGCCAATGTAGAGCGCAGCCTATACAGCTGTTTCTATGGGGGTAAAAATGACCCCTCAGGTTCTGGTATTAAGCTACACTGTAGTTATGCGTCGTTCGCGAATGAACCAGCTCTAAGAGCCGACTCTTTGTAGCGAACGAGAAGAGCCGACTCCCAGTAAAGAAAGCCTAATCTTAAACTAAGTCTGCTCAACTCTGCTCACTGCTTCGCTCTACTGAGAATCCATGCAGGCAGGGGCAGGACTTTATTTTGATGGGCTCACCATGCGGCCAATCACATGCGAAGACTGACTAGGATCATACCATTATGTGAAAGTAGGAAGGGGGGCAGACGCTCCAAACACAGCGAGTATAGTGGTACAGGCCAGGTACACAGAGCAACAGAGAGACGGGGGGCCAGATTTGAATGCACACTGGTTGCTGTCATCTTTTCGCCTCATCACGATGAAGTGAGATGAAGTGATACCGTCACACTGTAGAGTGATGACACAGGGACACCTTTTTCAAGAGGAGAGGAGGAGGAACTAATGTTATATTATTTTGTGCTATGGATGATATGTATCCAGATTAATTAACACAGTTATGAGTTCAGCATATAAACAGAGAGGAAAGGGCCTCCATCTTCACTATAAAAACTTTATTGGTCGTGCTGGACGCTTCATATCGAGTTGTATAGATGTGGCAATGTGAGCACATCAGTAACATGCTGCATACTGATGCTGCAGTATTAATAATCTAATGCCACTTCTAGCATGTGCTCATGAAGAAATGTAGTTTGGAGAGCTGACAGAGAGCAGGTCTTGGAGTTAGCAGGGGTGGAAGTAACTAATTACAAATATGCAAATTACTGAATTAAATATTTTTGTTTGGTTGTACTTTTATGAGTAAATTTTCAAGCCTGTACTTTTAATAGTACTTAAGTATATATTACACTATGGAATCTGCTTAGTTCCTCTAAAATCATAACTGAGTGCTGAGCACAATTTAAATTAGTATCCAAACTGTAATCATAAGGCTATCTGATCACAAATAGAACAATGAGAACGATGACATACAGATGAAACCCCCATAAAAAACTCAAATAACAGTGTAAACTTTTGGTTTGACTTAGTTTTCTTCACAGAAATGAATAAAATGCTGAGAGATAGGTGCTTTTTTAAGTTTTCCTTCACCTCTTAAAATTAAGAGGATCTTACACCCACCTGAGAATCTTTGGACACCCCTGGGGGTTGGGACCCCAGTTTGGGAACCAATGATATAGAGTATAATGTCTACAACATATTGTCCGTATGGATAGTGGATATTCTCTATCAGGAAAGATTAAATCGAAAGCAACTGGGATTACTGAAAGCAACTGGGACTGAGATTACAATGACCTGGACGAAGGAGAACATTCACGGACAAACATATTCTCTCATTTGACACACATTATTGGAGATCAACCAACACTGATTAAAAACACTGAGTCTGAGACTGGCTGTCATGGATGACAGGGTTGGGCTGGGCATCTGTCAGGTTGATGGAAGTGAACCACGCTGTGGGACGTACTTATTGCAACATGTCTGATTGTCAGCATATGACAAGGCCACATTTGAATGCACATGCTGAAGAGAGACAGGTCCAAATTCAGTCTCATAGCATCTCATTTCCATGGTTTGAGGAGATAAGGGGAATAAAACCCAGCGTTCCCTTCTTCTGGAGTGTTTTGGATGAACAAATTCTTCCCCAGGAATGCCACCAGTTCTGCCATCTAAGGATGCAGGACGGGACTGGCAAACTGGAGCGTTTGGCCTCTCAAAATCAGTCTTAAAAGGATACTCCACTTTACATGATAACCCACTCAGTATGTACTAGGGCTGTTTTCGACTAAGGATTTTCATAGTCGAATGTGATTCGTCAGATTTTGCCATAGTCGACGAATAGTCCCGACCCCCCCCCCCCCCCCCCCCCCGTGACTTTTTATTAGGGATGTTCCTGGCGACTAATTTCCTTGTCTATTAAACGCAAAATTTAATTTAGACTAGTCGACTAGTCTAGCACTAAGAAAGCACTCAGAAAGCAGTTAAATTGAGCTGAATTTATTAATTTATAATGTTAAACACTGTCGGAAAAAATACTGTGCGTATTAAGAGCCATTTGAAGCCGTTAATCACAGTCAACAATCGCCAAATCGTACTTTAAATGCCGCTGAAATGTGCGCTATGCACGCTAAATATGCAATACAAACCAAACACATTAACGTACAAAACATTAGAGCAACTCACAAAATGCTTCAACTTTTCAGACCGAAGAGGATCACGGAGTTTGCAGGTAAACTAGACCTGACATTTGCAGCTGACAGCAGCAGCTCCGCCTGCAGATTTCCGTGTCTGTGTTTAAAGGATAAGTTCAGTATTTTTCAACCTGGCCTATTTCCCCATGTGTATGTGTGTGTATGATTGATAGGTACAACTCATTTTAAAATTGGTTCATTATTGAGGGAGGCGGATGCAGCCGGCAGCCGCGAAACGAGTTATAACGGTAGATATGAGGGCAAATACGTCCCGTAAAAGTTTGTGTATTAAACGTGCTTTTTTTCGCCACAGTCCGGATCACATCACCAGTGTAATCTCTGTCAACAGCATGCAAAGCGTCTCTCTTACCGTTTACTCTGTGACGACATCTCACAGGATCTTTGCTTGTTGAAGAATGTCTTGTTGCAGTGAGTGGGACAGCTGTTTTCTTGAGGTGTGTTTGGTGAAGTGTTTCGGGATTGGATGTCTTCTCTTCTTGAGCTGGCAGTCGTCACCTTGGGAAAAGTGTGCACTGCAGACCCGATGGTCTGCAAGGTGCAGTGTTTGGACAGGAGTGTTAGCATCCAATTGTAGCACAATTAGCCACAACTTCAGCATCTCACCGTCCGACAAAGACAGCCTATGAAAGCTCTACAGGGTGTTGCGCGACATCCTGTTCTTGCACTTCGGCGAAGCAAACACACGAACCATTGTTTTTAATAGTTGCAGTAAAACTTTCAACTGAACTCCGGGACAGCTAACTCCACTCTGACCGGCTCTCAGCATGGCTGTTTTCTTTCTGCAACAAACAAGATCCCGCGAGATGTCGTCACACACAGCAAACAGTAAGTGAAGCATGCTGTTGACAGAGATTACACTGGAGATCTGATCCAGTACTGTGGTGAAAAAAAGCACTTTTAATGCACAAACTTTTACGGACGAATTTGCCCCGATATCTACCGTTATAACTCGTTTCGCGGCTGCCGGCTGCATCCGCCTCCCTCAATACTGAACTGATTTTAAAACGAGTTGTACCTATCAATCATACACACACATACACATGGGGAAATAGGGCCCAGGTTGAAAAATACCTGAAGTTATCCTTTAATGTGTGCACGTTTCTCCAGTCGAGTGATTATATATCAGCTTATTCTGTCACAGTCTACATTCAACATTATTTCCATTTTCTAGATTAAAACACTGCCAAACCGCGCTGGTTTTCATCTGTCCGACTTTGACATAAACATCCGGGGTTGCCTAGGTGATCAGGGCCACACGCTGGGCGAGAGGCTGCCGCCTGAGGGCCGCGGCCCCGACTAGTGGCGGGCGGCTGCATGCGGCGACAGATAACTGACATCGTGCATGATTGAAATATTGATTAATAGTATAAACGACTAGTGAGGGAGACATGGAGATCAAAATAGCTTTTATTATTGAAAAAAGACATTCTATTATCAATTTCTGCTCACATTTGGCACCCCCGCCTAGTCAGAATGGTATGGTCTAGTTACATAACAACATTTTCCGACGATTCGACTGCGAGGTTCATAGTCGAATCAGACCTCTCCGAATCGAATCATCGAATATTCGACTATTGAAAGTCAGCCCTAGTATGTACTCACCCCTATGCTGATGTGAGGATGGGTGAAGATCTTCAGTTCACAAAACAATTCTGGAGTTTCAGCAGAAAGCAGGGTTGCAGCCAAATCCAGTACAATGGCAGTGAATGGAGACCACGGATAAAATGTTAAAAAAAGAACACAAAACAAACACAAAATGTCTCCATCCTGCTCGTGTGGTGTAATCCAAGCGTCCGCGAGCCGCAACATTGAAATTTAAACCCCAAAAGACGCAATTTACACCATGTTTTACCTGAAATGTCAACTGTAGCATGTAGCCGGTAGGATGCAAACATGGCGTCGATCTCGCGATATTTTCACACGTGCGTCCATTAAGATATATATGAAGTCTCCGAGATCGACGCCATGTTTATATCCTACCGGATCAGTCATCGGGGCCGCTACGTCAGCTGTGGCTGGTGCTCCGGCAAACGACTTGTATGTTGGAGAGCGCGAACTGCTGCTTTATGGCCGGGGTCTCCTTCGTGGGTCGTAGAACTTTTTTGCCGCCAGTTGCATACACCAGCTTCTTCGAGCACAAGTACCTGGCTCTCTTAGTTTCTGGCACCAGCTCCCAAAAGGCTTGCCGTCTCCACCCCTTTCTTCTATCCATGCCCAGCCCATTTGTTTTTAAGGCCGTTGTCAATTGGACGTCTTCCCTTGGCTTAATGAATTTACTCTCCATTTTTCTGATCTGATTTCAGTGAAACAATCGTTGGCTTGGATGCTGCGTTCAAGACCACTCGGAGATAACGTTCACGCTACAGGTTAACTCGGCGGAGAAAAAGAAGTGTGGCATATTGTCACTATTTGCTGAACACTGAAAACATATGCAGCAGCAATTTATCCTTATTTTCGAAGATGAATATATGTGTAATTTCTGACCTGTAATTTCCGACTTTAACGCTGTTCATTGTTCAATTCATTTTCTACAATTCAGAGCCCGTTTTTTCCCCGAGTTGTTTTGAACGCAGCATCAACTGCTGCTCGATCTCAACCACTATGTGTACCCATAGTTACGGTTGCTAACGTAGGATTGGACAGTAGCAGTTTGAGGGAGGGGCCTGGCAAGTTTTTTTTGTGGGGTTTTTTGTGTTTTTTTTTTTGTTGTTTTTTTTTCTGAATCATAGTCAAACGCCGGAGATCCGGCACGGTGCCGGAATACTTTAAGCCCTGTACATATATGTATATATATATATATATATATACATATACACACACACACACACACACACACACATATATATACAGCAGACAAGACTCCAGGTGCAGGCTGTGCAACGATGCCCCAGAGACAATCCAGCACATAACAGCAGGGTGTAAGATGCTGGCAGGGAAGGCATACATGGAGCATCATAACCAGGTGGCCAACATCATACACAGGAACATCTGTACTGAGTATGGGCTGGAGGTCCCAGGATCAAGGTGGAAGACACCTCCAAAGGTGATCCAGAACAAACGAGCCAAGATCCTGTGGGACTTCCAGTTCCAGACAGACAAACTGGTGATGGCGAACCAACCGGACATAGTGGTGGTAGACAAAGAACAGAAGACAGTCACAGTGGTGGATGTAGCAATCCCAAGTGACAGTAACATCAGGAAGAAAGAGCACGAGGAGCTGGAGAAATACCAGGGTCTCAAGGGGGAGAAGACTTGGGGTGTAAAGGCAAAAGTGATCCCAGTAGTGATTGGGGTCTCGGAGCAGTAACTCCCAAGCTGGGAGAATGGCTCCAGCAGCATATATATATATTGTGTGTGTGTGTGTGTGCATACATGTATATATATACCAGGGACAGTTTTTGCTATGGGCAATGTGGGCGACCGCCCAGGGCACAATCTATTTGGGGGTGCACGAGCGCCCTCGAAAAAAAAAAAAAAAAAAAAATCGCCAGTTTTCTAGACTAATACCGCTCATTTCCACGTCAAGTTAGTGGAGTAGGCGCCGGGGCGCCCCTACTACCATGTCAACTTGCTGCTGAGAGTCATGTATACAGGTTGCGTGTGTCAGAAGAAAAGGCAGGGGGGAGACGGGAGGGGATCAACTCGCAACTGCAGAGGTTGTGAGCAGGTTGAGTCTCACTCTCAGAGGAAAAGCAAGGAGGGGGGCGAGGGATAGACTGACCCTTATGATCCCAGGCCACACAACACGAACTGCTGCCTCCAAATAAATTGTATTTCATTCATAAAATTAACGTAGATATTATTAAATTTATTGGGTTATGTGAAAATGTAAAAACAAAAACAAAAAAAAAAACAAAAAAAACACGAATCTGTGCCTGCATCAACGTGAATTTGTTTACAAGACCCAGGTTGAAAAATCTGCTACAGTCTGAGCACTGAATTCAGATTATGTTAATTATTATTACTATTTTTTATTTATTTATTTTATTTTATTCATTTGTATTTGTGTGATGAAGGATTTGTGCAATTTACATTGGTGTTTACATACTATATTTCATTTATTTATCTTATTGTTTTCAGAGTACTTTATTGATCCCCGAGGGGAAATTGCATTTCAGTTACATCCCGTCCAAGAAACATAAAACAGACAGTGATACATAACAGGGGGAGGACAGGAACGGGAGGAACTGTGGGTCAGCCACCGAGCAGCGCCCCGTTTACTTAGAGAAAAAGGAGAACAAGAGGGAGGAAGAGGGAAAAAAAGCAACTCCCAAACTAAGCTCCTGTCAGGGGGGCACAGTGTGGGATTAGGAAAAAAAACACCTCGGCACATAAGCAACATAATATGACATTACAACAAAACTCAAAGACTTGCACATTTGGGAGGGGGGGGTGGGGGTGGGGAGGGGAGGTGTCCCAGCATAGACACTTGGGGGGTGCGTGCGCACTTGGCTGCTCCGCAACAGCCCTCCATGTTATACCGCGACAGGGGAGAGAGGGGGTTGGGGGGCCAAGAAGGCGTTGAGTTACTGGGGGGTGTACGTGTTAAATGTGTCTTCATGTATGCGTAAGCCCGTGTCCTTCATTCCCACTCAGCCCCAACCATTGTCTCTGTCGTCTGGCTGATGACGAAAAACACGGCCGTTGCCGTGGAGACGACTTCGGAGAGTTCTGATCCAGGAACAAAGTTCACAGGAGTAGGGGGGTGGTGGGGTGGGGAGACAGGGCCGGAGCATCTTGCCTGCATAATATCCAGGAGAGTGGAGAGAAAGCTGGCCTTGGGAAGGCTGGTTATCTCAGGGAGCCAATGAAGATAACAATTGTTTTGGGACAGGCCGACGCTGGAATTTTTCTGTCTGCCTTTGAGTCTCTCTGAGTCTCACGGTGGCTTGTTTCAATATATCCAAATTCGGTGGCCAATTTCAGCCGAGCCGAGCTGACAACTTCTCCAAGTTGGCATCCATCTTGCGAAAGAGCTCAGAAAACGCATCCAGCTTGCAATTGAGCTCACATATCGCTTGAGTCTGAGTGTTGACAGCCCTGCACATTCCCTCAGTCATGACGGGCAGCTTCTCCATTGCCAAAAGTGCTGCCAACGTCTTCCGAACTTTGCGATAGATCAGGAAGCTGCTAACTCCAAACAGCAGCATGCCTGGTATCATAATTCCAATTATGTAGACATCTTCAACATTCTCAACAGAAAGGATCGACAGGCACACGATCCTCCACCTCTCCCAGGAGTCCATTGTGTATCCGGCTGCAAATGTTCCATCAGGGCAGGAGGGTTCACCTTTACCCATTCTCTTTGTCGAGAAAATTTGGTCAATTGCATTGAGAGACCAGCTGATCAAATCCATGATTTTAGATTTCGGAGAGAAATGCAGAGAGAGGCTCCAGTAGATCAGACAGAGACAGCACAAGACAAAGAGCAGTAAGCAGGGCAGATAAGGGCAGGGAGGGAGCAGAAAAAGCGTCCGCCTTCATTGAGACTTTTGTATTTAATAATACATGGGTGGTTCACCCAGGGCGCAAAACTAGCCAGGACCACCTCTGATATATACACATGTATGTACTGTCTTGTAGAACTGTGGAAGTTAAAATAACTTGGATCAATGAAGGGATGAAATCAACAAGTTATTATCATTTCTGTCACCATGTTGTTCAAAGAAAAAAGAAAAACATGTGAAGGCTTTTGGCTACAATCAACTGGATCAGTAAAACAATTCCCACTGTCAAAGAGCTGACAATATCTCTACATCTGTAGCAAAAGTATCAGTACTGCAATTAATGTGTCCACATTAGACAGATTTTTGGCTAATTGAATCATATTTCTTTTTTTGTAAAACTGAAACTAAAAAGGTGATTACAGTTAGGTGTCTGTGTGGTTGTTTTCTTCCTTTCACATTACAGGTACACAACAGGTAAGTATGCATTAATGCATTCATTCTTCATGACATTTCTGCAGCAGTCACATGTGAAATAAAATAGCTGCAAAACATTAAAACAATGAAACACTGTGTTTTCAGGTAACGAATATCAATTAAATGTCAAGTGAACCTAAACACGTCTATTAACCAGCCAACTATACAGATTCAAATCTTTACATAACAATATTTGTCATCCAACTATCATTTATCTACAATAAATTGAGCTACATAATATTAACTGGCATATTTTTCCTCCTCCTGTAACGGGTGTGTGTAGGACCCAAATGCAGCACTCTGGGAATCAGGAACAGTTGGTAATGACCTTTATTTTTTCGGCTGGCACACAGTGACTCGAGCAGGTGAATTAGCACGGTAATCAGTTCAAGCTTCGGGCTAGCTGCCCACACACAGTCTCTGAACCTCTGGCTTGAGAGGGGGAAGGAGCCGAGCCCGGCCGCGGGGCCGAGGAGAGAACGTGAGCCCTCGGACCCGAACAGTTCTGTCTATGAGCGGCCGGGAAAAAGGGGAAGGGGCTTACTGTAGGCGAGGCTGGCGATGCAGGGTGATCCCGGCCGGAGACGCCGGCTGATGCTGCAGAGACGCCGGAAAGAGCGAGCAGCGGAGGATGAGCCGAGGCCAGGCGGAGGAGTCGGAGCCTGATGAGCAGTCCGAGGAGGCAGAGGTACCGTTGAGGAGCAGACAGAAGAGGAGCCGAGGCCAGGCGGGGGGGTCGGAACCAGAAGAGCAGACAGAAGCCGAAGACGCCGAGGCAGAGCACGTGGTTGGGGACGGAAGGCAGGTAGGCTCACCGGGAGGCAGACGAGGAGAGTAGGTCAGGGACAGGCAGGGTCGGTAGCGGGAGATCAGGCAGGTAATGAGCGCTGGAAAGTCGTGCATACTGCAGAGGAACAATCTGGCAAAGAGAGGAGGGTTAGTGAGGCTTAAATACAGAGGTGATGAGCAATGAGCTACAGCTGTGCGGCCGGTGAAGGGGGTAGGTCTGAGGAGGTGGGCGTGACTGGCCGGAGAGTGAAGCAGAGGGAGGGAGAGAGGAGAAACACTGCAGCCGGTGGAGAAGGGGGCTGAGAGACGGAGACCATGACACCTCCACCATATGATAAGGGTGGTGTGACTAATGATCCTGGAATGTTTTATGTTTTAATTATTTGAAATCAAAACTGGAATCATTTGAGCGAAAGAAAGTGCAGAACTTTGTCACTGCAGTCTGACTGGTGCTGCTGTTTTTAAAACCTGTTGGTTCAGTCAGTCTCACTCCTCTGCACCTGCACCGAGGTGGAATACATGCTCGACTTTATTGTAACATCAACTTGAAGTTTAAAAAGAACCTTTTAGTTTCAGTTATGTGCTTTCAGGCACAAGTGAAAAATGAGCGGCCACACAATGCAGATTTAAAAATGTGTCCACTACTCTGGTTTGATGACCAAATACTGGCAAACCTGATGGCATTTCTCTGCCTGCTCTACTTTGTGTTTAGTGCTAAGATGTCTCCTGCTAAGAAATTAGCATGCTAACATTCTGAACTACGATGGAGAGCGTTCTAAATATTATGCCTGCCAAACATCAGCATGTTATCATAATATTAGCATGAAATTAGCATTTAGCTCAAAACGCCGTTATATATCTGCTGTAAATACAAATGAAATCTAAAGATTTTCATATTTACTGGTTTGTTTGGGACTGTCCCGGTTTCAAGATGGGTGTCTTGGTTGTAATTTTTCACTACCGAATTGTCCTGGTTTTCATCACAATTGCAATGGTACAAAGCACGTTCTGCGTAAAGGTTTGCTGTCTCAGCTGAAAACTGGTGCATGCATAGTGCTTTGATGTGCACCTTCTAATTTTGGTTCACGTATGTGCACGATGCAAAAGGGCTGGGTGACGATGAATAAATCCATGGGTGTGGTGATCATTAGTTTCTGACGGGTTTAATGGCTTGTAAACAGCTGAGCCAATCACAGTTAGACGTGATAACAACAGCTCAGTGATATGAAGAATCTGGTTTGGTGATAATGTCACCAGACCAGGCTGACATCAGACCAACTCCATTTTAGCAATTATTCTAATGTACCTCACATTGTACATGGTCACATAGTTTAGTAGTTAATGTTACACAGCAGTGTTTGTGCTGCGATGTGTTTACAGGATAGAAGAAAATTGGAAAAGAGATGAATCTGTGCAGCTGGTTATTTTTCCTGGTGATTTAATGAATATAAACACAGTGAACGTGTGGCTCTTCTCGGAGGCTGCAGGTTTACTTACATTAGTCCTGCTGCTTTCAGGTGCTGCAGGGATTTCATAAAATGAAGAGAAACTTTTCATAGGCATCAAGTAAACATTGACAGCAGTAATTTCAGATGCACCCACAGTCATTTGTTCTGAAACTGGAAATATTTGTCTAGATTTATCATTTAATTTATAATAATACAGTTTTATAAATATAATTTTTATTTATCCTGATCAGCAACCTTGATCAAGGTGTTAGTCAGGTGGACTGTGTGATCTTAAATGAATAGTGTCCTGGGGTCTTTCCTCATCATCTCCTTGCAATTCTCATGCATTAGTTCAGTGTTGAAACTGTGTAGTTGTTGTGGCTGCTTTGGCAAAAAGTGTGTTGTTGTTCAAGTTTGCTGTCTACTGTAGTGTAATATTTAAAAACAGTTGTTAATAAGTGTAAGATCTACATTATCGCAGCCATTCACTCATAATGACATATTGAGATTGAATTTTCCTTTTTGGGTGAACTATCCCTTTAAAGGGCCTTGAACATCATCTTCTCTGTTTATATTGTTAAATCTAGTGTATTGTTTGTCTCTTGTCTGAATGTTTGTGATTGTAATGTCATTGTTTTGTATCTTGTCCTACTGTTTGTTGTCTGTGATGTAAACAGAGCTACAGTGACACAAGACAAAATTCAGGCTTGTTCTGACAATAGAAGTATCAATCAGTTCAATCCACATTAATACAAAAAACATGAATATTGTGCACCATTTACGCAGTATGATGTCATTATATAGTAGACTGACATCCAGTGTCCCTACACTTTGCGTTAACAAAATAGAGAAAATTGTATCAAAGTAAAATCATCCTTTACCCTTTAGTTAAATTCATTATTTCTGATTCTTTTTTTAACAATCAGTGGTCTGCACAGGGTGTTTTATATTAGAAATTAACAGGTATCTGACTTCCTGCCCAGCTCGAGCTGCCCTGTGCAGCTTGAACTCTGCATGTATTCTTGGAAGATCCCCACTATTTGTCTGGTTCTGTCTGAGTCAGATGGCTCATGTTTAAGCTTCATGTGAGAGGACTGTGGAATTTGTGGCTACAATCATTTTTCAAACTGAGGTCGATCTCCAGGCTGCACACGTCTTGTAGAAGGAACTCAAGATAGTGGGAGTTTTATTGTTTGTGGAATTTGCCAGTATGATGAGGCAAGAAGACAAGAGGAGTCAGTTAGTCTTTTACTGTACAGATAGATGTGAAAATCTCTGATCCTATTATTTAACACCTGCAGGCCAAAATAACTGAGCTTGATGTGGAATAACATTCTGAACAGACAGCCACTGCAACTTCTGAACTTTGTGCCTTCACTATATGAGTTCTGTCATCCACCACAGCTCCACCCTGATCAACCAACAAAACTCTCCTTCTCCTTCTCCGCTTTAAGGCAGGGTAGTGAAGTATGCAAAGATTGAACAAAATGCTTTGACTGCCCGCCCCACAGCAGTTGGTAGGATGAACAATGCAAGCCTGAGTGTGTGATCTCTATCTTAAGTAGACATACGTAGTTGTTCATCCAGTTTGTACAGTGCAGTTCAGAGGTAAACATGCAGCTCTGAGGCCATCGTTACAGCAACTTACTTTTTAAAAGACAGGCAATGGTGCTACAAGATGCAGATTATGTGGATTAAACTTTTAATTCAGTGTTTCCTGCTGTCAGCAGCTAAATGTGGTAAGTGACATTTCATCTGTGTTCTGTGAACTTTTAGCAGCAGAGATCTGTCCGCCTCTATTGTCTGACACTTACTGGTTTGTTGATTTGTACTCATGACTCCTCTACATTTTTTCTGCTGGCTAAAGTTGTTCCTTTGCAGATCAAGATTCTACATGTAAAGAATGATTATAAAACTAATACCGGTGGTGTTTTGAGCAAACAGCATTTAATGTTGCAATATCAACCTGCAGAAATTATTTAAAAAAAACTCCTTCAGAGTATCATATGTGTCTTGGTGGTCTCCCCCATAATCTCCTTGACTAGCCTAGACTGACTGTGGTGTAATGATTAACAGTTTGAGAATGTTTTACACACAGCAGACAGCATAATTGAACACCCACATACTTTTTGTCAAAGCAGCCACAGCAACTCATACTTTGACACACTCATAACCCGAAACTCAGAGAGAATCACCTGATGATTTCATGCTGGCAAAGACTGTGGAAAGTCCAGCCAAAGTAGTGAAAAATGTTGATCAAAGACAAGATGACGTCCTCTTGTTTTGTCGATAACTCAGAAATTTTCAATTTACTGTCAGAGAGGAGTAAAGAAACCAGAAGATATTCACATTTAAGAAGCTGAAATCAGAGAATTTTGACTTTGTCCAAACATGCAATGTATGTCTCTATGTGCCACATCTTTGAAATTATTTTTCAAGTCTTTCCTGTAAAGATTATTTTGATTATCGATTCATCTGTCGACCATTTTCTTCATCAATCAATAAGTTGTTTGGTCCAAAAATGTTGATCAGGGTTTCCCAAAGCTCAAGATGATGTCCTCAAATGTCTTTTGTCCACAACTGTAAGATATTCAGTTTACTGTCAGAGAGGAGTAAAGAAACCAGGAAATATTCACATTTAAGAAGCTGAAATCAGAGAATTTTGAGGATTGTTTTTGTTAAAAAATGAGTCAAATGATTCATTGATGATCAAAATAGATGCAGATCAACTTAATGATAAAATGTCGTGTCAAAAAGCCTCAGATGATGGACCAGCAAGGTCTGGGCTCAATGCCACAACACTTTGTCAATCTTTGTTAAAAATCTTCAGTTCTTGTTCTTATTTCAAAGTTCAAATCATAAAGGAAAAAAGTTCAAACACAAAAGGAAAAATCACTGATTTAAAAGAAAATCACTGAGAGAGTGGCAAGTTCAGCCATACAAGGTTTATTGACTTCTCTAAACAAAGAAAAATCAACAAGCCTGAGTCAATCCCGGGACTAGACTCAAAAAAAGGAGCTCAATACATCAGTTTATATATTATTTTTCTCCTCCTCTGTTGAACATTCTAGATCACTTGCAAACACATTTGGCGTATTATTTTCTCCTGTGTTCTGGGTCTACTTCAATCTACTGTACAGTCATCATCTGCTTCGGGTAGTTTAATCATGCATTTTTTAAAACAAAGTACAGCTGGTTAAAGATTCACAGTATCCTGGCCTTGATTTCCCCTGACAGTTGTCTCTGGTGTGTCATCTGGTCAACCAAGTATGTTACAAAGTATCAACCATAGTGCTCAATGCGGTAGTTCACTGGCACAAACAAAATAACTCAAATAGCAAGGTAGTTCGATGCTACATACCTTTAGCACAAACTAAATACCTCTAGGGAGGGACAACCATGCAGTTGCTTTTCTCAGGCACAAGCACATACCTTCTACTATGATAGGCGTGAAAGGGGTAAGGAAAGTACCTTTATTAAATTTACCACTACAAGATTAGATTAATTGTTGCAACTCTAAGTGTTTTATGTTTGTTGTTAGTTTGTCCAGCTGTTTATTCCTTTGTTGTGTGCAATTTATGGATTGATTGATTGATTTAAAGTCAAAAAATGGTAAAAAATTAACCCCAGTGAAGCATGTTTTCACTTGTGGCCATGATATGGCATTAACTCTGTGTGCACTGGGGCAGAGTGGATGTGTACGTTTTGAATATTCAAACGGGAATCAAAATAGGGTTACTGTTTGAGGGAAGGAATGTACAGCACGTTTACTGTAAGTTGTTCCTGTATTCCTGTTAGGTTCCTGGTCATGCTGCCAAAAATCCTGTTGGTTTCCTGCAAAGAGAATAACTTTCTCTTCACTCTGTAGGAACAAGTGCCAAACTAACTTTGTTAAAGTGTTTTATGTTAGTTGTTGGGTTTATTAGTTTGTTCAGTTGTTCCTTCCTTGGTTGAGCAAAATTTATGGATGAATTGATCAATTTATGGAATGAAAAAAATGGTGAAATTTCCACCCAGTGAGGCATTTGTCACTAGTGGCCATGATAATGAATTAGCAGCTGTGTGTCACTGTGCATGATGATAAAATAAGAGCAACCAGTAACTTTTACAGTGCAGATGGACGTAAAAATCTCTGATCCTATCATTTATCACCTGCAGGGCAGAATAACTTTGTTTGTTGTGGGTCATAGCCTCAACAGACTTCTGGACCTGTTTCCTCTGTCGTTTTTTTTGTCCACAACGCAAAGATATTCGGTTTAATGTCAGAGAGGAGTAAAGAAACCAGGAAATATTCACATTTAAGAAGCTGAAATCAGAGAATTTTGTAAAAATACTGTATGCCTGCAGATGACCTAAGCAAGGACATATTAACATAAAGGGACCACAGCATTTAGTCTTACCTTGTCCCAAGTTCATAATCCTAACAAAATCACATAAAATGAACATTTACACGTGTTTTTCTGAGTCTTTGTCTCAGCGTCTTCTAAAAAGTCATTTGAAGACCCCCAAAAAACCCTGCTTGAGAACTGAATCATACAATATTGTGCTTTTTTCCTTTGTTGAAACTAAACTTTGTACACCAAAACAAGCACTGTGGTAGAAAGCAGTTCATATTAAAAGCAATGTTAGTAAAACTACCTAAGTGTACTTAATTTCCCTGTTCTGGCTTAGTATTATAACTGCATATTGTCATTTGTGGGATTTCATTGGCTATGCAAAGTACAATCTGCAGGATCTGTTCCAATTGGCTCTGTCTTTACATGGTAGAGCTCAGACTCTCATTGGCTATTGTAAACTGTGGACAGGCAATGGAAGATCTTATTGGCTCAAGTGAGGTGTCAATCAAAAGGTCAGACGACAGCAAAGATAAGGACATGAAGAAATGGCATCTGTCTGCATGTAAACTGTGGGGGAGAGACGATCTAACGTCCCTAACTCTACATATAGTGTCTCCAAACACGGTCTTATCCCGAAACCCTGCTCAAGTAGTTTTGTTTCCTAAAACTAACCAAAGTGCAGCTGTTTCAGAAACTGATAAAACCTCACTACATTAGCTGCTGAGTTTTACACAAAAAGAGCCCAGAGTGTAAGTTTTGACACTTCAAATGTTTTTCTTTTTTCTTTTTCAGGTTCCCACTCTCTTGAGTTCCTGTCTACAGGACGTGTGAAACCTGGAGATCAACCTCAGTTTGAGCAACTGACTGTATTTGATGGAGTTCCCTCTCTTACTGTGACAGTTTGACAAGAAGAGAAGAGTTCAAACCTTCTCTGGAATCAAAAACTTGCCTCAAAACTGTGACGAAGCAAGTTATAATATGTTAGAATCTCTCTTTGAGATTCCACGATTTCTCAACAACACAGTGTGTAAGTTTTTACAGTGTTTGTGTTTGTGACATAGGTGATTAAAATTTGGTGAAGGGCTGTCTGATATCTAACTATGAAGCAAGGTTTCTCTGTCTGGCTGTATATAGTATGTATGTAATTTGCCTGATAATAATCTCAAGAACAACTCATCTGATCTTCTTCAGACTTGGCGTGTGTATTTCTGAGGATCTAAGGAAGTGCAGTGTCCACTTTAGTGCAATTTGGACACATAACATGTTCAATATTAACACATTTTAATAAACAGGCAAACAGCTGGTCTGTAGCAGTGGGGGATGGGATGTATTGGACATAATGAGGTCATTGATTAGGACAATGGCGCATCTCAAACACAGCTGCAAGTGTCTGTATAGATCAGAGCAACACATCCAGGTTCTTTGCTCTGCGTCATGGTTTTGTCCCTTTTAGGATGAAAATCTAATTTGACTGGTGTTCAATACAAATTCCGAGGTCTTTGCCAGTTTAAAAACACAAAATAAGAAAAACATGTCACTGTTTAGCTATTAACAGCCCAAATCCTCTGGTCAGTCAGGTGAAAATTCATGCTGTGTCTCTGCTGACTAACAATCAGCGTCATTACATCGAAAAAATAAAAGAAATTGGGTTGGTGAGTATCTCCCTCCATCATAGTGAAAGATTGACTTGGTGGTATATCTTGACATACACAAGTATCTTATTGAAACTCCAGTAAATGCATTTTTACTATTTAAAGCCTCATTTCCAGGAGCTTTTAAGTTGATTTTCTAAATGTTTCCTCATCACCCTATGTAAAAAGTAATTTATACCACAGTTGCTATAGTAACATAACCTTACACAATGTGTTATTCAGCCACTTTTTCATTTTTGGGTGAACTATCTCTTTAACATCAACAGAAAACATAATGTTGTTATCCACTCACCCTCATGCTGATTGAAGGTCAGGTTTCTGTAATCCAAAGTCTCCCAAAGCCCCAAAAGTGCCAAGTTGACACCATCTTCATTCACTGTACATCCTTAGCTTTGAACCACCTTCATGTGCACATGTACATCATCTGAACTGGGTGTGTGTGTGTTGTGACAGTGTGCAAACAGCATCTCAGGACTTAAGGAGACTTGGACTATGCCAGACGAACAATATGGAGAAATTTTATGTTTTATTCTGCTGTTTTTTTACATTTGAAAACTGGTCACCATCCACTTACATTGTTTGGGAGATTCTGCAATGCTGTCTTCCTGTGAAACTCCAGCAGTGTTTTGTGGACTAACAAAATAAACCCAACCTTAAATTGGCATAAGGGTTAGTCGATAATGACTACTTTTGGCTGAATTATCCCTTTAACGGTCATGCATGAGTTAGGAAATGGCTTTAAACTGACATTAGACTTTTGTTATGTACCATCTGTAATTTGTTTATTTTCCTCACACCACTCTGTTGCAAAAATACATTTGCCAGTTATTTTAAATACATGACTCCAGTAAGGAAATAAATCCATGTCACAATGATTTTAAATTTTAAGTCGAATACGATTGAATTTATCTTTATTGATTAATTTATTTTCATGTGTCTGGGGTGCCTTGGTTGCTCACTTGGTAGAGCGGGTCCACCACCCCCCCTCTCTCACCCCTGTCCTGTCTACCTTTGGCAGCACTATTCAATAAAGGGACAAAAAGTCCAAAAATATAGTAATTCTTCAATCAAAATCATCTGTGTCACAGCAACTCTTTTGAATTTAAGGTCCAGTATTCTGCTGATCAGGCATCTGAATAAAGGGCCAGTTATTAATAATATAACACAGTGGTTAGGGTGGAAAATTAGATGATGAATAGATAATTGAATAAAACATTGAAATATTAACATTTACTTTGGATTAATAAATTGTTAGCCTATATTAATCAAGTGATCAAAAATAACCTCCGCATAATCAATAAAATAGTCAATAGAATCATTAGTCAAAAAAGACTTGTTAGATTACTCAAAAAAGTTAGGTGCAACCCTAGACCCACACCCAAAGCCATGTAGAGTGTGAGGGTTAACTAGTTGGACACTAAACCAAAAAATGAGTCCTACTGTCTTACTTTACAGATATTGTACAACGTCGCCGTGGTTGCATCCAGTCAGCCAATGGAGTTGTCTCTGCTTTTGAAGCCTGGGCAGTGAATGGGATGGACTTCATGAGCTTTGACCCTATATCTGAGACATGGACGTCCCACTCTACCTCTGCCGTAACACTTGAACATCGTTGGAACAACAACAATGACATGAATTTTGCCTTTCGACACTTCATCAGACAACGATGTCCAGAAATGATCCAGAGGATTAAATTAAGATCGATAGACAGAAAAACAGGTGAGAGCTGGAACAGTAGGATTACTGTCCAGATAAAATACAGACGTGTAAACACAGAGAGACTTTCCTCTCCAAAGTAGCTACTGGATGGTGTGGATGGTGCTACATTAACCCTGATCATGATCTTTGATACTTTATTTCTCTGCAGACCTCCGTGTATTTGCCAAACCCACTGCAGACACAAACCAGGCACTGCTGAGGTGTCACATGACAACTACTGACAAATCAGTTAGGTTAGTGCATCTAACTGGAGATGGGGCTTCCAAGGCCAGTTGGATCACCGTAACCAAACCGATGCCCTCTGAAGACGGATGTGTGATCCTGAGGCTGACAGCTGGGATCTCCCTGAGACACAACACCAACAAGTACGGCTGCACAGTACAAACAGGAGGTCACAACTTAACTGTCTTTGGGGTGAGATTTTTGATTTCTGAAAACTTGCACACTGAATTATCAGGTACACCTGTACAGTTGAATACAGTCTGTTGAATCAGTGTTTCTAGTATTCTGTCTCTCTCACTTTGCTGGAATCAAACCATGAGTCTGCTGCTACACACACAGATGAAGGTGACAGAGGGCCAGGACTGAGAGGACAAGGCACGATTACAAATATGTCTGCTACATACTGACCGTGGTCAGGGCCAGTGGTGGACTCAGACAGTCTCAGGGGCAGGGGGAAAAATCATAAAAAGGGAAAAAGTATGTGGTTGGGCACCAGCGTGGCAAACATTGTTATATTTAAAGTGAAACAGCTGCAGTTCTGGTTTGGATTAAAATTGTTTACAACAACAACTACAACTCTGTAATAAAACACACAGGGAACTATTTAACTATTTCAAGTTAATAGAGGCCAAATATTTTCTAGTATGCAGGGCAGCTGGTGTGGCACTAATGGCACTGATTTAGACATATTAACTACAAACAAAACATTCTGGCATGCTAATTCATCCATCGTCAACGGCATCATCCAAGCATAAACATCTTTTTAATAAATTATGATCTCACTCCAATATCACTCCAGGAGATATCCAACAGTACATTTACACAAGCACAGCCAAACACAAAACCAAAGACTCTATATTTGATCCAATCATGAACCCATAATCCATAGTCCATATTTATATAAATTAAATTCTGAGGAATTTATCAATCATATGTTGGTTTTAACCTTTGTTCCTATACTTTAAAAAGATAAAAATATAATCAATTAAAAACTTCATTCTCCAAACCTATCAAATCAAAATCAGGAGCATGATTTTTTTCAAACAATGTTTGTCTCATGATATAACTTGACTGACTTGAATGACTTTTCAAGCGCATTTAATACCATCCAACCCAACATACTCAAAAACAAGCTCATAGAGATGGGAGTGGTTTCTTCCTTTGTCTCCTGGATCACGGATTACCTGACAGAAAGGCCACAGTTTGTCAGGTTAGGGAACTGTTTTTCTGGGACATTAATGAGCAGCACAGGGGCTCCACAAGGGACTGTCCTGGCTCCATTCCTGTTCACATTGTATACAGCAGACTTTAAATATAACTCTGAGTCCTGCCACATCCAGAAATACTCAGATGACACTGCTATTGTAGCTTGTATAAGGAATGGACAGGAATCTGAATATAGGGATTTGATAAAATCCTTCAGTGACTGGAGTCATAAAAACTGCCTCATACTAAACACCTCAAAGACAAAGGAAATGGTCATTGATTTCCGTAGATCCAAGCCCCCTCTTCAGCCTGTGAACACTTGTGGAGTGGACATCGAGGTGGTAACAAACTATAAATATCTTGGTGTACACCTGGATAACAAGCTGGACTGGTCCCTTAACACAGATGCACTCTACAAAAAGGGGCAGAGCTGCCTCTTTTTCCTAAGGAAGCTCAGATCTCTAAACATCTGCAGTAAGATGCTGCAGATGTTTTATCAGTCTATTGTGGCAAGTGTTTTATTTTATGCTGCAGTCTGCTGGGGAGGAAGTTTGGGAAAAAAGCAAGCAAGGAGGCTGGATAAGCTTGTGAAAAAGGCTGGCTCTGTGATCGGAGTAAGGATGGACTCTCTGGAGGAAGTTGTGGAGAGAGACACAATGAGGACGGTGGAGGCCATCCTAAACAACATGGATCATCCACTGCATAACACCTTGATGGACCAAAGAAATAATGGTGGTGGAAGGCTCTCTCTCTCTTCGTTGTAGGACAGAGAGATACAGAAGATCTTTCATACCAACTGCCATCAGACTCTATTAATTCTTATACAAATAGATGAGACTACAGACAAATGAATTTCCCCTTGGGATCAATAAAGTATTTCGTATTCGTATTCGTATTCGTATAACAGACAGAACAGAATAAAGTGAACTCAACTCGCAATAATCGCAAATTCTCTTCTTCACTTACGCCTCTGTATCTTCCTCTTTCAATACGTCTGTCGTATCTTAACAGTGCACACAGTGGTCTCTCTGTCTCTGACTTTATTATAATTAATTAATACGTCACAATTTTTTCAAATTTGTAGACATTTTTTTGATAAACAATAAGGTCTCAGTTTAAGCTTTTGTCAGATTTCTTCTGCCCCTGATTGTGCACATGTAAACTGAGCTTTCCAACTCTACCTTTGCTTTTTGGAAATAATTTTCCTCAAATACACACTCTCCACACCCCAGAGAAATAATTTCACTGGCCACCCTGTTGGATGATAAGAAGAGCAGCCTGTTCTACAGTCTCACCATGCTGGCTTTACATCTGACTTCACAGGGTTCACACCACATATCTCCATTAGCTGCCAACACAGGTACAGCCTTGTGAAGCCCCAAAAAGAATCAAAATGCTCGGTTGTGGTTTTTGTTTTCCTGGATGTTTTTGTAACCCCATATTCCTGATACATAATGTGAAACAGGACATACACGTGTTTGATACAGTTTTGTAATATGTAGAATAAATCAGATCTTTCAGCAATTTTGTTTTACCAATCACACCTCTCAGTGCCCGACCTGCAGAGTCTGCTAGAACTAATGTTCCATGTAGAAAAGACACACTGAAAGAAAACAACCAAGATATTTATATTTATCTGTAAACTAAAGTTCTTTCTCATCAACAAGAAATGAAAAACACTCCTTACTCCACCTGGTTTATGTTTTTTTTTTCAAAAATGCATAACTTGTGTTTTCTTTTGATTGATGCAAAGTCTCCATTTTTTACACCATTCAGCAACACATGACAACATTTTCTGAAAGCAAAATATTATCATCTGCATACAAAGAATATTTGCAAGTTCATGGCCACATAAAACCCATTTTCCCAGGAGCTTTACCTCTCTTGTCAAATCATTAATAAAAACAGAAAATAATGTTGGTGCTTGACACCAGAGGGTGTGGAAAACTGTAAGATATTCATTCACCTTTACACATGTAACAGATGTTCTATATAAAGAGTTGACAGCTTTATAGAATATTCCAGTAACCTGTATTTGGTGAGGCTTAAATTTTAGGAGTTCATGATCAACAAAATCAAACGCCTTTTGAAAACCAATAAAGCAGGTAATGTAGGTTCATTGTATTTCAGCCTGTTTCTAACCACTGTACGTACCGTATAAATGTGATCCATACAGGCTCCTCCATTCCTGAAATCATTTTGGTCCTCTTCTAACAGACTGCTTTGCTCTAAAAATTGTACTTATCTATTATTTAAGATGAAGGAATACAATTCATATACAATACTCAATAATCTAATGCCACAGTAATGTAATGATCTATGATTAAGTGGTCAGAACAGACATTAAAGATCTTTTTTCATTGCAGATGGAAACACTCTTGATGGCAGACGGCTTCTAAAAATTGACTGGAGAATTATGACAATCTTTGTAGTCTGTGGTGTTATGTTTACAATCACTTTGATATCCTGTGGGACACTATGTCTGCTGACATGTGGTAAGACTTTCTACTTTCTTTTTTTTTTTTTTAAGTTATTTTTTTGGCATTTTTGCCTTTATTAGATAGGACAGCCAGAGATTAGACAGGAAACGGGGCAGAGAGAGGGGGGATGACACGCAGCAAGTGCTGAAGGCGGGAGTCGCACCAGCGGCCACTGCAGAGGACTAACAGCCTCCATACATGGGTCGGACACTCTACCCACTGAGCTAAACGTCCGCCCAGACTTTCTACTTTCTGTAATAAGACCTTAATAAACTAATTTCTACAGGTAGCGATAGACCAGTACACTGGCCGATCCAATATATTATCTTCTCCTGTCCTCACACTGTCTCATTCATCCACACAGGCACACTATTTATTTCTGTCTCCTGTTCTCACATTCTGGTTCTTTCTCTCTTTTGTCTTCGTCTCAGTTATTCAGGTCAGGTCAGGTATTTGGAAAGAGAATCCATTTATCCAGTTTTGTTTATGTTAAAAAACATAAACAAAACTGAATACACAATTGTGTTGGGCCCTGTGAATCCCACCTTTTTTAAAGGAAATAACGTGCTTACACACATGGTCCGGTGAGTCAGTCAGATCTCACTGGTGACCACACAGTAATAAAAGTACTTGCTAAATCAGATGTACCTGCCTAACTCTGATTCCATTTTTCATTGTAGTTGAGAAGTCCCGTCGTCATTCAGAAGTTGATCCACAGCTGATGGAGCAGTTTACCAGGATGGTGACGAGTTGTTACCACTCCAGATCTGCAGAGGGACCCACAGAGTGCAGAGAGGAAGCAGAGAATGGGAACACTGGGCAGCGAAGGTTACATCAGCAGATGAAAAATCATTTGATCCAGAATTTTATGCTAATCAAGTTAATGGGGCACTTTGGTAGTTTTGTTAGGAATTGAGCAGGGAATTAAAATATCAACTGTAAACATCAGGTTTTACTGTCAGACCCTCAGAGATGTAAAAGTAATGGGCATGCTATGGACACTACTTTTTCCCTCCAATGTGTAATTAATGAGTGCACTATTATCAGGACATAATAGCCAAAAAGTAATGGGTTCATTTACAAAAACACCCATTGCTATTCATTTTCATATTCTTTGTAGTGCAGAAATAAATAAACATGATTTTGCAAATTCAGCCTTCAAATATAGTGCACCGACGCAGAGTGCACGAATAGGTTGTGATTTTGGCCACAAGAACACAATGCAAAAGTTGTGCTCTTTAAGGTTTCAATTTAAACCATATTGTAATAAAACTAAAAATACCTTAATTTTTATGCACTGTACATTGTATCATTGCATTATGTAGTTATGTTAACACAACTGAGAGTAGTATTAGTGCAGCAATCCAGCTTAAGAAGCAGCTTGTCAACCAACCCATGAAACTACTTTTTTTGGTTTGTGAACAGATAAACAGCTTCAACAGCCAATCACAATATGATTTATAGACAGGCAGCAGATTGCAGTGAAGAATTCTCTATAACAGGGCTTTTTAATTGGTGGCTCACAGGCCACATGCAGCCTGCCAAAGCTTCCCATCAGAATGGCCACTGATGAAAGACTAGCAATATTTTATAAATGTCCAGTATTACAAACTGGCAAAACTTCTGTTTTTTCTAATAAATAAACTTAATAAAATAAACAAATCCCTACAATATTGTTGTAATTTGGATAAATATCTAGGTTTTTGGTCAAAAGTATTTTGATGTTTTGTCCACATCGTCCAGCCCTGTTGCCCAAGAATGTCTCACAGAGTGGTGCTTCCTCAGTACCAGAATCAGTTTGCAAACTCCTCAACTCTAAGGCAGCTTCACACTACAGTTGGGGACCCAGACTTGAACAACACTGTGATTTGACTGATATCCCTGAGTTGCCTCGGGAAGGCATCATCTTGCACTTTCTTTGGGATCAGCCACCTGCACTTTATCTGCAAGACTCAGAATCTGTTGATCCAGGTTTTTCCCTGAACAACAGCTATTGTAAATATTTTATTATGTTTTATGAAGAACTGTCCACTAAGTATCTGCAGGTAGCCCTCACATTTTTCCAATTCAGGAAACAAGGTAAAAACAAAGAAAAGGGATCAGCATAACAAAGCATAACAGCATGCATAACAAAGAACATAAAGAAAGCCTATCCCGATCAAGACCACATTGAGTCTTGTCAGTAAACACCCCTGCCTCGAGAAGTGAGCAGTGTAAAGGAGCACAGAATACAAACTTGGTAATTACAGGTCCAAGCTACGTCAGGCAGGCTGTATTGAGATCAGAAAAAGAAGAGGTCATGAAGATGATGGTCTGTCTTTGAAGAAAGCAAAGTGAGGGGAGATTAATCATGTCCATGTCCATCAAGATACCATACTGAAGACTTGCTGGAAGAAAGAATGACTAGTTGAGCAGGAACAGAAGAAAACGTCTTCTTCTTTTATTTCAAACTTGTTTATCATAAATATCTTTGTGAGATATTATGTCTATTCCTTGAGGTCTCTCTCTTAAAGAACCTGAGCTGAGTCTAGTCTTTTTTTGGTTTCTTCCTTATGAAAAGCATTGTCCTGGTCTCCTTTAACACTATGTGTATTGACAAGGCTGCAGTTACTTTTTTGTGGCTCTGAATTTTCTGGAGATAGATATTTTTTGTCATATAGTAATATTTCTTCTTGTTATTGGTAAGATTAATATGGCATTAAAGGCCTTGTGCCATTCATTTGTTTTTAACTATCAAGAAAACCCTGAAAATGTTTGTGGAGTAAAATGTATGCCATATGTGTAATCAGCAGTAGAGGAAGCTATTACTGAAAACCCCATAGGCTACAGTGTATAGACCCTTTTACAGCCAATGTCATCAAAAAGCTGCGGGACGCATTTCAGTAATGGAAGTATCAGTCTCCATCAGTCATCCAGACGAGTAATCAAGCTGCACACATTGAATTATCAATCAATCAATCAATCAAATTTTATTTATATAGCGCCAATTCACAACAAAGTTGTCTCAAGACACTTTACATATAGAGTAGGTCTAGACCACACTCAATAATTTTGTTTACATCCAACAATTGAAACAATTCCCCCATGAGCAAGCACTTTGGCAACAGCGGCGAGGAAAAACTTCCTTTTAACAGGCAGAAACCTCGGACAGATCCATGACTAATGGTGGGCGGTGATCTGACGGCACCGGTCGGGTTGAGAGGAAAAGAGGAGAAGGGGAAGAAAGAGGGGTGGTGGGAGGGGTGGAAGAGAGAGAGAAAAGAACAGAGACAGAGAGAACAGTAGTAACAGAACATCAATAGTAAAACTACAGTATGTGTAGGGAAAAGTAGTACATATAAATATGTAAGCTGTATGTAAATAATAATACTAATACTAGATGTTACAATAATGATAATAAAATAATGATAATAATAGTAACAACAACAATGTGATGAATGTTTGATTGATTAGGTGAGTTATAATAATCCACAGTAGAAGGTGCAGCAGTGATCAGTGATCCATGCGCAGCCACAGTCCATGGGAATCTGCAGGATGACAAAGCAGAAAGACTCCGGGGAAGGAATCAAGTCAGTAACAGGCATTAATGGAACATAAACATCTGGGGAGAGAGAATGAAGAAAGAGAGGAGCTCAGTGTGCCTTGGAGTCCCCAGCAGCCTAAACCTATAGCAGCATAACTGGGGGCTGGTCAGGGCAAACCTGAACCAGCCCTAACTATAAGCTTTATCAAAAAGGAAGGTTTTAAGTCTACTCTTAAATGTGGAGATGGTGAATTAGATGATTTAACAGCTCTAAAATCAGCAAAATATCTCATTGTTGCATGTACAGCTGTCAGAATCAATATTCCATTCCAACACTCAAGTTGTGCAGGATTATGACAGGATCACAACCGTTTTAGAGCAATCGGCGGCGTCTATGGCCACACAAACTATTAAATATGTTGACTGGACTGAGGATGCGATCAAAACTGTTCGTGTTTGCAGCATCCACTGACAAGATGTTGCGGCCCGCCATAGTTCCATTGCCAAAATGTGTGTACATCTTGCTTACTGTTTACAAACTGTAAGAGGGTCTATTATGGTTTCAACCTCTAAATTCAAGATGGCTGCCCTTCAACAGTAGTGAAAGCTATAGTGTACACTGTTCATTAGCACTTCTGTCTTCATTGTCCAATGTTTAGCTATTTATGTACATTTTAAGACATTTTTAGACATAATGTACAGCTTATCTGATTGACTAAACTGTTTTCCTGTGATGTTTTCAATGAATCATGTAGCTCTCCTCCTCCAATGATATATAAGACAAATATCATTGACCCTTCGCTAAGCCCCACCCTCCTTAGTTACTGTTGCTAAGTCTGCCAAGCTTACCATTCCTGCACTGTATTTATCCAGTTTACGGTAATAACAGTGGAAGATTTAATGTCTAAATTGGGAATAATTGTTGAAACACAAAGTCTGTGATTCCAGAGCAGTAAACAAAAGTAGCTTCTCATTTCTAGCTGATGACCGTGGATTTTATCGGCCAAAATAATGACTCACAAGTAGATTTCACAAGTGTAACTGGATGATGTAGTTAAGTCCCCAGCTGTTTTAGCAGTTTTAATGTTTCTGTCTGACACATTTAAAACAAAAACCCTGTGAAAGTGTAAATGTAAAATTACATAGTAGCTGCATACATGATATAAGGTTAGTGCTAAATGTGGCTGAAGCTAGCTTACATCTCAGCAAACATAGGCCAAATGGTGAAATACAGCAGGTATATCTACATGATAGATGACAGAAATACACTCAATAACATGAGAAGAGGAAGCACATGGACTCGATTAGCACAGCGGACCTTGAGACGGGTCATCCAGCCAAACCGCGATTGCAGAAGATAGCCGGAATAAAAGCTAAGCTAACTCGGCTTAGATCTGAAACAGTGAGCCACAGAGAGATGCATTGTTATTGACCTTCTTTGATTCTGCATCAACCCACATCCTCCTCCTCAAACCCCCACAGAACAAATGCAGATACAGGGGGATCTAACAAGTTTGTCTGGAGGTAAAGTTACTGCAGCTAATGTGCTAGTCTTAGTTAGCCAGACATGCTAACGTTCACAGTTTATGTTGGAGCATATGAAGACGGAGTTTAATCCACTCTGCTCTTTTCAGGGCCTCATGCACACAGATTCACCACATAGAGAAATTGACAGCTTGACAGCTTTAGTTACGGTTGCTAACCTATGATTGGACAGATACTGTTTGCGGCAGGGTTTCGCGAAGGGTCAACTGAGGACCCTTCTCTGTCTATAATGTCTCTTTGAACTGTCATGTTGAAATGTTGGTAAATTATTACAATATTTTCACAAGAAATACTGGTGTGCAGTCTTCCATCTGGTCTTTTCCACCACACAATGTCATGTCCATCACAGCATGTATTTTTAAGTAAAATTAATGAAAAATTGCACAATAGCTCTGAACTTTTTGTGGGTTTTAAAATTGTGCAGCTATTATTACAATCAATCAACTAAAATGGAAAAATCATGATTGTGCCGCCTGAGATATTGATCAAAAGACTTAAGATAAACAGTTAAAAGCTGTTTTTCATCTTAACAATGGAAAAATACTTCCTCTAAAACCCTGAAAATACATTCTTTTCATATTTTTGGTCACATCTGTGTGTGAAATTCATTAATTACTTTGAAAACACAAGGTATGTTCATAATTGTGTTTAAAAAACAGTTTTTGTGGTGTGATGGAAATGACAATCTCCTCTGAATGGGACAAAAAAAATGGCAAAATTTGTATATTATTTAAATAATTTCAACACAGCCACCTCAGGAAATGTTGCTACACAGGACAGAGAGATAAAATATACAAATACATTTCTCTAAATAATATGTTTGATTTTCTAAAACTTTCCTGGACAAATTTGCCCGAAGTTAAAGAATCTAACAACCACAAATACTTTGCCAGTGTCGGCGTGTATCACCATTCAATCTGAGTGTGTTAAAGCTGCAAGATGTTGCACAGATGTTTGTAGTTTGTTACTGCTGTGCTTTTATAATGTTTTTGTTTCTTTGGACAAAGTTTTTGCACATAGTTCACAAATCAGTTATGTATCAGACTCACAATAAAGTTTGGCAGGCATCTCTGGATCATTAATAGGTTTACATTGATGCCCTGAGACAGTTTCCTGCACTAAACAGCATTTTTAATGTAAAACTCAGCTAATTTCTAGATCTCAGTACTGGATCATTAACCTTTCATGAAGCGCTGTGGAAGTAATCTGATTTGATTGTTTATATAAAAATATTAACATCTGAGTACTTTGATTTCTTTTGTGGAGGGTTTACAAAAAAAAGGTTTCATAGAAAAAACATATGTATATTTCTCAAAGTGAGCAGTTAAAAAAAACCTCTTGCTTTGGTGTCCCAGCAGAAACTCAGTTACTGTCTGTGCACGTTGAAAGATTTAAAATAAAATCCAGGCTGATTAGACCAAACACAACAGTGAAAAATAAGAAAAACAAAAAACTAACATGGGTTAAATCTTTCAGTAATAATTTCTACCCAGTTTTTTGGTCTGTTATCTTGAATCCACCTTATTTATAATTCCTGTTGCTCTTTTTTGTCTTACGTATATTAGATTTACATATGAGTTGCCCCATCTGTCCACACAGTAACTAAAATGTGGTAAAAAATAATTAATTTATATTTGAAGCTTGTGACAATGTGCAAGAATAATTTTTTTCTGATGTGTTTTTTTTCTATTTGTGGAAATAAATTTTATAAATACTCTGCAATTTGTATTTGTGAAGGAACATTAGTTAAGGTCATTAATATCTAATCAGTACAGTATTGATTGTATCACATTATCACATTATTATTGTTAAATACTCAATTCTGATTGGTCAATTACATCATTCGTTGCTATGAAGAACACGCCGTTGCTATGGGCACAGTTCTGATCATAGACTCTGGAGAAGCAATAAAATCATTATTAAATCACTAAATTAAGATTTAGTGTCAAATTATTGATTGTTTTTGGCAAATAACCATGTAACAGGCAGGATAATGTACACTGAGCAGGTCCCTATTGCCAAATATTTTTTTTGTGGGGGTAAGTAACCATGTAAAAAGCAGGATGATTCAAGACCTACATCATCCTAGTGGGAGTTATTTCACAATAATGACCTGCTCACTGTACATTATCCCTCACCTATAATACTCAGAACATCCAGACAAATACTTGACAAATAGTTGACAAAGCTCTACAAAAATACAACTCTATAGAAAGTCTGTTTTTTGTTTTTTTTTTTCAAGAATTTATTGTTTTAGAGTCACTTTTGTAACTCTAAAAGAAAAAGATTTTGTTTGTCTTGGGTCTCTGTGTGTCTGTCACGGCGATGTTCAGGAGTAAGCGCCTTCTTGAATCGTCTCTACAGAGACGGTTTTGGTGGTAGCTCCTGGACCTTGTTTGGAGTTTCCTGGACAGTGTTTGTGACCTCCTGAATTTCATTTTTATTTTTCTCTGGAAATCGTTTGATGTTTACTGGACGTCATTTGACGTTTCAGAGATGCCGCTTGGCATCCCCTAAACGTCATTTGACATTTCAGGGACGTGTTTTGGCTTTTTCTGACATTTCAGGGACATCGTTTGACATTTCTTAGGTGTCTTTTGGCACTTCAGGGACGTTGTTCAGCGTCTCCTGAATGTCATTTGGCATTGAAGGTCAGTCTGGGTTTTTCTTTAAGGGTTGGGGGTTAGGGGTTCATTTTAGGCCGCATTGATTTTGTTTGTCTTGGTCTTTGAGTGTTTCTGTCTCACTCCTGCATCTGCTTCTGCTTCCTGTCCTTGTATTGGTGGCAATGTTTGGGAGTGAGTGCCTTCTTGAAACGTCTCCACAGAGACACTCTTGGTGGTCCTTCCTGGTCCTTGTCTGGTGTTTCCTGGACATTTGGTTTCCTAGACATTGATACTGGCATTTCTGGGATGTCGTTTGCCGTCTCCTGAATGTCATTTGTCATTTCAGGGACGTCATTCAGCGTCTCTTGGATGTATTCTGGAGTCAGCATGATGCAGTTCTGTATCTCCTGAATGTCTTTTGACACTTCAGGGACGTCATTTGGTGTCTCCTGAACTTCATTTGTGGTTTCGTGGACGTTGTTTGGCATCGCCTGAAGGACATTCGCCGTATCCTGAATGTTGATTGCTGTTTCAGAGACATTACTTATCATTTCAGGGACGTCGTTCAGCGTCTCTTGGATGTTTTCTGGAGTCAGCGGGATGTAGTTTGGCATCTCCTGAATGTCTTTTGATATTTCAGGGACGTCATTTGGTGTCTCCTGAACTTCATTTGTGGTTTCGTGGACTTTGTTTGGCATCGCCTGAAGGACATTCGCCGTATCCTGAATGTTGATTGCTGTTTCAGAGACATTACTTATCATTTCAGGGACGTCGTTCAGCGTCTCTTGGATGTTTTCTGGAGTCAGCGGGATGTAGTTTGGCATCTCCTGAATGTCTTTTGATATTTCAGGGACGTCGTTTGGCGTCTCCTGAATTATGGTTATGGTTATTTGACATGTCAGGGATGTCAACTGGTGTATCCTGTACGTAATCGGCGGCCTCCTTATGATCATTTGATGGTTGCTGATCAACGTCTGATGTCTTCTGGACCCTTTCAGAGGCATCAGTCTCTGGAGTCTGGTCACACATGTGCTTGGTCAGCACCTCCAGTGTCCTCTGCATCTCCTGATTGGTCATTTCCTTAGCTTTCAGCTGGAAGGTCAGTTCTAGGTTGGAGGTGGTCTTCACCTCCAGCTGCTTCTTTAAGTCCTCTAGCTCTTGTCTGCAGTGCAGTTTCTCTTTCCTCTCTTGCTCCATGTCCTGCTCCAGGGCTTTTTGAGCCGTTAGTGTGCGTGTGTATTTGTGTGTGTGTGTGTTGAAGGAGCAGACATCAGTTAGAAGTCAGTAGCAGCAGCTCAACACAAGAAAACCTGAATAAAAAGTTCTAGCTCGGTCTAAACAGCTCAGAGTGAGTCACAGTGTAGTTGTTACTGTCAGGCCCTCTGTACCACGTCAGCCAGGCCGTCTGACGCCAGCTCCGGCTGGTTCATCGAGGCACTACCGTTAGCCCCGCCATCATAGCTAGCCGTTGGCTGTTAGCTGAATTAGCTTGTGCTGGTAGCTTTGCTGAAGTTAGTTTTCATTCTATGTTGCCACAAACAGACATTTACCGGTGTGTTCTTGCATAAAATATCAGTTAGGGTAACAGTTAAGCTAGTCCAACAGTGTATGATTGTCATTGTAACTTGTCTATAATTGTTTGTAAATATTATATTTTATTTTAGTTGAAATTGGGGATGGGAAACTTGGCTGATGTGGAAAAAGAGGATGGGCGGATGTTTAGCTCAGTTGGTAGAGCGTCCGACCCATGTATGGAGGCTGTTAGTCCTCTGCAGCAGCCGCTGGTTCGACTCCCGCCTTTGGCCCTTTGCTGCGTGTCATCCCCTCTCTCTCTGCCCTGTTTCCTGTCTCCACTTCAGCTGTACTATCGAATAAAGCAAAAATGGCCAAAAAAATAACTTTAAAAAAAAAAAAAAGAAAAAGAGGATGGAGCAGACAGTCATGGAAGAGCCAGCCTCCAGTGAGGAAGATGATGGAAAGCGGGCCTCCTCTGTTCACATAATGTGAAGGTATGGCCCACTACTGCTGTATTCAACCACATAACAAGAAATCATTATTTTCATAGGTGATTACTCAGTTTCATATTATTTAAATGACTAATTGATAAATGATTTATTTAGAGGGTGTTCAAAGTAATGGCAAATGGTCATGGCAGGTAGAGCTGCAACAATTAATGGATTACTAATGGATTGTTTTTTTAATTGTTTTTTTTTTTTTTTCTTTTTGGTCAAAATTTAGCTTTTGTGGCTACAATTGCTACAATGGTTGAGGGCAGTTGTAACACTGAAAAAAATAAGTTAAGGTAAATAGTAAATGGACTGTATTTATATAGCGCTTTTCTAGTCTTGAACTACTCAAAGCGCTTTTTTACAACTACTAGTCTGCATTCACCCATTCACACACACATTCACACACTAATGGTAGATGGCTTCTCTACAAAGACCCAACCTGTTCATCAGGAAGTCATACACACACAGTCACACACCAACGGCACAGCCATCGGGTTCAGTGTCTTGCCCAAGGACACTTTGACATGTAGACCAGAGGAGCTGGGGATCAAACCATCAACCTTCTGAATGGGAGATGACCCGCTCTACCATTGAGCCACAGCCACAGTTGTATTAACTCACTGTATCCCAAAAACACACCTCACCTCACATTACTGCTGTAGTATCTAATAATAATGTTATCCAATTTTTTATATCAGCCAGCATATGCATTCAAAGCAAAAGTATTTTCTGAACTCTGAAAACAATTGGTGGTTTCAGTAGTTTTAGTCTTGGATGTCTGTCTTGTATTTGGGTGACTGGAGTTTATAGTTATTCCACTTTTTTTATACATTTTAGACATTTAGCTTAAAGTTTGCCCATTTTTTTTTTACCACTACACCCTTGATTTCATCCACATTAGTTAATTCGTTAATATTTTAAATGTTTTAGAATCCTTATATCTACACCATGTTACACCATATGCACCTATCTACATCTACTGACACCACACTCATCAAACAAGAGAGATGATTTTTATCAAATCTCAATCATATTATTCAGACAAAGTTGTTTTATATGAAACTCTCACACACTGTCACTCTTCATGTCTCAAGTTTATAGTCCTGGCATTTTTGGTTTTAGACCTGACGCACCCTCCATCTAGCTTTGCTATCTGGTCATTTCTTTTTGATAGATGTGTAATGATCAAGTGTATTATTGATATTCAATGACAGCCTTGATGAAAAAATCCTTGATGCGTGTTTTTGTTTCTTAAGGTGTTTGCCGAGATCTACAGAGTTTCCAGTACAAAGTATATCCAGTAAAGGAACCTCAGGATCTGGATCACCACACACAAGTAAGTGTTGTTTCAGATTCATCATCGCAACCTTATATAAGTACTCGCCTGCTTTTAGCCTGCTACATGCTACTATTATTTTGTATAAATACTATTTCTGTTGCTGTGTGTGTGTATGTATGTATATTTATTTTCACACTCAGAGACAATTTTCATTTTCTTAACTTGTCATCTGTTTGCTCTATTTTGTCATCTTTCCCATTAGATCCAAGACATCACCACAACACACACTGCTTAACCTGTATCTTGGAGATACAGGTTCAGTGAGTTCCCAGTGAGTTGTTCCTCAGCTTCTCATGGTATGGTGTACATTTTAGGACATCATCAGACCTCAGCTTCAGTTCTCAGTTTTCAGATAAAATTGCAGTATACCTCAGACTAAAAGGTTTCAGGTCATGAAAAAAAAAACTTTGCAAACAAATGACTTTTGGCTTGAAGCCTCTTGGTCTTAAGTTGAGATGTAATCTAGTTTGAAGTCATTTTGTTTGAGGTCTCTTTTTGCTGAGGCATTTAATTTTTGTCTGAGACCTGAAGCCTCTTTAGTCTAAAGAACAGTGTCATTTTGTCTGATGCCTGAACTGAAGTTGAGTTCTGATGTCATAAATTGTGCAACATACCATTGGCCAATATTTTTTTTCAACTTTATGATAAGTTTAACACACTAAAAGTTCACCAAAGTCAAATAAATGGAAATAAACATGATGTTATTTTGAAAGCAGTTTGCCCAGATTCATCATTTCCTTGATTTTTGTGCCCTACCATAGGGAAACCTGCAACAGAGTGAACACACTAGAACTGTGGGTCATAACATCCTACCTACATTTGTTTCCTTGTGTACTTTATTTTTGAATGCAGGTTTCTGAAACAGCAAATAACTTCACTCAGGTTCTTGTCGGGGTTCTTGCAGTGAGGGCTGAGGATGGACCGAAGACAGACGACCAGAGCTGAACACCATTTTAATTCATCCATGAAGGAAACCATCCTATGGTTGTTGACCAGTTTTAAAGCAGGTAGACTAAATGTTGGCAGGTCTGTTTGTTGCTGTGAGACGTTATTCAGGAAAGTGACATAGACTTTTGTTACACTTACTTTAAATATGGCAAAGTACTATTATTCACATCACAGGAGCTGTGATATTTTGATCAAATTTGGTAAAATCATTACAAGCTAAGTATTGTGCTACTACCAAGATTCCCAGACCTTAACATTGTACTTTGCAGATGTAAGAGTAACACACTTTTTTATTTTAGTAGTTTATTTGTATCTGTTTCCTGCATATCATTCAGGTACAATCTTCTACTCTGAATGTAAATTCATGTGAATTGAGTTAAAAAGATTCAGAATGAACTGCGTGTTCAGCTTTTATTCAGTGATCTTATTGTATTAAGAGTGTTACATAAACAATGTTAATATTTTGCCTATTGTGCACAAATATTCTGAACTTTGTGAAAAACAATAAATAAATCTAATTTTTTTTATACAGCACATTTTGTGAGTTGTTTTATTTTTAAGTTGACTAAACTAAAGTATATTAGGTGCATTTTATTTAAACTTAAGTAGTGCTTACTTGCTTTGGTTAAGTTCACCTTACTCACAGTTTTTGAGTAGTAACAGTGTGATTGAATTTGACTTTACTTAAATTTATTAAGTGCTCACATCATTCAAGAAGTACTGTTTACTCAAATAATGCATGTTCAGCTTAAACACGAGTTAACACAACTTGATAAAATGTTGTTGCTAATTTTTCAAGGCAATCGGTTTCCTCACTTTTTTTAAGTAAACTTTACTTGTTAGAATTTACAGTGGCCCACAGCATTTGAATGTACTTTAAATAATGCCAGATAGTCACCATGTTAAATTGAAACCTGGCCACTATTATAGAAATTATAGTAATTGTTCCTCATCAATAAAAGGAATGAATAAAAGTTATCAAAAATTGTGTGACATTGCTTGCATGAATTACTTGACACCAAATGAGCTATACAGCTGCACAGGGCTCTGCTATTAATAATAGTCTATCAGGTCTTTGATCGCTGCATCACAATGCTGCATCAGTGATGAAAAACTGCTGTTTAATGTACAGTTATTAATCCCCATCCCTTGAGTTTGAGTTAAAAGTGAGGCTGCTATTACAGGTTTTACGGTAATGATTCTTCAGTGGACAGGTGGACACTGAGGAACATGACAATGTGTAGTAAACACAGGCCGCTCTGAACTTGACATTGGGATGAACGCACAGACTGACCTGTGATATATGGGAATGAATCTACAATTACAGGAGAGAGAAGACAGATCAGCATGAACTTTGGTGAGAAGAGGTGTTATTGATTTTTAGCAATTAAGTCCAGTCTGCTATGTTACTCAGTTATGTGACTTTCAGCTATGTTACACTTGATTTAAATTTAGAAGAAGTAAAATGCTGCTTCTGATAATCCTTCAAGGTATTTCATACATCCACATAGGTTCTCTTAAAACTCTACATCAAAATGACCTGTAAGGCATATTTATGATTAAAAATACTCCTGACCTTAATGACAGGGCTGAATATCACATTTATATCCACAAAATATTAAATTCTCTCAAAAGTCATTGTGCATTTGTTAGAACAGACTCAAAAACTGTTTTACCCAAAGCCAGGCATTTTACTTAAGTCTGCAATAGCACAGTTTGTCTGTAGCATAACTGACAAACTAAATAACAAAAATATTATTTTCCTTGAATTATCAAGTAAGTTTTTATTTCTCAAGCTTTGCAACCAGTGGATATATTACACAGAAGGAAAATAACTTAACTTAAAGTGTTAAAGTTAAAGTTAAAGTTATTTTTGAGAATTGGTACAAATGATAAAATCTTTAAGCCTAAGTGAAGATCTGTTGGTAAATTGGAAATTTAGCCAGCTTTAACACCAACCACTAAGAATGCAGGATCCTGTTAACTGAAAAATGAAATAGTAGCCCAATCTAATATTTAGCACATCCATCCTTCGTACTGCTTTTCTTGACTCTGCTGGTCACATCATATATGAGCATATCTGGCAACACAGGGTTACACCTACACCTGAGAAACTCACAAGATAAGTTCTGTACATTGATTTCTCACTGTGCATATTCAATTGTACAAACTATTAATGTTTTGTAATGTGACAGTGCTGTGATTAAGGTTTGGGTAGTGTTGTGATCACTCTCCAGAGATGATTTATAATTCACGTTGCCACTCAGTTATTAATTAAGTTATTAATGTCTTACAGAAATATTATGTGCAGTAGTCCATCTTCTACCTTCCTCTGGCCCTCTCTGTCTGTCTCCCACTCTAACACACACACACACACACACATATGCTGCTGCAGCCGTGCACACAGCCACGCTTCCAGTGCGCTCTCAGCTCAGCTGATCAGTGCTCAGAGCACAACAAAAAATGATTAAATCCTCAAAATGTGGAATCCTATCTTTTTCCTACACCGTGCAGCCAAAACACCAGGATAAAAGAAGACATGTTGACCGCCACATGTGGACCAATAGTCTGCATGAAGACATGAAGGGAAAACGAGGGTCAAAGAGAGAGAGTTCATGTCTTTGATGAAGCCTTATTGTTTTGCTGCTATTCAACTATCAGGAACACGTTTTGAAAAAAAAAAAAGTCTAGTTTATTTAAAAGCACAGATCTTCACATTGCTGTGTGAGGGACAGAGACACATGACAGAGATCAGCACCCTAGACAGTGTTATGCATGGCATGGCCAAAACACACAAAAAGCTTCAACTGGCAAACATCTGTATTGTTATTGTTGAAGGTGAACTTAGGTATTTTTCAACCTGGTGTTGATTTCCTCGTGTGTGTGTGTGTGTGTGTGTGTGTGTGTGGTGTGTGTGTGTGTGTGTGTGTGATTGATGGGGACAACTCATTTTGAAGGTGGTCCAGTAATGAGGGAGACTGATGTAGCCAGCAGCTGAGAAATGAGAAACAACATGATTTGTGGGGGCAAATGAAGTTTATTCATTATAAGTGATTGTTTTCGTCACAGACCGGCTCACATCGACGGTGGATACATCCTGCAGATTGTATATACTTCATAAAGACCTGTATACATGCATAAACTGTACATAATCATCCACTACATGTATATTAAAGGTCTCATATTATGCCCCTTTCTGATAAGTTTTTATATGTCTCAGAGGTCCTCAAAACATGCTTTTGAAGTTTTTTTCATAAAACACCACTCAGATCATACAGATCAGCAGGCCTCTAAATCCCTCTATTTCAGCCTCTCTAGAAACGAGCTGTTTCTGTGCCTGTAGCTTTAAATGCAAATGAGCTGTGACTAGTCGCGCCCAGTCGTGCCCCTCTCAGGAAGTGGGCGTGAGGGGCCAACCCTGATGCTGGACACGGATACGGCTGGTCTCAGACGCGCTGAAATTCAAACGTCTGATTTTGATCCAGAATGTGACACAGACAGAAGCTCCTGCAGAAGTTCAAACTCTGTGGATGCTGCAGGACATTTCTGATGGTAAGTCAACAATTTTGTGTGTTTTGGTACGTTACAATTAGTCGATGTGTGTGTTGATACAGCGCTAAAATGTAGCTCGGTAGCTAATGCTAAGTGTAACTCACTCCGCTTGGTCATTATTGAGGGACATTTTGGCGAATAAGTGACATTGTCTTTTGTGCATGTAGTTAAACCGTCATGTCTCTGGTGAGACATGTTAGTACTCTTACCTGTGCAGGTGTTACGTGTCCCAATTACATATTTTGATGATTACTGACAATAAATTCTCTTTTTGTTCTGCAATATTCTCAGCAGAGATGCCATCAAAACAGTGTTAACAGTTAAACAGTTCATATAATAATGAGCTTGTTTTGGTATTCATAAAATTTCACTATCATCATTTAACATAATTTTATCATCAGTTTTCTGAGGTCGAGGCTGTGTGCAGTGGTTTGTAAACTACACTGTTACAGGTTACCTGTTACAAAGTTCCAACATTATGTGTTTGAAATTTGTCAAAGCTTCCTGCTCATCCACCACAGCTTGTCTAATGCCTGTCAGGTTTGAATTTCATAGGCCTTACATTTTGTTGAAATATTTACATTTTTCTAATTTTTTTGGATGTGCTCACAACAGACCTTAGAATGAGAATGACTCTGAATGAGCTGCAAAATTATTTTAAAATCAATATTTTGTGTCAAATGTATTTATCATGGTAAGTTACTGTATATGAAACAGGATAATGTACAGTGAGTAATCAGTATTGTGAAATAAACTCCTTGAGGATGAATTAACTCCACTTTGTGTTGCGGTCCTGCATCAGCCTGTCAGGGTTTATTTCACAATACTGACAGAAAAAAAAAATCACAATCTATTGTAACTCTTGTATTTATGAAGTTAATATGTCAGATTCTTTGCATTTGCTTTACATGACTTCAGTGGTTCATAACATTACAGTGTTCACAAAACATCATGAATGGAGAAACACATCCCATATAAGTAGATATTGTGCATATTAAACATGAATTCACAGGAGATCATTTTTACACCATGAAGCATTTATTGAATCACATATATATCACAACATATAACATGTCAAATGATGTACCTATTATCCATGACAGTAAAAAACTGAAATTCACTGAATCCACATGAAAAATGTTTGACATATCAAATATTGATGTTTACAAGGCTACAATGCTAACTGGACATCTTTTCCTCTTGTTTCAGTCGTTACAGGTATCAGCCTATCAGAGTGTTGTGAGCTGGTGCTTCCTCGTCACTCCTCGTCACAGTCTGGTTCTTCTGATTCTCACCATGTTTCCTGGTGCCCAGGGCCGCTATGTTGGATTCAGACCTCCCCTTAGTTGAACCAGGACACACAGCTGGCGACGACCTCCTCCTCGTCTCGCTCCTCATACTGCGCACTCATGTCCTCTGGATCTTCATCCATGTCTGGTGCTGGGTCCAGAGGGACTTTCTCAAAGATGAGATCCATCAAATCAGCCACATACCTGTGCAGTATTACACAAAGATTTTGTTTAGACTTAAAAAAACAAACAAAAAAACTGTGCATATCAGTTGTGTGTGTATTTATATAATTTTAATAATAGTTTTCTATTTTTTTGTTGAAACTTTTACAACAAAAAATGTGACAGTGCAACTGTAAATACAACATGTACATGACTTAATTTTAGTGACAAATAAAAGAACGTAACACTTACAAAATGTTGTCTCAGTCTTCACTGGTTTTGCTCTGCATGCTCCTCTCATGGCCTTTGGGAACTTTGCACTTTGAAGAGTTGGTCTCCACCAGATGTGACGTGTGGTTTTTCAGCATTTGTAATACATGTCAGCCAGGCAGAGTCTGGAAGTACAGCAGTACAGAGAAAATCAAAGATGTAAATCATGACAAACTGTACATATTTTAACAAGTTCAACATAACTACAATTCTGTTTACCTGCACAGCTTTCCAAGAAATGGAAACAACATTGTTTGGTGTAAAACAAAGGACGATACTGTGGAAAGCCTCAGATGAAGTCTGGTGGAGGGGCTCAGTTTTCTAACAGCCATCTTGTTGGTCAGCATCTTCTCCAGCTTGTAGAAGGCAGCAGCTGCTAAAAAAGAAAAAAATGTTTACAATACAGTATAGTACAAATAACTACTGACAGTATGTGTGATGAATTTATAAACCCAATTAAATGAAACTGTCAGCATGATTATCTTAACAGAATAATTCTGATCAATACTTCTCACAGTCCTTCTTACTGACTTTTTTTTTTGTTTTTGTTTTTTAAATTCCTATAATTCAACATTTATTCATTAGAAATGAAAGATAAATGTGATATGTTGCAATGCAGAATTCAAAAACCAGTAAGTATTTGGTATCAATTATCTCATCACGTTACACTGTAACTGTAACACCAAGGGTCTGTCAAATGCTACTGAGACCATATGTGTCATCATACACTGCTATGAGCCTGATACATTTATAATAACACCTACTGTGTGTGACATGGTCATTGTTACAATACACAATGTTCTTTTTGTGAGTAAAAATCGTTAACCCATGTAGTCACATGATTTTATGAATTGTATTGATATCAAAGTAGAACAGTCGTCGTTATGGACGTGTCCTCTCCTCCTCCTGCATGTCCTGCACCCCCCACTGAGTTTGTAATGTAATGTAATGCAAACTAAACAGACTATTTCACTTCTTACATTCTAAGCACAGATAAACACAACCGCATACCTGCGCTAATCACAGCGCCCGGTTTAGTCTAAATACAAGTTTGTGGGCTTGATTCTGCAGCAGGTAAACTACACATTTCAGGTGTGACAAACTTAGCAGCTTGGTGCTAATCTAAGTTACACAACATCACAGAGGAGAGAGGAGACGTCCATAACAACAGAGCCGACAACACAAACCTGTCAGCATGAAGTCACACAAAAAGTTACCAGCATCCAGTTTTACTATTGGGTTTAGTTCATTATCTTCATATGAGGCTTAACGTTTACACAGATTATCTTGACTCTCCCTCAATATTACATGCGTGAGCATGAAGTAGATGCTACTCATATTAGCCGCGATGCTAACGCCATATGGAGCCGACTAAACACACAGCAAAGCAGCATAAACATGATAAAACTTAGCGCTGCCACATGTGAAGTCAGGTCACAGCCAGTGGACACTGATCCACCGTCAGTTTTAGTGTTGAAGTGACTCCGGCTTTGTACTGAGTCTGACCCTCGTTCATGAAGCAGTCCACACACACACACATCACTTTACCCAGTGTTGTGGGGACATTTCCGTCAAAAACAAAATGAATCCATTGAGTCTTCTCTGGGTGAGATGATGGCAGTAAATGAAGACATTTGTGCTTGTTGCTACAGCCAACAACAGAGCACTTGCCGTACTTTGCTCGTGCTTTCAACATCTTTATTTACCAGAGCAGCATTAGCGGGGGAAAAAAATGGCGACCGGGAGGCAGACCTTCAGGTTTCCAGGGGGTGGCAGCAGAGGCAGGGCTTACTGCCCAGAGGAGGCAGCTCCTTGCCTAGAGGAGGCGGCGTCCCCGCATATGATGTCATATGCGGGGACGCCGCCTCAAACAGAAATCCGAAACAAACAGAACAGAAACAAAAATCCAAACAGAGTGTTTTTGCCTGCATTCACTGAAAGGTGGAGCAAGCAAGAGAGGGAGAGAGTGCACTGTTCTCATATCAGGGGAGTCTGTAGGCAGGCCGGGGACACATATTTTCACTGGAAAACCTTGAAAAAGTGCATTTTGCATAATATGGGACCTTTAATTCAGTATAGATTTCCTTTGCACCATTTGTAGTGTTTTCAACTTACCAACACTTGACACTTGTATACAGAGTTTTTAGTTGTGTTGTTGGTTACATGAATGTTGAGTTGAGTGGAGTTCCCCTCATTCAGGTTCCAAGCACGTCTCAACCTTCATAACTACAGAGATAAGATGCCACTGGCTGTGATGAGGGCAGTTTGTCTGTGTGTTTACTGATCTTCATTGTGTCGGCATGTTTGGAATCTACACTTACAGGACATAAATTACATGAGGTCATTGAAGTGGTTGAAAGAATCGGGGTGCAGTCCATTTCACAGCAGTCTGCCTGGTGCTGCTACCTTGAAACCTGTTGGTTCAGTCAGTGTCTGTGGATTCCTGTAAATAGATTTGTCACTGCCCTTTTGGGATGAGTGCCAGACTAACTTTGTTATAACAAAGAAAATAAACTTGAACTTAAAAATACTCTGAGTCGTGGTTATGTTCATAAAGAAGGGAGGAACTGTGAGCTGCTACACAGTACAGATTTCCATTTGTCCAGTAATTTAACTTATGACTGAATACCTGCAAACTAAAGTCATTCCTCAGCCTCAGCTGTACTTTGTGTTTAGTGTGAAGATATTTTCATACTAATATATTATCATGCTCATATTCTAATCTAAGATGGTGATGGGTAAAGGGTAGGGTCTGTTTAATACATGAGAAAAAATGCTGTTGGACTGAATGTAGCTGTGATTTGGTCGTATGCATGAGGCCACAGTCCAACAACACAACCTAAAGTCTGCCATTTATTAGTTAATAAGCAACAGCAGATTAAGATTATTTATTACATTTACAAATGTTCCTGCACACTAACATTGGCTTGCTAGCTACTTAAAGCAGGCTGACATGTTACAACAGTAGACCTCTCTTTTAGTTGTCTAGATGGATGCACAAAACTGCGTCCAGACCAGACCTGGGCAAAATGCGGCCCCCGGGGCCAGATGCACCACATAGATGCGGTTTCCTATGGCCTGCAAGGCCGTCATGGAAATACCAAGAATTAAAAATCTATCAAAGACAGAATTTTGCTAACCATTAAATCTTTATTTTGAAAGGACTGAGTGCTGTGTTCATTGGTGATGATAATGAACTGTATCTTTTATATTAAAGTGTAACTGTATATATCATTTATCAAGTGCAGGCCAAATAACTGTGCTTGTTGTAGGGTTATATACTCCTCTCTATATGAGTTCTATTATCCACTTAAATTAGACACTCTGATCAGCCAACAGGCCTCTGCAGAAGCTGTCTACTGTCCATTTGGACTGTAGTACTTTGTTTAAAAGTATGACACTGTTGTGTTTGTTTGGGCAGTACATGTAATTCCTCATACCACCTTGTCAATAGCATGAATGGTGCAAGGCTGAGCATGACATATCCATGTCATCATCAGACACATACTTGTCCTTCCAGTTTGTTCGGTTCAGTACAGCTCAGAGGCTCAGAGGTAAACACTCAGGAAGGATCGTGAGGCTCAGAGGTAAACACTCTGGAAGGATTGTGACTGTAAAATTACTCTTACTTTTTAAAAATCAAAAGAATCGTGCTCAAAGATGCAGAGGAAGTGGATTAATGTTTTCATTCACTGTTTCCTGCTGTCAGCAGCTGAATGTGGTAAGTGACACTTCATCTTCAGAACTCCAAGCTGTACTGTGAACTGTAGCAGCAGAGTAATGTCTTTGTCTATTGTCTCAGACTCAAGAGTTATTCTTTTTTTTATTCAATTATTGTCACTCATTCAGTTATGACTCAGGTATTATTCTACTATTTTTCTGATGACGGGATAGCTGACGTTGTTACTCTGCAGATTAAACATTCTACATGTAAAGAATGATAAATTTGTACTGTTGTTGGGTAAACACCATGTATCACCAAATTATTAACCTGCAGAAATTCAAGTACTTCATCTCACTACTTGTTGAAGGAACCATATTTGGCTGAGACTTGATATAAAATGAGTGCAACAGTGACAATATTGCAGCAAACATCCCGAGAGTGAACAGCAATCAGGTTAACTTTTGCATCCTTCTCTACAAGTTTGATACCATTAATTCACAGAAATGTTAAGTTGATGTGATAGTTTGCAGTGCGTGATGCTTCTCCCTCTGTCTGTCTGATGTTAGCTTTGCTGCAATCTGTGTGTCCTGCTTGCAGACATCCAGGGCTGCTCTGTGACTTTGCATCTGACAGAAGTTAAAATGAAATACAACTATTTTATCACATTTGATGAGCACCAACATGCAGTGGCGTTTATTATCCGTTTCCAAATAATTCTGGTTTGAAACGGGTTTGGGCTGCTGGGGCCAAAAAACAGCTTAATGTATATAAACGTGAAACAGGCTATACTGTGCAAAGGGGGCTCACTAAACTCAAATGTGCAAAATCTAACAATTTACAGCAGAAACCTCAAAACCATGATTGCCAATGTAGGTGAGGTGGAGTGGGTAGGTAGGTATGGATTGGAATTATTGCAACATAAAGGGAGAATAGAGAACAATGCCAACTGGGGAGTTTCACCCCAGGAAGTACTTAAAGCACCTTGAATATTGTGTATAGACCCTTTTACAGTTTGTAAACAATGAGAAAGCTGCACGCGCATCTTGGCAATGGAAGTACGGCGGACCACAACAGCTTGTCAATGGGCCGCTGCAAACACGAGCAGTTTTAATCGTGTTCTCAGTCTAATCAACACGTTTAATAGCTTGCAGCCACAGACGCCACCAATTGCTCTGAAACTGTCAGTTTTTCAGAAGTTTAAGCAACTTATATCGACCACTGGAATATCAATTCTGAAGTATCATGTACTCAAATGTTCTGGTGATTTTGGTGCTGGTAAAATCTTTAATTCAACCTTTGCAGCTTGATAACTTGTCTGGATGACTGGAGGAGACCGCTACTTCTGTTGCCACAATGCGCGCACAGCTCTTCGATGACGTCAGCTGTAAAAGGGTCTATAGGGTAGACTTTTGATGATAAGATAAAAATAATCAAAGCAAATAGCAGGGGCTGGAGAGGAAGGAGATTATTAATAAACAGAAAAGACAGTAGATAAAATTACTTTATTACAATATATGCTAAAAAAAAGGCCTTGATATAAATTCTAAAAAAGTGAGCAATACAAAATCAGCCCACCATAAGCAAAACTAAAGAAACTAGAAAACTGAGCAGAGGCCACTTGTTGAGAGGCAGACTACACAGAGGGGTGCCTAGGGGTGCTACCACTACTTACCACAAGTGGGCACAGCAAACCGCAATCCTCAAACAAAAATTGGTGCAGTCTATGGTGTCCCAGTCCCAATATGGCTCTCTGCTCCTGAAATAAAGAAAACTCACAAAATAATTAAGAAAACAACAAACAAGTATGTATCCCAGTTGGCCTAAACAATATTTACAAAATAACTAAAGACTAGACCAAGAACTCAAAAAGGGGAACTATGACAAAATAAGCAAAATTGGGAAAAACTAAATCACAAATCAGTAGTTCAATATTAAAGCCACAAGTAACTGAAACACAAATTAATAATCAAGGGCAAAATGGGCAAGGGGCAAAGTAAAACAAAAGCAAGAGGGTAGGGCAACGCAAAGCAAAAGGGTAGGGCAAAGCAGCAGTGGTAAAAAAGGGGCAGGAGGACCTGAAACAAGGGACGAAAACACAATTAGCCGGGCTCACCATACTTCATATTAAAACTCTGATGAACCACCCTACTCACCCCCTCAAGGTCTGGGCTCTAATGGATACAGCAGGGCAGGAGGGAAGTCAACCCAGTACCTGGCCAGCCAACACATTACAAATGCTAAACCAAACTAGAATGCAGGTACAATTGTACACAAAAAGGCTACTTGTGGCACATACCTGGTGCAAGCAAACCTTAGCAGCCACAGTCAGGGACAGGGCTAAGGAGGGCAGGGAAAGGCCTTGAGGTGCCTTATATTGCCTGGCCCTGATTAGGAGGCTGGAACAAGGGAGGAGTCAGGCCCAGGCTGCATTCACTCTACTCACTCTTCTGCACTACTGGAGTAGTCCCATCACACCAACAAGAAGATGACGTTTCCAAACAGTTCTGGCTCGGAACTGTGAGTTTTGAGCTGCTGTGGCTGAAAAACAGCTGAATGTATATAAACAAGTCAAACAGGCTATACTGTGAGAAACAGGATCACTTTTTCTCAGATGTGCTGTCTGTCTGTCTGTCTGCTCAGACAATATATGGACATGATGTTACTCCTCTGAGGTGGCCAGGAGTGTAAAAAGTATTCAGATCCTTTACGGAAGCAAAAGTACTAATATCACACTGTAAAAATACTTCACTACAAGTAAAAGTCCTGCATTCACAAAACCTTATTGAAGTAAAAGTCTGGCAATATTATCAGACAAATATACTTATAGTAAAAGAATTCATGTTGCAGTAAAATGTTCCCTGTCAGTGTTATTATGTCTGATGTTTTTGGATTAACATTATTGCTTTAATGTCACTGCTGTTTATTGCTGTAGATGTTGAAGTTCAGCTCATTTTTCCTACATCAGAGCCCACAGTGACAAGCTTAATCTACAGCAATGCATCATGGTCTATAAGACCATCAAAGCATAACTCTCCTGTAAGAACCATGTATGTGTAAAGTAAAGTTTTTTCAGCTTTGTGGATTAAAAAGTACAGTATTTGATGTTAGTTTACATCACTAACAAGTGTGAATTTAAGCTTTTAGTGTGTTTTGACCTTTAAGTGTTTACTTGTACAGTTCCAGCACTGACATTCTAACTTACCTTATTTCATAGTATATCCATTTTATGTTTACACAAGAAATTAGAGGCAATAGTAGTACAAAACTTACATTGATGACTTACTGTCATTAATGACAGTAGCTTATTGGAAAAGAAGGATGGAAAATCCCACTAATAAATGCTGCTGCCTGCAAGCTACAATCACCAATACAACGTTGTTCAGCATATTTTTTCTATTACAACATAAATATCGTTATCACAAATTTCCTTGAAATATTGTGATATAATTTTGAGGCTACATCACCCACCCCTAAGCTTAGCACAGTGGAATTTATCCATTAAGGCGGCAGCAGTACATTTGACTTGAGGGTAGCTGAGTTTGTATTTTGTCAATCTCAGAACCCATTGGCTACATCTAATGGCAATGTAGCATTAATATGAACTCCAATATGCACAGACTCTGCATTTATATGTAGATATCTGTTTATGGAGATTGTATTTTTTCCAGCATGTTACATCCTCTGAGTTTTCACTTTCAAGGAATTTGCTGTGGCATATTGGTGCATGACAACAAACGCAGAGCTAGAAATATAAATGTGAATTAAGGCAGTACTGTGAGTTGAAACAGCATAAATAGAAAAATAGAGAGTACACAATAGCACATGAAAAAGAACCCAAACATGTACCAAACAGTAGAAACAATATTTACAAATGTGACCTTTTTAAATCAATGAAAGAGCTGTGCAGATTTATGTAGGAGTGCAGAATTTTTGACAAGTTCACAGTATAAGAGCATGGAGGGGCAGTGTCAGTTGGGGGTAGTGTCAGTTGGGGTCACAGGCCTTGTTGATTGGGACAGCAGTAGATGGGAAGAAACTGTTCTTGTGGCATGAGGTTTTGGTCCTGAGGGACCACAGCCTCCTGCCAGAGGGAAGTGTCTCAAAGAGTGTGTGTCCAGGATGGGACGGGTCAATAACAATCTTACCTGTACACCTCAGGGTCCTGGAGGTGTAGAGGTCCTGCAGGGATGGCAGATTGCAGCCTATCAACCTGACAGCAGAGTGAATGATATGCTGCAGTCTGTTCTTTTCCCTAGCAGTGGCAGCAATGGGAGCTGATGTTCAGCTCCCACTTCAGGTCCTGGCTAATGATGGTGCCCAGGAAGCGGAATGACTCCACAGTGTCAACTGGGGAGTCACACAGGGTGATGGGGTGGGTGGGACTGGGCTCTTCCTGAAGTCCACAATCATATCCACTGTCTTTTCAGCTTTGAGATCCAAGTTGTTCTTGCTGAACTGGATCACCAGATGGTCAATCTCCCACATGTCGGCCAACTCATCCCCACCAGAGATGAGTCCAATGAGCGTGGTGTTATCCATGAACTTCAGGAGCTTGACAGACTGATGACTGGAGGTGCAGCTCTTGGTATACAGGGAGAAGAGCATAGGAGAAAGCTTCTCATGCTGCCTCCTGTTGGCCAGGAAGTCTGTGATCCGCAGGTGGACTCCATCTACAGGTAGATGGAGTCTGGCACGCTCAGCAGGGAGAGCTTGTCCTGTAGCAGTGCAAGGATGATGGTGTTGTGGGCAGAGCTGAAATCCAAACAAGATCCTGGCATAGGTTCCTGCAGAGGCCAGGTGCTGAAGGATGTAGTCCAGGGCCATGTTGAGAGCATCATCTACAGACCTATTGGCTCTGTAGGCGAACTGCAGGGTCCAGGAGTGGGTCAGTGATAGTTTTGAGGTGGGACAGAACAAGATGCTCAAAGGACTTCATTACCATAGAGGTCAGTGTGACGGGTCTGTAGTCACTGAGCCTGTGGTCCTTGCTTACTTGAAGTGGAGGCTTGGCACCATGGCAAGTCTGGAGATGGTAAAGGGTGTCACAGAGGATGGTGTCTGGTCTGTCCCCTTTGTCTTTCAAAAGAACTCATTCAGTTCATTGGCCAAGTGCAAGTCATTTATGGAGTGGTGGGCTGTAGGTTTGTAATTTGTAATCTCTCTGAGCCTATTCAAGACATAGGCAGAGTCGTGTTGTGAACTGGTGTTGGAGTTTCTCTGGAGTACTGTTGTTTAGCATCTCTCATCACCTTGCTAAACATGTACTTTGACACTTTAAACCTGTCCTTGTCCCCACTCTGGAAGGCTTACTCCATCTCCAACCACAGACTGTCTGAGTTTGGCCATGAACCAGGGCTTGTCATTGTTATACTCAACGTGGTGCGTGATGGTACACAGCAGTCCTTACAGAAGGTGATGTATGACAACAAAGCCTCTATTTACTCATCCAGACTGTGGCGGAAGACATGAAAACCCAGTCAGTACAGTCCAAACATGACTGAAGATCCTCCTCAGCCTCGCTAGTCCACTTCTTTGATGTCCTCAAAACAGGTTTACAGAGCTTTAATTTCTGTCTGTATGCAGGAATCAGGTGGACCATGACGTGGTCAGAGTGTCCCAGTGCAGCACAGGGGACTGCATGATAAGCACCGCTGACTGTGGTGTAACAGTGATCCAAAATATTCCCCTCTCTGGTTGGACATTTAATCAACTGTTTATATTTGAGGAGTTCATGATTGAGGTTTCCTTTGTTAAAGTCACTGAGGACGATAACTAAGGAGTCCGGGTGTGCATCCTGCACATTGTAAACTCCAACCAGAATGAATTAAACAAACTCACAGGGGGAGTAGAATGGTTTGCAGTTCATGGAAAAACAGGGGAACAGAAACAGAACAGGGGAACTGTGCTGTAGGATCACTGTCACATTGTTGCACCAGCCACTGTTATATAAAAACAGATTCCTCCACCTTTTGCTTTGCCTTAAAGTACTGCATTGCATTGAAGAATTTGAGTCCGGTATCAATCCAGACAGCCATGTCTCCGTGACACACAAAACAGAAGATAAAGAAAAGTCTCAGATTTTCCCCACCAGTAGCTGAAGTTTGTCCAGTTCATTGCACAGTGAACGCACATTGGAGGGAAATATTTTGGTAGTGGGTGTGGTGTCTGCACCTGTAGAGACATACAAGCACTCTAGCATGTCTCCCCCTCCTCCGGCGTTTAACTGCCCAAGTGAAGGTGAGTACATCTTTGACCAGAATGTCCAATAATTCTACTGATGAGTAGAGAAATAATGGAAATAAATCCACTGGAGTTGGATCCTGATGTTTGTGAGGTCTTCTCTGGTGAAAAATCCCTGGGCATTGCAGCAGAAAACAAAGTTTACAAGCAAAACAAGACAAGCCAAAACAATGCACACCAACACACCAAACCAGCCGTCCATTGAGCCATGTCGGTCAACATAAAAATGAAGACTTGCAAAATTAATAGTGCAATACTGAAATCAAAGAACCAGAACAAAATCACAATTTTTGAATAAGAAAAAAAGTGTGAGAAAATATGATTTATGATGAGGTTCCGTAGTGCTGCATAGATGGCCTGGCCTGAAAATCTTGAGTCTAAAGTCCGAAGTCTGGGTTTTGACCCTTAATTTTTTTTTTTCTTTTTCAGGTTCCCACTCTCTTGAGTTCCTGTCTACAGGCCGTGTGCAGCCTGGAGATCGACCTCGGTTTGAGCAACTGACTGTTTTTGATGGAGTTCCCATCTCTTACTGTGACAGTTTGATGAAAAGAGAAGAGTTCAAACCTTCTCTGGAATCAAAAAACCTGCCTGAAGACTGTGATGAGTCAAGATACAATATTCTGGAATCTCTCCGTGAGATTCCACAATTTCTCAATAACTCGGCGTGTAAGTTTTTTAGATGTTTGTGTTTGTGACATATATGATAAAATTTGTTGAAGGGCTGTCTGATATTGTGCTCCGAACTAAAAAATGAATCTTACTTTCTTACTTCACAGATATTGTACAACGTCGTCGTGGCTGCATCCTGTCAGCCACTGGGGTTGTGTCTGCTTTTGAAGCCTGGGCAGTGAATGGGATGGATTTCATGAGCTTTGACCCTGAATCTCAGACATGGACGTCCCACTCTCCCTCTGCAGTACTACTAATGCATCATTGGAACTACAATTCTCAAAGGAACTTTGCCTTTCGACACTTCATCAGAGAACAATGTCCAGAAATGATCCGGAGAATTAAATTAAGATCAACACACCGAAATACAGGTGAGAGTTGGAAAATAGTAGAAAAATGACAGCAGTCATTTCTTTTTGGGGGATGAAGACAACACTTGACACAAATATTGTGTGTGAAACCATCTAAACAACACAGTCACTGTTTAGGAACTGAGGGTACTGAAGTTTTCCAGTTGTCGTATTTTGTGCTTCATAATGCACCACACATTTTCAATGGGAGAGAGATCTGGACTGCAGGCAGGTCAGTCTAGTACCTGAACTCTTTTACTACAAACATGCTGTTGGAGCATGTGCACAATGTGTCTTGGCATTGTCTCACTGAAATAAGCAGGGATGTCTCTGAAAAAGAGGCAATCTGGATGGCAGCATATGATGCTCCAAACCCTGTACGCACCTTTCTTCTTTATTCTTTTGTTTCTTGGCAGTTTCGACGCTCCAAGGTGTATTACTGCCCTCCACAGGTTAGTCCGTGAGTCACAGTCTTATCTCATATTCTCCCATACAATCTAGTATCACGCAGGAACTGTAAAATTGCTGTCTCAATCTGCTGATGATTGTTATGGAAGCCAAATAACGTTCTAACAGAGAATGAAACCAATCCCAAATCTGTTAATGATTTAAAGAGGTCTCTCCTCTCTGCACAATAGACTACATTCAAGCAAAATATGTTTCACTGTCTCAGGGTGTCCGCACTCACATAGCCCAGTACTATGTTTTCCAATTATGTACAAATCATTGTTTAATCCACAGTGCCTCAATCTTAATCTGCACATTTTTACAGAATCTTTTCGATTTCCTTGACAATAAATTACTTTTTTAATTTTGGGGTGAAAAGAGAAATAATGTCTTCCCTTGCTTTCTCTTTCCCATTCTCTTTGCCATGCATTCTCCACACACTCTTTAATTTTCGCTCTCATTTCAACTCTTCCCATAGGATTCTTCACATCAATCTCTCCTTTCTTGAGGGTTGTCTTTGCTAATAGGTCTGCTATCTCATTTCCCTGTATCCCTGCATGCCCAGGAACCCAGCAAAACTTGACCTCACACCCAGCCTTCCCAACTCTGAATAGAACAGACAGAATTTCAATTACTATCTCAGGGCGAGCGGTTGATTTGCCACCCCTCAAAGCCATAAGAGCGGCTACCGAATCAGAGCATATCAATACTCTGGATACGTTCAAATCCTCTGTCCACCACAATGCCCACAGGATTGCCAATAATTCTGCAGTGAACACAGAGCTCTTATTAGTGATTCTTTTATTAAATCCATATCCAAGCTGTTCCACAAATACTCCAAATCCTGCTGTACCACTCTCAGGATCCACAGATCCATCAGTAAAAATTTTAAGATAATTTCTTTCTTCTATATTCAGTAGATGGTCTACTTTAAGGCCTATCCCTTCATTTGATTTTTGATTTAGGAAGGTCAAGTTGATATCCACCTCTTGAAATAGCCAAGGTGGCACAGGTGGCCAGCTCAAATTTATTGCTATACTGCCTTGTCCTAATCCCTGTGACTTGGCACAGTGACTAATATCATCAAGGAAAGTCCTGTGCCGGACTCTGGGACCAGAATCAAAGAACTCTTGCAACAAACACCTAGCAGGGAAGGATTGCGGGAAGCCGTTTACTTTTGCCCAATACTGCAGCCCCAGTTTTGTGCGCCTTAACCGCAAAGGCATTTCTCCCATTTCCAAAAGCAGCGCAGGGACAGGAGAAGTTTTAAAGGCACCACAACACAGCCTTAATGCCTTGGCCTGCAGGACATCTAACTTGCCAAGCACAGACTGATCCATAAACAAAACAGCCGTAGTCAAGGACAGATCTTATCATTGCTTGATAGACCAACTGCATGGACCCTCTCTCTGCCCCCCAATCACACCCTGCTAAGCTTCTCATGATATTTATCACTTTTTCACATTTTATTAACATTCTTGTGATATGGACTGTCCAAGTCATGCGTTCATCAAACCAAAGGCCCAGAACTTGAAGTTTTTAACCCTCTCTAATGGGGACCCGTGCATGGATAACCCAATGCTTGGAGGCTTCCGTTTAAAACCAAAAATCATATAATTGGATTTTGTGGGTGAGATCTTAAAGCCCCATTTGTCTGCCCAGTCCTCCACTGAATCTAAGGCTCTTTGGACTTGTTTTGCAGTGAACTCCACATTCCTTCCTCTCTTCCAAATGGCACCGTCATCTGCAAATAGAGACTGTCCAAATCCTCTCCCAATATTCATAAATATATCATTTATCATTATGTTAAATAAAACAGGACTGATTACACTTCCTTGCGGGGTACCATTACCTATTTCAACAGTCTTTGAAATTTTGCCACCCACTCGCACTTGAATAGTTCTTTTCATTAAAAAATCCTTAATCCAATTGAACATTCGTCCTCTCACTCCCAAGTCATAGATTTTAATCAAAAGCCCTTCCTTCCACAAGGAATAATACGCTTTCTCAATATCCAAAAATACACTCACAACTACCTCTTTATTATTAAATGCTTTTTTAATGTCGTGGTCTAAAACTGCCACAGGCTCCATAGTTGATCTCCCGTTTCTAAACCCATTTTGATATGTGACAAAAAGCCCTTTGCTTTCTAGAAAGTACACTAACCTATTAGTTACCATTCGTTCCATAATTTTACAGAGCACTGATGTTAAAGCTATTGGCCGATAAGAACCGGGATCTGACGCATCTTTGCCTGGCTTGAGAATAGGAATTATAACTGCATATTTCCATTCAGCTGGTACACACAAAAGTTGAATAAAGACAATATTTCATCAAGAACCCAATAATCCAGATGTTTAAACAGTTCATATGATAGCCCATCTGTCCCAGGAGTGGTATTAGCTCCTGATCTAATGGCTTCCCTCAATTCCTTCACATTAAAAAACAAATTAATTGGGTTGTCATTCTCTAAATTGTTTTCCAGCTTCCACTGATTGGTTGACATCAATTCTGCCCTTTTACAACCTTTTTCAGTTCCTTTATTCTTTGAGCTGTGGACTGCTTGACAAACATCCACAAACATGTCAGCTTTTTCTTGATTGGAGACTGCCTCCACCTCTCCCTTCTGTAAGACTGGGATTGAGCTTTTTTTTATAAAGTCCAGACATTTTACGTACTGTTGTCCACAGATGTCTAACAGGAGTCTCTGGTCCCAGGGTTTCACAAAACCTCCGCCAACTGTGCTTTTTTGCATTTTTAATTACTCTCCTTGCCACCGCTCTTAACCTCTTGTACTCAACTGCGTAGCACAACATTGGATATTTTCTTAACTTTCTATAAGCTTTGTTTCTATTCCTGACAGCAATATTACATTCTTGATTCCACCATGGAACCGGCTTGTGAAGTTTGAGATTCTGCCTCACAGGAATTGAGGAGAGAGCAGCCTTGTGAATCATCGAACCAAGGGATTCATTCCAGTCATCAATGGAGCCCTCTGAGTCAACCTCTTCTACTAAATTTGTGGCTTCTCCCTGAAATTCATCCCATTTAGCAAGAGAGAATTTATATCTGGGCACACTCTCTTCCATTTCTATTCTCAATTTTTGCCCAAATTTACATAGAATTGGAAAGTGATCACTACCCAGTGTCAAGCACATCCCACTCTCCAATTCTGGCTAAGTTTGAAGACGCCAGAGACAGATCAATATGACTACATTTATTTCTAACAATATCAAACCTAGTTGGCCTACCATCATTAATGACTGTCAAATTGTACTTTTCCACAAATTCTTCCATGACTATTCCATTTTTATCTTTGTTATCACTGCCCCATAGCGGGTTGTGGGAGTTGAAGTCCCCTACCCAGATAACAGGATCATTAACACATTCCAATAAATTGTCCAATTCAGACAAAACCAAATGTTTACAGGGATTATAAAAATTTACAACTGTTATAGGCGTATTACTTGTCCACACTTCCACAACTATACACTCTAAATCAATGTTCAAGCTAATTCTCTTGTACTGAATTCCTGATCTAATAAAGGTTGCGCAGCCCCCACCAGATCTATCAGACCTGTCTATTCTCAGACACACATAGCCTGGAATGACAAAATCTAGGCACGGTTTTAACCACGTCTCCTGGACACATACTAACTCTGGTTTAACGTTAAATTCATCTACAAATCATTTTAATTCCTGACCATTAGCAATTAAACTCCGGGTGTTCCACTGAAGAATGTAAAACATGAAAATGCTAGTCCACAGCATCATTGCTTTCGACCTGCAGCTCCATACTTTCAGACCTCGACATCTGTGAGCTATCTAAGTGCTGTTTCTCTGACATATAACCATGGAGTTTTTCAGGAGAAATCTGCTTTACGCCCAGGAAGCGATCAGCTGCCCCAACTACAGCCTTTATCACATCTGATCTCCTCGTTGCTGCCTTAGCTCCAACCAGCACATCTGCAATAAACGCCAGAAAAGCATCTCTGCTCAAAACAAGCACATCAGGGGGCAACACTGGGAGGGCTGGGAACGCCTGCTGGCTCCTCAGCATTGGGTTGCCCATCTTTATATTCTGAGCTCCGAGCTCTCCACCAGCTCGTTTAAATGCCTCCACATATGACACTTTATTTTGATCTCTATTGAGCTGCATCTGCTTGGCTTGAATAAAATGTTCACAGCCCCGAAATGCTGTCATATGCCCCCCCCCCACAATTACAGCACCTCGGGGTCACTGCCTTGCATACTTTTATTTCATGGTCCTGCCCACACTTTGCACATCTGCATTTGCCCCGACAGGCACTGGCTGTGTGTCCAAACCGCTGACAATTGAAACAGCGCAATGGTGGCCTAATGTATTCTCTTACACGGTAAGCCATACTTCCCAGGTACACAACCTCTGGCAGCACACTGCCTGCAAACGTCAGCAGCACCGGGGAGTCATCTCCCTCCTTACATTTAAAACGCACAACTTCAACCACACTTCCTCCTTTAATGTTGTCCAAGATTTCCTGTTCAGACAGCCCACAGTACACTCCATAAATCATGCCTTTGGGACCCCTTTTGTCATTAGGAACCATTCTCTCAACTTTCATCACTAATTTTCCCACATCTTTAGTGCTGTCATACTGTTTTTGGTTTGCACAACAAACTCTCAGTATCCCGTTTGACAGAATCTTGGCCTGAAATCCTTTCCCTATTTGGCTCTCTAGAGCAGTAGTGACTCTAAGGGGTTTAAAACTCTAAATCCTCCCTCTCCTGGTTTCTGGCCTTTAACTCTTAATAACAAGTTCTTCAGAATTCATGTTTCCAGTTTTCCTCTGTTTATTTTCTACTCCTGCCTCTATTATCTCTGGCCTTTCCTTTGATGCTCCTCTCTTTTGGCTTCCTTTCCCCACTGTCTGCCACCCACCTCCCTCAACCCCTCCACCCCCTCCAGTAGCCATAGCTACTGTTACCCTACAACGTCACACACCACACACCACACACTTTCACTCACACTCAACTAGCTAAATGTCGAATAAAGGAAACAATCCTCCTTCTGATTGAGTCCAAGTGGAGCGCCGCGAGAATACCGGTCCGGACCTATACAGGCCATCGGTCGATATCCGCACAAACGATTCCCCTCAAAACCCTCTCAGTAACAACAATAACACCAGCAGATTAAATCACATAAGACAGCGAGTGAATGAAAGAAATTCAAATTTTCCGCCCTTAACTGCTCTCGCCTCCCAGCGCTCCAACCACCGTACACGTTCTCCAACTCCTTCCACATGTCTCCACTCCGACTGTTGGAAACAGCAACAGAGGAGGAGAACTGGCCGAGGTGTCAAAGATCGTCTAAAAATACAGCTGCATCACTCAGTTGAAGTCGTACGCACCTTTCCGCATTAATGGTGTCTTTTAGGATGTGACAGTTACCCATGATGCCATGGGTACTAACACACCCCTGTAGTGTTGTAGATTTTATCTTTTGACCATACATCATGAGGAGGAAATGCACAGGAGTCACACACACACACACACACACACACACACACACACACACACACCACACACACACACACTGCAATTAAAGGTGGATAGCTGCTACAGGTGCCTATTGTGTGATGTCAACAAATTTGTATTAGACTTTTTGTTTGTTTGTATGAGAATAAAATCATTCAAAATCATTTATCCTGGCCAAGAAGTCTCAGACTGTGGCTAATACTGTATGTCCAGATTTATACTCTGCTTTATATTTTGTAGGCTATAGACTATGTATTTATTGGGACTATCACAAGGTCCTGTCTGGACTGTTAAATAGATGAAGCAGATGATCTTTAGTAGGCATAGCTTCCTTTGCTGTAATATTAGATTGAGGTGAAATGATTATGGCAACACTTGGTATGTTAAAACGTCATTTATGGGCCTTTACAAGTGATCAATCAGTGCATGCACTCCAGCGAAAGACAGCTTACAGCTTATGATGTACCTTAGCAGCTCTTCCTTAAGGGCACCCGCTAAGGGACAGTCTGGGAAACACTCACAGGAAAAGAAGGTCCTTTGCTATACCTTAGAAACCTTTGTAGAAAGCTAAGGTACATGAAAACTGGGAAACACAGCCCTGGATGGTCCTGAGCTCAGGCCCATAGAAGTCTGCAGTGTTTCTGCAAGTGAGTCTTAACACTGTGTTTACTGACAACGGTTTTCCTAAGTGTTCCTGAGCCCATGTAGTATCGTTTATACAATGATGTGGGTTTTTAATGCAGTTTTTAATGCAGTGCTGCCTGAGGGGTCAAAGGTCACAGACATTCAATGTTGAGATTTCTCTGGATTCTCTCTTTTAATGATATTATGTATTGTAGATGGTGAAATCTATAATTCCTGCAGTTTTGCAGAACAAAGGTGAGAGTAGCAGTGAAGTAGTTGTACATCCATTGGATGGTGCTTTGATACTTAATTTCTCTGCAGAGCTCCGTGTATTTGCCAAACCCACTGTGGACACAGACCAGGCACTGCTGAGGTGTCACGTGACAACTACTGACAAATCAGTGAGCTCTGTGCATCTGATTGGAGATGGGGCTTCCAAGGCCTGTTGGATCACTACAACCGGACCAGTACCTTCTGAAGATGGATCTGTGATCCTCAGACTGACAGCTGGGATCTCCCTGAGACAAAACACCAAGTACGGCTGTGCAGTACAAACAGGAGATCACAACATCACTGTCTACTGGGGTGAGAACTTTTGAAAACTTCCAACCTTTTATTTAATTAATTATGAGATTATTTGTACAGCTGAATACAATTTGTTAAAATCAGAGTTTCCAATATTCTGTCCTAACTCTGCAATACTTCATACATTCACAAAACATTCTATTTTATTTTATTTTTTATTTGATACTCTTCTCACTGTAACATACTGTATATCCTAAGCACATCATGCTACTGTACTTTAAGCTAATGTTGTGTGCTGAAGACCCCCAAACATACTTAATATTGTCTTATCAGCTTGATGCATCATGATTTTCGTAATTTTAAAAGAACTGCTTATAAACATGACTGAGTACAAGCTGTTAATTGCAGGGTTTCTACGCACTATGTAGTAGTGTAGTAGTAGTAGTAAAGTAGATACTTTCTGCCTCAGCCTCAGTGTATTTTTACAGTTTAAAATGTCCTAGAATGTTTTTGTAGTTTTTGCCATTGAACAGTTATGCAAACTAATGTCAGCTGCCCCAAATCATGTTTTAAAAATAGTATAAAGCAACAATAAATGTGTGTTCTGAGTTTTTTTTACACCACAGAAACATGTGTCATTAACCATCCAGCCAAATTTGAATGATTAAAGAATCACTGAGTATATAAAATTTGTTTTCAAAATCATGAAAAAATGAGCAGTTGTCTCTGCTCTGAAATGTTGGGAGACGTGTCCACTCCACTGTCTCAGTGTCAAACACCACTATGACCTGAAAACCACCTGAAACATAGACGCTCCGTCTAGCAGCTTTGTTGGACATGTCCAGACATGTTTGAGCCACCAGAGCCAGAGGACAGTGACAGGAACTTTTTGTTTTTTCTTCTGTGTCGGGTTGTTGGAACTGAAGTGAGCTGAAGTGAACTACTGGATTGATTTGGACTGTGAGAGTCACTTATAGAAAGACAGTATCTCTAGAAGAATCCATCCAAAATCTCACACCAAGTGAGTGAGAGCTTTTTTAGAGCTTTGCTTTTTAGCTTTGAGGGATCACTGACTCTATCAGGCCAAGTATATCTAATACGGCAGTGTGCACAGAGCCAGCCTTCTGCTGGAGTCGCACCCACAGCCTCTGAATGCAAACAGAATATGGAATCTGTCTCAGCTCAATATCATGGCTTTGAAAACACCAAATTACTTGCTTTAATGAATTTCAATAGTTTATAATATGAAGAATTGTAAAATACCATTTCCATGAGGCTGTTCAGTCAGATAGTGACAGATGACAGGTAATAAACGTAGCATTTCATCCTCACAGCTGCAGCGAAGGTCAAGCTGCTGTGCAGTTTATATTTCATTCATTATAATGTTGAAATGGTGTTTTTCTGCCTCAATACTTACTAAAACCATCATTAGAATCAGAACCCACATTGCTCTTTGTTACATATAGTGTTGCTTGAAATATGACCAATGGATTTTGACAGCAGATGAAATTCTACCTTAAAAACAAATTTATTTCCCTGGATTACTGGGAAAATGTGCTTCCAGAATTTTTCTGAGAAACACTGTGGGTTTCAAAAATAGACCTAATTAGCCTATTACTGTTAAATACTTTCAGTTACTTACAAAATTGTAATTTTTATCAGCCTATATCAGTGTGAACATACCCAAACCCATAATAATGTGTGAACAGCAGGGCACAGTGAAAGAATTTCATTACCTGTCTGAGAGAAGTTGTGTGCAGCACGTGTGAGATGTGCAGCTTGTCGTCTGCAGCTCTTCATCTAACATATATGGCTGCTGCTTCTTGTTCCATTCCTCTATGCAATATTTCAAGCTGATCCACTGTCAAAAAATAACAGAAACGGCTATCATCTAGTTTTGTAAATATGTTATACCGTTACAGTAGCAGTAAAGTTAAGCTTATGACAAGGAGATTGTATTTTCTGTGACTAATTCAAAATACAGTTCTCCCTGATCTCATGTTTCCTCATTATTAATTGTGGTACTAAGAATTATCATGAGTATACAACAATAGACTTGACAGGTCCCTCCTGCTGGGACCTCCCTATTTTCACCCATCTCTTCCAAATGCTCCCAAAATTCCAAGATGTCGATGGCTGTAATGCTAAACTTTAGGTTTCAAAATGGTAGTCAACAAACCAATGGGTGATATCATATCTATTACACAGTTTGAGTCTATGTTCCCCAAGAAGGAAGCAATTGTTGTCTGGTGAATGTAGCATGTTTGTCACTGGTGCAGGAGACCATAGTTCCATCTTCTCATAGACCAACAATTAATATCTGTTTTGTGTCTGTGTGTGTGTGACTGTGATTATGATTTTTCACTAACTCTTACAAAGGCATGATTAATTGCTTTCACAGTGGATTGCAGTACATTTTAGAGCTTACTTAACGAACTAGTAATTGATCGAACATAGATCAGGTTAAGTCCTCTAAGAAAAATCAGTTGTTAGTTATTGAAAGAGGATCAGGACTTCTGAGACAAAACTCTGATCCTGATTTGATGCCCAATCTTTGCTAGTCTCAATTTTCTTAATATATTAATTGATAGAATGGACTTAAATGATCTTCTTTCATTGCAGATGGGAACACTCTTGATGGCAGACACCTTTATGCCAATGTTGATTGGAAAACAGTGAGCATTGGGTTCTTCGGCATGTTGTTGACAAGCATTATTCTGTCATGTGGATTTATATCTCTGCTTCAATGTGGTAAGCCTTGTTATTTCTGTTATCACATTTCAATAAACTCTTAGAGTAGTGTAGAGCTAGACCAGCAAATTGGCTGAGCCAATATATCAGCTGTCATTAGATTTTTGCAGCTTTATCACTACTGACTCATTTGTCAGATGCTAAGAAAAAGAGATATTTCAGAACAGAAGTGCCAAAGATATATTTGATATTATTTCTTAAGGCAGGTCTGCTTTGTAGTTCTATACACCTCACTAATAAACCAGAGACCTACACATTAGATCAGGCTGGCCAGTTTGTTATCAGATGTTTTTTGAGATATAAATATAAATTGAGATATACATTTCAGTATTGGCCTAAAAAATCCATTATCAGTTGGACTTTACATGTTTCACAACATTTTAAATGTTGATGTTAAAAACATTGTTATGCCCAGTTCAGGGAAAACCTGAGCACAGCATAAACGTGACTCCCCTCTTTCCCCACTCTCAAGGATGACCAGTGCCACCGTAAATGCAGTCCAAAAAAGAACGATTTATTTGTCATTCACATGGTAGATATATGTCAGGGTGAGCATGGCCCAAAATAAAAACAAAACTATCTGGGAATAAATTAACTAATTTATCTACTCGCAAAAATAAAGTAAAAGAAAGACAGGTATCTTACCTGAGTCACCTAAACAAACGGGCTTCCCACCCCTACAGCTACCAGGACTGCTTTTTTAGACAGTATTTACATTTTGAAAAAGGGCTGCAAGTTAATCACAACACGAGCTGTCACGAAACAGCACAGCATAGTGGACTGGTTTGGACAGCGTGGCACGGTTTGGTTGGGAGTCAGGAAACAGAGGAGTGACGCTGATACTGGCAGGTGCCATTTTAAAGTAGGCAGCCGCAGTCTTGGAGCCAAACCTCAGCGGACACACATGCTGGGGAAAAAGCACAAACAGCAGCACAGCACAACCCTCTGACAAGGAGGGGGAACCAAGGACAAACGTACTTGCCATACAATACAAAATCCCTCTTGACCTGGGTTAGAACAACATTAATAACAAAATTCATGTGTATTAATTGGCTGTTTTCAAATTTACATGTGCAATATCTCTGCTGAATTGAAAAAACACACTGCTGCTGGTACATGACTTTTCCTCAAAGTATCTCTACTTTCATTTATTTATTTATTTTTTTTAATATAAAATACACAAAAGGCAAAGAAAATGTGATCATTTTGACCTATTTCAGCCAGAGGTGTTCATACTGATCGCACAGAAACTGCCGCTGTTAAAAATAAAGCAGTTAAAAGTAGTTAAAGTAATTAATTATTTGCATTTTAATGTTGAGAAATTGGCAACCAAGAGATGTCTCCAACTGGCAAAAAGTAACAACATAAAAGTGGTGATTTCCATGTGGTCAATATGACCGCCTATGGATTTTATATTTTGTGTAACTTATATAACAACAGTTTAAAGGGAAAGATCCTCAGCAGTGTGGCAATTATAGACCCATCTCACTGGGAAATGTAGACGGTAAGATACTCGCTAAAATACTGTCAAAAAGATTGGATGGTATACTCTTCACAATAATACATCAAGACCAAGTAGGGTTCATTAAGGGACGATCATCTGCAGATAACTTGAGAAGGCTACTGCATATACTATGTGGAAACAGAGACAGCCCAGACCCTGTTATGGCCTTCTCTTTAGACGCAGAGAAGGCCTTCGACAGGGTTGTATGGGGCTTTTTATTTTATACATTGAATAAATTTGGTTTTGGGCCATTGTTCTTAGCATGGGTCAAATTATTATATGTGACCCCCATGGCATCAGTGTTGTGTAATGGTATCTTATCCTCTCCATTCCATACAGAGGCACAAAACAAGGCTGCCCGCTTTCTCCCCTCATCTTTGCAATTGCCCTAGAGCCTCTAGCTATTGCAATACGAAACAATGTAAATATTAAAGGGGTCATAGCGGGTCATCAGGAACATAAATTATTTTTGTACGCCGATGATATATTGCTGGTCTCGCGCAATCCACAAACTACTGTCCCGATAATTGGTTCTCTGATTGATAGTTTCTCTCAAATATCTGGCTACAAAATTAACTGGACCAAGTCAGAAGTAATGCCCATATCAAATACATCTACTGAATCACCTAGCACTGAATGGCCGTTTAGATGGGTCTCCTCAGGCATGATGTGCCTGGGAATTAAACTTATGGGCAATATTATGAAAATGATGCAGGCTAATCTCCAGCCTATTATACGAAATATAGAATCCCTATTACATAATTGGAGTAAGCTGAACATATCACTACTCGGCAGGGTTAACTTAATAAAAATGATTATAATACCAAAGGTTAACTACATAACTTATATGCTGCCACTTTCCTTTCCCGCTAAACTTCTAAAAGAATATAATAAATGCGTTGAATCATTTGTATGGCAAGGGAAAAAACCTCTCTTTAACCGTATTAAGTTTTACGCTGCCATGGATGGTGGGGGACTCTCTCTTCCTAGATTAGACTGGTATCATTGTTCTTTCTCACTTGCACAACTGTCAAAAATTAACTTACCCCCTCATAGAGCCCCTGTTTGGGTGCAAATTGAAAAAGAAATACTTGATCCTTTTTGCATTGAATCTTTTGTGACACAGACAGGTCGGTCTTTACCAGTTCATAATCCTGTGTTAGATTTCTCACGGGAAAGCTGGAAAATGGCACACTGTCATGTTAAAAGCAATCCTTCCTGAAACTGAAGCATCAATATGGTTTAATGCTAAGATCAGAATAGCTAAAAAGCCATTTTGCTGGTACCAGTGGGCTAAAGCAGGGATCCTGCGTCTGGGGGGTCTATATGATAACGGTCACATGGTTACCTTCGAATATCTGAAGCAAAATTACAATCTGACAAGTAAAGATTTCTGGAAAGATGTTTATCATTTCAACACTTTCCAGTGCCAATCAATTTTTTATAACCTCATTAGAGATGCTAATGCACCGAAGCTTGGGAGTCTAAAATTGGCTTGGGAAAAAGATATTGGAGAATGTATTGAACAACAACAGTGGAATGAAGTCATATCTGGCTGGCACATTCCTGCTCGAGAGGTCCAGACACAGTTCACCAATTATAAAATCCTTCACCGATCCTACTGGACCCCAAGCAGAATGGCTAGACTCAAATTAAGAGAAGATGATCTATGCTGGCGTTGTCATAACGAAACTGGGTCACTGGTGCACATGTTGTATGGCTGTGATATGGTCAGGGACTTTTGGGATGAAATAATATCTTTTATAAATGAACTGTATTGTATATCTCTGACCAAAAATCCAGCACTTTGTATGTTGGGAATTATCCCTAGTAAAGCTAAAATGTGTGATTTGAGAAAATTATGGTGCCGACTGGCCATGTTAACAGGATGCAGAGTTATTGTTAGACAGTGGAAAATGACTTCACCTTCATCTTTCAAAAATTGGATCGAATTAATGACCAACATAGTACGATATGAACGAGTCATATCTAGACTCTCAGGACACCAGGATTCATTCCTGAAAACGTGGAGCCCATTCTTGGACTATATTAAAGAATGGACAATGCCCAAGGACTGATCTCACACATCACGTAAAGTGAATTTCAGCTAATAAAGCTTGTTGTTAACATATGTATAGGTATAAGTTATCTTTTTACTTATTTATTTATTTATTTATTTATTATTATTATTATTATTATTGCTTGTTTATTAGTTTGTTTTTGTTAAGGTATGTTGATATTATAATTTAATTTCTGGCTTAGTTTTGTTTGGAGATATAGGGAGGGTTAGATGGGCAGGGGGTATTCACACTATGAAAATGTCCTAGGAAATGTCTTGAAGTGTTTATGTTTTGACTAAATGCTGGACTTCAATATCAATAAAAAAAAAACAAAAACAAAACAACAGTTTAAATGAAATAGCAGACACTTTTAGGAAAGGTCAGGTCAACATTGTATTTTCTTTTTTTATTCAACAAATGACCACTTTGGCTGTTCTAGTGTTAAGGTCCCTTTAGAATGTTGGTAAAGATAACTGATTATGTAAGTCTTTTTTCTTACAAAGGTTCATTGTACAAGTAAGTTTGTGTTTTAAATTCTGCTTTACCAGTCAGTCAGCCGTACCAGTCCAGGTTCTTACACAGCCATTCAGCTCCATGGTTACTACACAGGGATAAAGTATTTGCTAAATGAGATTTAACTGCCAATGTGTGCTAACTTTGATTCCAATTTTCATTTTAGTCAAGAGGATGCCCAGTCATACTTCAAAAGATCATTCACGGCGGATGGAGCATACTTTTACCAAGATCAAGAAGACTATTACCTCTCCAGATCTGCAAAACATTATTGCTGCATACACACAGGTTCCACAGAAAAGCAGAGACTGGAAGGAGTGGGCGAGGAGGATTATGTCAGCAGAAAAAAACCATTATGATCCAGAATTCTTTGCACATCAAGTGGGTAGCTTAGATAATTTGATAGTTAGTCTTGAATATGACTTCCCATGTTGTGACAAGTTCACAAGTACCATTTGAAGCCAGCAGATGCACACTGTGTATTATCAGCATGTATTATTTAAGGCAATGAACAGATTTGAACAATAATTTGCCCTCTGTTTAAGACTTATTGTGATTAATTCAGATTTAAAGAATGGGATTTAAAAACAGTTTAGCTCCTTAAGAGGTCTGATTTAGACAATTACGCCCATATTTCTTATGTTTTTATCAGTTAACCCATTGAGACAATTAATTGTTCATATGAAAACCAATATTATTTTAGATAAATTCCAGTCCGGCTCTTGAACCAACCATAGCACCAAAACTACTTTATAAAAGGTAGTAAAGCCTTGAGAATGTCAGCTGATTCAACAATTTGCTTCTTCTTATCAGATTTGAGTGCTGCAATTGATACCATTGACCATGGCTTTAATCAATCGACTTAGGAAATGGCACAGAGCTTGATTGGTTTCGCTCAGCCCTGTCTGAATTCTATTTCCTCTTCACATGATCCCTCTGGATATCAAAATTAATCGCAATAATGTCAAATGTCATTGTTGTGCTGATGACGCACACCTTAATGGCTCTGCTTCAGCAGACAACCCCAGTTCTTTAAATGCTCTTTTTTACCAGTCTCACTGACACTAACACCTGGATGAGTAAAACCTATTCTTTTAATGAAATGAGCAGAAAACAGAAATTCTACTCATGCAGTCAAAAGCAGAAACTAGAGGTAGTGTTTGCTGGCCCGTCCAAAACAGGTCAAAACATGTTATAGACCTTGGTGTTGGTTTAGACTGGGACCTCAATTTTATTACACAATGATGGCTATCTAGCCTGAGTTTGAGAGTGGAGTAATAATCCACTGGGGGTACACACACTGTGTATATTGTTGTATTATATAAGATGTATTCATTTTTTTTATATTTATCTATTTACTGTAGATCTGTATTTTTTAAAGACTGGTGGATCTGCACTATGAATTCTGTATGAGATCATATTCTTTGTAGATCTATAATACCTTTGCAAGTCTATATTTATTGTAGATATATTTTTCCAACTACAATCATGAATTCTGTATGAGATCATATATATTATAGATCTTATATATTTCTCTGAAATTCTGTTTTTGAAAAGATTTAACTCTGGTTGGGACTGGCTACTTTTTGAATGTGTTTACATTTTTGAAAGGATCTCCATTAAAAAAAGAGTTATGTTCTGATTTGTTTATACTTATGGATGTATGTGTCTTTTTCTTTTTCTACTTTAATTTTTTTAACCATTTAATAAGATTGTATTACCAAAATGTTGTATTGCCATTTTTTTTTTAAATACTTTTTATTTTGTGATTTTTTGAAAATTAACATATCAGTGTATGTACCATTAAGCATAAGCAAAACAAAAACAAAACAAAAGGAGAAAGAAAAGAAAAAAACAACAAACAAAAAACAAACAAAAAACAAACAAACAAACAAAAAAAAAAACACAAAAAAAACAACAACAAAATAATAATATTAATAAATACACAGAAAATAAATAAATGAGAAAAAAAAACTGGTTATATTGTATATGTTGGTGGATAGATATACAAATATACAGATATACTGATTTTCATCTAAATGTACCCATATAGCTCTACACACCAATATTTCTCTTAAGTAATTGTTGTTGGCCTGGTATTACTTTCAGCTATTCTTTAAGTTTTATCATGTTTACACTTTTGACTATTTATTTCTGACCCAAAGTTAGTTTTCATTATTTTTGCTATTCAAATACTCAAGCATACAGACGCCACTTGTATTGCCATTTTTAATTCAGAATGATGCTGTAAAGGTGATACATGCCTTTATCACCTGATGCTTAGATTATTATAAGTCTCTTTTCACTGGTCTTCCCTAAAGGTTTTTAAGAATATTGCAGTTAATCCAGAGGGCTGCAGTGGGATTTTAATCAATAAGAGATCACATCATTCCTCTGCATCTTTTAAAATTAATTTTTACACATCTTACATTCTCTTATATCAGTAACTGCCCCTCATTTTATATCCCAGCAATGACTCTCAGATCTTGTCTGTAAAAGCTTGAATAAAATAATCATTTATTTTTTAATTTTGATACAGTGAAAACAAACAAATCAAACTCAATTCAATTATGGATGTGAATTTTCTCAAATGTATTTAGTCAGAAATGAATTATACAGTTTAGGTCTTTATTGTTTATAGTTTAAGTAAAGGCCAGCTGTGTGTCTGTCCTCTGCAGCCACAGTTGCAATTTATTTTATGCTTTTGTATCATTTCATGTCTGACATATTTTGTGAAATAAAAACAAACCCTGAATGCTGCCTATTTTGTGGAACTCTCTAACAATGTACCTGACAATGCCTGTGGCACATGGTCATAGCCCTGATGATATCTTTTACTGAATAAGCCATTTGTCTGTGTTGTCTTAGAGTTTTTCACAATTAATTACAAACATTTTCTGAATGTTTGGCTCATTTTCTACATATAAAACCACAAATACAAAACTCTACAAAATTTTTACAAAATGTTTTATTTATTTTTTCCTCTTTTTAATCAAAATGAAACATGAAGAGATCTTTCTGATATATCTTCTCAGCAGAGGTGGGTAGTAATGAGTTATGTTTACTCTATTACATGTAGTCGAGTAACTGTACCAGTTTACCATGCATTATTTTAAGTCTGGAAAATGTAAGCTCAGTGAATTGTATTATGATCATATCAAGTTTATTTGTCACAAACAAAAAAAAACCAAAAACATTTTGCTGTGAAATGTAAAACATCATGGGCATAGCATGGAATGAAAGATGAAACTAAAATCACAATTATGTCACAGCTCTGCATGCCCAGTTCCTTATACTCAGTTCCCTAGCTTTCCCATTACTTTTCCATCCACCCTGCCTCTGCTGCACTCTGCCTGTCAGCCAGTCCCACCTCCCCACCCTACTCCACTCACCTGTGCACACAGCTGCAGCTCATCAGTACTCAGGCCAGTACTTAAAGCGATATTCCACTTTCCCAGAATAATCCACTCAGTATGTACTCACCCCTATGCCAGTGTGATGATGGATGAAGATCTTCAGTTCACAAAACAATCCTGGAGTTTCAGCAGAAAACAGGGTTGCAGCCAAATCCAGTACAATGACAGTGAATGGTGACCAGTATAAAATGTAAAAAAAAGAACACAAAACAAACACAAAATGTCTCCATCCTGCTTGTGTGGTGTAATCCAAGTGTCCGTGAGCTGTGACATTAAAATTTAACCGCAGACGCCATTTACACCATGTTTTTAGCCGAAATGTCAACTGTAGCATGTCGCGAGACTTCCACACGTGCGTCCATTTAGACATATACAAAGTCTCGCGAGTGCAGCTAGAGTGCAGTCCATTTCTTAAGATTTGTGACAGCACACAATGAAGCTGTGCTGGCAGCAGTTTGTGATGAACCACCACTTGTATGTGGAGATTGTAGATATGACAGCCCTGACCACAATGCAACATTTGGTACTCTCCTCTGGATATGAAGTCATACTTGGTGGAAGCGTAGGAGACTGTCAGTCACAGAAGTCAAGAACAGATTCTGACTGGAAGTTGAAGGTTTGGAGAGATGCCTGTGGAAGCTTGCAGAGCATGGTGTACCAATATCTGGGATAGCCACTGACTGCCACCCCTCTGTGCAGAAGGTCCCGCAACAAAAACATAAATAAAAGGAATGAGGAACAGAACATGCGGCCCTGGTTCCAGCCAAACTCTGCTGCCCGTGAACAGCTGCAAAAGATGGTCCTCCCTCTCTCTCTCAAAAACTAGAAAAAACTACAAAAGGCATACATACAGGGCATCTCGAGAATCTTCACTCTCTGTACACTAAATACGTTACAAAAAGGAAGGACAGGGAAAGCTTTGAGGCCTGCCTGCATGTAGCTGCACTAGACCATAACTGTATTGTTAACTTTCACATTCCTTCTTTATTTGTTCATAATTATTTTTAGTTGAAAATGAAAAATGAAGAATTACTTTGCCGTTTAATATCTAACTTGTAAAACAGATATTAGTTTTTAATTTTTTTGTAATGTAATGGAATCGCAATTATGGATTTCATACCAGAATAAAGTGACACATGAACATTTAAAAAACAGATGTTCAACAGTTTCGGCCTCTGAAGAGCAAAAGACATGGATCAACAGCTAATTTAAATCTTTTGTGCAGAAAGTCACTGACAGGGTATATTGGTGATATTTTAAAATGGGTTTCTTTTACTTTAGGAGCAACAGGGCAAGATATATAAAAGGAAAAGGAGATCTCTATTTTATCCTGGACAGAGCATGCATTAAAGTCACCAAAATTTATTTGTTTAAAAACCAGACTTATCAATTTGTTGTCACTTTTTTTGTACCCAAAAAATTGATATCGCCAATTTTTAGAGTGGGCAGAAAAGGTGTAATCAAAGAAAACTGCATACTGTTATGTATCAGTCGGATTAAAGGAGAAGGAATTGCCTTGCAGATCTTTTCATACCCTTTTCTTGAGGTAACAGCATAATACTATGTGGTGAAGTCTTCAAAGGAAAACAGTTGTCCGTCTGGTTTCAGTAGCTCATAGACAAACAATCCACTGTTATACCAATCAGATTTGAATATGGATTTTTTTTTTTTGTTTATAGTAATAACCCTGTTGTTCCACAATAAAGAGTTGTGTGATGAAAAATTGTGGGTAAACATCATCTTCCCAAACTGTAATGCTTGTTTGTGGAAATCGGATAGTTTTACAGGAAAGTCACCTCCTCCAAGTCACATTTAAGCAAAAAGTCAATCCCTCCAACCTCATTAAAAATTTTGCCAGGGATATGGTATCACATAGAATGGGACTGAGACATAAAAATCCTTCAACCATTTGATTCTAAAGGATGCAATTACAGATGATAGATAATGAGTTTTTCTCTTCCATGTAAACTTAAATATAATGGAGTTAAGATTTAACCACTTTTGAAGAAGTGTGCAGACCTATTTCACTTTTGAAACCAAATTTTATTTCTTAAAAATGATGCTGTATCATCCGCAAACTGGCTTATTATGAATTCCTTCCCAAATATTTTGATACCCTGAATGTCAGGGGAATTTTTAAGATAAATCGCCATCAACTCTGCAGCTAAAATATAAACTAGGGGGCTGATGGGGCACCCCTGCCAAATACCCCTTTTAACTGGGAACCTCGCTGAGAAGCCACGGCTGAGAGATACACCACTGTATATATCAAGTATTCAAATAACATTCCAGAAGCTTAAACTGAACACTTCCAAGGCTTTAAACAAAAGGGTGTTATATTGTATCTAAAGCTTTCAGTAGGGGAGATATTGTTCTCCCTGAATATGAGTTTAGATAATGGAACATGTAAGGACCTAGAAATTCTACTTTTCTTTAGATTGTTTTCTTGCATTATTGTGAACTAAATGTAAACACAGCTCAGTTTATAGACTGAATGAGGACAAAGTAATACAGTAATACACTGATTGAACATTATTTTTATTGTAAAGGGAGAATGTGTGTTTTTATTTTAAAGTAAATGAAAAAGAGGATTGTAAACCACACTGTAAGAAGTCTTTCTGTGGTATTGTCCATATGACTTTATTTTTAAAAGTATATTCATTCCAATAAATAAATTAAATTTTTTTTTTAGTTTATTGAGTTACCAATAAGTAAAAACTGTGAACTTAACATTTTATGTGATAAAATTAATTTTATTTTTATTTTTTATTAGTTTTTTTATTTTTTTATTTATAAATTGATTTTACAAACTTTATTTAAACGTTTATATCGGACGTAGAACGTCACGATCCGCCCACTTCTAACAGGAAGAACAAGCCCGCGCAGATTTAGCTCTCGAACGTTTCCCGTGTTCCAGGAGTGGAGGAGAAGACGGTTTTTTCGCGGAGGAAAACACTTAACTGAACTCGCGTAAGTAACACTTTTTTATTGTTAAAAGTAATTTTTTACCAAATTGAAATTTATAAATTTGAAATTTGCAAAAGCATGGGTCTGTTTCCTACATCGTTTGTTACTTCTGTCGTCGGTAATTGCCATGCGCTCTGAAGTTAGCCTTATGATAACGTTACCTCCATTAAGTTTAACTTCAGCCAAACAATGTTGGGTTTATGATTAGCGGTAACATTAGCGTTGTCTTTGCATGGTAGTTTAATACGTACTTTAAAGATAACAGTTACAGAACAGTTTACAAAAAAGACTATCGGCTCATCGACCTCCGTTTGTTAGCCTAGCTTAGTGGCTGTGGTCAGGCGCGCGGCGCGCACACACACACACACACACACACACACACACACACACACACACAGAAATTCATGTGTGCGTACATTGTGCACAGCCAGACCAGTTCACATAGGTTTGCTGGCTCGCATAGTTACAATGTTCACTGAATATAGCATTATCTTCTCGATCTGGGTCCCTGCCGCTGTGGTGCGGCTTAGTTTTCATGTGAATGTAAACATAGCAGTTTCATCGGATTAGCACGTAGCCAGGCGTAGACGTATCCTCGCTTGAGTGACTGATCACACCACCTGCGGTAACGCCTCAGCGGTGGTGCTGCAGGTATAGGCGCGGTCTTTCCTGATCCGTCAAAGTGTAACGTTATTTAGAGCAGGGGAGCGGCGGCGTTTGTGTCCGAAGTTTTTTTTTTTTTTTTTTTTTTGTTATACACCATTTCACCTCTCCACTGCCTTCTCTGCGTGCTATAACGTTATACACACACACACACACACACGTAGAGAGAGACAGAGAGAGAAACACGGGCGACAGGTAGTGCTTGTAATAAACCGTTAGTGTTCAAATTGCCACGATCCGACGCAAAGAAACTTTACACTTTAAAACGTTACACTATTAACATTTAGAAGCTGAAATCAGAAAATTGGGACTTAAAAAAATCTCAAACGGAATATTTGATTTTCTAAAGGTTGAGTATCAATTAATATATGATTTTTGATTGATTAGGCTACTTGGTAAAGGATTTGAGGTCTACTTTTTACATGATTTTTTTTTTTCTTTGATTGCCTTTAATAAAAATAAACTGTATGTCATATAAATAATTGTTTTATGTCTTGCCCAGCAAGATAATCCTCACAGATGAGTATATTACAGAAACTGATCCTTAGGGCTCTCATCAGCGTCCAATAGGTAGATAAACCATAACTTGTTTTTTTTTTTCTCTTTCTCTCTCTGACAGATGGGATGGCCCTGTAAATTGTGCAGCACTGTTCTACCCACCAAGAGTGATATTTTAAAACATTATAGATTGCATCATGGGACCTTTGGACACAGCCATGCCTTGCCTTGTATTCATATAGGTTGCCCATGCTCTTTTAAATGCTGGAGTTCCCTCCGTTCTCATCTGTCAAGATATCATCCAGAAGTCAAGTTCCTCAATTCACTTCAAGTAAGTCCTTCATTCACCTGCCCATTGTGCAAAACACCTGGATTTCCTAATGAAAAGGATTTTTTTGAACACATAAGTCATCATCTTAAGAACAATGAGACTTTGAAATGCATCTTTGAAGGTTGCGAACACCAAACTAATGTGTATGGGACTTTTGCAACACACAAACACAGGAAGCATACTCCGCATACATTACAAGATTTCAAACCAGGGATTATCTCCAAATTACCTGAAGAAGCACTAGATTTTGAAACCTCTGAAGAGGCTGGTGACCCCAGTGGTGTTAATTATGAAGACAACACTAATGCACAGTATGAAGAGGAAGACGGAAGCAATGTCGTTGTAGAGTATATAGCATCCCTCTTGTTGAAATTGGAGAGTGTTTCATAATGTTTCCGTTCGGTGCATTGATGAATTGGTTGATGATCTTCACTTTATAGCAAGTTCTGCCCCATTTCTTCAGTTAAAAGTGTTATTGTTTCACATTTTCAGAAAAATAACCAAACAATTGATGACACTTTTGTTACATCTTTGGTTGAAGATTTGTGCAAATCAAATCCCCTAACCGCAGCACTCAGTAGTGCTGGCCCTCTGTCCTCATCATTCAAGAGACGGCAATATTTTAAAGAAAAATTTGAAGTTGTTGAGCCTGTTGAGTACGTCCTTGAACCAAATGAGAAGAGAAGCTTCCAATATATCCCCGATTCTTCAATCTTTGTTTCAGATTTTGGGCAAAGAAAATATAAGAGAAAAAAGTTCTGAGCAAAGAACAGAACAAGTCATCCACTAAATATGAATCATACCGAGATGGCACAATCTATAAAGAGAATTCTTTTTATTCTGAATCTGAAGAACTAAGAATTACTCTAGTACTGTATGTTGATGAGTTTGAAGTGTGTAACCCCCTGGGCACCTCCAGAAAAAAGCACAAAATTACAGCTGTGTACTGGGTTTTTGGAAACCTTCCACACTCATCTCGATCAACTCTCAGCTCTGTATACTTGGCCCTTTTATGTAAAGCAGTTGACATAAAAAGATTTGGCTACGAGAAAGTGCTTGCCCCATTGTTGAAGGACCTTGTCGTTTTGGAACGTGAGGGCATCTACATTTCTTCTGTTGGACACAATGTCAAAGGAAGTGTGTTTTGTGTAGCTGCGGACAATCTTGGGGCACACTCGATAAGTGGATTGGTGGAAAATTTTTGTGGACCATATCGTTTGCAGATTTTGTCTGGGACAGCGTTCAGAATTTAAAACAAAGGAGGTGAGGTCTGGTGCATTTCCTGCTCGCACCCAAGAAGCACATGCCACTCATGTGTTGACTGTCAAAGAAAACACTGATTTGACACACTGTTTTGGTGTAAAAAAGGCCTGCCCTTTGACTGAAAACCTAAGCTACTTCCACTGTGTTACAGGCTACCCGCCTGACATCCTACACGACATTTTTGAAGGGATCGTTCCCTTGGAACTGGGTCTGTGTTTCAGTGTTTTCATTTCTAAGAAATATTTCACATTTTACTGAACTTAACAGTGCTATCTCACAGTTTCCATATAAATGGGCTGATAAAACAAACTGTCCTCAGCCAGTGCCTGCAACCTTCTGCTCAAGAAAAAGGATCGGAGGCAACGCGCATGAAAACTGGGCCCTCATACGACTGTTGCCATTTATTATTGGACACAGAATACCTTTGGATGATCCTGCCTGGCTTCTGCTCATGTCTTTGAAAGACATTACTGAGCTTGTTGTTGCTCCAGTCCATAATGAGGAAAGCATAGCATATCTTGACTCAAAAATTTCTGACCACCGCCACAGATTCCAGGAAGTATTCCCTAATGAAGAGTTAATCCCAAAACACCACTTCTTAGAACACTATCCTGCACTGATAAAAGCTTTTGGGCCTGTGATCGCTTTCTGGACTATGAGGTTCGAGGCCAAGCACAGCCAGTTCAAAAAGATTGTAAGGCATACTGGCAATTTTAAGAACATTCTCATGTCCCTGGCTACAAAGCACCAGCTTATGCTAAGCCACCACCTGCATTCCACAACAGTTTTGCCTACTCTCAGTGTTGTAAGAGTTACAGCAGTTCCAGTGGATGTCCTACATGTAGATATTCAGGATTCAATCAAGCGTCTATCTCCTCCTCAATCTCATGTTCAGCTGGCTGACACAGTTACCTATCAGGGAACCAGGTACTCAAAAGGCATGGTTGTGGCCTATGGTTCTACTGCAGGTCTTCCCGATTTTGCAGAGATTGCTCAAATTGCACTTGTTCAGGAAAGAGTGTATTTTATTGTGAGAATACAGAAAACTTGGTATGATGAACACTATCGTGGATATTACCTGGAGAAGACAAACCAGATGACTCTTGTTGAGCAACAAAGCCTAACTGATGTTTATCCTCTGTCTGCTTACATTGTTGAAGGGAAGCCAATGGTGACATTGAAGCGCCACAACTGTCTCCATTGTTGAGTAACATTGTGTGTTTTTTTTGTGTCCTAGAAATGGAGCAAACTGTGAGATTCCGGGTTCTCATTGATCATGAAGTCAAGAAACTAACTCTCAGCAGTGGAATACCTTCAACGGTGGAAGAGTTGGTTGCCGCTGTCCAAAGAAAGTTCAAAGTTCAAAGTTCAATACAAAGATGAAGAATCTGATGACTTCTTCACCCTGATCTCTACTAATGAACTGAAAGATAAAGACACACTTAAAGTTGTGTATGTATCCCTACACTTAACACTGACACTCGTTCCCCCAGAAAGCACACCTGATGCTTCTGCTGATGTCAGCTCTCTCTGTGAATCTACGAGTCTCTCTGGTGACTCACTTGATACTGTGATTCTGAGTCCCTTCCCCTCTGAAAGGCAGAGCCCATGGCCTGCTGTGTTTCCCATTCCAACCTTCTCACACAAACACTGAACTAGCTTTGAGGCAAGGAAATGAGATTTATTTAAGAGATGGCACCCCAATGACGTCAACACGTGTCAAATCAGATATCCTGGAGCGCCTGGCTGAGGCCATGTTTTCCTATACAGCTTACTCAAATGATGCTCAGAGATCTGCGGTGGCAGAGGCCCTAATAGAGAAACATCCCTGCTTAAAGGAGCCTGGTTCTTTTAGTGGAACTTATGGGTGGCAGCAAAGCCTGAAGTACAAATGCGGAAACTACCGGACAAAAAGGAAAGCACTGGGATGCCCTGAACTCCTGGTAAACTCACTGAGTCACAAGTCGGAGGATGAGCGAAGAGCAGCTAAAAATGTCAAGAAACCAAAGAGGGCCGAAGTTAATTACCTGCCCTCACACCCACATGGTGAAACTGGTGACACCCTCGAGAATCTGAGACTTGACCTTGTTGAAGCCTGTCAGAAGAAGGACAGTGCCCGGACCATAAATGATATGATGGCCAGAACATACAGTTGGAGAAGACAGGAAGTGGTTTCTAAGTGTCCTTCAGTTGGCGAATTTAAGGAACGATGGCCTGCCCTCTTTGAACCATTCCAGGTAAATGATTTATCTTTCTATATTTGTTGACCAAAGTTTCTAATGTGACTTGACTCACTTTTTGCCTGACAACATACAGGTGAAACTCGAAAAATCAGAATATCGTGCAAAGGTTCAATTATTTCAATTCATCGAATTAAAAGGTGAAACTAAAATATTATATAGACTCATAACATGCAAAGTGAGATATTTCAAACATTTATTTTTTTAAATTTTGATATGATATGAATTAATAGGAGAAACTAATATATTATGTGGACCCATAACATGCAAAGTGTGATATTTCAAACCTTTATCTTATTTTTTTAAATTTTGATGTGATTGATATATGATATGAATTTTGATTATGATAACCCCGAATTCAAAATCTCAGAAAATTATAATATTGTGAAAAAGTTCAGTATTGTAGGCTCAAAGTGTCACACTCTAATCATGGTTCAGTAGAATTCACAATCATAGGAAAGACTGGGCTTTGCACGATATTCTAATTTTTGAGTTTCACCTGTCAGGTTTGACAGGCCGGTCACGCCTCCCGCTGTCTGCTCCAGGATGCTGCTCCAGCCATGAACCGGGATGAGGGAGCTTACATGCTATCACACACCTGGAGCAGCATCCTGGAGCGGACAGCGGGAGGCGTGACCGGCCTGTCAAACCTCCCCAACACCATCAGCTGATAAAGACGACGTCAGGGTACCATCGGTGACACTTCTGAGGAAGGCAGAAGTCTCCGCAGAAACATGTCAAGGTAGGAAAAAGCCTAAATGTCTAAAGTAACAGTCATATGCTGTCTTACAGATTAATGAAGAATTCCGGAGGTGCACTGCCATTCAGCTCGAGTCAACATTCATGTCCCAGCTCGACAGGCACACTCCGAAGCTGCTGGAGCTCTTCAGTGTTAAAGGAGGAGCAACTGGCCAACGCATTAAGTGTCTCTTAATGGAACTGATACAGGTGGGCTAACTGACTGTAATACTTATCTACAGCAATAATTGTATCACAGGTTTGGATTAAAATTGCCAAAATTAAATAAATTTACTATTCTTCTATTAATTCCAGGACCCAAGTGCCTCTACATTAAAAAAGAGGGATGTGACACTGAGATCCCTAATAGAGTACATGGGAGAGAGTGCATCGGAGCTGATCTCTGACTACAGGGTAAATATTGATTAAAAGCAGTTTTTACTGGGTTCTTTATGTCTTTCATTGCGATTAGTTTAGATGGATTTTCTATTTTCTCAGACATATAATGTTTAAGGTTTGGTTTACCTGACATGTTTCGGCGATAGACTTCCGCCTTTGATTGGTTGATTGATTGATTGTTTATTTCGGCATGAACAGAAATTCACACATATCACGCATAGTTCAATACACAATGCACAAAGGTTGTCATGACCGAAAGGGCAGCAGATGAAGCAGAGTTGCTTATCTTGTCCCGCCCCTGGCACTTCTTGAATGCAAAGTTGTTGTCACATTGGGTAAACATTGGGTTTACATTATATTATATATATTTTTTAGTAACAAGGTACAGTAATGTTTAAGAGGAGAAAAAAAAATTGTCCTTTCTCAGAGTGTCACCAGATATTGAAGTGTGACAGCGTCCTTATGTCAGCTGATGTTACTGGAAGGCGTGACCGACCTGTCAGATTGACAGGCTGGTCACGCCTTCTGCTGTCCACTTGCCCCCTCCAGGGTGTTGGTCCAGGTCTGAGAGAGAATGTAGGCTCCCTCGTCCCGGTTGAATGTGTTCAGGCCTCGCTTCCTGATTTCTATAGCTTCCCTGATCCAGCGCTCATGTTTTCTTTTTTCGGTGCGGATGACTCTGGCCTTGTTCCAGTTCATAAAACCTCATCATGAACTGGGGCAAGGCCAGAGTCATCCACACCGAAGAAAGAAAACATCAGCGGTTGAGATGTCGGTTGAGTACATGATTGAATTGATTTGAGCGATGATTTTGTCCTGGATTTAAAAACAGTAAGGGTGCTAATATAAAAAATATAAATAATAATCATCATCTGAATTAAATCACATCTTATTTTGAATTTAAAATGAGATTGTCTTTCTTGTCTTTGTATCTCAAAGGGAACTGCAGAGACCACGGTTCATGAGGACCTCAAATTGAAGAATATGAGCATCTACGTCTGCCATGAGCCAGATGCCATAGGAATAATCATTGAAGGAGTACCGGTCCTTACAAATGTTGGAAACCTGGCCAAGGCATGCTGCCTACTCCTTGGATTGGCATATGCACTTAATCTTGAGTATCCATCCAAACTTTCCAAAACATTTGAGGTGTTTCAAAGACTTTTTGTGGGACTCGACACACTGCGGCCAAAACCGTCCCCGAAATTCATGACCCTCAAAAACAAGCTTCTTACCTAGGCAGTCAGACATGACTGTCAGCTTGCACTTACTGAATGGACAGCTTTTCCTGTGTCTGTCTTATACATTGGACATTGAGTGAAATTCTTCAGATGTTTTATGATGTAAACAGTAAAAAAAACCACAAATGAATGTGAAGGTGGATTTGTCATGCTCAGCCCTTGCACCATTCACGCTATTGACAAGGTGGTATGAGGAATTACATGTACTGCCCAAATAAACAAACATTGTCATACCTTTAAACAAAGTACTGCAGTCCAAATGGACAGTAGACAGCTTCTGCAGAGGCCTGTTGGCTGATCAGAGTGTCTAATTTAAGTGGATAATAGAACTCATATAGAGAGGAGTATATAACCCTACAACAAGCATATAAATATAAAAGATACAGTTCATTATCATTACCAATGAACACAGCACTAAGCCCTTTCAAAATAAAGATTTAATGGTTAGCAAAATTCTGTCTTTGATAGATTTTTAATTCTTGGTATTTCCATGACGGCCTTGCAGGCCATAGGAAACCTTTTAGTGTGGTGCATCTGGCCCCGGGGGCCGCATTTTGCCCAGGTCTGGTCTGGATCCAGTTTTGTGCATCCATCTAGACAACTAAAGGACAGGTCTACTGTGCGAACATGTCAGCTTACTTTAATTAGCAAGCAAACTAATGTTAATGTGCAGGAACATTTGTAAATGTAATAAATAAACAAATTAATCTTAATCTGTTGTTGCTTATTAACTAATAAATGGCACTAGCTTAACTGTTGAATGAAAGCATCATATCAGACTCGAGGTTGTGTTGTTGGACTGTGGCCTCATGCATACGACCAAATCACAGCTACATTCAGTCCAACAGCATTTCTTCTCATGTATTAAACAGACCGGCATGACAACAAGGGCATTAAAAGTAAGAATGGCAGAACATCGCTCAGCAATACGTCATAACAACCCAGACAACCCAGTAGCAGTCCATTTTAAATAGGCTAACCATCCAATTACGGCTTTTAGCTACTGTGGCATAGAAAAAGTAGTCCTGCCTAGACGAGGTGGTGATCTAAAGGAGACACTTCTCAGACGAGAAGCCTTTTGGGTCACAGAACTTCAAACCTTCAGTCAGTCAATCAGTCAATCAATCAATCAATCAATCAATCAATCAATCAATCAATCAACCAATTTGTCCCCAGTGGGGCAATTGGTTGTACAGCAGAGGGAGCAAACATAACAAAGATAAAACAAAGATAAAAAACAATAAGTAGAATAAATAGAAAATAGAATCAGTCAATCAAATCAGTAGAATCAATCCAAACACTACAGGCAAGCTACCTTTTCCTCCTGGAGTTGGGACCAGCTTTGGTCTTAATGATGAATTGGACTTAAGTGTATGCCTGTGAAGATGGTTCCCATATTTTATTTATTGAACTGATGTATGATTACCTGTACTCATTCATCACTACATGATTGAAACCTTTAGTGTGATTTCTGCGAAGAGTGAAGGTCAGTGTGTATTTATTATGTATTTTCCCCCAAATGTTTCCCTTGTATATAAGATGTTGGTGAGAATTATATTTACAATTGATTTTTTTTCTTCTCTTTATTTCTTCCTTTTCTTCTTCTTTTCTAGATTATTACATGTAGTCTATTGCGGTCCAGAATGGATTGCCAGAATATGTCAAGCTCTGAGTTTCTCTCCCTGTGTTTGATGATGTTACTTCCTCTGATAAGTACACACACCTGTGATCGGTTAATTGCATGAGTGTGTTTACCTTTTTTTTCTTTTTTTAAAGGAAGTTTAAGCTAACTTATTGAATCCTTAATGTATTGAATTGATATATGATTACTTGTACTTATTTATCACTACATGATTGAAACTTTTAATGTGATTTCTGTGAAGAGTGAAGATTACTAAATGTATTCTATTGCGGTCCAGAATGGATTGTCTGAATGTGTTAAGCTCTGAGTTTCTCTCCCTGTGTCTGATGAGGTCACCTCCTCTGACAACTACACACACCTGTGGTCTGTTAATTGCATGAGTGTGCTTATTTTTTTAAAAGGAAGTCACACAACAGATGTAAAAGATTGGTCCTGAAGAAGGTTGATAGACCGAAACGTTGACCCAATAAAAAGAGCTTCAAGTGAGTGCGGGAGCAAGTGTTGATTTTTTATGTTGAATCTGACTGGGGATCTGTTCCCAGCACCACCACTAAGGAGAGTGTGCATGCTGATTGAGCCTTGATATTAAACAGACCCTACCCTTTACCCATCACCATCTTAGATTAGAATATGAGCATGATAATATATTAGTATGAAAATATCTTCACACTAAATACAAAGTACAGCTGAGGCTGAGGAATGACTTTAGTTTGCAGGTATTCAGTCATAAGTTAAATTACTGGACAAATGGAAATCTGTACTGTGTAGCAGCTCACAGTTCCTCCCTTCTTTATGAACATAACCACGACTCAGAGTATTTTTAAGTTCAAGTTTATTTTCTTTGTTACAACAAAGCTAGTCTGGCACTCATCCCAAAAGGGCAGTGACAAATCTATTTATAGGAATCCACAGACACTGACTGAACCAACAGGTTTCAAGGTAGCAGCACCAGGCAGACTGCCATGAAATGAACTGCACCCTGAATTACCGTGAATTATAAATCATCTCTGGAGAGTGATCACAACACTACCCAAACCTTAATCACAGCACTGTCACATTACAAAACATTAATAGTTTGTACAATTGAATATGCACAGTGAGAAATCAATGTACAGAACTTATCTTGTGAGTTTCTCAGGTGTAGGTGTAACCCTGTGTTGTCAGATATGCTCATATATGATGTGACCAGCAGAGTCAAGTAAAGCAGTACAAAGGATGGATGTGCTAAATATTAAATTGGGCTACTATTTCATTTTTCAGTTAACAGGATCCTGCATTCTTAGTGGTTGGTGTTAAAGCTGGCTAAATTTCCAATTTACCAACAGATCTTTACTCAAGCTTAAAAGAAAACTATAAACAAGGTAGAAATAGTAATAACCACAACTTACAAGTGTGACGATACAATCTAGAGTGAATAACCAATGAGTAATAGTATGGTGCCTCCACTGTGGAACTACTAGACTCATACACTGTGAGCTGTATTTGTATTGCCAAGAAACAATGGTAACTATCTTAAATCTCAGTATGTTCACCTTGTGACAAGAAAATATTCAGGACAACAATGTAAAAGGAATAATTAAAAAAAATGTATTTTGTATTCTTGTGTATATTATTTCCAAGTGACTTTCTTTACTTTTATTCTCTCGCAATATTCTTTTTAAGATCCAAACAAATCTCTTTTCTTTTCCTTCACAGAAATAAAAGCAAATACCAGTACCAGCATGTTACCAAAATAAAAGTTTTCAAGTAGCAGTTAACCCAGTCACATTACACTGACCTTGTAACAAATGGACAAATCAAAATATTTAGGCCAGTCACGATTGTAACCTTAGAGAAAAAATGGGAACCTCTTTTTTCCCTCCTCACAGGAAAATACAGAAATACCTTAACTCTGTGTGTGTGTGTGTGTGTGTGTGTGTGTGTGTGTGTGTGTGTGTGTGTGTGTGTGTGTGTCAGTGGCTATCAGTGGTGGAGAGAGTACTGAAAATCTGTACTCAGGTACAAGTACTGTAACATTGCTAAAATGTATTAAAAAGTATTAGTTACTTTTTAAGTAATGATTTTAACCCTTAGGGTCTGAGCCTATTTTGGCCATTTTTGAAAACTTTTGATTTTGCCTTTATATACTGTTACGGCTGGCTCAACACCGAACATAATAATGGACACAACATCAGGAGAGAAGTTTATTACATTTAAGTTTATTGAAATAAAACTAAGAAGAAGTGCTAATTGCCTTGTTAAGTCCATAAAAAACATCCTGTAAGTGTAGATTCCAAACATGCCGACACGATGGAGATCAGTAAACACACAGACAAACTGCCCTCATCACAGCCAGTGGCATCTTATCTCTGTAGTTATGAAGGTTGAGACGTGCTTGGAACCTGAATGAGGGGAACTCCACACCCAAGTTTAAAATGAAGCATAGTGTTGCAGTTTGACAGTGACATATTACTTCTGGCAGAAAGAAAACACAACACAGTAGTGTAGCCAACAATCATGTAACCAACAACACAACTAAAAACTCTGTATACAAATGTCAAGTGTTTGTAAGTTGCTCCTGTGTTGCTGGATGTGCAGCAGCTGATTCTCCCTCTTCTGCCCGCCGTCCCTCTCTGTCTCTCCTCGTCCGCTCTTCATCCGTACTCTCAGGCTAAACTACGTTTCTGTGCTCCAGAACAACTCACTCTGTCCCTGATCGCACTCACTTGTGTCTCTTCTGTTTTTTTTCCTGCAACACACGATCCCACAAGATTTCATGAGACTAAATGAGATTTGGTTACACACAGCCCAGAACGAGTGACAGGTAGGAGAGACACTTTCCATGCTGTTGTCAGAGATTTTCACTGTTGATGTGAACCTGTCAGTGATGAAAACAATCACTTATAATCATTGGCGTCGCCACCATTATAAGGGGGTGGGTCCAGACCCACTCACTTTTAGGGTCCAATAATATTGGACCCACCCACTTTTACCATAATTTGGGGAAATTTTCAGGTCAAAATTCAACACATCAATGTATGTACTAGATTATTGAGATGCTTGATCTTTGAGAACAGATTATCAGCCTGTACCATTTATTTTGTAATATCATTTCATCTGATAAAGGTAACGTGAAGGACTGTACATACGCATCTCTTGAGCCCGAGCGCCCTCCAACCAGGGGGGCAGAGTGAGGTGCTGCATTACAGACGATCTTTGCACACGCTAGTAGGCTCCAGTCCTGACATGTAGCATACCAAAATGATGGAGAGAAACTCAGCTAAAAGCACATACTAAGCACTGCCAACCAAACGAAACACAGCTCACAACCCAAGCAAGTATGTCGGCATGTAACAAAACGCGAAAACGGCGTTTCTGCTTCTGCTCATTTCACCTCCTCATGCCACCGATGCTAACCAAACAAACGACATATCATATGAAAGCAGATACTCTGCTGACTCCAGAGATGTCTCCCCCTTCACTGTGCGACGTAAACTCGGCGAACTAGCAGCCAAACAGTAGCGAAAATAAAAAATGTGTCTTACCGTTGCTGTTTTGTGGTCAAAAGTTATGTTCCCGCTCTAAAAAACGCTGCTAGTTTGTTAGCTAGTTACTTGTCATGCATTGCGAAGGGTGTTTTATGTGTCCTATTCCCATTCGGAGGGGAAAATATCCGAAAAATACCTTAAAATTTTAGTTTAGTTTATTCACATCATCCAGGAAATGCAATACAATACATTGTGTATACAACAAGTATTTTTTTTTACACAATCGGATGTGTGAAAAGGGTCACCCCAAGGAAGCTATTTAAAGCTTTTAATAGACAGATTAAGTTTAAAGTCCAAAGTCTTAAGTTTTTTTTCTTTGTTTCATTTTGATTATGTGGGTGCCAAACGCAGGAAAAATATAGCCTTAGTGAAAGACAGCCATTGAAGGGGAAGAGAATCATGTCTGGGACATGTAGTAGTTTACCAAACACACCATTTAATTTGATATTTCCTGTCTTGTTATAGCTATATAAAACCACCTTTAAAATGCACTAGAATGCAGGAAATTGCGTAGTTTTTATTACAAATTCCCTTCATGTCTTCATGCAGACTATTAGTCCACATGTGGCGGTCAACATGTCTTCTTTTATCCTGGTGTTTTGGCTGCACGGTGTAGGAAAAAGATAGGATTCCACATTTTGAGGATTTAATAATTTTTTGTTGTGCTCTGAGCACCGATCAGCTGAGCCGAGAGCGCACTGGAAGTGTGGCTGTGTGCACGGCTGCAGCAGCATGTGTGTGTGTGTGTGTTAGAGTGGGAGACAGACAGAGAGGCCAGAGAAAGGTAGAAGATGGACTACTGCACATAATGTTTCTGTAAGACATTAATAATTAAGTCTGACCGTTATGGGACCATATCACTAGTAGCTATAACAAGGGTTGTGTGTTAGATTTATTATGGTTTTTTTTTGTTTGTTTTTTTTTTGTTTTTTTGTTTTTTGTTTTTGTTTTGTTTTGTTTTGTTTTCTTCTTTTATATTCAAAAAGTCATTCATCTGGCAGGCAGATGGAATGTCTGTGATATTATGACATGAGAACTAACCATACTAAATTCACAATGGTCCACCAGATTTTACCCCCATATCATTCTGACACACATCTAAGCTTTAAAAATAATCAGGCCCATGCAGCTTTTTCCAGACACACTCATTAGCCATGTTCTGTATCTGCCACTGCACACAAGACAACACAGAGTGGCAACGTGAATTATAAATCATCTCTGGAGAGTGATCACAACACTACCCAAACCTTAATCACAGCACTGTCACATTACAAAACATTAATAGTTTGTACAATTGAATATGCACAGTGAGAAATCAATGTACAGAACTTATCTTGTGAGTTTCTCAGGTGTAGGTGTAACCCTGTGTTGTCAGATATGCTCATATATGATGTGACCAGCAGAGTCAAGTAAAGCAGTACAAAGGATGGATGTGCTAAATATTAAATTGGGCTACTATTTCATTTTTCAGTTAACAGGATCCTGCATTCTTAGTGGTTGGTGTTAAAGCTGGCTAAATTTCCAATTTACCAACAGATCTTTACTCAAGCTTAAAAGAAAACTATAAACAAGGTAGAAATAGTAATAACCACAACTTACAAGTGTGACGATACAATCTAGAGTGAATAACCAATGAGTAATAGTATGGTGCCTCCACTGTGGAACTACTAGACTCATACACTGTGAGCTGTATTTGTATTGCCAAGAAACAATGGTAACTATCTTAAATCTCAGTATGTTCACCTTGTGACAAGAAAATATTCAGGACAACAATGTAAAAGGAATAATTAAAAAAATATATTTTTGTATTCTTGTGTATATTATTTCCAAGTGACTTTCTTTACTGGTATTCTCTCGCAATATTCTTTTTAAGATCCAAACAAATCTCTTTTCCTCTCCTTCACAGAAATAAAAGCAAATACATTATACTGCCAAAAGTATCAGGACATCTGCCTTTACACGCACATAAACTTTAATGACATCCCATTCTTAATCTGTAGGGTTTAATATGGAGTTGGCCCACCCTTTGCAGCTATGACAGCTTCAACTCTTCTGGGAAAGCTTTTCACAAGGTTTAGGAGTGTGTTTATGGGAATTTTTGACCATTCTTCCAGAAGCGCATTTGTGGGGTTTCAGGCACTGATGTAGGACGAGAAGGCCTGGCTCGCAGTCTCCGCTCTAATTCACCCCAAAGGTGTTCTATCGGGTTCAGGTCAGGACTCTGTGCAGGCCAGTCAAGTTCCTCCACACCAAACTTGCTCATCCATGTCTTTATGGACCTTGCTTTGTGCACTGGTGCACAGTCATGGTGGAACAGGAAGGGGCCATCCCCAAACTGTTCCCACAAAGTTGGGGGCATGAAATTGTCCAAAATGTCTTGGTATGCTGAAGCATTAAGAGTTCCTTTCACTGGAACTAAGGGGCCAAGCCCAACCCCTCAATCCCCCCTCCACCAAACTTTACACTTGGCACAATGCAGTCAGGCAAGTACAATTCTCCTGGCAACTGCCAAACCCAGACTCGTCCATTGGATTGCCAGACAGAGAAGCGTGATTCGTCACTCCAGAGGACACATCTCCACCGCTCCAGAGTCCAGTAGCGGCGTGCTTTACACCACTGCAGCTGACACTTTGCATTGCACTTGGTGATGTAAGGCTTGGATGGAGCTGCTCGGCCATGGAAACCCAATCCATGAAGCTCTCTACACACTGTTCTTGAGCTAATTTGAAGGCCACACGAAGTTTGGAGGTCTGTAGCTACTGACTCTGCAGAAAGTTGACGACTTCTGTGCACTGTGTGCCTCAGCATGCGCTACCCCACTCTGTGATTTTACGTGGCCAAACCACTTGGTGGCTGAGTTGCTGTTGTTCCCAATCACTTCCACTTTGTTATAATACCACTAACAGTTGACTGTGGAATATTAGTAGCAAGGAAATTTCACGAATTGACTTATTGCACAGGTGGCAACCTATCACAGTACCACGCTTGAATTCTGTGAGCTCCTGGGAGCGACACATTCTTTCACAAATGTTTGTAGAAGCAGTCTGCATGCCTAGGTGCTTGATTTTATACACCTGTGGCCATGGAAGTGATTGGAACACCTGAATTCAATGATTTAGAGAGGTGTCATAATACTTTTGGCAATAGAGTGTATAAGTACCAGCATGTTACCAAAATAAAAGTTTTCAAGTAGCAGTTAACCCAGTCACATTACACTGACCTTGTAACAAATGGACAAATCAAAATATTTAGGCCAGTCACAATTGGAACCTTAGAGAAAAAATGGGAACCTCTTTTTTTTCCCTCCTCACAGGAAAATACAGAAATACCTTAACTCTGTGTGTGTGTGTGTGTGTGTGTGTGTGTGTGTGTGTGTGTGTGTGTGTGTATGTCAGTGGCTATCAGTGATGGAGAGAGTACTGAAAATCTGTACTCAGCTACAAGTACTGTAACATTGCTAAAATATTATTCAATTGCAAGTAAAAGTACTGCTGTTAGAAAAATACTTAAGTAAAAGTACAAAGTATCTGACTCAAAAAATTAGAGTATTAGTTACTTTTTAAGTATTGATTTTAATGCATTATCAATAGAAGTTTCTGTTTCTCCAAATCTTCAGTCTGAATTAACCCAGTGTTCACAATCTTATCTCCAAACTAGGGCTGCAAACTTTGTGCATTTTCCTAACCAATATTTGAAAACATGAACAATCGATTTATCATTAATCATTTTTAAGATACAAAACACTTTTTTTTCATTTTCAGTGTTTTCTATTTTTTGTCATTTTTTCTCATTTTAAGCTCAATGAGTTTTTCATTCAATAAACGGCTCCACCAGACAAAACAACGTCAAATGAGGTGCAAATACTGCTGTGACTATTGATTAAATATCCATGAATACATTTTTAATTGGTGAGTAGTCAATTAATGATTAATGATTAATCAGCTATTAACATTCTCATTCCAAACCTGTTCTGCTGCAGCATTTTGTTTCATTTTTCATCTCTATGTCATTGTTTTCATTTACCTGTTTGTGATCAGATCACCTGATTGGCTACTAAAATGCAGATTAAAGGTCTGGATATTAATTCAAATTGTACTCAGTACTCAACTATGATTAGTAACTAAGTAGATTACATAGTGTAATAAACACTTATGTACACACACACACACACACACACACACACACACACACACATTATATCATGCTGTTCACAGACAGTCTGCTGTCATTAGTTTGACAGAGACACAGAGAGGGTCGTGTCTAGAAGGGAACCCTAGACACGCGAAAGATCGCGCGAGTTTGATTATTTTATCAGAAACAAATCCCGCGAGAGTTTTGCAAATAAAGGGTTCCCTTCTAGACACGACCGAGAAAGTTGCGCTGCTCCAAGAATAGACAATCATGTCGTGGTACAGATGTTTTAATGTGACAAGCCGCCATAAATAAAACAGTGTATTCACTGAGCCACAGAGAGTCACTGAAATACTGATCACTGACCTGTTGTGATGGAAAAAATATCCAGATCCTTTACTTCAGTACAAGCATGAATACCACAATGTAAAAATACCTAATTTTTATTTTTTCTAAAATTAAGCACTTAAGATGCACAATTTTTCAAAACTATTTCATTTATTTTCTCTATTTTATTTTAAAATGCATATCTGCATAGTTCAGTGTTAAGTGACAATAAATATTGTCAAAATGTTTTTGAATTGTACTTTCTTTATTTGATTTGACAGTCAAATGCTGATTACATGCAGATGCTGATACAACTACCAGGCTACTTCAGTATATATCACATTAAATCATAACGCAAGTTAGACATTATGATGTTCCGGACCTTTGCTTTCGGAAATCTTCTCTAACTGGACCTCTTTGAATTTTAGTTGAATACCTCTGCTCTATTCTATTCTATTCTATTCTATTCTTGTGTACCCGCTTCAAGCATGTGCACGTGGCTCTGGTCTGAGAGGCTACAGTTAACATTTTGGCTAAAAACATGGTGTAAATGGTGTCTTTTTGCGGTTAAAATTTAATGTCGAAGCTTATGGACACTTGGCTTACACCACACAAGCAGGATGGAGACATTTTGTGTTTGTTTTGAGTTCTTTTTTTTACATTTTAAAATTGGTCACCATTCACTTCAATTGTACTGGATGTGGCTGCAACGCGGCTTTCTGCTGACACATCAGCACAGGGGTGAGTAGATATTTGGTGAACACATTTTTGGGTGAACTATCGCTTTAAGCCCGGAAGATGGAAGATGTACTGCGCACTGTATGTTCCTGATTAGACAGCACCACTCACCAGCTAGCCACCTGTCATCTGAGCAAATTGATCACCAGTAAGTCGCAGATAATCAATAAACCAAGATTAACACGGCACAAAGAGGCACAAGGTCAACCAGAAGACTGGACTGAGCAGTTTTGGTTTTATTTAACTGGACCATGACAATGCTAAACTGAGATGTGTTCATATGATGCAGTGTGTGTTGCATTTTGGAAGGAGGTAGAGTTTTGTGTTTGTGGCTTTATGTTTAGTTTTGAGAAAATGAGCCAAAGATTCAGAAAACATTGGTTAACTTTCAGACAACATGATTTGACCAAATTACAGAACATAGATTGACTTATAATTGTTTTTATTGCACAAAATATGTTTGACATGAAATGACACAAAAGCATAAAAATAAATGCAACTGTGGGGTAGAAGACAGAAAGTCAGCTGGTCTTTAACTAAAATGTAGACAGTTATATTCTCAATCTGTATTCACATCCATAAATTAAGAGTCTGACTCTTTTGTCCCTTCATTTATCACAATTTAAAAATTAAGATGTTTTACTCCAGCGTTGACAGACAACGGTGATGTAAACATAAAAAAAAAAAATAGTGTTCATTTGTGTATTGAATGCTTATCTATCAATCTGTGAGAGCAGCTCCAAACTGTGTTTGGATTGATGAGTTGGAATAAACTCAGATGTACTTGGGTCAGTGCAGTCATGTAGAAATGACAAAGCATGTTACATACATGTTGAATAATATTGAAAATAGACAGTAATGAGAAATGGCTCATGTATATACAGTTTTAGTTTATAGGGCTTTCTTTTATGCACACTATTTACATAACATTTACATCATTTACATACAGCGTTATTTGTGTGAAAACTGAATGAAAATAAAATCCAGCATGATAAACAATTTAAAAAGAAAACTGAACTGCAAAGTCAGATAATACCAGAAATAAACCTTTGCCCTCAATGTACTGCAACTTCATTACTTTACATTACTTTTATCATAATGTTTAGCAGTTTGGCTGTGTCGCTTCTGTTAGCAGTTGTTATGTGTGGGTAACGGTAAACGGTTGTCTGTGTAGCTATCATTAGTGGTTGGTCTGTTAAGGTAATATTAGCAGTTGTTCCAGGTAGCTAACGTTAGCGGTTGTTCTGTGTAGGTAATGTTAGTGGTTGTTCTGAGTAGATAACTTTAGCTTTTGGACTGCGTAGCTAAAGTTAACGTTTGGTCTGTGTAAATAACATTAATTGTTGGTCTTACATGGAAATATTTCTTGAATTAAAGCATTTTTTAAGAGATAATGAATTGGCACTTTATGCACTGATGTGTGTGCACTGCACAGCGTTTTACATAGTTCTTTATTTTAAAATTGTAATCCTGCTAATAATCCCCATGTTTACTAAATGTAAATGTAAATCTCATTTTGTCTTATTTTTGTAACTGTAATGGAATACAGTTTCCATTATTTAAATCCTAATCACATTGTCCTGTTTCATGTAATCTGTTATTCGCCAAGCCTGGTCCCAGAATGCATTTCTACAACCCCAGACAGCTGGCAACTCTACATGGCAGCAGGGTAGCCACTACCTGGGGGAAAGATCTGCACATTGCATTACCACTGACTGATACTGATATCTCAAGATAAAAAGGCAATGAAGTCGATACTGCTGTTATAATACATTCCTACTTTAGTGCCATTGCCGCCTGTCTTTTGAGTAATGAATAGTGAAATTCCTCATTAAAAGTGATAAAGTTTAAGGGTCTTGTGTTTTTATTGCTGTATTGTTCAAAATGTAAAAGTATATTCATTCATCATATTTCTTTATTGTGCATTCAATGGGATATCATTTTTATTGATGTTGGTTTATTCATTTTTAAAAATGGAGTTTATTTTTGCAAATGACCTTATTTATTTTTGATTATTTTATGTCTGAAATCTCAGTGTGAAGTTGAACATTAAATAGTGCCTTCGAAGATTTCCATAATGCACACTACTTTTTGTTACCACAATTTTGAATTCCCTGCTGAATTCCACATGTAACCATCAAAGTTCCTGCTTAGGTGCCTTAGCAAAGAATTCTGGATCAAAGAAGTTTTGCTCCTCTGACCTCTCCACAGTTTCCTTGCTCTCCACGATGATGGTAACCATCTGTATCAGCTGTGGATCAACTCTTGAAAGTTGACGGAACATCTTGTTCTCGCCTACAATGAAAATTGGAGTCACAGTTAGCTGTTAAAATGAATAAAAGTGTTTAAATAACAACTGGGGACTTTTATCATGAAAAATTTAAAGGGACAGTTTCATCCAAAAATGAAAATTCAGTCATCATCTACTCATCCTCATGCTCATTGAAGGTCGGGTTTATTTTGTTAGTCCGCAAAACACTGCTGGAGTTTCACAGGAAAACAGTGTTGTAGAATCTCCCAAACAATCGAAGTGAACGGTGACCAGTGTTCAAATGGAAAAAACAAAAAAAAAAAAAAAACCCATCTCATTTCCATAATACCATAATCCAAGTCTCTTAAAGCCCCAACATGGCATCGCACATCACCACATCACACACACCCAGTTCAGACAGTGTGCATGCATGTGAATGAGGCTCTAAACTAAGGAGTCTCATTAACCAGATTAATTAACCAGAGGAGCAATATGAAGACATTTTATGTTATTTTTTCCATCTGAAAACTGATCACCATTCTGCAACACTGTTTTCCTGTAAAAACTCCAGCAGTGTTTTGTGGACTACAAAACTAAACCTGACCTTCAATCACCATGAGGGTGAGGAGATAATGACTGAATTTTCATTTAAAAATCTGCTAACAAATTGGTTGATGTTTTTTCTTTTTTTCCTGAACAGATAGTAAAAAATAAAATAAATAATTCCTTATATATAATTATTAAAGAAATATGGCTAACACATGTAGTGAGCTAGATTCAATTACATGAGAGAAAGAGAAAGAGGAGAGAAAGGACAGCAAGAAAGAGAGAAGAGAGACAGTGTGTCTGTGTGGATTAATGAGAGGGAGGGTGTGGCTGTGGAGAGAAGAGGACAGGTTTTTGGTCTATTAGTAAATTGTCAGTTAACAGTGACAGCCAGAGTCACCAGCTGTCTAACAGGCCCAAAGTGTGTTGAGTAGACCAGTGTCATATTCACATCTCCTCCAATAAATTATCTCAAACATATCTTTGAAATTTCTGTCCTGATAGATCCTTTTTACTTACTGACTGACATTTAATCCAGTGGTGATTTAATATGCAAAAAACAAATGTCAACTGAAATACTGGCACTGTCAATTGACTGGCCTAGGTCTACTGGTGGAAGTGGGTTTATTAAAATGTGAAAACAGAAATAATAAATCTTACCAAATTTGAAGAAAAGTCCCAACACAATAGTGATTGCAAATATGCAGCAGATGGCTACGAAGATGACTGTCAGAATAGTCCATCTGACACTCAGCATGTTAAGACGTCTGCCGTCAAGTGTGTTCCCATCTGCAATGAAAGAAGATAATGAAAATCCATTCTGTCTTTATGATGTTTAGAAAATTTAAAACTGAGATGAACAAAAATCCATGTTTTAACTTTGAAGCCTTTTTTAGTCCCAATCCTCTGTCTCTCTCTGAGATTCAATAGAGAAGAGAAGGAGAACTCTGGTGTTTTGAGCTGCAAACAGCTGCTATCCTATCTGTACGCACCAGAGGTGGTGCGAGCCAGTCAGCATCCTAGGAGGGACTACTGGCAGATACAGGTGTGGTTTTAGGTGCACCGACAACAAGAAGCATCCATGGAAACAACTCATCTCAAACAAACAATGGCGGCTCCTGAAGAGGTTAGCGTAGATACTGTGATAGAATCAGATATATCAGAACTGAAGAGCATTTCGTTGGTGAAAGAAGAGCAAAGAATGACACTGAAAGCTTTCATCAGTGGAAAAGTTATCTTTGCTCTTCTTTCAGCTGGCCTCAGTGAGAGTGAGTTGATGTGACTGGCTGAAGTTAGCCCGAATTAGAAATGATAAACAGGTGGTTCATCCAATCACCTGCCAAGTGTTTTTGGAAGTGCTTGCCCTTTTCCAAACAGTTTCTATTGACAGCTTTCCAGATGGTTCTATGTGACAAACCATCTGACGTGTCAGGTTAAAGTGCAATAGCATGTGATCTGTCTGTCAATTGTGTCTGGTGCCCTACAGTATATGGATTTATTGGGCTTTACTTCTTAACTTTGAGAATAACTTTGAGAACACCAAATGACTTGTTTTAACAAATTTTGTTTGTTTAAAATATTATGAAATGTAAAATATCACTTCCATGAGGCGGTTCAGTTAGACAGTGACAGATCACAGGCAATAAACTTCATGTTGGAAGGTCATCTTTGCAGCTGTGGTGAAGGTCGAGCTGCATGTGCCTTGCTCAGTTGTTGATTATAATGTTGACTAATGTTGAAAATATGTTATTCTGCCTCAGTCATGATTATTAATACCACCAGATAACACAGTGAAGCACTCAGGCTTGAACCCACATACATCAGAAAAGTGAGGACAGAAAATGTCTCATTTTGGGGAAAAATATTAATTATGAATATAATTCATTTTAATCCCTGCTCCTCACCACATCTCACCATCTAGCATGACTCAGGCTTAGACATTTTATGCCCCTGCCCAATGTTCGAGTTGGTGCATTTGGGCATTTCTATATGCTAATTCAAAACTTCAAAAAAATTCACGCACATCTGATTTAAGATCAAACATGATTTATCAACATATTCAGCACGTTTCATGAATCCCATGTACGATTTTTGTAATTTCCTCTTGGTGTTTTGTTTAAGAACAGATACAAGCCAAAAGTAAGAAAACATTCATGCATGAGGCTCATTGTTGTCTTATTATGAACTCCAACATTTTTGTAATGCTACTGTTAACACACACTGCCTGGCCAAAAAAAAGTCACCACCTGGATTTAACTAAGCAAATAGGTGAGAGTCTTCCATTGGACAATTAATGCAGTAATTAATATGTTTCAGCTGGCAACAAGTTATTTATCCCTAACTGATGCAGTGACATGCAGTGGCAGGACAGAAATAAATGTTGTGACCTTGCATCAGTTTATTAAAACGATGCCATGGCGAATGCGTGCTTTTACATACTTTTGTTTGTACAATGGGCTCGTACAAACACAACACATCAGATTCAACAAATGCTTTAAACTTCGAATAACCGAGTAAATTATCCACCTGTGCACATCTGAGTGCACATGCATGAGGCTTGTAAATTAGCATAACTAACGCCGCAATAATACCATATAAGGCTACACTTCCTGCCCCATATGTCAGAAGGTGCTCATTCATGAAAATGTTATCAAAGGTTAAAAAGAAGAACTTTACCAGATTGATGTCCTGCTGTCAGAGATCCATGACGAAAATTCTGTTATTCTAACAGCATCAGCAGTGGAATAAAAATATGGGAAACAGGAAAACGGAGCACTGTAAATGCTGTGTTACCTGAGAGTCAGACTCTCACTGAAATAAAGAGGACATGTCTTCATATAAAAAATGGTTTCAATGGTTGTGTTCGTATCAGAAAGAAAATTCAAAATATGAAATACAAAATCACTTGTCTGTGCCACTTAAAGGGGTAGTTCACCCAAAAATGAAAATTCAGTCATTATCTATTCACCCACATGCTGATTGAAGGTTAGGTTTAGTTTTTTAGTCCACAAAACACTGCTGGAGTTTCACAGGAAAACAGTGATGCAGAACCTCCTAAACAGTTGAAGTGAATGGTGAACAGTTTTCAAATGTAAAAAACAACTGAAAAAAACATGCCTCCAAACTGCTCATCTGGCAAAATCCAAGTCTCCTAAAGCCCTGACATGCTGTTTGCACACCGTCACAACACACACACACAGTTCAGACAGTGTGCATGCACCCTTGAACTTGGCTCCAAGCTAAAGATCTACAGTGAAGATTCAGACTAAAAATAAATAACCAAATTTGACCAAATTTTTTTTGGTCAAACTGGCATGTTGGGACTTTAGGAGACTTGGATTACACCAGATGAGCAGTATGGAGGCATTTTATGTTTTTATTCTGTTGTTTTTTGTTTTTTTTCACATTTGAAAACTGGTCACGATTCACTTCCATTGTTTGGGAGATTCTGCAAAACTGTTTTGACCTCGAATTAGTATGAGGGGGAGTAGATAATGACTGAATTTTAATTTTTGGGTGAACTATCCCTTTAAGAGCAAATCTGTTGTACAAGTGCTTCTTGCATGAGGCCCACTGTATTTAAATGTACAGGTGTATCTAATAATTTTTCAAATAAAAGTGTGCAAGTTTTCAGAAATCAAAAGGTCTCACCCCAGTAGACAGTGACGTTGTGACCTCCTGTTTGTATCGCACAGCCGTACTTGTTGGTGTTTTCTCTCAGGGAGATCCCAGCTGTCAGTCTGAGGATCACACATCCATCTTCAGAAGGTACTGGTCCAGTTATGGTGATCCAACTGGCCTTTGAAGCCCCATCTCCAATCAGATAGACAGAGCTCAATGATTTGTCAGTACTTGTCATGTGACACCTCAGCAGTGCCTGGTCTATGTCTGCAGTGGGTTTGGCAAATACATGGAGGTCTGCAGAGAAATAAAGTATCAAAGATCATGATCAGGGTTAATGAAGCACCATCCACACCATCCACACCATCCAATGAACGAGCAGCTACTTTGCTGCTAAGTCTCACCTTTTCTCCTGACATCTAACACACATCATTGACATGGCCACTGTGAGTCTTTGTTCAGCGAACATAAACGTGTGTACGTCTGTTTTTTGTTGTTTGTTTTTTTTCAGTAATCATACTGTTCCAGCTCTCACCTGTTTTTTGGTGAGTTGATCTCAATTTAATTCTCTGGATCATTTCTGGACATTGTTGTCTGATGAATAGTCGAAAGGCAACATTTCTTAGAGAATTGTTGTTCCAATGATGTTTAAGTGCTACAGCAGAGGGAGACTGGGATGTCCATGTCTCAGATTCAGGGTCAAAGCTCATGAAGTCCATCCCATTCACTGCCCAGGCTTCAAAAGCAGAGACAACCCCATTGGCTGACAGGATGCAGCCACGGCGACGTTGTACAATATCTGTAAAGTAAGAAAGTAAGACTCATTTTTGATTTAATGTACAATATCAGACAGCAATTCTGCAAATTTTTATCATATACGTTACAAAAACAAACACTGTAAAAACTTACACACTGTGTTGTTGAGAAATTGTGGAATCTCAAAGAGAGATTCTAACATATTATAACTTGCTTCGTCACAGTTTTGAGGCAAGTTTTTTGATTCCAGAGAAGGTTTGAACTCTTCTCTTCTTGTCAAACTGTCACAGTAAGAGATGGGAACTCCATCAAATACAGTCAGTTGCTCAAACTGAGGTCGATCTCCAGGCTGCACACGTCCTGTAGACAGGAACTCAAGAGAGTGGGAACCTGAAAAAAAAAAAAAAAAACATTTGGGTCAAAACTCATACTCTGAACTTCATGCAAACCCACCAGCCAGTGTAGTGAATTTTTATCAGTTTAACACAACATAGCAAACAAAAATGATACATTTTGGACTTCTTCATGCAAGAAGAGTGAATGCACTATGATGGAAAAATGTCAGACCACCATCACTTAGAATGTGGAAAGGGGAGTTGCTGACATGTCTCGGGCTGGAGAGGTTGTCATACTGTATATTGTTAAAGATAAACAGAAAGAGTTTGTTTGTATTTGAAAGTCATTTATGTCCTTCAGAAACATGTTACTGACTGAAAAGAAAATGTTGAAAATACAGATAGATGAAAATATAGATTCTGCCTTTTTATTTCTATTTTATTTTATTTTGTTATTTATTATTTTATTTTACTATTTTATTTATTTATCTATTTTTTCTACTACTTATATTTATTATTTATTATTATTATTATTATTATTAGTAGTAGTAGTAGTAGTAGTAGTATTGTTATATTTTATTGTACTTCCTTTGTCGGTGTGAATGTGTGACTTTCTGAGGGGACATATGTATGTTTGTGTTTTGATATGATTAAAAATCTCATATTTTCAAGGACCAATATGGTGCAGCTTAATTAGCATATAATGGTTCATTGTTTATTAACCAAAATGCAAACGGTTTAATAATTGACCATGTGGGGGCGCTACTGAACACATGCTTTAATTAGTATGGGGCATCATACACATGCTTATGGAGAAGCTGTGTACCAAGTTTCATGTAATTAAAGACAACAGAATTGGAGAAATATCATGTTTTACTGTTACTGTAGCGCCCCCTGTAGGTAGAGTTGTATGAAACGTTACACAGTTATTCAGGCCACACCTCCAAAAATTTGATTATCAATTACAGATGATCTTTAAATCTGAAATAAATCTGAATCTTGAACCTTTTGTGAAACGATGATAATTGTGGAATTCCCAAAGAGGACATGACACTGGTGTACCCAAAATCAATGTTTAATACGAGCTCGGGTTCTTCCAAATCATACAGCATATAGTGTAAGAAGGAATGAACAAAGAACACTCAAACATGAACAGCTTATATGGAGGTGTCTGACTAGAAACATCTGGTGTCATTTAAGCTATCTAAAAAACTTAGCTACTGAAGGGGCTTCATCCACCAGACACCCTGGTGCCTTTCCAGAAGCATTTATCTGTCAATATAAGCATAATTTACTGTATGATCATGATGTAACCTACCACGATGTTCCTACAAACACATCCTAACATTTTGATTATAACGAGCTGCCAACAAGCTATGAACTTTTAACATAAATGTACTGTTGCAGTTTTTATATCAAGTCTCAGCCAAATATTGTTCCCTCGACAAAAAAGACAGTGAGATGAAGTACTTGAGGAATTTCTGAAAGTTGATATCGTGGAGATACATGGTGTTTATTCAATCTTATTTATAGGTAACAACTTCAGCCAATAACTGTAATTGAAAAAAACGAATAACCTGTGAGTCTGAGACAGTAAACACAGATGTTTCTCTGCTGCTACAGTTCACAGTACAGCTCAAAATTCAACATATGAAATGTCACTCACCACATTCAGCTGCTGACAGGAGAAAACATTTAATTAAAAGTTGAATCCACTTCATCTGCACCTTGTTGCACCATTTTCTGAGTTTCCAAAAAGACAGGGAGCAGTGAGATTGCTGTAACGATCCTCCGTGTTTATGTTAGGGTATGGTGTAAAGTCACTAAAAACTACAAAGGTGTTGGACCCAAAAATGCAGACTGAGGCACTGGAGCTGACTTCAAAAAAATTTAATCAAAAAAACAGAAAGAAACATCAAACACAGGCTTACTTGAAACAAAGGGATCCAAAAACTGAAAATGGCAAAATCCAGGTGAATCCAGGAACCAAAAAAACACCAAAACAAAAAGAGTCACAAATCTCAGGCATGCAGCCTGGCAACAAGGGAAGGCAGAGTCCAAAAGTCTGTTCACCCGTGGACGGGCAGGGGCCAGGTTGAAACCTCAGGCAGAGAGCCTGAAGACAGGGCAGAGGCAGAGTCAGAGACCTCAGGCGGGCGGCCTGGAGGCAGGGCAGAGGTGGAGCCGGAGACCTCAGGCGGGCGGCCTGGAGGCAGGGCAGAGGCGGAGCCGGAGACCTCAGGCGGGCGGCCTGGAGGCAGGGCAGAGGCGGAGCCGGAGACCTCAGGCGGGCGGCCTGGAGGCAGGGCAGAGGCGGAGCGGGCAGAGGCGGAGCCGGAGACCTCAGGCGGACGGCCTGGAGGCAGGGCAGAGGCGGAGCCGGAGACTTCAGGCGGACGGCCTGGAGGCAGGGCAGAGGCGGAGCCGGAGACTTCAGGCGGACGGCCTGGAGGCAGGGCAGGGGCAGAACCAGAAACCTCAGGCGGACGGCCTGGAGTCCACCCAGAGGAGCAGAGCCGAGCAGGAGGCCGGCGGCGATGGCGAGACCCCTCAGGGGGCCGAGCAGGACGCCACAGGCGAAGACGAAGGCGAGACCCCTCAGGGGGCCGAGCAGGAGGCCACAGGCGAAGACGAAGGCGGGACCTGTCGGGAGGACGAGCAGGAGGCCACAGGCGAAGGCGAAGGCGAGACCCCTCAGGGGGCCGAGCAGAAGGCCACAGGCGAAGGCGGGACCCCTCTGAAGGCCGGCGGCGCTGGCGAAGACGAAGGCGAGACCCCTCTGAAGGCCGGCAGCGCTGGCGAAGACGAAGGCGGGACCCCTCTGAAGGCCGGCGGCGCGGGTGAAGACAAAGGCGGGTTCCCTCTGAGGGCCGGCGGTGCTGGCGAAGACGAAGGCCAGCCCCCGCTAGCAGAGAAACAGGGGGCCAGCGGCATAGGCGAAGGCGGGACCCTTCTGAAGGTGACTGTGGCCCAGCCGGGATTGGAGGAGCCTGCAGAAGCGAAGACGGCCCAGCCAGAACAGGAACTGGCGATGGCTGCGGCGGCGACGTCAACGGTCCAGCCGGAACAGGAACAGGCGGTGGCTGCGGCTGTGGCGGCCCAGCCGGAGCAGGAACTGGCGATGGCTGCTGTGGCGGCGTCCCAGCCGGAGCAGGAACAGGCGATGGCTGCTGCGGCGACGTAGGCGGCCCAGCCTGAGCAGGAGCAGGCAATGGCTGCTGCGGCAGCGAAGGCGGCCCAGCCCGAGCAGGAACAGGAAGAGGCTGCGGCGATGACGTAGATGGCCCAGCCCGAGCAGGAACTGGAGGTGGCTGCGGCGGCAACGTAGACGGCCCAGCCGGAACAGGAAGAGGAAGAGGCAGTGGCTGTGGCGGCAACGTAGACAGCCCAGCCGGAACAGGAACAGGCGGCTGCGGCGAAAGCGAAGACGGCCCAGCCAGAACAGGAACTGGCGATGGCTGCGGCGGCAACGTAGACGGCCCAGCCGGAACAGGAAGAGGAAGAGGCAGTGGCTGTGGCGGCAACGTAGACAGCCCAGCCGGAACAGGAACAGGCGGTGGCGGTGGCTGCGGCGGCCCAGCCGGAGCAGGAACTGGCGATGGCTGCTGCGGCGGCGTCCCAGCCGGAGCAGGAACAGGCGATGGCTGCTGCGGCGACGTAGGCGGCCCAGCCCGAGCAGGAACTGGAGGTGGCTGCGGCGGCGACGTAGACGGCCCAGTCCGAGCAGGAACTGGAGGTGGCTGCGTCGGCGACATAGACGGCCCAGCCAGAGCAGGAACTGGAGGTGGCTGCGGCGGCGACGGCCCAGCCAGAGCAGGAACTGGAGGTGGCGGCCCCACCGGAACAGGAGATGATGGCTGCGGCCCAGCCAGAACAGGAGGAGGCTGCGGCCCAGCCAGAACAGGAGATGGTGGCGGTGACCCAGCTGGAACAGGAGATGGTGGCTGCGATGACCCCACCGGAACAGGAGACGGTGGCTGCGGCCCAGCCGGAACAGGAGATGGCTGCGGCCCAGCCAGAACAGGAGATGGTGGCGGTGACCCAGCCGGAACATGAGATGGCTGCAGTGACCCCACCGGGGCAGGCGATGATGGCGACGGTCCCACCAGAACAGGAGATGATGGCGACGGCCCCACCGGAAGAGGAGGTGTTGGCGGCGGTCCCACTGGGACAGGAGATGATGGCGACGGCCCCACCGGAACAGGAAATGGTGGCGGCGGTCCCACCGGGACAGGAGATGATGGCGACGGCCCCACCGGAACAGGAAATGGTGGCGGCGGGTCCCACCGGGACAGGAGATGATGGCGACGGCCCCACCGGAAGAGGAGGTGGTGGCGGCAGTCCCACCGGGACAGGAGAGACGAGGGCTGGGTTGCTGGGCAGCTGGGGGGCATGACGTCTGCGAGAGCCCTGCTTACGTCTGGGGGTCTTCTCAGACAATGAGTCCACGACAGGTTCAGGCAGAGAGCTGGCTGACAGAGGAGCTAGCTTAGCAGGTGGCTGGTGGCTAACTGAGTCCAAGCTGAGTTCAAAATCAGGCACACTTGTGGAATCAATTGTGGCCTGCAAGTCCTGCTTCAAGTAAGCAATAACTGATAGGTTCTGGGTTATTTGTGAAAAACACAAAATTCTGGGCCTCGATAAAAAAGTCCTCTCCATAAGCGAATAAACAAAAATTCTCCTCTTAAGATCTGTGCACCCTTCAATGGTTGAGCCCAATTGCTCAAACTCAGAGCAAGCCTTCTTTAGCTCCTCATGAAGCAGTGCTAGGTCTGCTGGGTCCATCTTGTCTTGGTCAGTTCGTTCTGTTAGGGTATGGTGTAAAGTCACTAAAAACTACAAAGGTGTTGGACCCAAAAATGCAGACTGAGGCACTGGAGCTGACTTCAAAAAAATTTAATCAAAAAAACAGAAAGAAACATCAAACACAGGCTTACTTGAGGGATCCAAAAACTGAAAATGGCAAAATCCAGGTGAATCCAGGAACCAAAAAAACACCAAAAAGGGGAAAATAAATCCAACAGGAATAACAAGAAATCCAAATGGAAAGGGAACACACAGGGAGCACAGCAGGCAGACAGAAACACCAAAAAACAACACGACGAACTGACAACGACAAAGGGAGACACAGGGACTAAATAGGCAAGGAGGTAATCAGACACAGGTGGGAGAACAACAACAGGTGAAAGAAATCAGTAATCAAAAGAGCGGGAAAAGAACAAAGACAGGAAGTAAAGATGACAAGACACACAAGGGAAGCTCAAAGCTACAAAAACCAACAAAACTCCAAACTATAACAGTTTACCTCTGCCTGTCTCAGCTACACTGAACAAACTGGAAGGACAAGATGTCCACATTTCAATCAGGATAGACTAGAGAATGAGAGAGGATACGAGTGTGAAGTGAGAACAAATTTATTGTGCACGGAAACAGTCTTTGGCGCTTAGACCCCACGGAGAAGATCATCTCAGGAAACGGATATATGATATGCTTCAGATGCAGAGAAGACTTCCCCCGGGGCCTAGACACTGGTGGTGGTGAAGAGGGAGATGCTTCGAGATGTACACTTGTTGGAGGTAGATGGAGGATGGCCGGGATCCTGCTGAGGTGGTGAAGGGGTGGAGGTGGGCTGACGAATTTGCGGCAGAATGACAGCTGGGATGACGGTGGAGAGAGAGAGCCCTTTTAAATATGACAGCTGATGACTGATTGGTTAAGGGAGAGCGGGTGGCAGAGAGGTGATTGGATGAAAGGATGAATGGGAGTGGAGCATATTAAAGCAGGGAATAGGTTGAGACTTAGAAAGCATGCGCGAAGAAGATAGTCTTCCTGACTGAATTTCTGCTAAGCTTCATTTCAATCAGGATAGACTAGAGAATGAGAGAGGATACGAGTGTGAAGTGAGAACAAATTTATTGTGCACGGAAACAGTCTTTGGCGCTTAGACCCCACAGAGAAGATCATCTCAGGAAACGGATATATGATTTAGATGCTTCAGATGCAGAGAAGACTTCCCCCCCAAAATAAAGGTATACCATACCTGATTGACGGCACTAAATCAGCAGAGGAAAGCAAAAGGAATAATGCACTTCATACATAGCATAATTAATGAGACAACGAAATGCAACATGTGATAGAGCCCATAGCGATGTGATGGAATGCAAGAGAAGGAGGGGTCAGAGCGCGACGTGATTATGGAGAGAGAGAGAGAGAGATGAGAGAGAGATAGGAAGAAGAGAGGGAGATGAGAGAAGGCTACATGATGCCATAGCCATAGAAGCTTAATGAGATGCGGAAAGCCCATGCTAGGGCAATATGATAAGATGCTATGATGATGAGGGCATGCCCATGCTAGGGCGATGCGCTAGATGCTAATGATGATGGGTGCACGCCCATGCTAGGGCAATGCGCTAAGATGCTAATGATGATGGGTGCACGCCCATGCTAGGGCAATGCGCTAAGATGCTAATGATGATGGGTGCACGCCCATGCTAGGGCAATGCGCTAAGATGCTAATGATGATGGGTGCACGCCCATGCTAGGGCAATGCGCTAAGATGCTAAATGTGATGCGGGCACGCCCATGCTAGGGCAATGTAAGAGGATGCTAATGAAACAGAGAGAAGCTTACAGAAGCAGGGGAGATGGCCAGAATGATACAGGAGAGACAGATATGAAACAGACATGATGAAATCGAAGGCTTTAGAAAACCACCACCAGAGAGTTGCTTGACTTACGTGGATGGCGGAGTCTGGACGGATGTAGGAGGAGTATGCAGAGGAGGACCAGCGACCCAATTGCTGAAGGGAAGCTGAGGAGACGCCTTGCATGGCGGCTGACGTGGCAGCACCTATCCTAAATGAATGCCCTGAATATAGTTGGGGTGAGAGGCCGCACTGAAGGAGAACCTTTTTAAAATGATGAATGAACCAGTTTTTTTGACATCGGATGATTGTCCGGGGTTAAAAAGAGAGGAGAGGGGTTAAGGGAGGATCTAAGGCGTAAATACCTAATCATGGCCTTATAGGGACAATAGGGAGAATCAGTGCGAGCAATGACGATGGAGCATGCCCCTTTTGCCTTGGAATGCTTGAGAAACAAATTATAATGGCTAGGGTGGAAGGTCAAATCAGAAAAGGATATGTCTTTATCAGCATTGAACACATTAGAGGAGGAAGTAAATTCGCTGATCCTCAAAAACCCGTAAAAAGCTAGCAGAAACACGTTTATGAGCAGGGTATCTACATAAGAGGAAAAACAAACCCCTGCGAAGAATGGATATCATGTTGTGCAATATGGAAAGAGTGATGGGGCGCCTGTTGTCGTGCACGGAGGGGAAGCATTTAGAAATCCCTTTCATTAATAACTTTACTGATGGGTTAGAAAAGAGACTGGGGAAAGAGGGATCGAAACATCTGACATTAAATTGGATCCCAGCAAGCAGGCTGCGGATGTACTGAGGCTTAAAGTGACGGACGTCTGTACAGTAGGAGATGAAAGCACAGATGTTTTTAATGAGGACAGGTTTTAAAGCAATGTTGAGAGAGGCACAGAATATAGCAAAAGTAACCCAGGCAAAATCATAAGATTTTAGAGTGGAAGCTGCTAACCCTTTCCTCATATAAAACCTGGCTGATTCTAGATAATTATGCAGCTGCGCATGTTCTAGTACAGGGCTAGCTCGTTGAGAGGAGGGACGGGTGTGGGATGATAGCTGGCGTTCGGACAGTGACTCCGGAAAACCTGAAATTTGAAACGGGACAGAGAGTCAGCGATAACGTTAGTATAACCGGGCACGTGATGCGCGGTGATGATGAAGTTGTATTTGACTGCTAACCAGGTGATGCGTCTCATGAATGGCATTATTGCTTGGCAGGAGGAGCGACCTTTGTTAATGATGTCGACGACGGCTTTGTTATCACAGAGCACGGCGATTCTTTTGCGTTGCCAGAGGGGACCCCAGACGTGGCAGGCGACTGCGATGGGATAGATTTCGTGAAGGGCAGAAGAGAAATCTAGCTCTGAGAATGCGGGAGGCCAGTGGCTGGCGAACCACTGGCCTTGGAAAAAAAACCCCAAAACCCACGGATGGAGCCGCATCCGTGTAGAATTGGAAGGAGTCGGAGGAGTGCACTATGTCGTCATAGAAAAAAGATACGCCGTTCCACTGATCTAACAACAACGACCAGAATTTGAGATCGGAGCGGCAGCCTTCATCTAAGGATATTAGGTCATGCAGATTTGGAACAGAGGAGGCCAGATCGAGCAGCCTGGAGATGAAACGAGCGGCCTTGTGGGATGACGCGCATCGCGAAGTTGAGGTGACCTAACAGAGACAGCAACTGCTGCTTTGTAATGTGAACAGCTGATGTGAACGACTGGCTGATTTTGCGGATTCTTCGAAGTTTCTCATCTGGGAGAGAAGCTTTCATCTCTACTGTGTCGAGAGTGATGCCTAAAAACTCTAACGATGTCGCTGGGCCGACCGTTTTCTCTTCGGAGAGAGAGGCACGCCGAGCTGGCAGAACAGGTGTTTTAATTTGGACAGAGAGGAGCCGGAGCTATCACTCGGGGAATCGATGAGCAGGAAATCGTCGAGGAGATGGAGCACTGCTGGAATTCGAACATTATTGAGCAGGATCCAGCAGAGAGCCTCCGACACCATGTTAAAAATGCAGGGGCTACTCCTACAGCCGAAAGTGAGTCTGACAGCAAAATAGAATTTCGACTCCCACTTTATGCCAAATAGATGCCATTGAGATGGATGGATGGGTACGATTTTGAAGGCATCGGTAATGTCGGTTTTTGATAACCAGGCACCTTGACCAGCTAGTTTGATCAGCTTTATTGCGTTATACACAGATGCGTAATGGAGTGAGAACGGCGCGGGAGGAATGAGGCTATTTATGCTCATGACGGGGCCTCGAACGAGGCGCAGACAAATCGAAAATTAACCTTTTCTTCCCGGAGTATTTTCTAGTGGCAACGCCTACGGGGCTAGTGCGGAACACTGAAAAAGGAGGGGAGTCGAAGGGGCCGATTAGGTAACCTTTATTGAGCTCTTTCCCTAGTAGCTGAGAGACTGACTCTGGATCATTGATGGCGGACTGGAGATTTTTTGACACATAACTAGAGTCGGGGGAGGAAATGACCCCCACCCGAAAACCTTGAGAAAGACCAGTAAGCAGATGATTCGTGAAAACAGAGTCTGGATGAGCTGACAGTTCTGAAGCCAGAGCTTGAACGTTTATTGGAGTTGATGGATGAGCTTTTAGGAGGTGTTTGAGCCGCGGCGGCTCGCCTGACGAGCACGAGCCAGGCGGGCAGGAATCAGACGTCGGGGGCACACTGACCTGGGGTGCGCATCCTTGCACGCGCTGCAGATGTGGAGAAAGACGCAGCCTGGGTAAGTACAGACATTCTCATTGAAATTATTGCATATGGGTGTGTGATTAAACAACTCCACCTTTCTACCGCGGCTGTCGGTCGTGGGGCGAGCTGGAGGGAGGGGGGGAAATGCTGGCCTCGCTGTCTGAGCTGCTGGCAAGAAAAGTACCTGTGGGCACAGCGAGTCTGGATGCCCTACGTTACCGCATGTGTGGCAGGAAACTGCATGCGAACCCCCGATGAGCATGATTAGAATCTCTGAATCCAGAACTTACCAGTTTAGGCGCGTGTTTGACTGGGAGATGTATAAGGCTCTCTGTCTCTGTTCTTTTCTCTCTCTCTTCCACCCCTCCCACCTCCCCTCTTTCCTCCCCTTTTCCTCTTTCCCTCTCAACCCGACCGGTGCCGTCAGATCACCGCCCACCATGAGTCATGGATCTGTCCGAGGTTTCTGCCTGTTAAAAGGAAGTTTTTCCTCGCCGCTGTCGCCAAAGTGCTTGCTTATGGGGGAGTTGTTTCAACTGTCGGATGTAAACAAAATTATTGAGTGTGGTCTAGACCTACTCTATTTGTAAAGTGTCTTGAGACAACTTTGTTGTGAATTGGCGCTATATAAATAAAATTTGATTGATTGATTGATTGATTGATTGTTGGAGAATGCCTTGTGGTATTGGTAGAATAAGTTATTTCCATATCTAAGATTGAGATCTCCAATCAGCGCAAGATATGCATCTAGCTCAACTCTTCGATCGGGATAGATGGAGCAGATGACATCTCTGTAGATCCCGAATGCTACTAGAAATTCGCTGATTGAGAGATCTCTTGCTAGGCGGGGGTCGGCATTTTTGAAAATGGCGGTCATGTCCTCGGACGAAGACACTTTTTTATCGCATTCGGGAGAGGGGAGAATAAGACTAACCAGGTTGATGTGTTTGCCTTGCAGGATTTTTTGCCTTAAACGGGGAGAAATGTTGGCCGCTGACGAAATATAAGGCCTACCTAGCAGGGGTGCAGGGACAGCGGATGCCAGAGTGTGGGCGAGAGGCGCCGCTGATGCGCTAACGGAGGGGAGAGGGACGAGGCTGGAGTGAGGCACCAAAGCTGGGGCGCTTTCGAGAGACTGAAGGCGCGCATCGATGGCCTGGACTGATCTCGCCAGTGACTGCATGCTAGACATCAGGGCGTCCTGAGGCAGAGAGGAAGAAGCGGCAGAAGCAGCGACGGCGGGAGGCGCAGCGGCAGCGGCGGCAGGGGGAGCAGCGGCAGCGGCGGCAGGAGGAGCAGCGGCAGCGGCGGCAGGAGGAGCAGCTCGGGCGGACGATGATGAAGGCCTCGCTGAAGGCCCTCTCCTCTTTGGGCGAGGTGCGGCGGGAGTCCTGGTCCGTTTACGTCCACGTTGAGTCTCGATTGGCACGGCGGGCTCATCTGCGGAGACTGGAGAGGCGGCGGGAGAATCGCTGACGGCAATGAGGCTAGCCAGCTCCCGAAGCTGGGACAGCTGGAGCCCGGGGGCTAGAGAGATGCCATTTGCCCTTAACAGAGACAGGAGAGCTTCATACTCTGGCAGAGATGACGCGATGCGAGCGCTCCTGCGCTGCGCGACAGGAGACTGGGCTGCCTCCGGCAGAAGCTCGCCACTAGGATTAAAATCCTCTAACAGAGGATCAGAGTCATAATCCGACATGCTTAGGCGGGCAGTGAGGAGGCAGGAAAAGAAAAGTAACAAGAACTCCATACAGGTAAGACAGCGATCTGACGAATTTGCGGCAGAATGACAGCTGGATGACGGTGGAGAGAGAGAGCCCTTTTAAATATGACAGCTGATGACTGATTGGTTAAGGGAGAGCGGGTGGCAGAGAGTGATTGGATGAAAGGATGAATGGGAGTGGAGCATATTAAAGCAGGGAATAGGTTGAGATTTAGAAAGCATGCGCGAAGAAGATAGTCTTCCTGACTGAATTTCCGCTAAGCTTCATTTGTCTCATCAAGATACAGATAATCATTTTTTGGTCTGCAGACAAGCCAGTAGTTGCAGTTGCCGTCTGTTTGGGATATTACTCCCACAACAAGCAGTTATTTTGGCCTGAATGATACTGTAGGATCAGAGTTCTTTCTATTTTTTTTAACTGGCCTTCATACTATAGAGTGACTACAATGTGAGGGGTGGGGGACAAAATCCACACTTCTCCACGTAAAGTGTACGTTCTAAAGTTCAGACAAAGTGAATATGAGACATCAGCAGTCTGAGTCACACAGAGTCAGATAAATCAAGCAGGACTCTTCTAAAGTTAGTCAGAAATTAATCCCCACCATCGACAGTGTTGAGTTGCCTGGCCATGGCAAGGTGATACAACTTTGAATTGTAATGTGGGTCTGTTGCCAAGATAAAAACACACAATAAACCTACTCTTGACTGCCAGGATTAATATATCCAACTGATTTGGCTAACTTAGACTGATTAAGTACCAATTTCACTCAAGCAGGACAAGACAGGGGATTTTTTTCACTAATTTACATAGATTAATACAAAAAAGAAAATCTTCTGGCTGAATTTTTTCCTCAAGCCAAGCCACTTCCCTCATCAACAATGTACGTAATCTTTTTATCCATGATAGAAGCACAAAGAGCAAGGAAAGCAAGAAAAATCAGAGCAAGTGAACATAATCAGGTGGGCAAAATGCTCTGCTGCTGAAATGTTTCTGAAATGTTGCTGGAGGGGTCTGCAGACGTGTGGAGGACTGATCAAACTGTGGCGAAGACGTGCCGTGCCCAGTGGAATCAACCAGTTAGTTTAGAATATCAGCATGCTAATATTTTAGCACAAAAACATCTTCACACCAAACAACAAGTAGGCCTGCAGCTGGTATTCAGTCATCAGTATTGGACAAATGGAAATCTGTACTGTGTAGCAGCTCATGATTCACTCCCCCCTTTAAGCACATAATCACAACTCAAAGTGTCTTTTTAAAATTCAAGTTGATTTTCTTCTCCATTATAACAAAGTTAGTCTTATCTTGGAAGGAATACAAAGCCATGGAGTGAACCAACAGGTTTTAAAGCAGCACTATGTATAGCACCGTGAAAACTTCCATTCCAACCAGACTGAAGATTCAAAACATGCTCACATGATGAACACACAATCACACCAACCTTATCATCTTATCTCTGAAGTTATGCAGGTTGAGACCCGGTTTGAATGACCCAAGTTTAAAGTGAAGTGTAGTGTTACAGTAAGACAGTAATACATTACCTCTGGCAGACAGAAAACACAAGGTGGCTGCGTATCTCACTTGGTTGAGTGTTCACCCGATGTACTGAGGTTATGAGTCCTCTGTGGCGGCTGTGGGTTTGACTCCTGCCTGTGTCCCTTTGCTACTTACCATTCCCCCACTCTCTCTCCCCCACTCCTGTCATATCTTCAGCTGTCCTATACATTAAAGCCATAAAAGCCCCAATAAATATTTTTAAAAAAGAAAGAAAACACAACACTGGAATGTGGCCAACATTTACTCAAGTACTATACTTACGCACAGTTTTAAGGTACTTGTATTATACTTGATTATTTCCATTTTTATACTTCATTAGATTCATTTAAGAGTCAAATATTTGATCTTTTCCTTCAATACTGTGGTGAGTTACTCTGCAGATGAAGACTTTTACATTTTACGTGCAAACATCATGCATTGTTATAGATTAAACTACACAGCAGAGTGTGCAGTAGTTACATTTACAAAAGAGTAAACTAAATGTTACTAAAACCTGTTCATTTGGTAATAATAATCCAATAATATATATAATATTATGATAGTGATCAGTGTCTTTTGCTGATAATGTGTCAGTGCTAGTGGGTAAGTAACTTGTAAAAGAATATTCTTACAATGGCACTGATACTTTTACTTACAAATAAATATCAGAGATACTGATAGTTCTTTGACAGTGTGAAATCATGTACAAGTACAGTTTGATAGTAGCTACTTTAACATATACATATTTCCTTTTCCTTTGAATAATATGGTAGTCTACTGCCTGTAGTGTATTCACACATGCTAACTTCTACCCCAAAATTTCACTCTAATATATATAATCTAATGTAGTCTTCAGAAAGCTTGAAATAAGGGGGGCATGAAGACGTTACATTCTTTGAATTTAAGGAAAAGAAATAACAAAACCCTTATTCCTCTTATAGAGCGCCACCAAGAAGCTCAGTGTTGTGGTCTATGACCTACAGTACATGTTACAGTCAACCACAGCAGAAAGTTTGTCAATCGTGTAACAGGCCTCCACACCCAGGATTTGCACCAAAGAAAGGTTGAAGAGGCGTCTCTGCTTCTTTTAGTGACCCTGCTGGTTGGGCTTCCATACTGCTACAACCTGTATACAAGTGGAAGAATCTAATCCAACAGATTATTAAAATGTTTAGGATGGGATTACATTCTATACTCCAGAACAAGAACAGCTGTGGACACCACAGACACTGATTAGTTTTGTTTATACTACTTTCTGGAGTCCACCTAGAGGACACGTTCCACACGTGTGACAAACAGTGCCCTGTCAAAGGTGCTAAATAGTGATGGACAGATGAAGCTTCATGAAACTTTGAGGATTCAAACTCAGCAATCACAGTGACATCTGGTGGTTTGTTGAAGTTATAGCAGGACTGAGGACTTTCAAGTCATTGGGCCTCATACAAGAACATTTTCCTGTGTGACACCTGTGTAAATGATCCACCTGTGCATCCATGTGCATGAGACTTGTAAATTAGAATAATTAATGCCCCAATAATACCACATACAGCTGTGCTTCCTGCTCCATATGTCAGGAAGTGTTCATTCATGAAAATGGCATCAAAGAGAAAAATTAACTTATCAAGTTTGGAGTTTGACATCCTGCTTTCAGAGATCCATGAAGGAAAATCTGTCATTTTAACAGCGTCAGCAATGGAATTAAAAGACGTGCTGAAGCAAAGAGATGGGAAAATTGAGTGCTGTTAATGCTGTGTTACCTGAGGGTCGGACTGTCACTGAAATAAAGAAGAAATGTCTTGATATGAAAACAACTTTAAAGAAAAAAAAACAACTCACCACAGCAAGATGATCGATTGATGACTGCAGTGGAAGGAGGGGGTCAAGTTTTCATCATGCTGACAGGATGAACAGCAACTTCATAAACCTGCATGTGCAGATATACAACCAGTACACCTGACAGCAGGTAATAATAGATCACTGAATGAACGATGATATGTCTTTAAACTAATGAAATATAGAGTCATTAGTGAAAAACTTTGGTTTGTATACCAGCAGACTGACTGCAGGACTCTACGACAGGTCTGAACCTCGTAAATTGTGTTCATATCTGAAAGAAGATTCAAAATATACAAGAAATACAAGAAAACTGGTGAATGTGACAAGTTCTCCCAAATCACTGGTAGAGACCACTTAAAGGATAAGTTCGGTTTTTTGACACCTTGACCTTATTGTTAAGATTAAATACGCTCGTAGACTCACCCAGACAATTTTGGTGGAGCTCGGAGCCGTTTTCGAGCAATTTAGATCCATCCGACGGCGTTTATTCTCATGCCATAGTAGCGGACGGGGCCAGAAATCGAAGCCCCTAAATTAGACATTATCTGCTGCGAAACTCGCTCATTTCACCTACATTTTATAAATGAATGGCCAGTGTTATCACCATGTCAGCTCAACTTCGTTGTTATGGTCATCCGGGGATTTACAAGGATGGGTAACTTTTGGTGACGTCATAGACGTGCGCCGCAGGAACGCAGCTGAGTAGAGACGCTGTTGTTGCTAGGCTACACGGCAGCACGCTATTTTTGTGCAGCATGGCGGAATATTTATCCGATGTAGAAGTGTCTGACGACGACTTTGAGTATAATGGATGCCCGTATCGTTTTGAGCCAGAATACACCGACGAGGAGCTATTTGAAAGGAGGATGCAGAGGGAAAGAGCCGAACAGCTGGACAGAGAACGAGCAACCACTGCACGTCCACGAATGGGGGCTAACTGGTGGTGTTGTTGTGGACATTGCACGAGTTTCGCAGCAGATAATGTCTAATTTAGGGGCTTCGATTTCTGGCCCCGTCCACTACTATGGCATGAGAAAAAACGCCGTCGGCTGGATCTAAATTGCTCGAAAACGGCTCCGAGCTCCACCAAAATTGTCTGGGTGAGTCTACGAGCGTATTTAATCCTAACAATAAGGTCCAGGTGTCAAAAAACCGAACTTATCCTTTAAGAACAAATCTGTTCGTACAAGTGGTTTCTTACATGAAGCCTGTTGTTTTGCAAGTCACAGGTAAGTCCCAAGTCAAGACTGACAGATCCCAGAGTAAGTCCTAAGTCTCACACTTTAATTCCATTTTAACAACAGAACCTTGACTTTACTGTTCTTTGTGCTACTGTTGCACCTCCATCTGTAAACTTTTGACCTTCACATTTTGCAGACTGCAAGTTATTTTCTTTTGACCACCAGTTTTTTGTATGAGAACAAAATGATCTTTGGTATCATTTTCTCCAGCTGGAGCTCAGTGATTGGATGCTGTCAGGCTGGTTCTGAGAAAGTGGATCTGAGGAATTTAGTGTCGACTTGCTGGGAATGACTAGAGTTAAATAAATGTTTAAAATTAACTTTTTGAATCACCGGCCAAAGAACTGGTAGATGAAAAAATCCACCGGTCAAGCATGTTTTTTACCAGCTACAATGTATGCATAATTTTTCAAATCTGCCTGTGAAGAAATGAATGGTATGTTGTTATGATTTTAGCATCTAATTGTTAAACATGAAGACATGAAGAACATGAAGTAAAAACAGACATAGAGTTACTATATGTATTTCAACAAAAGAAAAGAAGAAAAAAAAGGAAACTTTCTTCAACACTACAAACATACTTACAAACTACATACTTATATATCTAATCCTTCAAAATGACTTATAAAAACTTAATCCTGTTATGGTACATGTATGTCTTTATTAATAACTTGCCATTTTTACACAAAATTATCATCAAGGGTCCCACTGCTCAGCTTGTCAGACCGGTGTATTGAGTAAAAAAGTGGTTCCCAAACAGTGTGCTGGCATGCTGGTGTGCTGTGAGGCAAGTCCAGGTGTGCCTTGGGATTTTGTGACAACGGTATAGAACTATGCAAAAGGCAAATTCTATAGTCCCCCCTATAATCCTTTATAGTCAGCTGCAGTGCTATCACCATGTATAAAGACATGTGGATTAGAATATTTTAAGAATCTAACAAAATGACAGAAAACAAAAGTGAATATTTGGTTTGTTTTTCAGTAATGTCAACAGCACATTAAGGTTTTGGTCATATATTATGTCCTGGTTGCACTGACCTCTAAAACATGACAATGTTCACTTTTGTGTGAGACAAAATTGCAACACATGATATTTTATTAATATTATCATTGTCTTCTTCAGGACATTTATGTTAAGTGTGGACATTTCAGACAGTCCCATGACCCAAACAAATGGACAGTAACTTGTGTTTTCACTCTCACAATGATTACTTTATTAAATGATTATTATTCACTTAAAACTTTGAACCAAAAAAAGAAATAATGTATTTTTTACAAAACACAAAGAAGTCTTCATCGACAGCAGATTTATGTCTCTGTCAGCTGATATGTAAACTCTTTGTTACTAACAGCTACAAATTTGGAACCTCTTTAATGTGGTAATCTTAAAATGTCTGTTTTTAGTTTGGAGAAACAACTCTTGAAAAGGTGAGGTGGTAGGTTTTCTTGCTACGATAATGTCCTCATCAAACTCAGGTGCAAATCGCTGACACATGACTTCTTAAAGGCAGTATAAACAATAAATGTTGAATTTGTCACACCACAGAAACATGTTATTAACCACCAGCCAAACTTGTGTATTGTGTGAGACAAGAGATGTAGTTCACTGAGTGGTTTATTTTTAAAAAGACAGAAATTGTATGTGTAGTTCCTGGCACAATTCAAACGGAATCAAAAAAAATATTTTGTCTCTCGACGACTGTTCTTTTTTTTTTTCCAAAGTTGGTCCTACATGGGCCACACCACAAGGGGTGTGACTTGGCTTCTCTATGACTAAAAGATATCACTCAGTGGAGTGCAGATCTGCGGCAACGATGGGCAAGGACCTTACGCTGCCCCAGACTACCAGAGAACGTTGGGTTTCAAAATTAATAATTGTTTTTTGTGTGGAGTTTGCACTCCAGTTAATATAGTGAGTTTTCTTAAGATGCTAGGATAGTGCAGTTAGTTAAATTTTTCTAATGCCATGTGTAATGTGAGAGTGGGTTGTATACATGTATCGGCTGCGATGAAAGTGATTTCAGTTGTATTTTAGAAAATGTCAACTGGATAGCATCCAGCTAACTCCTGTCTATTTATTGCTTACAGTAAATATATTGATTTGATCAAATCACTCTATTCCTCCTGTCCACTGCGCCCCCCACCCCCACCCCCAGTTTGACACCCACCGCACTAGCTAATGTTAATTATGTAACAATTAATCCGGGCAAAAGGTATCAATTGAATAGTGGAAAATATAGGACAATATGTCCAAGCTATTTCCCATTAAACTTGTTATTTATTTGCTAATAATTTTAGTGATTTACTTAAATTCTCTATGTATTTAGGATCATTTGTTATTTGTTTAGAAAATTATAAGCAAACCAGCTCACCCAGCTGTTACAACAACTATAATAGATGCAGAAACTCACAAAATGCTGACATTCCTTTACAATTTTAGAATTTGTTATGCTTGTTGATTTATATTGTTATTGTTAAAAATGTTGACAAGCTTCCAATATTGTACGAAATCCCTTTCTTCAAGTGTTATAGTTATTTTGTTAATATGTTCTTCTATTTTAATCTTTCAATGACATTTCTTCATTTAAAGCTTAATAAACATTGTTTCAAATAAAGTTGTCTCAGATTAAGTAAATTATTTTTTGTTAATTTATTTCATCTTTATTGTGTGTTTGTGTGTTCATTCAGATATGGAGTGTGTGTGTGTGATGCGGTGGTTGGGCTGGGAGCGTTTGGGGGCCACAAACAAAATCTTGTTAAGGGCCACAAAAATCCTAGGGCCGGCCCTGGTCACTTTATCAAAACATAATTTGCATCTTCAAATTATGTGTTGTTATTATTTATGTCATATATTTTGACAGTTAAAGTCTGGTTACTTCTCTTAAATTGATTTTAATGTAAAGAGCAGTTTTGTCGTGATGACATCATGGCGGCCCTCTTGATTCGGTCTCATCCATAAAGCCAGATGAGTTACCGGCTGCTCCTCGACCCCTCCCCGCGTGTCCGCAGAGTGTCACTCTGGAGGCAGGGGGGTTGGAGGGGGGGTGAAACTCTCCAGCATGGCCCTCACGTATCAGGTGACAATGTAGGAAAGTTTGACAGCACCGGAGGCTCAAACTCACGACACAAACAGTGCGACAGCGGAGGGAAGCAGCATGACGAGCGAGCGGGTGTCGGCGCTGAGCGGGGAGGATGAGGAGGACGCTATTACGACGACGAAGACGACCTGGAGGCGTTTTCAGACGGCGAGCTGGGCTGTGAGGACGGAGGTAGGCGGTGTTCCTCCTGCTGAGGAAGGTCACAGAGCAGCACGGAGCGAGGAGAGGACGCTTCACTCTCTGCTGTACTCAGGCCAGTTCGGCTAATGCTCCTAACTTTAGCTTTGACACCGTCCTCCGGTCAGTAAGCTAACTGAGGCTGTTCCCAGAACGGTTCTGTCAAGAACATTTCCTCCTGCGTCAGCTCACAGCGCAGTGGACGTCATTTTTAAAGTTACTCCAGAGGCGGAGTGACGGGAGACATTCACTACAAGTTTACTACAGTAAAACACGTATTCACACTAATACTGAATGTTTTTGTCCAAGGAAGACTTATCTTACATAAATCTGACTGCGTAAACAAGGTGACCGAAAAATATGACAGCTAAATATGTACTTGAAATACTTGCAACAAAATATGACAGTCAAATAAGTGTAAAGTAGTACAGTGTGAAAGGAGTGCCATACAAAATGTGAAAAATAAAAATAAAACAAAAGTGGAAATATAAAATTTAAAAAATATATAAAATTTATTTTTCCATTCATTAGTTCAGTTATATCTCTTAATTTTAAATTGTATGTGTGTATTTATTTTGCATCAGCAGGATTCTTGTGTGCAGGAAGTGACGACTCAGAAAAAAGTAATTTACATGAGCAATTTACAGTACAATAATAGTAATAATAGTAAGAATGCAAATAAACAATAATAATAATAATAATAATAATGATAATTATAATTATTTACAAAATAAAATATTTTATAAAATAAATATATGTTTTAAATTATATACATAAATAAATGAATAGATAAATGTTTAAAAATTGAAAATGCTTATGATTATTTATTTCTATTTCTATTTTGTTATTTGTTATTTTTGCATTTGTGAGATAAAATTTCCTCAGTTGAGTTAATGGGTGTCATAAAGTTCCTACAGAGGTGGAGTAAAGTAGTATGTTTACTACAATGTTACACACATGATGACACTGAATGTTTTTTTGTTTTTTTTCAGGGGAGATGAAGATGATCTCACGTTAATCTGACAGATAATCAGAGATAATAAGTTGTTCAGCAGGGATAGACAGGGAGTGAAAAATGGCCCTGGACTTGTAGACAAGATTACTGAACAATATTTAGAAACACTGACTTTAATAAAATAGCGTAAAATAGTTGCAGGAATACCATGAAAGAAGAGTAAATCTTTAAAAGAAATAGAAAATAAATGTAATAAATCCTATATTTTTTCATTTAAAATATATCATATTTTTTTATTTATTTTTTGTTTTTATTCAGAATGCAAGCCAGATTTATTTTAATTTTATTAATACTTTTATGTATATGTAATCTCTTTGTTCTAATTTGTGTATTTTTTAAAATACTTAATAACTATCTTAAAATACCATTGAAAGTTTTCTCTTTCAGTGGCCCGATGTCATTTGGTTTATTGTTAAACTATAAGATATCCTGCTTCCATTACATATATCTGACACAAGATGAGCACATTTGAGGGATGATTAGAAAAAATATAGAATATCAGAAAATATGTCAATATTGGAATTTCTTTACTCCATAATATTCCCTTGGGCCTTGGGCTCAGAAGTTTTTCAGGAGCGGTTGGGCTCTGGTGGAAATATAAAGACATATAATAAAATAAAAAAAGACAGATTTTAGGCATTTTCATTTATTTGTTAATGTATTTATTTTATTTAAAAAATGTTTTTACTTATATATTATTATATAAATAATATATATATTATTTATATATGTATATATATATTTTTTACATTTAAAAAATATTTATTTGCTTTTATGTCATATATTTGTTTCTATGCTTTTATTTTTCCCTATTCTTCTCCCTATTGCTTTTGCTTTTCCTATTTCTTCATCTATAGGATTTGTGTGCAGGAACTGACTACTAAAAAGTAAATATACAGAAAAAAAATAGAATAATTTATCTAAATATGTACAGGAATGAACATTCTTATAATTATTATTTTACATTTTGTCATTTTTCTTTATATTTCCACATTTTTTATTCTATTTGGTAAGAGCAGCCAAAATGTTTTTTTGTATTTGTTTAAAATTCATTGTTTATTTTACAGTCAGAAATATTGAAAAATGTCACAGTCACATCACAGTTTCTAATCAGAGTAAGTTTTTGTGAGGATAAATGTTTTTTAGCTCATTTCACTCCAGTAGAATTTATGGAATTGGCAATCTTTGCAATCATTTGCAGTAACTCTTGCAAGTGCATGTGCACATATTCTCGAACTCCTAAATGCTAAATGATTTTAGTTGCAGTGTACTTCTTTTTAAAAATCTGAAATTATAAATCATTTCAGTTGTAGGGTATTTGAGTAAAACTTAAAATGATTGTGATTGTGATTGGCTGTTGGACTGCAGTGTGGTGGAGGGACACTTGAACAGGACTACAAACAGCTGTCTGGACTCTGTTCACCTCTGTCTTCTCTCTCTCCTCCCTCTCATCTTTAAAGTCACTTCCAGTCAGCAGATGAGTGGTAGAGAGGGAGGCATGAAAATCACTGTGTTTGTTATCAAAAGTAAATAGTTGCAGACTCCTTGTCCTTCTGCTCTGCAGTCCTTTATGCCCACACTGCATCTGTAATGAGATGTATTTGACTGGAGCTGAGATATAATGGGAGCTATTGTTTCACCAAACACTGTGTTATTGACTTATTTACTGTACTGAGACTAAAAAGTCAACATCTGATGGCTCATAGAGTCTGTGGCCTCCTCAGCCTTTTACTGCAGAAAGCCTGGAGAGCCTTTTGTTAGAATGAGCTTGATATTCCCCAGCAAACAGAGATCAAGGTCATAGTGTCAAAGGAAGAATGTAACACACACACACACACATTTGTCTTACTGTAGAACTGTACATTAGCCTTGTGGAGTAGAAGACTCATGTGGACTCCATTCTTGCTGACAGTCATGTTCAGACTGCATCCTGCTCAGACTATAGGTGTGTGGATGTGTGGAGTGCTGAGTACTCCGGTTAGTTTTCTTGTTTAGAGTCTTAATGACTATAAAATAAGGCTGCAGCTATAGATTATTTTAGTAATCTAGTATTCTACTCTTATCCCATTGAATAATAAAGTAATCAGACAAAAAATGCTTTGGTTTTATTAAAGAACAATATTAAACATACAAGAGAAATTAAAATAAGCCTCTTAAAGTGAACAAGTAATTGGTTTCCTTTCTGAGAAAAATCTGCATTTTTATAATATATGTATAAATATAATCATAATATCGCTATACAATATACAACTAATATTCCTCTATGTAAGGGATAATATACAGTGAGCAGATCATTACTGTGAAATAAATCCCAACAGGATGATGCAGGTTTATTTCACAATAATGACCTGCTCACTGTACATTATCCCGCTTATTACATGGTTATGTACCAAAAAAAATCTATAATTTGACACAAAATATTCATTCTTAAATGATTGTAGTGATTTAACAATGATTATTACTCTTTCAGAGTCTATGATCAGAACTGTGTCCATAGCTGCGGTCTGTTCTTCATAATAACGGTCTGTTATACAGAAATAACAGACCTTAGAATGCTGTAATTGACCATCAGAATCAAGTATTTAACAAAGCCATATATTAATGTTTGATAGTATACTACAATGCATATAATAGATAATGACACAAACTAGAAATGAAATGGTATGAACATTCATATCATGATTATAGTGAGCAAAATACCATAATTATCAGTATTATTGTGGATTGTTAAAATGTGTTGAAGTGTTCACAAAGTACTGATACACAATGTGACATCATGTCCGTTGTGATGTCAGTGTTTTCACTGATGCAAAACAAGACTAATGAGACTGTGAGACTGATGCTCGTTTTTCAAAGTGTGGTAATCAATCACGGTCATACGAATACGAATACGAATACGAATACGAAATACTTTATTGATCCCCAAGGGGAAATTCATTTGTCTGTGGTCTCATCTATTTGTATAAGATTATAGAGTGTTGAGTTCAGTATGACAAAGGATCTTCCTTGTATGTCTTGTTCCTGACAAAAAAAGATGAGAGAACTGTGACTGACTCTTTTTCTTTGGTTTACTCATCATATAATTAAAATTTTAAATTAAATTTAGAATTGTTTTTTATTTTAAAACTGGCCACCATTCACTTACATTGTTTTGGAGATTCTGCAACACTGTTTTCCTGTGAAACTAGATTACCTGAACAAGCCTCCTATTGACGTGAATGGGAGTGAATTTTCCTTTTTGTGTCAAAAATCCCTTTAACTCGTGGCTCTGGTCAACTGTGCGAGAGCCTGACAACAGCTGATCAACATTTCTGACGTATCACAAATTAATCTGAACAGTCCGAAATCCATTTGGGATCACTTGACTGGTCCTCGCTTCTCTTGTGTGCTGCTCTACAAACAATGCCTGATGAAGCTATAATTCAGTCCAACTCTAAAATGAGCTGCACAACTCAAAAATTGATTCAGAAAACAAGCTCGACACTCACATGTGGTTACTTTATTGAAGTTTATCCTCCTAATGCTTCGTGCCTCTGTCCCTTTGTTGCCGTGCAGTGTTGGGCTTCAGTGATTCTCTGAACGGAGAGGTCAAACCTCGTATTCTGCTGATGGGCCTGCGGCGGAGCGGGAAGTCCTCCATCCAGAAGGTGGTTTTCCATAAAATGTCCCCCAATGAGACGCTTTTCCTGGAGAGCACCAATAAGATCTGCAGAGAGGACGTCTCCAGCAGCTCCTTCGTCAGCTTCCAGATCTGGGACTTCCCCGGCCAGATCGACTTCTTCGACCCCACTTTTGACTATGAAATGATTTTCAGAGGCACAGGAGCACTCATCTTTGTCATCGACTCACAGGTCAGGCCACAAAGATACATGATATAATGAATAAATCCTGTATAATGTGCAGAAGGATCCCTTATTATCCTAACATGCAGCTTCAGTTTGCCTGCTGTTTAAGGTCCAATGTGTACAGTTTCTGGAGATTTATTGTGGCAGAAAAAGTAATATAATATTTATCAGTATGTTTTCATTAGTGTATAATCACCTGAAAATTAGAATTGTTGTGTTTCTGTTACCTTAGAATGAGCCCTTTATATCCACAGAAGAGGTGGCTTCTTTTTTATGGAAGCTGTCATGTTGTACCGCCATCTCTCTACAGTAGCCCTGATTTGACAAACCAAACTCTGGCTCTAGATATGTTCCTCTTAAATATATATTAACCTCTTCAACTATAACAAATTAACATGGTCATCTATAGAATGATATAACAGCCAAAATAATGAAATCAGCAGCAGGTTTTTGAACTAATTATTTTTTGTCTGTCATTGGATAAATGTTTTAAACCAGTCTGTTTTTGATAAACACCTTGAAACAAGGAGGATTTTCTGATTTCTGAGTGTTTTATATATTGAAAAACTTTAACTACACACTTCTTAAGTAGTAACAGCCTGATTTTTAGTAGCTGTAACAAAGTTTCATTAAGTTATGTTACTTCCAGTTGTAACAAAATGTATTTGAAGTGAAACAAAAGTAGCCGTTAACAGTGATTAGCAACCTAGGTACCCTACTTTGTACTCTTTTTTCCCAGAGTCCTGCTTGACTGTATCTGACTGCTGCTCGCCTTGTAGACCCATGCCGAATGAAATGTTCCTCCAAGCATTATTGTCATGTTGGTGTTTGAAACTTAATATCTCAAAGCCACTCAGAACGCAGATAGAACCTCATAATTTCAAGGGGACGAAGTTCTTATATCCCTAATACATCACTAGCTACACCACTTCATACCTGAGTGTTCACTGCGTGAAGGGAAGGACCACAGCACACACAGGATGCAGTATACATAGTAGGGCTGTTTTCGACTAAGGATTTTCATAGTCGAATCTGATTCGTCAGATTTTGCCGTAGTCGACGAATAGTCGACCCCCCCCCAACTGCCAAACCGCGCTGGTTTTCATCTGTCCGACTTTGACATAAACATCCGGGGTTGCCTAGGTGATCAGGGCGCACACGCTGGGCGAGAGGCTGCCGTCTGAGGGCTGCGGCCCCGACTAGTGGCGGGCGGCTGCATGCGGCGACAGATAACTGACATCGTGCATGAGTGAAATATTGATTAATAGTATAAACGACTAGTGAGGGAGACATGGAGATGATTTTGTATCAAAAATAGGCTTTTATATATTGAAAAAAAGACATTCTATTTATCAATTTATGCCGGCACCCCCGCCTAGTCAGAATGGTATGGTCTAGTTACATAACAACATTTTCCGACGATTCGACTGCGAGGTTCATAGTCGAATCAGACTTCTCCGAATCGAATCGTCGAATATTCGACTACTGAAAGTCAGCCCTAATACATAGTGCATTAGTGGTATAGTGGTAGTGCCGACACTCTCTTCCACCTCTTCCTCCACTTCCACACTCCTCCCTGATAAAACTGCACCTTGTACCTGTAGAGTACACGTGACATGCAATCCAGAGCCGACCCATGCAATTGGTGTTGGCATGTATATTTATCAATATGCAAAGGTATGAAAGCATTTTTTAAACAGAACAAATGATGCAGAAAACGATGGTTGGGGTGATTTATATTTAGCACAATGGGGAACAACTAAAATATCCAGCAAATGCTTTATACTGAATAGTACTGATGTTTATTTAGCTATTTATATTTGTTTATTCTTTATTTTCTCAGCATTGATTTCTACAATTGGATGGCAATGTAAATGTTAAAGTATTTAACATTATTTAACATGTTGAAAAGCAAGATGTTACTTCATATGTGAAATGGTTGTACATTCAACTGCTGAGTCTGTTTACTGCTCATATTTTATTGACATCTGTTTGTTTAAGAAAACAGTCTTCTGAGTGCCTTTCCATAGGCATATTGATGGGAATTGGTACACAATCCATGTAGAAGGTCTGTTTTTTTTTCAGCTCAAAAATTCACTATATACACAATTATATTGGGAATTGGTGAATTTTTCCCCCTAAATCATTCTTGGTCTCAAAAATCCCTTACAGGTCAGGCTCTAATATAATCTTACAATATAGTACCATTTATAACATTAAATGTGTAAATGTTAATAACACTGTAACCAAAATTTCAGTTACTTACATGTTGTAGACCTAAATGAACTTCATGCACAGCACAGTCCTGCAGAATATTGACCTGGAATAACCTGCAGTTGCGTCTCAGCGCCACTAGATGTCAGTAAACAACCATATTTCATCTGGCATCAAATGCATGGAGACACACAGTACCTTGGTCATGTGACTTGAAGGTATTATTTTAACATTAACTTTAATACAGACTGAGTCACTCAGTGCATCCAGCACAGACTGTGGGCTGTTTCTTCACATCATGATCATAATGTGGAAATATTCTTATCACTGGAAAGGATTTAATCATTTTTTTTCTTTTGTCATTATAATAAAAAGAGAGATTCCCATGGATCCCTGCAATAATGCCAGCTGACATGTCATTCAACACAATCATGTCCACTTCCTTCCACAGTTGGAAGTAGAGCTGGTTCATTTGTCGGAGCAGGGGGACGGGGAGACAGCTGAGCCTGAAGTTGCATCTGTTGGACTTGGCATGAGCAGGAACAACTGATTTAGTATGAATTACTCACTAAAAGCTGCCTGCATTAATTAAACGTTGCGAAAAATGTTAACACACATTATCCTGAAAATATTAAAGCAGCAAGACAGGGAAGCAAAAAGTAGCCTATTTCCCTTTGGACTAAGGTAACAGGTTCATTTCCGCCTACTTTTCTTAGTGAAAACCCCGGTGACATGTTCAGGGACAGATGCTAATGTTTGTATGCAAGCCTAGCCAAGCCTCTAAAAAAATTGAACTTATGTAAAAACAATGAATACAGAAAAGGCAATTTAACACAACTTAACACGTCTTCCTTAAGTGTAACACTTTTGTTGTTCACTTTTCCCATGAATTGTAATGTGCTGTTTGCTGCAGGCATCGTTTTCTCGCCTAGTTGAGGAAACTGGCAGCACAGAGGGGTGGGAATCTCTTGTTACCTCACAATTTGATTCAGTTCCAATTCAGAGGGCTACAATGCCCTGATAAAATGGTTCTTGATGCATCAAAATATTAATCTTTTCAAGTCAGGGGGTGCCGGTTGAATAGTATCCATCTGCAGCTGCTCACGCTCAGCCATCCTCACCAAAACTCAAGACGTATTCCAGTTTAGAAGTTAATATGATGCACATGTTACATTTAGGGGTGGGAATCTTTTTGTGCGATTTGATTCAAAATCTTTTTTTGACTGAATAGAAAAGGGAGCACAATTTTCAATCTCTTGCTCCAGCTTCCCTGAAATCCAATAACCTCCGCTCTCATAATGTTTTAACATCACATCTCTGGGTGATGGCATAGACAGTGTTCACAATACATTTCACGTTCATCTTGCAAATACGATTATCTAGATGCTAAATCAAAATGCGCAACTTGCGTCCGCTGCCTTTTGAGAAGATGAAGTACATCTTCCTGTTCACTGCTGATAACTCCAGCCTGTGTACTTTGTAGACTGTCAGGGTGCTGCACTGCCCCCACAGTTAAGTTCCAGCTTTTTCACTCCATCAGCATCATGCAACATTAAGAAAATAGATTTTTGTCATTTTTGAATCTTTTCAGAATCTTCCATGTTCCCATTGTGATGCATCTAAGATTTGAGTATCTCTCCCACCCCTAGTGGACTCTGGCCAATTAAACTCCTGCTTCCATTCACTGCTACGTTTTCATTACCATTTCTGTTTTTTTTCATTGTCCATCTTTTGTTTCTGGTACTTCTGTAAGAATCGTATTAGCAGTTTGAGGCATTGTAGTAAACAGACTTCAGTAGCCCAGACATATCGGTAGTTAGTCAGTGATGGGTACTGTTCACTGTTTTCTAGAATGGTAGCCAAAGGGGCCACCTACAAGGAATATTTAGGGGCCACAGAAGGACCTTTTGTGGCCACGGGCGATGGTCAATAGTGAACCCTGCCAACTGTTGCCCTTCTTTCTTTTTTTCTGTTTTGTGAGGATATTTTTGGCCATTTTTGCCTCAATTGGACAGGACAGCTAAGGACTTGACAGGAAAGCAGGTAGAGAGACGAGGGGCGGGGGACACACAGCAAAGGGACACAGGCTGGAATTAAACCAGGGTGGCTGCAGAGGACTGTTAGCCACAGTACATGGGGTGCATGCTCTACCACCTGAGCTATCTGGGCGCCCCATCACCTTTTCTTTTCTCTCTCCTGTCTTTTACTACTTGTTTTCTTAAGGAAACTAAGACATGATGATCACTGGCATTCCTCCCCACAATTCACTGCTACAGTAGCAAGTGCCGTTGTGCCTGGTTTTGGGGGAGTGGCAATCAAAAAAAGTCATGCTGTCTGGATGGCTTTGATAACGCTCTTTAAGCGGTGCACAAAGGTTTTCTTGTTAATCTGGTTTCTGAAGTGTAAAAATCAACCTGTCAGTGCTCTTTGATGGATGAAGGTTGCAATAGATGATGTCAATAATATCTTAAACACCCGTTTATTGAAAAAAAAAATCCTTATCAGCTGGTTTATACACTGATATGATAAATACATGAGAAAATTTGGCAACAATATTGGCCAGACTGTTTAGTCATCGCTACAAAATCCACCCAAGAAAACTTCTGTTGTTCAAACCAGAGAGGAAACTGAATGATAGACAGTGTTTTCCTTCCTTCCTTCCTTCCTTCCTTCCTGCGTGGTGTTAATCTTTTCTCTTCCTCGTGACAGGACGATTACGTGGAGGCTCTGAGCAGACTGCACCTCACGGTGACCAGAGCCTACAAAGTCAACCCGGACATCAACTTCGAGGTGTTCATCCACAAAGTGGATGGCCTGTCAGACGACCACAAGATCGAGAAGCAGAGGGACATTCACAAACGAGCCAACGATGACCTGGCAGACGCCGGCCTGGAGCGAATACACCTGAGGTGGGTTCTACCTGCAGCTGCTTTTCATCTCACAATTTGTTAAGATTAAATAGATGTTGTAATACAAGCAAATTTCAAAATGATATTTTGACCCAGAAAACTTTACAGTCCTTTCATTCATCGTTCTTTAATGTTTTCATGCCATGGAAACTGACAAACTGACTTATTACCACGCCTGGTCGCGACCATCTGATCGGGAATGTGTAACTAATTATGTGTAATTAAATTACAAAATAAATGTAATAGTAATCCATTACAGTTACTGAGAAAAACAGTCCATGTTGGCTAATATAAAGCCAGCCAATTAACTGTAACAACAAGGCTGTTCTCAATATCTGTATTTGAAGACAAAAATTGTTCACCAACGCATCATGTTTCATTTAACAACTTTATTTAAAATCACACACTTGTCAGGAGTCTCATCTAATCAACTGGTGCTTTATGAACTTGTCAAATATGTATTATGTAATAAAATATATTTTATTGTCAGACTTTGCTTTGGATAAATTATTTGTTGCAAAATTTTTCTTCAACAGAGTCAACAGAGCTCAGGGGCTCCTGTGTGTCCTTAGAGATTCACTGTGCTACACCTAACGAAATTTGGAATTATATAATAATCATTTAAATGTATTAATGATCAAATTTATTACTGTCTTTAGGCAAGTTAGACAGTATTTTAAGCTACAAAAAGAGTTTTGTAGAAAAATCACACTTGCCAACCCTTTTTTCATTGTCCTCTCCCTGTTTCCTCCTGGGATCAAAATTCTCCTGTATTTCTCCCTATTTTTCTTTCGTTTTCATTATCACAACCTGTTTCTGACACTGTACAATGTGTGCAAGCCCGATACGACTCTAAAAGTCTACGGTTTCCACCAAGACAACAACACAGCTTCACCAAACCAGACTTCCTAAGAAGAATTCATGTTTCTTAAGGAACATTTTAAAGGAAAGATACATGAATTTTTTTTAATTTTTTGAGTTTATAGCAGAGATTTACATTCACACTAGAATTACTACGTTCTTTCCTGAGAATTAAAAGTAAAATTTAAATTTCTCATCATAAAAATGCTGTTGCAGTGTACATTTTGTTATTTTCATTCTTTAAAAGTCACCAGAATGCAGAAAACAATGTCTAAAACTGGAGACCATTGAAATGCTCCCTGTTTTTGAAGTCTCAAAGTTAGCAAAAATATGTCTATATTCCTTAAAGTAAGGTTTCACAAATCTTGTTTGTGTATCAGTATTGAAAGTTAGGTACGTACGAAGATGTGTTTGGCCCCTATAGGGAGAGAGGTAATTTTCTGAGAAAAAAATTGCATCAGCAGCTACTAAGGCTGGATCAAAACTTTGCAAAGTGAAGCCGTGTGGTTATTCTAAATTTGTGACTTAAATCTCAGAGAATTTCTGTGTTTTTTTCCACAAGTTCATGACTTTATATTTCAGTGAAAATTTAAGTTTTTGTCTTGTAAATTTCATTTGATTTATTTATGTCAGACATTAAAAAAATAAAGTATGTAGCAAATGAAACATACAAAATGCAATAAATAATGAGCAGACTTTGAATGAGCAGCATAAATTAACATTTCATGTCTGAAAAGGAGCAGGAAGAAACAACATGCTTGTCTTGTCCTACTCCTATTCTATACTAATCCATCAATAATCAATCAATCATCTACAGAAACCCACTCAGCATCCATCCCCACAATTATAGCACTCTGTTCGTCCTTCTCAGTTTTTTTTCTCTGAATATTTCCCCCCTGCCCCTAAGATGCCTTCGTAGGTAGGATATCTGCACTAGTATCAAAACATTTCAAGAGATTCTTAGCCCTAAATAAAAAAAAATCTGTCACAGACTACAGCTTAAAATGCTCATTAGATTTCTCTTCAGGTTGTTTTACATTGGGACTATAAATCTATGTAGAAATGTGCTGTCATGACCTTGACATTGTAATCTTTTGATTGGTGATGTTCTCTTTTTTCTGTCTTTATCTGTATAAAGCTGAGAATGATTAAATCTTGAGGTAGTTTCAGTTATGACTCACTGAAATCCGTTCTAATTCAGACTGTTCTCCTTGATCTCTGCAGCTTCTATTTGACCAGTATATATGACCACTCCATATTCGAGGCTTTCAGCAAAGTGGTGCAGAAGCTCATCCCGCAGCTGCCCACGCTGGAAAACCTGCTCAACATTTTCATATCTGTGAGTAATCCTGCTGCTCAGTGAGTGATGAGACTTTATCTGAAAGATTAAAGTCAAATCTCTATGGAAACCTCACTGTGCTTCTGTATTTCCCACACATTCTAATAATCAAGCTGGACCAGGCAGTTGCACGATGTTGCATCTGCACGTCCTCCTGTACTTTACAGTCCAGTCACTAGGTGGCAGTGATACATAACACATGTCATGAAGGCAGGCTTTGCATGGAATGCCACCACTAATTTTCTTAATTTTATCTTATGAAAGCAAGCATCCATTAATGAGAAAAACTACAGAATATAAATGAGATTTGCCCACTGACACGTATTCATCAGATTGTTAAATGCCTTTGGCCAAGACAGCACCAAGACACCCACACTCCTGTGCTTCTGTAGTCCTTAGTTTTGTAAAATCTCACTGATTCCACATCATAGTATTGTCAAAGCTCCCACTAAGCAACATTTATGTTCTAAATGTCATACTGAATAAAATATTTTCAAACCTCTGAAAATACAAGCACTACATTTTTTTAAGGAAATCTTATTTCAGTGTCTGAAATATAATCGCTTTCTTAAAAAGAGACTATTATTTTTCAGAGACAAAAGACCAAAACATATTTTACCTGTTGAAATATTTTGTAGGATCAAGCACCTGCACCTTTCCCAGAGGAAATCACATCTATAATTGTTGCAAATTACTTGGGTGTAACAGGCAAAAGGCATTGAAACATTTAGAATTCAGGAGGCCATTTTTTATGTACAATCTGTTTAACCTGGTCAGAGGCCACAAAAGTACACACATTCTGGAGTCAAGTAAAAAAATAAAGCTTTGGTAAAAGGAGAAGTACTGATTCAACTTGTTTACTGCAGTAAAAGTGAAAAAGTTCAGGCTCTGAAATGTACTCACAGTATAAAAGTTATTGACTGTTTCTGTGTAAAATGTAACTGAACCTTTTCTGCGGTCGAGCCTTCCTCTCTGTCGCTTTCCTCTTGTTAGGTCCTTTACATAGTTTTTTTATGTCTTGTTACATCTTTTCCAGCTTGTTCATTTTTTGACTTGTCTTTTACATCACTTTTCATCTTATGTCTTTTATGTTGATTTTCGTCTTTTTTGTCATGTTATGACGCTAACACTATTCTCCGTCTTGTCGCGTACTTTTTATCTTGAGCCGTTGTTGTCTTTTACGTGTTGTTGCATCTTTTTCAGCTTGTTAGTTTTTTGTTTTGTTGCATCTTTTACATCATTTTTCGTCTCTTTAGGTCTTTACATTGTTATTCATCTTGCTATGTCTTTTTTGTCATGTTATGAGGCTAACACAATTTTTTGTCATGTCATCATTATTTTTCATCTGATACGCTGTTTTCATCTTGTTACATCTTTAGTTTTTGTGTTGTTGCATCTTTTTCAGCCTGTTACTTTTTTGTCCTGTTGGAAAGCAGCGCACAGTGATGCAAAATGAAAACGATCAACGATTCCTCCTCAAATGCATCAAAATTAAAGTAATGAGCCCGTTTTGAAAATGTAAGGAGTTGAAAGTAGAGATGTTTGTGTTAAAATGTAGGGAGTAAAAGTAAAAAATCGTCAGAAAAATAAATACTCAAGCAAAGCACAGATGCCTGAAAAATCTACTCAAGTACAGCAATGAAGTATTTGTGCTTAGTTACCTTAAACTCATAAAATAAAGATTTTTTTTAATTTCAATTATGTAGAGAGTAGTTCAGATGAAACCTTTGTGCTGTTGGCCCTCAAACCGCCTTCTATGTGAAACAAGAGGGAGATGATGCATTAAAAAGTGCTCTCATCTCGCCGTCCACTGACCTCTGCCTCTCACGCTGCAGCTGTTTCAGGGACGATAAATACGTAATTCCTGTTTTGACAGTGACTGAGAAAAATACATTTATGTGAGAGCAAAGATTGATAATATGTTAGGAATTGTATGTGTATGTAAGATACAAACTATGTAAAATACTAAGAGCAGAATATGTATATATGTATGTGAGAGTAAGAGTGAGAGACAAATACAGGACTTTGACCCAGGAGACTGAGGTTCATGTCTTGAGTGAAACCTCTTTGAACATACGTGCATCTTACGTATGCAACATTTATTTTAACTCTAACCAAGTCATTTTTGTGGCTTAACCTAACCACATAGTTTTTGTGCCTTTACTCTGAAAGTTCACCTGAGCATTGCAAGTTTATCAGCCCTACATGAGCAGAATTGACACTAGAGGAAGAATGCAATGGATCAGAACACTCACGGTTTTGAGTCTTGGGTCGGATCACTTTTCAGATCAACAAAAAAAGAAAAAAAATGGGAAAATGCACTTTGCTTTGATGTAGCAGCCTCTATCTGTCTGTACTCAGCACCATAGTAAATACTACTCTGATAATACCATACAGTGTACTTACACTATACTCTAATGTATGCTAGTATACTATAATTGAGAATAAATACACTATACAGTGTAATCATACTACACTGACTGTAGTCTCATACAATGTCCCGCCCACAGCAACACATCTTACTGGTTAGAAGTCACGAGTAATAACCAATCAACACAGCATACTGTGTCACCGACAGGCAGACACGCAGAGCTGCACCGGTGAGCAGAGCAGAGCTTGTGTCAATCACATCACAATCTATTTCTCTGACAACAAGTCTGCACAGTCTCCTAGTTACAGCAGTGAAACTGCCAGAAATCACTGTCAGGATTTCACTTAATGGAGGTGAAAGAGACGACTAAATCGATTAAATCGGTCGCTCTTCCTTGTTTTCTTTTTCTTTTTTAAGACTCTGCTGTCACACAGAGCAATTCAGGCTAAAACACAGTGAGCATCCGTCCTGCCCCTCCCGCCCTACCCTCATCCACTTCAGATGCACAAAGGCTTAAAAATAAATAATAATGAACAAGACAAACCTTACAATTATAATTACTGCAAGATTTGGAGAGCTTTGGTTGGAGAGCTTCCTTCGGTTCCGGTCGCAGTTCCAGCAGGGGACCCCAGACTTCTCTTTCCCCGGCCACATTAACCAGCTCTGCCAGGATGGCAACTAGGTGGCATCCTTGCGAGAAGCCCGAACTACTTCAGCTGGTATGCAAAGGAGCAGCGGCTCTACTCCGAGCTTTACACAAAATATTCATAACTCCAAACAGGATATATTCTGTTATCTCAGTGTCAAGCTGAGGGGAATTCTCACCACAACTCTGCGATGGGATTTTGTCTCTTATTGCTTGAAAAAGCAACAGTAACAGTAAAGCTGACACTACGATGGTTGAATTTAATCAGCGGATCGCACGTGGGCTGAACCGTAGGGAGTGATCCGTACGGACCAACGACAATCTGTTCCACCACTACTTGAGGGGTACCCACAGTGTCATAGTTTAAAGCTTAGGGCCACTGACCAAGCTGCCATATTTGATCAGCTGGGAGAATCGGATCCTGATCCCCACAGCCTGTACTGGTCTGTGTTCGTTAGCCTTCAAAGCTAAATGCTAAATGCGTTGGATCATATTAATACCTTTACAGAAATGCAACCATGGTTGTCTCACACGAGTGGTAAGATCACATTAATGTTTGTTTGATTAAATGATTTAATAGTTAAAAGCACTTTAGTTGATGGTTACAATGCAAAATAACTCTTCCCTATAGTTACAGTGATTGAGGATCAAACCAAAGTAAAGCTTGAGGGCTTATTTCCGATGTGATGCTTCACACAATTAATAGTTTAAAGGTGAAGTGTTAATTAAAAACGGATCCTCTTTACAATACAGGGCAGCCTCTGTTGAAAGGCTGTACGGTGCATTCAGCTCTATTTAATCACATCCGAGTATTGTTTTAGCTGTCATACTTAAAGTTTCAACTTGAAATTAAAATCCAAACTTGGTCTGGTGTTGTGACAGGACACAGAATAAGAGGTTTTCTGTTGCTAATTGGATATCCAGCCTGGAGGACAACAGATGACAGTTCAGTCTCTCCTCAGAGGGCATTTAATTGAAAAAGAAGTAATTAAGAGGCGGTATTTCACTGAGCAATGCTTCTCTTCAGGTGATCTTCTGTTACTTTTGAACCTACTTGCACAATACAAATGCTGCTAATGAGTTTGGTCCTAAATACATGACGTCGGTCACAGCACATGTGTTAGAGGAAGCATCTTGTGAGCATTGTGTTACATTTCTTAATGATAAAGACAAAAGAGAGTTTGTAACTCCAAACATTATCCAGAACTTTATTTGCTCTGTGTTTCCTCATGGTTACCTGCTAAATAACACAAACAGACCTCTCTGCAACACAGTTTTCTTGTAGTGCTGAAAGGTGGCAATGATGGACTCATTATTACCTTCTAATGACCCACTGTTGTCAAAAATCATTATATTGTTGTTGGGTCTGGACAAGGAGTGATGGTCCCAAATTGCACCAAACTCCAAGTAATAATTGCAAAAACTAGAGAAGAGATCCATCGCAGAGTGCAGATCCCCACCAGGCCACAGACGGTGAAGCACCTACTGCAATGCCACCACAACTACTAGACACAACCAGCTGAGATTTGCAAAGTTCCACCAACATCAACACGACCAACATATGTTGTCCTGAGCTGAAACAAGATTTCAAACTGAAGCAGTTGTTCCTCACTTGCGACCCCTAGTGGCCGGTTAAGAAAAGTGAGAAGTCAGCTGTCGATGGTCGTATAAAACAGAGCGGTCAAAAAACAGAATTACTGCCTCACAGTTGTTTGTCTCCACCAACCAATCAAGTTAGAGTTCATGTCCATGTCTGTCCACACTCATATAATGTCTGTAGTGAAGACTTTGAAGGAATTTAATATGAAACTGACCACTATACTGACCTGTAACATTGAGGGAATTTAATTCAAGGTATTTTTTGGCAAAATGGAAGTTTTTACTATACATGTGTGATTCCAGTGAATAATTTCCAGGTAGAAACATGCTGTCTTAAGTAGAGGCTATTTTTACAGAGGAGGACAGAGGACTGATAGAGAGCTCAACATTATGATGTCACAGTGAAGTTGACCTTTGACCTATAGGATATAAAATGTCACCACCTCATCATTTTATCCTATTAGATATTTGTGTGTAATTTAGTCATAAAAAGCAGATTAAATCTTGAGCTAGTGTCCAAAAATGTGCTTGATGAGGTCACCATGACCTTTGACTTTTGTCTACCGACATTTAATCAGTTCATCTTTTAGTCCAAGTGAACATTTGTAATAAGTTTGAAGAAATTCCCTCAAAGTGTTCTTGAGATACCACGTTCACAAGATTGGGATGAGCTAAAAACATAAAGCCTCCGGCCTAAAACATAAACACATAAATTCATTAAAAAGATGTTGTTCAAGGTTTTTCAAGAATTCTGAATCACAGAGCTCCTTCAGCATGCAGTCATGAATGTGCACAAAAAAATGAGGCTGATCGGTCCAGTAGTATTTGAGATTAACTGCAAACAAGCTGTAAGTCCAGTGAGCACACACAGACACACTCATGTACTCACACATGCTCACTCAGAACCGATTACATGATCCCCTCACGTTTAGGCCTGACAGGGATAATAATCCATAATTACAGACAGAAAATGTCTGCACATGGAAATATCTTTTATTGCTGTTATCTCAACACAACAAGTTTTTTTTAAATCTCATTATCTTCAGAAAACAAAAGGCAGATTTTTTGAGATGATGAGATAAATTTATTTATTTTTATCTTATTACTTATGCTTATCCAGTCAGGTCAGTGCCATGCAGCTGTAAAAACTGATTCAAGCTGAAAGTGTCAGATCAGTCAGTACTGCGGCTCGTTGGTGAATAAAGACCAGGGTTGGAAAGAGTAATGAAAATCTGTACTCAAGTACAAGTACTGTTACATTACTAAAACATTACTCAATTACAAGTAAAGGTACTGGTGTTAGATTTTAAGGGTTGTAAGAAAAACTTTAAAAACATATATATGCCACATATATAAGGTCGCTGTTAGCATGGAAATGTTTTCCGCCCCTGTGAACGTGCAGTTCCGCTACCAGGCTGGCTAGTTAGTTAGCTAACATGAATATACACACAGACAATACAAACTACAACATATTACAACATGTACTAACAGTATGAACACTATAATAATGACAATAGTTAAATTTATGAAGTGGTATCATTTGCAATGGATTGTGGGATGGGTAGATCTTTCAGTCTGTTAATAATTATGTTCACAGTTTTGTACCTTTGCTTGCCCTTTTCTAATCTTTTTTTGGTCCAAATTAAATGGTTTTAAGGTCACAATTCATCTTGTAGCTGGCAGGTTCGGTTACAGAGTTAAATCTCTTTATATAAGGACTTTATGAAATGTCAAAGGAGTGAACAAATGGGAAATTCACTTCTGTACCTGGAGCTGCTGAAGAGTGGACGTCACTGTTGAGCGGTATCGACAGTTTAATTAATAAGTAATAAAAAGCACTCTTGCTCAGTTCAGTGCTCTCTGGATCTTACTGCTGCAGCCTTATTTGGTCTGGCATGACCAGTAACTTATGATGGCTAACGTTAACTAATATGGAACGTTACCTAATACCTCTCCAAACTTGTGCTGCTGCAGCATTGTGGGAGGTTTTCTTCTGCATGTCCTGGTTCTCATTGAGCCATTTCTGATCAGTCAGCCTTATGGTTACAAAAATGCAGATGAAAGGTTTAGATATAAATTCAAATTATACTCAGCACTCAATTAGGATTTTAGAGGAACTAGTGCAGACTTGAAAATCTACTCATAAAAGTACAAGTACTCAAAAAACTACTGAATTACAATAACTTCAGTATTTGTAATTAGTTACTTCCACCCCTGATAAAGATATTAGTCAGGTGCGTTATGATTCTGGTGTTCAAACATTTACGCAGCACAAAATCCAGACAGAAGAGACTCACAGCCACGGCTCTATCAGTTACTAACTCTCATGAAAATTGAACCACAGGGTGGAGCAGTCGACTGTGACGAGACAACAAGACACCCTGTAAAACAGGAGAAGAAACTTCTTCTTCCTTAATAATGAGGACTGATCTGAATGTTATCTCGAACAGAGGGACACAAGGCCTGTCTGTGTTAGTCAGTTGCAGACAAAGAGGACCTGGGATTTTATTTCCTGTGCATTGATTTATTTGTCATATTCACAGTGATTGGATGTGAAAAGTACTGCTTCGAATGGAACCAATAACTTGACTCATTTCTAATTTGAAATTTTTGCTACCTTTACCAGCTGTCACCCTGAACAGCTGTTTCCCCTCCCCGCCCCTCTTCACACGCGCTCCAAGAAAGTGAACAAGGGAGTGGGAGGAGAAGCTGTTGCTGTCTAGCAGGAGATGTCAGACAAATGTTATGGAATAAAATATGTCTTCTAACCACAAAGAGTTGATCTGCAAAACAGAGTCCAAAAGAAGACACACAGCAGGGTGTAAACTCTGCAACACACAGTCAAACATCAGACGTCAAACTTTTATAAGATACTTAGAATGGAAGCGTAAAGAAAGGTGAGGTATGTGCAGTGGTGGACAGTAAGGAAGTACATTTACTTGAGTAATGTACTTAAATACATTTTTTGAGTGTCTGTACTTTACTTGAGTATTTGTTTTTTTGGAAACTTCTGACTTTCGCTCCACTACATTTAAAAGACAAATATTGTACTTTTGACTCGACTACAGTTCTAGGAAGGTTGTTGTTACTCGTTACTTTTAGGCGAAGCAGAGCTTTGAAGTCAGCTGTTGCTATTTTTTTTTTCTAAAAGGCAATAGGCCACACACTGTGTTCCTCACAGAAGGAAATCAATCACAGTACCCGCTCTCAACTGGGATTGATGTAAAAGTAGGAATTCGTCATCCAGGTGTGCTCTGTAACAAGAACAAGCAACCTCTCCCTCTTCATTCAACCAAAACTCCGTAATGGTGACGGCAGGAGAAAGACAAAATTAAATCTCAAGATGTTATTATAATTAGAAAAAGAGAAATAATTCCAGGTAGGCTTTTAATGTTGGTTTGTTTTTATTAGGGTGAAAAATACCACATAATGTGTATATATATATATATATGTATATATATATACACACACACACAACACACATATATATATATATACATAATAATATACATTATATTATATATAATGTATATACATTATATATACATTTCTAAGCTTTATAGGTGTTTCTATAGGCTTTGTGTAGCAGAGTGCCTCTACAAGCAGGTCAGTGCATCATTGGGTGATTTCAGAGAGTTACAAGGTTCTGTAAATACACTGTGAAAACAATAACAGCAATGGACTGATATTAGAAAATGTACTTTGTAATTTGTACTTTTGAATACTTAAGTATTTTTAAAAGCAAGTACTCTAGTACTTCAACTCCAGTAAAATTTTGACTGAGCAACTTTCACTTGTAGTTGAGTAATATTTGACCAGGAATATCTATACTTTGACTGAAGTACTGGGGTTGAGGACTTTGTCCACCACTGGCTTTGTGTAAGTGATTCTAGGAAACCTAGCTAGCTCAGTCAGGTCTTTGTTTGAAATAAACAATGAAACATCAGTGCTCAGCTGTAGGGGTGTGCCATCTTAGGCACCTCACGATTCGATTCGATTATGATTCAGGGTGCTACGATTTGATTATTAAATGATTATTACGATTATAACGATTATTACGATTATCACGATTATCAAGATCATCACGATTATCGATGCATCTTTTTCCCCATACAGGATTTCTTTTAAACAAGGTATATTTGTCAGCATCCATTAAATAAAGTAAACAAACAAATTTACCTCCATTATCTTTTATTTATATCAGACCAAACGATCCAACACATTTCCCACAACAAAAAGCTGCTCTTATTACATAAAGTGCCTTTAGAAATAAGACTTCTTTTAAAAACTTCAAACTTATACAGTACTGTTCTATATACATACATTAGATCATTATACACTGCACAGTATAATACACAACTACGCTCTGTAGTCTGGCTCAATGTCCCGCCTACAGCACATCTGATTGGTTAGAAGTTATGTGTAATCAATCAGCACAGACACACTGTGTCACAGACAGGGTGAGACAGAGCTGCACCGGTGATCAGAGAGGAGCTGTGTAGAAGTTAATACAGCTGATATCACCAAAGTTTCAATAATTATCACAGTCTTATGATCTGTTTCTTTGATGACAGCATAGTTACATCAGTGAAAAAAGTCATGGTCTGGATTTCACTCAAGACGATGTGACGGCTTTTAAATCAGTTGCTCTTCACAGAGATGCACTGCACACAGCAGCATCTGTCCTGTCTTTTCACTGCAACTCTGCATTAAGATTTCGGCTATTATAACTTATACAAAAGTAACAGTGGCAGTAAAACTATGATGCTGCAGATCACATGCGTGCCGAACCCACGGAAGGTGATCAGAATATGGATCAAATGCGATCCGTTGTGCCCCTAATTTCAACCCTGAAGAGTGAACCTCACGCTCAGTGACAGTAGCCAGCGAGTTAGTTGCCGCTGTGTTGGCTAACAGTCTGTTATGAGTCCATCCCTTAAAACGGCTTTTTTCGTTCCGGCCAACTTCCAGGTGCTGCGGTTGTGTTTCTGTGATTTCGCTATCATGGAAAATAATTGATTTTTGAACATTTGTTAATTGTTATTGATCGTCACGTGTCGCATCGCGATGCATCTAAGAAACGATGTATTGGCACACCCCTACTCAGCTGCAGATCCGCGGGTCAGAGAGCACTACGACTCCGGGCACAGAGTGGGGTTGCTCGCACTGCAGTCCCCGAAATCCACAGCAGCCAGGACACAGTGAGGCTGCTCACACCGCAGCCCCTGAGACTCACGTCGCAGCCGGGGCAGAGAGCGCTCCAGCTGCCAGGCCTCTCAGACAGTGTTTTGGGCAGGGGGTGGGGGACGCGCACAGCTAACGTTAGTCCCAAAGTAGATATTATGCTTAAAAAGGTCTCTTTCACAACAATGCTGTTTTTTTCCCATTTTTTGTCCAGAAACTGGATTTTTTGATGCAACCCACCAGGATTCAAGTGCTTATAAAAAAGAATGAACGAAGCTCGAACAAAACAGTTTGTGTCTGAAACTAGACGTTCTGTTCTTCTTAGAACTGAATATTCTTTGGGTATTTAAAAAAAATTAAGTGAATTTTGTCAAAATGCTGGCGCTGGCTGGCAACTTTTTGAAAAAATGCTGGCAAGAAAAGACAGAAGCAGCTATTATAATCATCTTTGTTTTAAAATAGTTTTTTTCATGAAATTGCTGGCCCTTTAAAGTTGTGTCCCAGATATCCATCATGTTACCACTCCTCACCTGGGGCCTGGAAATCTTCAGATTTCAGACATAATTCTCCAACCAATGATTTCCCACATCTTTGCTAACTCTGCTGTGTTCTCTGAGAGCCAGGGATTCTTGTTTGTTTGTGCAGATCAGCCTAGCTTACTGATTTATAACCTTTTTATTGCTTTCTATGCTGGCTCCCTTATCTACAGTAACAACCTCCTTTTGCCATATTCATCCAGAATGTTACCCAGAAACTATAGTTTGACAAAATAGTCTTAACTCAAGGTCTACTTACAATTCCCACTTACTCTTACCATTTGTTTTGAGCACTATTTTTGAGGTTCCTTTAATAATATAATAGACTTAATGTTTAGTGTAATTATCCTGGAAAATGCCTGTGTAATTATAACAATTTACTTTGCTGACATTTCTCAGATTTTGATGTTAAGTTTAATTTGTTCACGTTGTTCTAGGTAGCAATTAAACAGCTGCACAGACCGTCCCCCTGAGACAGGCTGGTATTTAGGATTTAGTGCCTGACTCATCTCGCTGGAATAAATTAGAATGATGTTACAAGAGCAAAGTAGTTTTACCTCCCAAAACTAGCTAAAGCACACTGCAGTATCAGGAACAAACAATGTGATTGATAAGAAAAACAGAGACAACTATTAAAATTTGTTCTTATGTGTGTGTTTGCTCTGTGCTCACTAAGCTGATTGGTGATTCTCTGTCAGCTCTCAGGGGTTGAACTGTGTTTTATGTGAATCTGCATATAATAGAAGTAGGGGTGCAACGGATCAAAAAACTCACGGTTTGGATTGTATCACGGTTTTGAGTCACACATCGGATCATTTTTCAGATCAACAAAAAAGAAAAAAGTGGTGGGATTAGGGTTTATAATAATGATGATGATAGTATTGATAACCGTAATAATATTAAAAACTTCAAACTTATACAGTATGTACATACTAGGGATGTTCCTGGTGACTAATTTCCCTGTCGATTAAACGCAAAATTTAATTTAGACTAGTTGACTAGTCTAACACTAAGAAAACAGTCAGAAAGCAGTTAAAATTGAGCAGAATTTTGAAATTTATGTTAAACACTGTCCGAAAAAATACTGTGTATTAAGAGCCATTTGAAGCCGTTAATCACAGTCAACAATTGCCAAATCGTATTTTAAATGCCGCTGAAATGTGCGCTAACCGCACTAAATGTGCAATACAAACCAAACACATTAACTTACAAAACATTACAGCAACCCACTAAATGCTTCAACTTTTCAGACCGAAGAGGATCACGGAGTCTGCAGGTAAACAGACCCAGAGTTGACGTTAGCTGCCAGTCTGCTACACAGTGTGGCTAACGTTAGCAGTGCTAGCAGCAGCAGCAGCAGCTCCACTTGTTGCTCCAGTCGAGTATATATCAGCTTATTATGTTACAGTCTACATTCAACATTATTTCCATTGTCTGGTTTAAAACACTGCCAAACCATGATGGTTTTACTAGCTGTCATCTGTCCGACATTGCTGATATAAACATCCGGGGTTACCTAGGTGATTGGGGTGTACACGCTGGGCGAGAGGGGCTGCCGTCAGTGCCGCAGTGACACTGCCACAGCCCCGACTAGTGATGGATTTTAAATCAGTTGCTCTTCGCAGAGATGCGCTGCACACGGCAGCATCTGTCCTGTCTTTTCACTGCAACTCTGCATTGAGATTTCGGGTATTATAACTTATATAAAAGTAACAGTGGCAGTAAAACTATGATGCTCACTCATAGTCCGTGGATCACATGCATGCCGAACCGTGGAGGGCGATCTGTACGGGACACGGGTCACCTGCGATCCGTCGCACCCCTAAATAGAAGTAACATTCTCAAATTTGCAATGTATATTTTCAATGTTTGTGGCCTTTTTAGATTTTCAAATCTTATTCTTGAATCATCCAACCTCAAACATACCTTCAGTGCCAGGGTTCAACCATGGCCACAACAAGTTAATGTGCAGCCAACAAATATTTGATGTAAGTTTTATCCCCATTAAGGCTGCACGATATTAGGAAAACATGCAATATGCGATAATGTTGTTGAGTGTTGCAATGACGATATAATAAACAAATGCTTAAGTATATGGTGTTAATGTCTTTCTGCTTTGGATTCGCTGCCAACATAGACCTCAGTGAGTAGCCTATGCAGACACTGAAAAAAAAGAAATGCAATATTTCCATTCTAACAACATGTTTTTATTGAAAAAATTGCACCTGGCTACAGCTGCTGTGTTGGGATTGAACCAATTTAGGTGCATGGCAATGCAGTTTCTTGATGACTTAAACAGAACATCTTAATGCCCCCTTAAAACATTTCTGCTACTCAAACATCCCTTACTACCTGGATTATTGAAATAAATAAAAATCTGAAAACAAGTTAAGTAATTTTAATTTTTAAATAAATGTAAATATAATAATTTAAATCCAACTGCAATGTCTCTCATTGCCATTGTCTAAAGTGTGCTAGGCCACCAAATGATGAGATAAATGGTAAAATTAAACAAAAAACAAGACAAAAATAATGATCTACCTTCATAGTAAGTTCTCGGCCAAAAAAACTAGCACAAGGAACAATCTATAACAATGTAGTTAAACCCAAGTAGAACCATTGGAGAACAATCACTGTAGGGCAATATGCAATGTAATGAACTGTGTGTCTATGTGTGTATTCGTTTAAGTGTATGTGTCTCTGTGTGTGCACACTTGTGTGAGCATACTTTATTACGGCAAGTTCTTCACTAGGAAAACCAGCATGTTTACTTTGGTAGGTTTTAAACATGTGCGTTGGCATGTTTCAACATTTCCTGATGTGCTAAAAAGTCTCTCTGAGGGTGAACTACTTGTAGGTTTACAGAGATACTTCCTGGCTAGTTTACTCAGCTGTGGGTAGTTGACCTGGTGGAGTTTCCACCAAGCCAGAGGGTTTGCTTCACTGTCTATGGTGGGGGACAGCAAGTAGCTGTTGAGTTCAGCTTCCACAGCTTGTGCCAGTTGCACAGAAGATGAAGTAGGGACTGGGGCAGTCCTGAAAAAACTGCCCAGTGATTTCTTTGCCTTCTTCACAGTGGCACTGGGTGGATCCATGCTTTGGGCCTCTAGGTCAGTGAGGTTCCTCTCCTAGAACACAGAGAAGAATACAGTGGGGAAAATGTCCAGAAGTTCCTGGGTTGCTGGGTTGTCATACTTAGTGTTCATGTAGTCCAGGATTTTCATCTTAATGGACTTTGTTAAATCACTGTCCTCTTCCTTCTCTGCAAGAACTGATGTCTTCATCAGATGAAGGACTGGTTTCATATAAGAAACACTCACATAACTTTCACCTGAAAGAGCATCTGTAAATTCTTGCAGAGGCTGTAGTGCCTGGTTTACAGACTCAAGTATATCCAGGTCCTGCCAGGTGGGAACCAAATGCCTTGATTTTCTGTCTGCTGAAAGGATGTCAGATAAGGCCTGATGCTGCTCCAGGACTCTCTCGATCATCTTTTGCCTGGACCCCCACCTTGTTGGGCATTCAGTGATGAGTGAGTGCTCTAGGAGGTTGTGGTCCTGCTGTGCTTTTTTCAGTGCCACCTTCTCTTTCCAGCTAAGGGAGAATTGTCCCACCAATTTTTTGCAGAGCCCAGCAGCTCGAGCAGTGCAGTCATCATGTTTAACAGCATTTTCTAGGGAGTGTGGAGAAGACAAGACAAACATTTATGATCTAAAACCTACTGGTAAAAAATAATAACTGCAATATACACCATAGTTTTGTAACTACAGTAATTACACTATTAATACCAATACTACAGTATTTGAGACTGGCAACAATCATCTACCATATAGTAGCCTAACTTGTGTTTGCATGAGCTTAAAATCATCAATAGGTTACAAATCAACATGCTATATAATACAAAGTCTGCTGTTTGTTTGTTATGTCTCACTTTGCTCTTTAAGCCACACACTATAACTTTAATAAAATTCATCCCTTGTGTGTATTCTCCACTGTAGCCTCCTCTCTCCCTTCTCTCCCATATTCCTTATCCTCTCCTCTAACAACTGAAACAAATTCATGTGAGATTAGGTGACAAAATTGGCATATTATCTTCTATCATGTGAACGAATAATTTGTCGTAATACAAAACAATAAGACTACAATATAGACCACTGCTACAGTGACAAGCAGATCAGTTTATTCCCCTAGCCATTTAAACACTTACCGATGGCCAGATGCAGCCTGTGGCCAAAACATTGAAGTCTGACCCTGCTGTTGAGTTTGGTGGCCTTCACAACGTTGGCGCTGTTGTCTGTGGTGATACACACTTGCCGGTCTTCATGCAAATCCCAGCTGGCTAACACTTCACGTAATCCAAGAGCTATGTTTTCAGCAGTGTGCGAGTCCGGAAAATACACAGTCTCTAGACATCGTGTTTTCAGTTCGAAGTCGTCAGTGAGGAAATGCACGGTGAAACTCATGTAGGGCTCTGTTGTGCAACTCGACCAAAGATCTGTAGTACTTGCGTAGTGCACAACTTGACTCAGTTCGGACTGAACCGTCTTCCGACAGGTGTCGTACATCTGTGGGATGGCGACTTGGGAAAATAATTACGTGATGGAATCTGGTATCTTCGGTCCAGTTTGTTTATCAGACTCACAAAGCTCTCTCTGCTCACCGTGTTCATAGGCATCAGGTCCTTAGCCAAATAACGTGCGATGGCCTCTGTTATTTCTTTGTGGCTCTTTGATGTTTTTTCATAAGGAGTTAGACTTGCAAAACTCTGATGAATGGATGCCTACTGGACTGTTTTACTGCTATTTGACTTAACGTCAGTAGTTTTGCTTTTGCTAACGCTAGCTTCTTGAAGCGCTTCGTACAGCTTTTTGTGGTTGTGTAGCAGGTGGCTATGGAAATTCGTCGTGTTTCCTCTGCTGGTTGCGATAACTGTTCAGCATGACTTACGGAGTACCTGTGTTTGTAACGTGTCATCTCTCTTGTAACCAAAGTACTTCCAAATAACAGATGTGCTGTTTCTTTTAGCCATGAGTTCTTCTTCGCCCACATTTTCTCTGTTCGTCTCTATCCCTTCCGCCATGATGACACCCACCAAGCTTTCTCTGCATGTGCTTTGCGACCTCAGCCACTCCCATCTACCTAGGAGGTGGACATCTAGGGCAGTAGGGCTCAATCTGATTGGCCAAATATATTGACAGAGCATGAATGCATGGTGCATGGAAACACACCATTTATTGCAGTTCAGTCAGTCTTTTGCAATATGTATATTGCGCATGTTGATATCGTGATGACGGTAAATCTACGATATATTGTGCAGCCCTAATCCCCATACTGTGAGTCTTCACCAACATAGTCTGACATACCAGATGCACTGTGGGTATAAGTCCTGCTATTGGCCGCGGTGTCACAGCATCCGCTATCTGTGCTTTCAAAGTCCCCAGGAAACAAGAATGACCACTGAGCTGCAACCTACATGCTGAAAAGGGCAAATTAGCGCCTGGGATGCTAATGGTATGAAAGTAAACAAGCTCATAGCTGTTCCCTTTAAATTTGCAGTGACATAGTCATTTTAATAGCAGAGCTCACCTCCTGACATGCAAATGTTCCACCAAAACAAGTTCCCCTCGACACTATTTTGCAGCAGCACCATTGCTGCATCCTGGGCTTGGCTCCGCCCAAGATGTTTGTGATTGGTTTAAAGAAGTGCAAACAAGGCAGGGCGTTTTTTCCCTTACAGCAGAATGTGTTTGCATGGAGCCAGACCTTTCTCCAGTACTGAGCGCTGTGGAGAGACGTCTGGCTATGTGAGACTATCACCAACACAACAATACAGTTTCACAAACATCCCATTCTTTTGTGCCTTTAAGTTCAACGTTGTACGAAAACAGCAAACAGTACTCATAGCTAGCTAATGCTAATGTAATCCTTACAGAAGAACAAGAAACACAAAAGGCTGAAGATGAACAAACAAAACAGTGATGGAAAATGAAAGACATAATGTACTGTAGTGTGTACCACCAGTTTCCTCAACTAGCTGAGAAGTCGCGTTCCATTTTCATTGGAAATAAAACCTTCAGGAAACACCACATCACAATTCATGGGAAAAGTGGATAAGTGTCAAAATTAAGGAAGGCTGAGTTAAGTTGAATTTAATTGCCTTTTCTGTTATTTTCTGTCTATTGCGTTCACATTTGTGCCACCAAAAATGTACTCTGGCCACCAAATTTAGGGGCTTGTTGGTCTGTGGGGCCAGCACTTAAACATTATAGCGTCTACTTATAATTGCTGTACAAAAATTACCTCTGTATTTCATTTCAATTGTTCAGTTGTGAAATGCCAGTTTCTTTAACTTTATAAATATTTTATTTATCAATAAGGATTATTGTTTATTAAGATATTGATAACAAATGTCATCTTTTTGCAAGGGGTGCTATGACTCCAGTTTACTGTTATTTACAATAAACAGCATTACAATCCAGGTCAGGTTTTAGTTGTTTGTCTTCCTTGTTAGTAGGGTGTGTTAATACCACAATAAAAAGTTGATGACATTTATCACAATATTAAAAAATATTAAAAATGTCTGTTATTAAAGTGAATAAACTTGTTTTTTCCTTTTAATTAGGGATGTTGATGATTAATAAATTAATCACTGTCAAGAATTTAACCAATAAAAGATGTAATAATTGATGGTACAGAAATGGCAGTAATTTTGCCTCGTTTGACGGTGAAAGAAAATGCACAAAATTTGCAGACCTACTTTTAACTCATAACACTTTTGATCTCCTTCTTCAATAAACTAGAATAAAAATAGCCAGCCACGACCTAAACATTAACTGTCTTGACACTGAATGCTTGAATTATGTGTGATTATGTATGTGGGCTACAACTTGCAAAAATTAGGTATGTACAATTTGCAAAACAGAAGTCACTTGCTGTTCTTTTATAAAATAAAATGATAATAATAAAATGAAATAATTAAAAATTTAGAAAACCCAAAATTTCAATGTCTACCCAAAAAACTGTAGTGTTTGCTATGCTCTTTTTAAAAAAGTCACTGAAGGGGTCTTTGAAGTTGCCAATTTGACCTGTTTCAAGTGACAGTTACACAAAGTAATCTATGTAAATATCTAAATACCATACCAGACTGTGACAACACATACTGTGATATTACATAGTTACAGAGTAGACTTACAACAATATCTGAAAATAAACATTCTAAAAAAAAAAAATGTTACGTATATCTCGTTCATTTTCATATAATATTTTTGCCAAAGGCACAGGGAGCCACTGAAGATGGGCTAAAGACTTGCAGACCCCTGATATAGAATCTTTTTAAAGAGGAATCTGAAAATGTAAACTAAATTTACAAATTATCAGGACATAAGATCTATTATGTCTGTTGAACTTCACAAATTAAGACATGCTAGTCTAGTAACTGCACAGCTCTCAGTGCTAAAAAAAAATATGTAAATGAAATTGAAAGTCAAATCTAATTGTAGATTTGGAGAATTGTGAGGCCTCTAGTATACAAAGTCCATCTGTCTGTTAAGTTAGCTAAAGAAACATACAGTTTGTGTAGAGGATAGTATACTCCCTGTGAGCTCAGATGTGATAATATGACTGATTTACACCTGGTGACACTCGTCTTTGTCTCTGACTGTGTTCTCAGAACTCAGGTATTGAGAAGGCCTTCCTGTTCGACGTGGTCAGTAAGATTTACATCGCCACAGACAGCAGTCCAGTGGACATGCAGACATATGAACTGTGTTGTGACATGATCGACGTGGTCATTGACATCTCCTGCATCTATGGGTAAGCCAATGGACGCTCAACAGACCATAATATCACCAGCCAATCAAGGGACATATGCAAACTACTGTAATGTTACACACACATATCTTACTAAATGTTAGTTGTATTTGTTGTTGTTCCTCTGCTGGAAAGCATAATGGTTCCAGTGGAGGAGAGGAGGAGGGGTTCACATGCACTAACATGCACGCGCGGCCGGACCGGCTTACCAAAACAGAGGCTCGAGAACAGCACACACAGAGTGCGTGTCATGTGACTCTCTACTCCAGAGGTCAATACACCACTAGTTGTGTACATAGCAAAAGTAAAATTCCTGAAAGCTAATAAAGCTGTATTTCGCATATAGCCCCTTTAAGTAAGTAAACTTTATTTCTAAAGTGTCTTTCAAAACTACAGGTGCAGTAGAGTGCAGACGTGGTAGGAAAAATAATTAAAACAGACCAACAATAAAACAAACTAGCCTCATTACAGGATAAAATACTTGAAGTAAAAGTAAAAACAGCAGGACAACAGCAACAGTAGGTAGTAAAACAGCCACATGCTACAGAATAAAGTACTGACAAAATAAATGTAAAAACAACAAAACAACAATAGGCAATAAAACAATGAAAGTATCCCACTTTACAGGATAAAGTAGTTACTGAATAAATTAGTTTTTAGCAGCTTCTTAAAACTATCAAGTGACTCTGCTTGTTTTATAGCGAGGATAAAGGTCTGCAACCTTTACAATCAAAAGAGCCATTTTCGGCCAAAAATAGAAGACTTTTCCTCTTTGGATTTTGCATCCATAGATATCTAATGGAGACTCAAGAAGACTATCCACCACCAAAATTTAGAGGGAAAGGCACTGAGCCAGACGTAGGCTATGGCACACGTTTTAGTTGACAAAATATTAAAACTTTTTTTTTTTGTATTTGGTGTATAGGCTACATATTTTTGCAGTTGGAGGATGTAAGAATCACTTTACAAAAAAAAAATTGAGACAACTCAAAATTTCAAGGCTGTAATAGATTTTTGAGTTTTGAGCCCAGCTCAAACTTTTTGACTTTTGAAAACCTTAAAGTTTTGCTGACCTATAATCGTTAGTTGAGATGATTTACTTTCCCTCATTAGATAAACGTGAATCTTTGACTTTTAGAAATTCAGCAATAAAATGTATTTCAAAAACTAGCCACACTGAGCTGCAAACTTGATCTGTCATTATTTTGGTGCCTGACAATTAAATGGGTTTCACTGAAAATATAAACATTTTAAACATGATTCACTTTCACTTCAATTACTTTACTCAATAAGTTTTAAATACAATTTTTGAGGGGTTCTAAAACTCAGAGATTTAAGTTTATCGAAAGAAGAAAACCAAATTATCTCAACAAAAGATTAGTAGTGCTTTTTCAAAAACAGCTGAAGAAGCTTGGCCACCTTTGGTTTTGAGCCTAGATTTTGGGATTGTTCATTTGACTTAAGTGTTCTTACCGTAGCGAGGGGACATCATAATTCAGAAATAAAAAGTGAAGCTAGCCTGTGTAGTTTTATATGTGATTAAAAGAACTTTAAAATCAATGGATGCATTTTGGACCAACTGAAGCTGATACACAGACCATTGATTAGGCAGTCTTGCATGGTGGAGAGGTTACTTAGGTCATTTGGTTTAAAAGAAAACTAGAGTAGGATATCATTTGCATAACAACGGTAAAAAATACACAAGGGGGAGCATGTACAAGGAGAAGAGAACAGGACCAAGTATCGAGCCCTGGGGTACACCACACCAGTCACATGCAGTCCCTGTTATACCTGCCAAATGCTGAAGCGTGAAGCTGAAGCAACAGAATGGCACATTCTCTAACTTTTCTCCAACTATAGCACAGTTTTTTCTAGCAACATTTATCAGGCTTGACAATGCTAACCTGAGAGGCACAAACTGGGGGTATGATCAGTGAGTGTTCTGATATTTATACTGAGCATAATAGACCTGGGAGTCTTGCCAGTTTTGTCATAGTTAGGCGCGGGAGGGGGTCACACAATTTGGCTGAACTGAACTTTCAAATCCAAGCAGATGCAGAAAAGGCCATTTTTACACACAATATGTGTATTCTTGGAAAATCACCTGTGTTACCATCATATGTCAACAACAATCAGTGTGATTATTTATACAGTGCAAAAACTTTGTGTGTGGACTTCTTGTTTAAAGCAGCACAATGCTTTACTCTACTTTGTGATGAAACAGTTTTCAGTTGCTCTAACTTCAAACACTGCTGTTAAACTGAGCTTCAGTAGTGTCAGTAGTTCTCAGTCATCAGTCAGAAAACATGACCAATCAGTCAATATTCCTGCAAAATGGGTCCATCATTTATGCCCAATTCAATAACACAGACAAGTTTTAGTGTGAGAGGCTTCAGAGAGAAGCTTTTCATTGTGGGATAAAGGATGTGAACAGGTTGAAGGTTTTCCGTCTTCAAATCAAATCTCTGTATCTCTCTAGTATACCTTTCTTCCTTTGCATTAACAGCCTCTAGCTTCTATAGAAGCCAGGTACAATTGACTTAAAACCTTGGGACAGCTTTACAGTGTCATTTATCACAAGGGCAACAGATATACTGAGGCCAGAGCTGATAAGATGAAACTTCATTCATCTCCACAGACAAACTACAGCAGCTGCAAAATAATGTTTCTACCTACAAAAAGAAAAGTATGTGAATATACAAAAGCTGTTAAATCAACAATGAGGACCCAAATGCAGAACACAGACTCAAAAAGGGAATGTGGGAAAATGGGAGTTTTATTGCAGGAATAATGAATGTGGCAGGAGGGGAAAAATCCGAGGGATGGAGGCTGAGGGGAGTGGGTTGATGGCCGAGGAGAGGAGCAGAAACGAGGTTGGTGGGATTTGGCTGGCTGGAAGCGAGGCAGAGGGACAGGCAGGCAGGCAGGCAGGTGATCCACAGTGGTAGACACAACGATCTGGCGAAGACTGCAGGGGTTGATTACTGGATGGATCTCAGGTGAGCGCAGGGAGCAAGTGAGTTGAATGGATGCAATCAGGAGCCCAGGAGAGAGAGGGAGTTGCCACACACCCACAGACAGGGGGAGGGGAAACAGAGGACAAGAAAAAATACCAGGGAAACTAGTGACACCACGGCAGCCAGGGTTCTCGACCTTGCAACAAAGGTGTTGAGCCAGGCTCTCTTCCTGAGCTGGGAACAAAGGGGGTTGATAGCCTAGTGAACTCTCAAAAGGGGACATACCAGTTGCAGCACAGGTCAGTGAGTTGTCGGCGTCCTCAACCCAGGGAAGGTGTGAGCTCCAGGAAGAGGGGTTCTTTGCGACCACACAGCAGAGGGCGGCTTCCAGGTCCTGATTAGCTGGCTCAGTTTGACCATTAGTCTGGGGATGGAAACCAAAGTGAGAGACTCACTGATGGTCCAAGAGCTTGACAGAATGACTTCCATACCTGAGAGATGAACTGTGGACCTCTGTCTGACACTACATCCAAAGGGATGCCGTGAAGAGGGAAAACATGATGGACCAGCAACTCTGTAGTCTCGAGGGCTGTGGGGAGTTTAGGTAGGGGCACAAAATGCACAGCTTTGGAGAAACGGTCAATAATTGTGAGTATGGTTGTGTTACCTTTGGATGGGGGTAATCCAGTGACAAAATCGAGAGCAATATGGGACCATGGACAGCCAGGTATTGGCAGTGGGCGGGGCAGACCAGCTGGAGGGCGGTGGTTGGCCTTTCCCCGAGCACACACAGTGCAGGCCATAACAAAGGCTTGAGTATGAGCATCCATGGTGGGCCACCAGAAGCGCCTCTTCAGGACAGAGAGGGTGCACCAATTCCAGGATGGCAGGTGAAGCGAGACGAGTGACCCCACTGGAGAACCTGGGAGCAGACAAAGTCTGGCACAAAAACACGATTAGGGGGTCCGTTACCTGGATCAGGTTGGGTGCGCTGTGCTTCTTTGATGAGGGACTCACTCTCCCAGGTAACAGCTGTCACAACACAGGAGGAAGGGAGAATGGTGTCGGGGGGGGGGGCAGAGGTTTCTTCACAGACATGCTGGCGAGAGAGGCATCTGCTTAACATTTCTTGTACCAGTGCGATAGGTGAGTGTAAACCGAAAGCGACCAAAAAACAATGCCCAGCAAGCTTGGCGTGAGTTCAGGCGTTTGGCTGTTTGAATGTAAGCAAGATTCTTATGGTCCGTCCAAACAATGAAGGGATGCTCTGCACCTTCCAGCCAATGTCTCCATTCCTCCAATGCCAGCTTTACTGCAAGTATCTGAACCATCCACTTCCACAATGAACTGACGTGAAGGGTCGGGCTGAACTAAAACGGGTGCAGAGGTGAAGCGCCTCTTGAGTTCTATGAAAGCCTGCTCTGCCTCTGGGGTCCAGGAGAAGGGTACAGCAGAGGAGGTGAGCTTGGTCAGGGGTGCAGCTATGCGACTGTAGTTTCTAATGAAGCGTCGGTAGAAATTAGCAAAGCCCAGGAACCGTTGAAGCTGTTTCACTGAAGTGGGTGTTGGCCACGCTGCCACTGCGTGAATCTTGTCAGGATCCCCCTTCACCTGCCTGCCTTCAATGATGTACCCCAGGAAGCTCACCGAACTGACATGAAACTCTATTTCTCCACCTTGACGTACAGCTTATTCTCCTGAAGACGTTGCAAAACCTGGTGGACATGTTGAATGTGCTCCTCCATGCTCCAGGAGAAAATTAGGATGTCATCTAGGTAAACAAAGACGGAGCGGTTGAGCAGGTCTCGAAGCACATCATTAACCAAGGTCTGGAAGACAGCTGGGGCATTTGTCAGCCCAAAGGGCATAACCAGATACTCGAAATGTCCAAGGGGTGTGTTGAAGGCGGTCTTCCACTTATCTCCTTCCCGTATCCGGACCAAATGGTAGGCATTTCTCAAGTCCAGTTTACTGAGGACTGTGGCACTCTGTAAGGGCTCGAAGGCTGAGCTAATCAGAGGCAGAGGATACTTGTTCTTGATAGTGATGTTGTTCAGGCCACGATAATCAATACAAGGTCGGAGTGTGCGATCTTTCCTAGACACAAAAAAGAAGCCAGCGCCAACAGGGGAGGAAGATGGGTGAATAATACCTGCTGCTAGGGAGTCCTTGATGTACTTCTCCATGGCTTCTCTCGCTGGAAGGGACAGTTGTACAAATGACTGGTAGGAAGGGGAGCTCCTGGGAGGAGGTCAATTCCACAATTATATGGGCGGTGAGGAAGAAGGGATAGGGCATGCTGTTTACTGAAGACTTCACTGAGGTCGTGATATTCGGGAGGAACATGGGAAAGATCAGGAGTTTCTGGTTCGGATGAGGATGGAATATCAATGCCCACAGGCGGAAGAGCAGATTGCAGACATGTAGAATGGCAGTAGGAACTCCAGCTCACTACTTTTGCTGCTGTCCAGTCGATATGGGGATTATGCAGTCTCAGCCAAGGCTGTCCAAGAATTATCGGAGCTAGATGGGATGAGATGAGGTGACACTGAATCTGCTCATGGTGGTTTCCTGAGAGAATGAGAAGCAGAGGACAAGTTTTGTGAGTGACACGGGCCAGAAGTCTCCCATCCAGAGCATCAGCATCCATGGACTTAGCAAGTGGTTCAAAGGGGATGCCAGCTTGGGAGGCAAGATTAATATCCAAAAAATTCTCATCTGCACCTGAGTCTACTAAGGCTAACAAGGGCAAAGTCTCTACTCTTCAACACAATGTGGCTTGGAACTGCATACGTGGGAAAGAAGAGGAAGTTTGACTCACCAGTACTCCCACAGCTACTGGTGAGCTCCCCCTTTTGGCCGGAGGGAGCAAGAGGCAAGGAAATGGCCCATCTGGCCACAATACAGGCACTCTCCTGCCCTCATTCTTCGGTGATGTTCTGATGGAGACAAATGTGCCCGGCCCAGCTGCATGGGTTCTTCTTCAGATGGAACAGAGGTGGCAGCACTGGCAGGAGGATTATTGGGGTTGGTTTTCATGTGAGAGGGAGAGGGATTACGAGAAGTGGGCCAGGATAGTGGGCGGCTAATTCTCTCCCTACGACGCTCTTGTAGGCAATTATAGATTTTAATGGACAAGGCAATGAGGGAGTCAAGACTGTTAGTGTCGTCTCTCGCTGCTAACTCATCCTTGATTACATCACTAAGCCCATTGTGAAAAACTCCCTGGAGTGAGTCATCATTCCAGCCAGAATCTGCAGCCACAGTCCTAAACTCAACTGAATATTCTGCTATGCTACGGGTTCCCTGACAAATATGAAGCAGACGTCGGGCATCATCCCAGACAGGATGATCAAAAACTTTTCTCATCTCAGAAACAAAATTAGCATAAGAGGAACTAACTGCGGGCTGACCCTCCCGCACAGCTGTAGCCCAAGCTAATGCATTCCCACTAAGCAGCCCCATAATATATGTTATCTTGGACTTATCTGTAGTGTAGGTTGATAGCTGCTGTTCGAAGACTAAAGAACACTGCATCAGGGAGGCTCTGCACGTTCCCAAATCTCTGGAATAAAGCTCCCTGGCTGGGAGAGCAGGGGAGACTGCAGCGACCACCGGTGGAGGCTGGCTGGGCAGGGGTTCAGGGGCTGGGTTGGAAAGGTGAGTAGAGAAAAAAATCCACCTGATTCCCGATTCGAGCTACATGAGTTGAAAGAGTCTTGAGGGTTTCCATGACTTCTTGGAGAAGCTGCTGACCAACACGAGTGCCTTGGGCAGCGAGGGCATGGCGGAAGGAGTCAGTGTCTGCATGGGAAAAAACAGGGTCTCGAGGGGAGGGATCTGTGTCTGCTGGGTCCATTGTGGCCAGATCGTTCTATTACAATCATTAGGAACATTAGGAATAGGTCTGTGTACCTAATGTTAGTGGTTATTATGTAGAGCTAACATTATGGTTTGGTTTGTGTAGCTAACATTAGAGATTGCTCTGTGTAGTTAATGTTAGCAATTGATCTGTGTAGCTAACAATAGTGGTTGTTCTGTGTAGCTAACATTAGGGTTGGTCTGTGTAGCGAACATTAGCAGTTGTGCACTTAACATTTCGCAGTTGTTCTGTGTAGTTAACATTAGCTGTTGGTCTGTGCAACTAATGTCTATAGTTATTCTGTGTAGCTAATGTTAGCACTTGGTCTGTGCAGCTAACATTAGCAGTTGTTCACTGTAGTTAGCATTAGCAGTTGGTCTGTGTAGCTAACGTTAGCAGTTGTTCAGTGCAGTTAACATTAGCAATTAGTCTGTGTAGCTAACATCAGTCGTTATTCTGTGTAGGTAACGTTAGCGGTTGCTTTGCAAGCTGTCGTTAGTGGTTGGTCTGTGTTGTTGACGTTAGCAGATGTTGTGACCTGTAACTGTTTCCTCAAATTAGATGTTGAGTTCCTGGATGATGACAGTATTTTCAAAGCAGGGAGCTGAACTGTCACTGTACTGTGAGGTTGTTCCTCATCTGATTTTAAGACAACATAATATTAAAGTTGTTGTAAATGTGTGCACACTGCACATGCTAGCATATTGTCCTGTATTTAAAAACAACTAATCTTACTAATAATCCCCATTTTTAAATTTTAAATGTACCTTTTTATGTATCCTAATTACACAATCCTGTTGCATGTAATCCCTTACTTCCCAGGCATGTGCGGGAGCGTGTAATCCATCACGTCATGTGAAACTGTACACAGGACTGTGTAGATAAATTATAGCCTTGCAGGCATGATCATGTGTTATGACACTAAAAATGAAATGTTCATTAAGAAATAAGTTACAAATATCAATCAAGCTCAACGGGCTTCATGCAAGAACATCTCTGTATTCTTATCTTAACTTCCTCTTACTTACTTTTCTTCATGCAGTAGGCTTGTGTGAATGTGCCAAGTGTCAGAGTTTGTCAAGCAGGAGGAGCAGAAACCAGGAGATGGACCACAAAATGCAGAGTGGAGGCAGAGCTGTTGCTCTTAACAATATTTAATAAACTGAAGAATCAATACAAAAAAAGGCTTATGTTTAGGTCAGGAAGAAAGAGTTCTTCACCAGGGAAAAGTTCAAAAGCTGAGTGTTTCCTTGTGGATCTTTGCCTTGTTTTTTTCCCTCTGTGTTTGTGGATTATTGCCTGTTTCGTTGACTTTGTTGTCAGAGACTTCACATACAGACAAAGAAGTGGTAACTAAGAAGGGAAAGACAAAAAAAAAAAGGCAAGACAATAGAAATAAGTGGGAAGGCAAAGACAGAAGCCCCAAACTATGACACCAAGTCAGATTCAACAAATGCTCCTAACTAGAGCTGCAATGATTCATCAATTAGTTGTTGACATTTTGTGATGAAACGGTTTTCTGTTTCTCTAACTTCAAACGCTGCTGTTAAACTGAGCTTCAATAGTGTCAGTAGTTCTCAGTCATCAGTCAGAAAACATGACCAGTCAGTCAATATTCATGTGAAATGGGTCCATCGTTTATTCCCAATTCAGTAACACTGACAAGTTTTAGAGTGTGAGAGGCTTCAGAGAGAAGCTTTTCATTGTGGGATAAAGGATGTGAACAGGTTGAAGGTTTTCTGTCTTCAAATCAAACCCCGGCATCTCTCTAGTATACCTTTCTTCCTTTGCATTAACAGCCTCTAGCTTCTATAGAAGCCAGGTATGATTGGCTTAAAGCCTTGGGAGAGATGTGTTTAAACAGCTTTACAGTGTCATTTATCACAGGAGCTACAGATATACTGAGGCCAGAGCTGAAACTTCATTCATCTCACCAGACAAACTACAGCAAAGACAGAAGCCCCAAACTATGACACCAAGTCAGATTCAACAAATGCTCCTAACTAGAGCTGCAATGATTCATCAATTAGTTGTTGACATTTTTTACCATTTTCTGACATTGTTTAGACCAAACAACGAATCAGTCAATCAAGAAAATATTTGACAGATTAATCAGCAGTGAAAATTATCGTTAGTTGCAGATAAGAACATAAAGGCTAAATGTTCTGCCCCACATGTAAGGGAGTTTTTATTCATGAAAATGGCACCAAAGAATAAAAGAAAAACTTTACAGGTCCTATTTAGATCATCTATAGCACATAGTCTAAAGTGCATGTGGCCAGTGCATTCAGGGCGTATCCAGCTTCACTTTTGTTAGTTAAAGGCCCATAATATGTTGTGAGAATTACAACTCTCCGAAGGGAGCAAGATCACATGAATCCATTCCTTTCCACAAGCCATTCAAAAGAATGGTGCATTGTGTGTTTTGGGGGTAACTGAAGCCAATCAGAGTGTCATCTTCCATTTTCTTTAAACACCAGGTATGCTTGGCTTGCAAAGAAACTTAGCGCAGCAATGACTTTGACAGCAGCGGGGAGTGCATATGGACAGCTGGCATGACTCTGAAAATCATGTGACAGGAGGTCACAGATGTCTGTCACAGACCAGCAGGACAGGTGTGTGGTCCTTGGTGGCTAAACCCCATCCACTGGATTGTGTATGTGCATATGCAGTGCACTGCTGAACGTCCCTGTCTGTGTAATAAGCGTGTATGTGCATTGTAAACTTGCCTGTGTGGGTGGATCTTACTATCTGAATAATGCACCCTTCAAATAGCAGGAAGATGCTGCACCATCGACTTTAAACCAGGTTTATGTTGGTCAGTGGCACAGTTGTTTACTGCTACCTCAAGATAGCAATGTGCCAATAACGCGCCTGACCACACCTTGTATAAGATTGTGTAAAGCAACAATAAATGTGTGTTTGTCACACCACACAAACACGTGCATAGCAGCTTTATTGGACATGTCCAGACATGTTTGAGCCACCAGAGCCAGAGGACGGTAATAGGATGGTATTTTTTTCTTCTGTGTTGGGTTGTTGGAACTGAAGTGAGCTGAAGTGAACTGCTGGACTGATTTGGACTGAGAGAGTTGCTGAAGGTACATTTGCACCTAACCATTAGTGAGGGGGAGGCGGTGTCATTCGTGTGTGTGGAGCATGGCTCCAGCATGTCACTGAGTCATGTTTCAGGTCCGCCCAAAACATCGAGTCCCCGCCCACACAGCTGGCAGACACAGTCGCAGGCAGAGCTTAGCTGTCAGTTATGGCATAAAACCCCATATTTATATCATCAAATAACTAACTAAAATCAAACTGATCAGAAAAAATGAAGACTGAACAAACATCAGCATAATAAGGACAACTTAAAATGACAGAAACCATCTTCGGGAAAAATTTAGTTTACGTGTAGGCCTATGTCCTGCCTATTGACATTGTGAGGCAGGATGTATGACTTGTACTGCACCCAGCCACTAGGGAGTGACTGAGATGCAAGTGGTTCTTGCATGAGGCCCACTATGTTTATACTGTAATGTAAATGGGATGTAATGGAAAATTGAGGAGATCTGCTCACATTAACACATCTACACAAGCTCATATGATAAAACTAATTACAGCGTGCAGATGTACATGTGTTCATGCCTGTATTGTTCTACTTTATCAAGAGGTTCTCACTGTCCTTGTCAAGGTGAAGTATGCTGGTAGTCCTGTGTCTCAGGAACAGCGTGGATATGGCAGTATAATAGTGGTACAGAGCTCAATGTGATGTAAAGCCCAAAGCACACTCTCTGTACTCCTGATCCCCCGCCCGACTCCGATCTGCTCTGTATTCTCCCTTCAATTATCACTCCAGCTGGGAGTATAATTAGCTCCTAATCTGGACCTGTGTAATCCTGTAAACCACAGTTCAATGAGGACCTGAAATGGGAATTATACATAATATACCCCCTTTATCCTCATTTACATATATCACTCACTCTTGAGAATTGGGACAAAACTGTATTTTTGAGGGGAGGTTGATTTTTAATTGTCAGTTATGCTGGAAAACATATTTCAGCAGATCAAACTCTTGGTTAGTAAACCTTGGCCAACCTCCAAGTGATTAAAGTTTTTATTAACTGCAATGTCAGACAAAATGTTCCATTTTTTAATTTTACAGCATAGTCGTAGTGAGCAGCCAGTTTATTTTGTAGTGTCTCAGAGTTCTCTTAATGTTAATCAGAATACACATTTTTAAACCATAATTCTTATTTAGCTTTGATTTAGAAGGACTACACAGTCGACATGTTATGGTTGAGACACATCTAATAGAAATATTATGTGGTGAATTTGTCTAAAAATAGAAAGTTTACCAGTGCTTAAGCAGTATTCCCACCTCTTTTAAACCAGGAAGTGAGACAGAGGTCCTTAGGGTGTAGCTAACCCTTTTTATGCCTGATTAAATCAGGTTTTTGTTCAAATCTGACAGAGTTGATGGAAATCTGGTACACAACTTATATATACAGTATATCAGCAGCCAAAGTAAGAGCGATCATTCACATGCAATTGCCACTAAATGACAATTGCATGTAATAAGTAAAAAACTACGCAACAATCGTCACTACATGTAATGACACTTTTAAATATAGTGATTATGTTCTAAAATAACTCAGAACCTTTGTTTCCCAGTATAGACATAGTTATTATCTCTCGAAATATGAGCTAATTGGTCTACTTTCCTGGATACAGATGAACTTTTAAGGTAAAATGTTTGTCAGTGTCATACCAGTGTGATGAGGGTCATATCACACCCCCAGCACACAGCACACAAGCCGTGGTGCAGCACAAAAACAGGAGCAAACAGCATATGAAGCATAATATAAAGCAGAGAGAGAATGTGGAGGTCTGCTGTGGTATTCTGGAGTCTTTTGTGTGTTATTTCACGTGTCCCTCAGCTGAAGAGCTGATCTCTGTAGCTGTGGCTCACCATGAGAACTATATCTCTGTAAAGCCAGGGCTGTGGGTTATAGGAGTCCTGATATTTTTCTGCCTCGGTAATAAGTTTCTCTTTGTCCAGTGTGACAGACCACAGAAGATGATGAGACAAGAAAGAAAGTCAGGGTGCAGGAGGAGGATGTGAAAGGTGTGAGACTCTGACAAATATGCTGCTTTTGTGGAGCACAGAGCAATGTTAGATTGTGGAAAATGGAACAGAGGAGTTTACACAGAATATAATAGGGCACACTGTTATGATAGATGTCATATGTAAATATTTTACATCAAATCATTCATATGGTATATACAACACAACATGATTGTAAAAAATCATATTCTGTGTGATTTGTGTGACATTGTTCATTGTGTTTGACAAAGCGCCTGGCTAAGCTGCTGTCTGGGATTAAGCCCGGGTCTCTTTGGTGGTGGGTGCCTGTTCTTTTTGTGACTCAGCCGAGGGGAAATCAGGTGGTGTGCATGGAAACGTTTTTTTCTGATCATTTCTAATTAAACATAGAACCAGTCAGAGATGGATAAGAGGCTGGCAGAGGAGGAGGAGTGGCAGGGAGAGGAAAAGGAGGACACAATAGAGGGTGACAGGGTTGGGCGATGTGGACAAAATCAAATATCATGGCCAAATACCTCAATACCAATATTTATTGATATTGCACAATATCGTAGGGATGACTACTGCTGATTTCACTAAATATTATAACAATGGCATTTTTGACAAATAATCATCAGTTATGTAGATATAATGACTCAGTAGGTAAAAGCAAATAATAGAACAGCTAGAGCAGTCTGATAAGTACAGAAAATTATATCACGTTACTGTAATTCAGCCTTTAAATATCCAGTGTGTAAGATTAGGGGGATTTATTGTCAATATGTCAGAAACATGGCTGCACAATTGATTGCAATAGTAATAAAATCACAATATCCAAATCACAGAACCAGAACCAAATCGCATTTTTTGAAAAAGGAAAAATGTGTGAGAAAATGGCATGATACTGAGGATCTATAGTGCTGCAGAGATGACCTGGGATAACAGTCTTATTCTCCAGATGTTTGTTTGGTTCAGACCTCAATAAATATCATATCGTCACAATTTATTTTATCAGTGAACATGAAAATTGTAATGCAAAACTGATCATTTCCACTAGTCGTATGGCATATTGCAAATTGCAGTTTCAGAAATGAAGTATAATATTCATAAGTATGTTTTTATTACTGTATAATCACCTGAAAATCAGAATCTGATCACGTTTTCATTACCTGAGAATGAGCATGACAGAACTTTATGTTTCCACAGGAGCTCAAAATGGACACACCAGACACTGGTTCCAGATACAACTTGTCACATTTTTTTTTTACAAGTTTTGTAGCCATCTTAGGTTCTCCTAAATGCAATGTTTGCAATCGGCCATCTCGATGCTAGATGCAACTAAATCTTACACAATGGTCCTTAAAACCAGGAAAAGACAACACTTATGCCATATCATGATACTGTATAACCGGGGTCCTCAATTAGCGGACCGCGGTCCACGACCGGACCGCGGCACACCTCTCTGCGGACCCAGACAAATGGCACTTTTCAAAAAAAAAAAAACGAAAAAAAAAAACCAAACTTTTTTTTAACATATATTATTTGTATTAATCGCCGATCTATCGCTAAATTCTGTTTCATTTTTAGTCAAATATCTCCCATGTTCCCACTTCTGTTGTATTCAATCACTGCATGCGCTCTGCGTGCTGTGGTGTGTGTGCGTGCATGCATGTGTGTGTGTGTGAGAAAGTGTGTGCTTCGGAGACAGCGCTGATTGGCTGTTGCCTGGGTGACAGGGTATTATGGGCTGTCATCTCTATGACAACGATGCGCTGATTGGCTGAGAGAGCTGAATGCTGCCAGCTAGACTGGACGGACCGCAGCAGTGTGCATTGTATTTTTGTTTGGACAAAAGAAAACCACCTTTACCACCTTCGACCTGCCTTGTACTTGACCGACATTAATAAATGGACCCATGCTTGTATGAAAAAAACAATTGTGGACCTTCAAGATATTTTATTTGAGGACCCCTGCTGTATAACAATATACAAAATAGTCTCTTATCACAATATTGATATGATATAGATATATTTCCCAGTCCATGAGGTACCATAATTAAGTTTTATCAGTATAGATTGGTAAATACTGATGAATATGTTGATATGTATGTATCGTAGACACATTTATTTACAACTCCTTTCTTTATTTAGAAGAAGAGGGCATTCTTTAAATTACATTGTTTTCGCTCTGTTGTAATTTTGTACATACATACACAGGCCCGAAATACACACACATGCACAAACAGGGCCTATAGACATGCATCTGAGAGAGGTTGCACGCATACATATAATCAGGCGCCCCGAGCAGTTACGTGCCTCGCTCAAGGGCACCTCGGCAGTGCCCAAGAGGTGAACTGGCACCTCTCTAGCTACTAGTCCACACTCCATACTTTTGGCCCATATGGGACATGAACTGGCAACCCTTCGGTTCCCAAGCCAAGTCCTTACAGACTGAACTACTGCCGCCCCTAAATTTAGCCCCATCAGTGACCTCAGCATTCCATATGTCACACTGTGACTGTCTGAGTGCTGAGGTCACAGGACTACATGCTGCTGTGAGATTTTACAACTACAACTGGTCATTTGCCATCACCATCCGTTTGGTACCCTTAAAAGTACTGAATGGATAACATCAGTACTACAGAGTCCCGATTCACATTAAATGAATCGGTGCCAAATTTCAATACCTGGGAGTGCATCTGGTTAAGAGTAATAGAGAGCACAGAGAAACAGAGGAGGAGAGAGCAATGTTGCGAGCGGGCAGCTTGTTTAACTCACAGTGAGTTAGTAATAGCAAGCTGAAAGTGGCCACAAGTGTGGTTACACTTCAAAACTAATGTGAAATACAAAGCTGGCGAGGTCAACACCCCTGACAAACACAAAATACAGCATATGAAAAAGCTGGAAAGAGTGCAACATTTTAATAGCCTGAAAGCTAAATCCCCCACAGCAGCTGCAGCTAACGTTAGCACGCCTGCAGCTGCATCGAACCAGTTCAGCTTAACCCTTAATGGACAACAAAACTTTAAGTGAGGCATCGGCAACTTTATCAACATCTTTAGATGATTAATTAGGCAGTTGGGTAAGTGTCACAGTTTTGGGTTTTTGTAGCTCACTTCCTGTTTCATTTTGGTATGTCCTTGTCTGTTTTCCCGCCTTTTTTGATGTCTGATAGTTTTCACCTGTCCTTGATCACCTGCCTAGTGTATGTAACCTTGTGTCTGTCTACTCACAGTGTCTTTTTTTTATTTCATGGACATTTAGATTTTCATTGTTTGACCTTGTTTTTCCTAGACTTCCAGCCGCCCTTTGTTATTTTTGTCCCAGTTAGTTCATAAAGTTTTATAATGAACTTTTTAAAAAAGGTATTATTGGGTACCAGTACTGAATTCCAGGTACTGGTATCAGTATCGTATCGGTGCAAATGTGAACGGAACCCAGCCCGAATCACCACGCCTGGACCAATGAAAGACAGGTTGTGCCAGCTGCCCATGATGCACAAAGGAGAAGCAAAGTCCAGTTGAAATCAGTGCTAATAATAGGGATGTTCCTGGTGACTAATTTCCCTGTCGATTAAACGCAAAAATTTAATTTAGACTAGTTGACTAGTCTAACACTAAGAAAACACTCAGAGAGCAGTTAAAATTGACCAGAATTTATTCATTTATAATGTTAAACGCTGTCCGAAAAAAATGCTGTGTGTATTAAGGGCCATTTGAAGCCGTTAATCACAGTCAACAATCGCCAAATCGTACTTTAAATGCCGCTAATACAGTATGTGCGCTACTTTGCGCTGTGCAATACATTAATGTACAAAACATGACAACAACTCACTAAATGCTTCACCATTTCAGACCGAAGAGGATGACAGTGTCTGTGGGTAAACAAACCAGAGCTGATGTTAGCTGCCAGCCTGCTACACAGTGTGGCTAACGTTAGCAGTGCTAGCAACAGTAGCTGCTCCGCTTACAGGTTTATGTCCATGTCTGCGCTTAATGTGGGCACGTTTCTCCAGTCGAGTGAATATATATCAGCTTATTCTGTCACAGTCTACATGCAACATTATTTCCATTTTCTAGATTAAAACTGCCAAATCGCACTGGTTTTAGGGGCTGTCATCTGTCTGACTTTGCTGATATAAACATCCGGGGTTGCCTTGGCGATCGGGGCACATGCACTAGGCAAGATGGGCTGCCGTCTGACAGTGCCGCAGCCCCAACTAGTGGGGGTGGCTGCATAAAATCTTAGAGGCAACAGATAACTGGCACTGTGCATGAATGAAATATTGATAAATAGCTTAACCGACTAGTATTTCTGGTGCCGACTAGCGAGCGTGGGGACGTTTAATTGTATAGTCGACTAATCGCGTGCATTCCTAGCTAATAACTGACAGTCTGAGAGGAAGACAAGCTTAACAGCACGGTGGATCCTCACAAATTGACAATGGTTGCTAACTAACACTATAAAAAAAACACTTGTATCAGCATTCGTAGGCTGTACACTATGATATTCTCCAGTCAGTAGCACCCACCAGAAGTTGACGGTGTGTCTCCTAACAAAGCCAGCCCTCAGTTGTTAGTTAGGCAGTGTCATGGGAAACACCCACTCATAGGCTTGAGGCTTAGATGCTGTTTCCACAGATATGTCCAAAAACTTTCCAAAAAATATCTTGTTAGATACCAGTCATGTGCTTATAATAGGCAGTTTAGATATATCATTAAAAAAAAAAAGAAATAACATCTATATTTGTATAGAAAAGTGTTTAAGATGTTATTCAAAAGAGAAAGGCATAGAACCACTCGCAATGTTTGTTAGAAAAATGTCCGGGTATTAAACCCCTGCGCATGTTTTAGTCAGTTTAAAGGAGCCTCATGAAGCCGTTGCACAAGTACAGCAGTCCAACTGAGTTGAAGCCATAGACTGTACATTAAGTAGGTTGCGATCCTGTTTAACACAGGGCTGAAGGGAGTTGTTTCCCACACCCCTCCTCCCCAGACATGGCAAAGACAGGCAGGCTGCACGAGCTCCGCACAGGATGTGTGCAACATCGTAAACTGGCAATAACAATGAATCCTCCACTGCAAGTTCTGTCAGTTGTCTGACAATGTAAAGTTCAGCCTGTTATCCTGAAAACAAAAGCCCGCTGCTCTGAAATAACACACTCTGGATGATGAGTTAAGTGGCTGCCTGTCTCACTGCTGCCAAACTCCATTAACATTTTGCTCAGTTTAACAGTTATAAACATCTGTGCCTTCTACAAGATTATTAATAATTTTTTATGATTCATAAACAGACACTTACTCATTCAGTGAAAATTCTGCATTAATTTAAACTCTGATGAATTTGAAACAGACATACAAAACAGTTATTCCAGTTATTCTCTGATGATACATCGTTACCATTAGAGCTGAAAATGACAACAGAAATAAACAAGTTTTCCTATTTTACATATTTCCACAATCAACATCAACTGCCAGTTGTCTACGTGAAATGACTGTTGTTGTTACGGCAACGTTACTGTCATTCAGTCCATACCATAGAGGTTCGGACTGCTACAACACACCATACATGCTTTACTTTGTCCCTTCAGAGATCTCAAGAATCATAATCACTCTTATGACACTCACAGATCTGTAGAAAATCACTTTGACTCACTCTCTCACTCCTTCCCCAGTTACATAGTGGTCTGCCAGTCTCACTGGTTTGCCAGTGTTATTTCTCTAAATGAGTCTGTCTGCAGCTGAAAGCAGCATTGGATGATCAGCCTTGATCACGCCTTAGAAATCTCACCTGTCATTGCTGCAGTTGTTTCCAACATCAAAGACAGCAGTAATGGAACAATGTAGAGAGCGCACTCATCCCATTGGCTGACATTAATTAGATGATGTGAGAGAGCTTTCTGTCTCCAGGTTGATCAAATGAATAGAAAAAAAACAGTAGAATTCTCAGTTGTCCAATCCCTGACTGATGAAGCTGTGAGCACTAGATAGAAACCATCCATCTATTCATGTTCTGCCACCTGTCTGGTCCCAGTTCTGTTGGCAACAGGCTCAATCCAAACATTCACAGCGGACGTGCACGCAGGTCTGTTTATGCAACAATGGCTGTCTAATTACATGGACGTTTTGGACTGCATGGTTGCACTGTCAATTGACAATTATATTATATTCACTCAATTCTGAGTATTTTATAATATCAGATCTTTCCCAGTTATAAATACAACTTGTTTGTTGACTGAACACAAGTCAGAAATTGATCATTCTGGAAAAAATGATCAATTGGCAGAATGTTTGTAAGAAGACATTTCTTCTTAAAACCCGCTTCACAGCCAGCAGAACACTCAAGAGCACACTTACACACATTTGAGTGCTGACATGTTTGTGTATAAGAACTGATTATTGTGTTTTATTCAATTCCACAGTTTTATAATATTATACTATTTAAATTATGAAAATATGTTTATTGTTTATGATAATCTCAACTAAAGATTATAGGTCAGCAAAAAGTTTATTTCAGAACATAAGAGTTTGAGTTGGGCTCAAAACTCAAAAATCTGTTGCATTATGTTGCCTTGAAATTTTGTGTTGCCTCAGATAGTTTTTTTTTTTTTTTTACAGTGTAAAGTGATTCTTACATTTGCCCACTATGTAGCCTATACACCAAATTTAAAAAAAGTTTTAATATTTTGACAGCTAAAATATGCATCATGGCCTGTCTCTGTGGCTTGGCGCCTTTTCCTCTAAATTTTGATGGTGGCTCGTCTTCTTGAGTCTCCATAAACTTGATGTGGATGCCAAATAAAAAAAAAAAGTCTTCAGGGAAAAGAGAGTTTAATAGTCGCAGCTCCAGACAGACTTTTCTTTTCTTTTTTTGGTCAAAAATGTCTCTTTTGATCACAAAGGTTGCAGAACCCTGCCATGCACAGTGACTTAATAAACTTGAATGTGAAGATATATGACCAATATACCTGACAGCAGGTAGTAATACGTTATTAAATTAATGAAGATGGGCTTTATGTGTAAATTTACAATTATATTATCATTTGAAATGCAGTCAAACAGGATAATGTCAACATAATTATGAAATGTAATTTATTTTTTCTAAATATCTCCAAACTAATGAAATATAGAGTCATTAGTGAAAAAGTCCAGTTTGTATACCAGCAGACTGACTGCACATGACTCTATGACAGGTCTGGACCACTCGTAAAATGTGTTCATCTCTGAAAGAGAATTTAAAGCATGAGAAAATTGGTGAATGCAACATGTAAACATGTAAAACATGTACACTGTAAAAATATAAAAACATTAAGCTGAGAAAAACTTGAACACTGACTGCAAAGATTTTTGAATTTTGAGCCCAACTCAAATTCTTAAGTTTTGAAAAAGTTTTACCAACTACTGATCTTTTGTTGAGATAATTTACTTTTCTTCTTTAGAAAAACCTAAAGCTTTGAATTTTAGAAACCCAAATATTGTACCAAAAAAACATTCACTGAAGTGACAGTAAATGTTAAAATTTTAATATTTTCAACTACAACTATTTAATTTTTCGGGCACTAAACAAAAAAACAAAAGACAAATCAGGTTCGCAGCTCACTGTAACCAATTTTTGAATTTTTTTAGTTTCAAAAACTCAACGATTCAAGTTTATCTAAAGAATAAAGGTAAATTATCTCAACTAAAGATTATATTTAAGCAAAACTTTTTAAAATTTATGTCAGAACTCAAAAATCTATTGCAGTGTGTTGCCTTGGAATTTTGTCGTTGTCACAACATTTTTTTTTACAGTGTAAATCACTTGTACACACCACATAAGAACAAATCTGTTCGTATGAGTGGTTCTTGCATGAGGCCTTGTGTGTCTTGTTGTGTAGAAAAAGAAAATGTAGAGTTGAAAGGGTTCAAAATCCACAAGTTTTTGGGAAAAACAAATGTAACAGAAGCACCCGAACTGAACTGTGGAATGCCGTACGGTCACGATGCCTTCCTCCCCCGGGCCAGGTGATGCCTTTTTGACCCATGTTTGTTGTTGAGATAATAGAGGGGAGCGTGTGTGTGTGTGTGCGTGTGCGTGTGTGTGTGTGCATTCACCTTGGGCACCACAGCTGGGGGTTTGAACTGAACTAGGCCACTTTTGGCCTGAAGTGAGTGAATATTTAACCCGTCACAGCTGCGTAAGGGAACATGTTGCCGAGGGCGCAAACAGCTAATTTCACATTTTGACCGTGGATAGAGGTGGATGCAACATATCTGCGGATTACGTCCTCTTTGTAAACCCAACCGCAACTGTCTTAACCGCTTAAGTGACCCTCAATAATGTGCGCGCTCACCTGTGTCCTGGAATTGTTCACCACTAACAGGTGTGGAAGCCTTGTAGGCACCAGTTGGACCTGCTCACATAAATCAGCAGATTGTTGTACAGAAGGCAGCCATCATTATCATCACAAAACAGCTGGGATATTATCCTTAATTAGAGGCTTTAGTAAATGGAGTCTTTTTTTTCACCTCATTTAATTAATGAACTCCTCTCTTGTGAGAAACCTGGCATGCTGCACACTTGGAAAGCTCAAATGCGACTGCGGTATTCCTTGGCCAACAAACTGTGCCAAGTCTTTTGTCAGTGAAATGCAATTATTTCTTTTCCTCTTTGTCAACAACGATAAATTCACATTTCATTAAACTCACATTAGCTGTGCATGTTCCTCGTCTTTGCCTGTCTCCAATGTGTGCAGCGCCGCAACTATTCTTAGCCCACATGTCATCACGTCTAGGCCAATAGGCATGGAAACATGAGATTAGGTATGAGAGGGCGTTTTATTCATTTAGATAATTACATTGAATCCGGCATCTGTTGCGTAGAGATGCTTTTTATCATATTTATACTGTATGATGTGTTGGTTGGCAGCATCGCCTCAGGTATAGACACGAGCGATTCAACATTAATAGAAGCTTGGCTCGGCGCTGTCTGTTTGCCCTTGTGAAGTGTAGATTGATGCCTGATGTGTAAAAATAATTCCTTGTGAAACTGTTACAGTTCTTCACCTACTTAGACATGTTTTGTGAAATTTATTCCGTTTCCACAAACTGTCATCACAAGGTTCCAAAACCAGACTGTTAAAGCAAAACAAACTCTGCTCTCTGCTCAAACAACTCATCATTCAACTACATGCTTCAACTTGAAGACGGCTCACAAAAACCTTCTCTCTCATGTAGGATGGTTACTGAACAGACATCACAGGCTAGAAAGCTAAATGTGGCTCAGTTCTTTAAAGATACAGAACACTCCAAAATCAAAAATACACATTCTTTCTCTTACCTGCAGTGTTCTTTATCCATCTAGATAGTTTTATTGTGAGTTGCAGAGTTTTGGAGATATCAGCTGTAGAGATGTCTGCCTTTTCTCCAGTATAATGGAACTAGATATCACTTGGAATGTGGTGCTAAAGCAGCATAAAAAAATGAACTCAGTGGTTAGTAGGGGTGGGTGATATAACCTAAAATTTACATCACAGTATCTTTTTTAGAATAAAGGATATATGTTCAAAACATGATTCCACCTAATTGAAAAAAACAGATGTGTTTATTTGCTCCAAATAGTGATGAAAATGAGGTGTAGTCCTTTTGTGTCTGCCCCATAACGTAGGTTAATTAATACAAATAATGAGATTCAGTCTCTGAGAAGGGCTGGATCACTGTAGGCATCTCAACTGCATTTATTTGGCAGAAAACTCAAAGTTTATATACTTAGATAAAATAGTTGCAATAGTCAGTGTAGCACAGGACAGGTCTGTCAGCACATTGACATACAGCAGCAACAGACACACACAACCGGCACAGCATAGGGGCTTTTAACAACAAAACCAGCTGAGCTGCTGCAGGATGAAGTTCCACAAAAACTAACTTAACGTCCCACATCAAACTACTGCTCTTGTTATTTATCAGGCTTTAAATTAGGCTCAGCTTCGACGCAATTTCTCTTGACTGTCCCTGTACATGCCCACATCGTCCCGGCACCGTGTGCACGAGCTATAAAATGCACCTCGGTTTAACAAGCTGTTTGCTGCCATAAAATCTCAGATAAAATTCCAAGTGAAAGCCCAAAGTGTGCGAGAACACTGGAAATATACTTTATCTGAAACACTTCTGGGTCAAACAGCTGACTGGCAGAAGTAGCCGGATACAATGGATTAATGTTCTCTCAGTGAAGGAAGACGGTCAAAATCTAACCCATCTGAAAACCAACATCAAGTGACTGAGAACTCTTCTATAGCTTTGCTTTTTATCTTTGTGATCACTTATTAGGCTGACTGGTATCTGATGTGCAGAGTCCTGCAGAAGGCTGTTCTGAACACGAGCTGATTCTGTCAGAGTCAAAGTTGTTAATAGAATGTCTGTAAGTGGAGGCAGCAGTTTTCTCACTGGCAAATATTCACTGGAATCATACATGTCAATACAGGGACCAAAACACTTCATATGTTTTATTATTATTTAATTCCTTCTACATCTTCACTACATATATTATATGAGTCTGGACATGATTGTAAACTGTAACTTGACTGGTCGGTTCTTGTTGAAAGTACACATCATCTCTTATGAAGTGTTTTCTGTCCATTTGCTGTCTCCACCAGGTGACTGGAAATGAGCAGGGCTGGAAGTAACTAATTACAAATACTCAAATGACTGTAATTAAGTAGTTTTTTTGGGATACTTGTACTTTTATGAGTAAATTTTCAAGTCTGCACTTTTACTTGTACTTAAGTATGCATTAGGCAAGGCAAAGCAAGGCAAGGCATCTTTATTTATATAGCGCATTTCATACCAATAGGCAACTCAATGTGCTTTACATAAAGACAGAACATTTAACAGTAAGAGCAGAAAATGTAAAAAAAAACATTAAAAAAAAATTAAAAATTAGAAATTTAAAATATTAAAAATACAGTTAAAAGAAAGAAAGAGAAAAGAATATAGGAAGTACAAGAAAGAGTGCAAATCCAAAAATTATAACTCTTAAGAGCTCAGCCATACGCACATGAAAAGAGAAATGTTTTTAACCTGGATTTAAAAGTGCTTACAGTTGGGGCTGATTTCAGTTCTGCTGGTAGTTTATTCCTGTTGTGTGCAGCATAACAGCTAAATGCTGCTTCACCATGTCTAGTTTGTACTCTGTGCTCCACTATCTGACCTGAGTCAGTAGATCTCAGAGCTCTACTGGGTTTATACTCTACTAACATGTCCTTCATGTATTCTGGACCTAAACCATTCAGTGATTTGTAGACCAGTAGCAGAACTTTAAAATCTATTCTGTAGCTGACTGGGAGCCAGTGTAAAGACTTAAGAACAGGGGTGATGTGCTCTGATCTCTTTGTTCTGGTTAAAACTCGAGCTGCTGCGTTCTGAATGAGCTGCAGTTGTTTAATACTTTTTTGGGGGAGTCCAGTCAGAAGACCATTACAGTAGTCAAGTCTGTTGGAGATGAAAGTATGAATCAGCTTCTCCTGATCTTTTTTGGACATGAAGCCCCTAATTCTTGCTATATTCTTCAGTTGGTAAAAGGCTGTTTTGGTGACTGATTTGATATGACTGTTAAAGGTTAGGTCTGAGTCTATCAACACGCCAAGGTTCCGGACCTGGTCTTTAGTTTCTAGTGACAGTGACTCAAGGTGTTTACTGACAGCAACCCTCTTCTCTTTATTGCCAAAAACAATTACCTCTGTTTTTTCTTGATTTAACTGAAGGAAATTTTGGTTCATCCAATGTTTTTTAACTTGCTCTAAACAGTGACACAATGACTCTAAAGGACTGCAGTCATCTGGGGACAGTGCAAGATATATCTGTGTGTCATCTGCGTAACTATGATAGTTGATATTAGAATTCTGCAGAATTTGACCCAGAGGCAGCATATATAGGCTGAATAGAAGGGGTCCAAGAACTGACCCCTGAGGAACTCCACATGTCATAGCCACTTGATCAGATTGATAACTTCCAATGGTCACAAAGTAACTCTGCTCCTCCAAGTAGGACTTGAACCATTTTAGGACTGTTCCGCTGAGTCCTGCCCAGGTTTCCAACCTGTTCAGCAGTATACTGTGATCCACAGTTTCAAACGCCGCACTGAGATCCAACAGGACCAGAACTGACACCTTGCCTGAGTCAGTGTTCAACCTTATGTCATTTAATACTCTAATAAGAGCTGTTTCTGTACTATGGTGAGGTCGGAAGCCTGACTGAAATTTGTCAAAAAGACCACTGGAGTTCAAGAAGTTACTAAGTTGATTAAAAACCACTTTCTCAACGATCTTTGCTATAAAAGGAAGATTTGAGATAGGTCTGTAGTTGGTTAATATGGAAGTATCCAACGTTCTCTTTTTTAAGAGTGGCTTGATGGCAGCTACTTTTAGGGGTTTAGGAAACGTGCCTGATTGAAGTGAGCAGTTTATTATTTGCTGCAGATCTGTTTGGACAGAGCTTACAACAGTTTTAAAAAAGTCAGATGGTATTGTGTCAAGACAGCATGTCGATGGTTTAAGATGCTGAACTGTTTCTTCTACAGTTTTTTGGTCAACTACATTAAACTCTGACATCATATTTGATGTATACCTAGGTGGTTTTAATGATTGCATCATTTTATTATTTTGCTGATTTGTATTGATATTTAGCCTTATAGATTTGATTTTTTCATTGAAAAAGCGAGCAAATTCATTGCATTTTTCTGTGGAAGAGAGTTCTGAAGCTATCTCTTTCGGTGGAGTTGTAAGCTTATCAACAATAGCAAACAGAGCACGAGTATTGTTAATGTTCTTATTAATCATCTCAGAGAGGTGTTGCTGTCTAGCCTTAAGTAACTCATGGTTAAAATTACAAAGACTTTGTTTGTAGAGGTCATGGTGAATTTGAAGTTTAGTTTTTCTCCATTTACGCTCTGCTTTCCTGCATTCTGTTTTCAAGGCCTTTACCATCATAGTATTTCTCCATGGAGTTCTCTGTCTACTTAAGGTCATCTTAGTTTTAATTGGTGCAATAGTATCCATGACATTTGAGATTTTTGAGTTGAAATTATCCAGGAGTTCATCAACTGTCTCTGCACTCACAGTTGGTGACATAGCTATAGCCTCAATAAACTTAGCACTGGTATTCTCATTTATGTACCTTTTCCTGACAGAAACAGAGGGTAGCTGAGTGTTTGTCATTATCTGTAAGTCAAAGAACACACAGAAATGATCAGAGAGAGCCAAGTCCTTAATATCAACAGATGAGATGTCAACACATTTAGAGATAACCAGATCCAGAGTGTGGCCTCGAGTGTGTGTGGGCCCTTTCACATGTTGGGAGAGGCCAAAGGTATCTAGCAGGGAAAAAAGTTCTTTGGCATTAGTGTCCATGTTATTGTCTATATGAATGTTAAAATCCCCTGTTATGATTAAAGAGTTGTAGTCAGTGCAGATAACTGACAGCAGTTCAGCAAACTCATCAAAGAATTTTCCTGGGTATCTTGGTGGTCTATAAATGATAAGAAAAAGAACCTTTGGATCCCCCTTTACTAAGAAACAGAGATATTCAAAAGAGCTAAAATCACCAAAAATAGTTTCCGTACACTGAAATACTGATTTAAAAATGGCAGCAACTCCCCCACCCTTCTTGCCACTTCGATTCTTATTCATAAAACTGAAATTTGTTGGTACTGCCTCATTGAGTGGTATCACAGCTACATTCAGTGAGCCATGTTTCACTAAGAAATAAAAAGTCTAGATTATAGGTCATGATGATGTCATTTACTAACAGGGATTTGTTGGCTAGTGATCTGATATTGAGTAGGGCTAATTTTGTGGAGATAACAGGAGACACTGGTGAGTTTTGAGGTTGACAAGCTATACTTAGTAGATTGGTAGAATTAATTGAACCCTTTTTATTTCTCACCCGTTTGACCACTTTCCTGTTACCTGTCGTTACAGGGATTGAGAAGGATTTCTGACCTCCATAGGGCCCTGACTTTATCTGGGGAAGAACATTCTTGATATCAATAATGCAGCCTGGACCCGGCACACATCAGTCAGACTCACAGATATGATGATTCAGAGGTGGTGGGGGGGCTCTGTGACCTTTGGTCGAGGGTTGTTTCCGAGGTGGTGGAGGGGGAGGGGCTATAGGAGGTGCCCCTCCCACTCCACTCCGCTGGGGGAGAGGTGGGAGGTTAAGGGGGGAAAACATGGGATTTTGGCGTGGTGTGAGTTGGATTCCGATATTGACAAGGCTCTTCATCCTGTCGGTGAAATCCAGAAGTGGGGAGTCCAGACTGAGTGGAGAGAGTTGGGGGTTGCTTGGGGTCTGGGGGGGTGAAGGTGAAGGTTGGGAGTCTCCTGTTGGGGCTGGGGAAGACTCCACTTTACAATGTGTAATCTACTTAGTTACTTTTAAAATCATGATTGAGTACTGAGTACAATTTGAATTAATCTCCAAACCTTTCATTTGCATTTTAGGAGCCAATCAGGTGATCTGCTCACAAACGGGCCAATGAGAACAAAGACATAGAAACAAAAAACAAAACAAAATTCTGCGGCAGCACACATTTGGAGTAAGGATGTTAATCATTAATCATTAATTGATTAACTGCCGTCAAGAATTTAAATGTATTCATGGATATTTAGTCAATAGTCATGTCAGTAACTGCAACTCTTTTGACATCGTTTTGTCTGATGGAGCTGTTTGTTGAATAAGGAAACTTAAACTTCTACTTAAAATGAGAAAAAAAGTTAAAAAAAACAGGAAAAAATTGAAAACGGGGAAAAAAATATGTTTTGTATCTTAAAAGTTATTCATGTTCAATCGATTGTCTGTGTTTTCAACTATTGTTCAAGGAAAATGCACAAAATTTGCAAACCCTAGTTTGGAGAGGTGACAGTGACATGAATGGTTAAAAGTAACTAATACTAGTAGTTTTGGGGAGAAATACTTTGTACTTTTACTTAAGTATATTAACACCAGCATAATTGAGTAATATTTTAGCAATGTCTTGTACTCAAGTACAGATTTTCAGTTCTCTTTCCAACACTGGAAATCACTTTGTGGCACTTACAGCATTTAGAAATTAAATTTGAATATACAACAGCAACACCTCTATTTTACAAAACAATCTCCCTGTCACACTCTCCATACATGCTGTGCATGATTTTTTAGTTGTCTGTCTCACATGTATCCATGCTGTTTCCATCTTCATAGCTGTGAACACCAGAACTGTGTTTTTATGCTTTGCCCATTTACTTTAAACTCAGCCGTCATGTCACGCTGCAGTGGTTCTGTGTATGTTTATTGTAAAATAAAAAATCCTTGGTGTTCAAAAACAGATGGATGCCCAAATATGTAAATGAAGAAGACAAAATTTATATTCAAGAGATGGAAGGAAGAAAACAAACAAACAAATGTTTCTGTCTTTTGTTTGTTGCCTTTCTCTGTGAAAACAGAATAAATTATAAGTGACAACCAAGAAAGAACATCATGTTCTCCACGTCCAGAGCTCAGATTCTGTCTGTCTGCCTTTAAACCTCTCCTATCTCTGCTTCCACTCCTCTCTGTTTCTCCCGTTTCCACCTTCACAGATGGATAAAGAACACATATTCTCTACTCAAGTAGAAGTACAGTTACTTGTGTGAAAAGAAAGTAGAAGTACTGATTCAGCTTCTTTATTCAAGGCTCTGAAATGGACTCAGAGTATAAAAGTAAAAAGTTTTGCCTTTGAATAGGATAGCTGAAGATATGACAGGGAGGGGGGCAGAGAGACGGGGATGACATGCAGCAAATGAGCCGCAGGTGGGAGTCGAACCTGCAGCCACTGCAGAGAACTGACATCCTCAGTAAATGGGGTGCACACCCTACCAACTGAGCTATGGGGCGCCCCTTATTACACCTTTTTATGTTGCTTTTGTCTTGTTACATATTTTTATGTCACTCTTGTCTTGTTACGTATTTTACGTCATTTTCGTATTGTTACATCTTATACATGATTTTCTTCTTCTTACATCTTTTATGCCGCTTGCAGCATGTTATGTCTTTTACCTTGCTTTTGTCTAGTTATGTCTTGTTACATCTCTTACATCATTTTCGACTAGTTAGGTGTTTACACCGGTCTCGTCTTGTTAAGTCTTTTACAACGCCTTTATCTTGTTGCATCTTTTCCATTGCTTTCGTCTTGTTATGTCTTGTTTCGTTGTTACATCTCTTACGCTGTTTTCATTTTCTTATGTCCTCTACATCATTTTTGTCTAGTTACACATTTTACATCAATTTAATCTTGTTACATCATTTTCGACCTCTTCTTACATCTGATGTGTGTGATATACGCCTTTGGATACACAAGCACAATACACAATTGTCTTTTCCATACATTATTATCTCATCTATTTAAGTTGAAATCTGTCTTGATGTTGGGTTCCCAACCATGCAAAATAAAAATGATTAATAAGAAAGTACAGATATTTGTGTTCACATGTAGGGAGTAAAAGTAAAAAGTTGTCAGAAAAAATAAATACTAAAGTGTAAATACCTGAAAGCTCAAGTACAATAAGGAAGTATTTGTACTTCATTACTTCCCGTCTCTGTCCACCTTGCCCTCTACATCTTGACATTTCTCTGGCTAAATACTAAAATCACTGGTTTGTTGTTTTTATGAATACCAACCACTGTGTTCTTCCTTTGACGTGTGCAGAGCAAGAAGCTGTAGTAGCACACTGAGTGTTTCCTGAAACAACTGAACCTGCCTCTGTCAGAAACAGGCTTCTTACCGTGTGTCAGATGTTGCATTATTTTTCACTCTCTGGAGTTAAGCTAAGTGTGTTTCTCTGGCTCGTCTCCTTCAGCTTGACAGACAGTGAGGGTGGGCTGCCCTACGACAAGGAGTCTATGGCCATCATCCACCTGAACAACACTACAGTCATGTACCTGAAGGAGGTCACCAAGTTCCTCGCCATGGTCTGTTTCCTCCGCAAGGAAAGCTTTGAGAGGAAAGGTCAGTCCATTTACAGTCAGTGCACTTACATGCACGATAGAAAATATTGTTCACCCAAGCCCTCCTTTACTTAAGCTCAGCACTTGGAGCAGCACTTTAACACTTTTGTCCCCATTTTTCATGAGTTAAAGTAAAAATCAAAAAGGTAGTATCCTGGAATGGTCGCAAAAGATAAGACACTCTAAGAATGTGCAGTTTGATCATGAAAAAAAGACATGTATTAGACACTGAACTATGGCTATTTCACATAAGACAACAGATAACACATTTTTTCTCTCAGGAGGGCAGAGTCACGACCTTCCCCTTACTGATTATTTTTGTCTCTGCACACTGAAAAAGACAAAAAACAATGAAACAAGACAAAAAACCCCGACAGAACAGCATGAAAAACAACATAAGACAAAAAAAATATATAAAGACATAACAGATGAAAAACAACAAAAAAAAACATAACAAGCTGATAAACTAGCAAAATAAAAAATTATGTAACAGAACAAAAAAATAACATAAAAGATGTAACAAGACAAAAAGCAACGTGACAAGGTGAAGGCTGGAGAGAGAGGCATGTCCTCTTCGTACTAATACAATTCAGTATTGATTTAGAGTCTCTGGGTCACATGACATGGAAGCTATTGGAAAAAAGCAATTATTTTCCATCAAATAATTACGTAAAATACCAACTTAGTATCATTTTGTAGTCATAATTTTCACAAAGCCAGTGCAAAGGTATTGAAAATAACAAACGGTAATTTATTGACGATCCCTCTTTGAACTGACAAGTTTCACTTGTTGCATCTATCAGGTAGAGACAGGACAAACTGGAGGTTTAATTACTGCGGGGTCGCTGTCACTTTTTAATGGGCTGAATGGACAAATTACCTGGAGTTGTCAGGGTGTGTGTCAAACTAGCAAGATGGTGGACCCAAAAATGCAAATGAGGCGAAGCAGAAAGTAAAAGCTTACTTGCAGGCAGGCAGGCCGAAACTACTGTCCAGAAAACAAACACATCCAACAAATGAGGAACAAAAGAAAATGATCCAAAGTCCAGAAAGTGCAACACAGATCTGAAACACAGGGGCTGACACCAAAGGATGACGATGAACCGACACACAAACAGAGAAACACAAGCACTAAATAGACAAGCAACTAATCAGGCACAGGTGAAACAAAATGGTAATCATAACGGGCGGGAAAAGGACAAAGACAGGAAGTAAAGTCAAGACACATGAGGGAGGACCAGGACTACAAAATAAAACACGAAATACTTAACAAAAAAACCCAAACCATGACAGCAGTAGGATACAAACAGCAGTTTTCACAGCATTTGACTTGTTAATCTGGTAAAATATCCACGCGATGTACAAACATGTTTTCTAATTAATCTGTCCAGTGTCAGCACTCAGACGAAGGTCTGATATCCAGTCCTACTTACTTCTGTAACTTAAACTAACCTATCTGTCAGTACAAAAGCACATTTGTTTTCCTCATGATTATCTTGATCTTACAGAAGTTAATGTGTCGTTCCCCTGTTGCCTCCAGCAGTTGCTGATAAAAGGCACATAGGTCTGGCATAAAAAAGCCTTTAGGGTCTAAAAAAGGCCTTTGAGTTAGACTAGGAGCAGCACCATATATCAAACAGCAATTATCTACAATGATAAAATGTAACATTCTTTATTCCAAGGCTTTTGACGACCTAAACAGAATTGATGACCGCACTGTAATTAAACTGAAACTTTATACTTGGTATTTATTTAAATGTATTTGCTGTCTCTTATGTTTTATTTAGGCCTAATTGACTAATTGACTAATTGACTCTTCGCTAAGCTCCACCCCCAACATAAGCCATGAACATTAGCATGTCTGGCTAATTAACGCTGTTTACTAGCTGCAGTAACATTACCTCCAGCCAAACTTGTTAGAGACCACTGCATCTGCAGTTGTTAGGTGGGGGTTTGAGGAGGAGGATGTGGGCTCAAAGTGGGTTCATGACGATGCATCTCACTCTGGCTCGCTGTCTCAGGTCTAAGACTAGCCAGACTAGCTTAGCTTTTATCCCGGCTCTCTTCCATGATTGTGGTTTTGCTGATCTGGCTGGGTGACCCGTCTCACGGTCCGCTGCCCTGTGCTTCCTTTGCCTATGTTAATGATTGCATTTCAGTCATCTATCATGTAGATATACCTGCCATATTTCACCATCTGACCAGTGTTTGCTGAGATGTAAGCTAGCTTTAGCTTCAGTCTTTTAGCATTAATGTTATATTATGTATGCAGTTGTTAGGTAGCTTTACATTTACACTTTCACAGGTTCTTGTTTTAAAGCGTGTCAGACAGAAACATTAAAACGTCAGCTGGAGACTTCTCAGCTGACTCAAGTGGATTTAGCATTAGCATTAGCTTACATCAGCCACTTAGACTGACAAAATGTGCTTGTGAGTCATTATTTTAGCTGACAGAATCCACTGTCGTCAGCTAGAAATGAGAATCTGCTTTTGTTTACGTCTCAAAGGAATCACAGACCTTGTGTTTCAACAATTACTCCAAATTTCAATGTTAAATCTGCCACGGATATCACTGTAAACTGCATAAATGCAGTGCCAGAATGGACAGTTTGGCAGGCAACAGTACCCAAGAAGGGCAGGGCTTAGCAAAGGGTCAGTTCTACTTGAATTGATTTTTAGTTTCCTCTTAACTCACAGGAACACTGTACATCACGTCTGTGGTTCTATACAAATTAGGGCTGCAACTAATGATTATTTTCACTGTGCATTAATGTCTTGATTATCTGCTTGATCAATTTTTTGGTCTATAAAGTGTCAGAAAATGGTGAAAAATGTTGATCACTGTTTCCCAAAGTCTACAATGTCTCGTTTTGTCCACAACTCTAAGATATTCAGTTTACTGTCAGACAGGACTAAAGAAACCAGAAAATATTCACATTCACAGAAATCAGAGAATTTTGACTTTCTTTGTCTTAAAAATTACTCAGACCATTAATCAATTATCAGAACAGTTGGCAATTAATATAATAATCTAATAATAATACACTGTCACCATCCTTGGATTTGCCAAAGAAGACATGGAGCCTGAATAACATCAATATAGATGATTTTGTACCTGTAGAAAAGTGAAGCAGCATTCAGGGTGTTAGTGTGAATTCTGTGCTGCCGTCACACAGAGTGCTTTCTAATGATTGAGCAGGCAGGTCAGCTGCTGGGAGCTGCCCCGGAGCAGCAGGGGGTTCAGTGCCTCACTGAAGGGTACTTATCCACTGGCTGCTGATGGAGTGAAGGGCACTGCTCGTTCATCCTCCCACATTTTTATACAGGCGTGAGGGATTTGAATCTGCAGTTCTTTGGACGCAGGCTGACCTCTGCAGCAGCAGTGCACATAAAGTCACTGCAATTATGTGCACTGAGCTTTCTGTTAGAACACAAGATCAGAGTGTGTGGTCTGTTTGTAGCTGACACGAGCTGCTGGATGTGACTCAAAGCCACAATGACCACAGTACATACAGTCTGATGACTGAGAACTGATGAATATTTGTTTATGCCAGAGGGGCAAGTAATTCTGTATTTTTCCCCAACAATTAAAAATAACAGTATCTAACATAAAAAGGATGTTACAGTGTACTTATTATTTAGAGGTGGGAAGTAACTAAGTGCAAATACATTACAAGTAGATTTTTCAGGTATCTGTACTTTAGTTGAGTATTTATTTTTCTTTTACTTTTATTCCCCACATTTGACACAAACATCTGTACTTTCTACTCCTTACATTTTCAAAACAGGCTCATTAGTTTAGTTTTAAATGTATTTGGGGGTAATTTGTAATTATTTTTTATCAATGCACACTGAAAAAGACAAAAAATGTAACAAGACAAAAGAGACATGATAACACGAAAAACGATGTAAGAGGACAGAAAAGATGTAAAGACGTGACAAGAAAAAAGAATGAAAAAGACATTACAAGACAAAAAAAAATGTAACGAGATCAAACGTTCCATACCAGGACGAAAAAGACGTAACAAGACAAAAACAAAGTAAATGATGTAACAGGACGACATACAACATAAGACAAAAAAAAACAAAAAAAAAAACATAAGACATAAGGCAAAGAAAAAAAAAAACATAAAAGATGTAACAAAACAAAAAATGATGTAACAAGATGAAAAAATGTAAGACAAAAAAGAAGTGATGTAGAAGATATAACAAGACAAAAAAGAACAAAAAAGACATAACAAAATGAAAGTGAAATTACATAACCAGATGAAAAAGACATAACAAGACAAAAACACGATGTCAAAGATACAACAAGATGAAAAACAAGGTAACAAGAAAAAACAAACCAAAAAAAAAGTAAAAGATGCAAGAAGGCAAAAAAAAACAGTGTAAAAGATGTAACAAGATGAAAAACAACATAACAAGACAAAAAACAATGTAAAAGATTTAACAAGACTAAAAGCTACATAAGAGATGAGACAAGAAACAATGAAAAAGACTAACAAGGTAAAAAAAAAAAAACAACATAAAAGATGTAACAAGACAAAAAGACATAACAAGATGAAAAAGATGTAACAAGTAGGGATGTTCCCTATCAATTAAACGCAAAATTTTAGAGTAGTCGACTAGTCTAACACTAAGAAAACAGTCAGAAAGCAGTTAAAATGAGCAGAATTTATTACTTTATAATGTTAAACACTGTCCGAAAAAAATACTGTGCTATTAAGAGCCATTTGAAGCCGTTAATCACAGTCAACAATCCCAAATCTACTTTAAATGCCGCTGAAATGTGCGCTATGTGCGCTAAATGTGCAATACAAACCGTACACATTAACTTACAAAACATTACAACAACTCACTAAATGCTTCAACTTTTCAGACCAAAGGGATCAAGGTGACTGCAGGTAAACGACCCGAGCTGACGTTAGCTGCCAGTCTGCTACACAGTGTGGCTAATGTTAGCAGTGCTAGCTGCAGCAGCAGCTCCACTTGCAGGTTTATGTCTGTGTCTGTGCTTAATGTGTTCACATGTTGCTCCAGTCAAGTGATTATATATCAGCTTATTATGTTACAGTCTACATTCAACATTATTTCCATTGTCTAGATTAAAACACTGCCAGACTGCGCTGGTTTTACGAACTGTCATCTGTCCGACTTTGCTGATATAAACATCTGGGGTTGCCGAGGCGATTGGGGCATACACGCTGGGCGAGAGAGGCTGCCGTCTGACAATGCCGCAGCCTCGACTAGAGGTGGGTGGCTGCATAAAATCTTAGAGGCGACAGATAACTGGCATTGTGCATGACTAAAACATTGATAAATAGTTTAAACGACTAGTATTTCTGGTACCAACTAGCGAGGGAGGGGACATTTAATTGTATAGTCAACTAATTGCGCGCATCCCTAGTAACAAGCTGAAAAACAACGTAAAAGATGTCACAAAAAAAGACATAACATGATGTAACAGGACAACACGACAAAAAACTACATAAAAGATGTAAAAAGACAAAGCTACATAAGAGATGAGACGAAAACAATGAAAAAGACATAACAAGATGAAAGTCAAGGTAAAAGATGTAACAAGACAAAAAAGATGTAACAAGACAAAAAAGATGAATAAGAAGATGAAAAACAATGTAAAAGATGTCACAAGATGAATCAGCGTAACAAGATGAAAAAGATGAAAAAGACGAACAAGCTCAAAAACTACGTAAAAGACGTAACAAGGTGAAAAGACGTAATAAGACGAGAAACAACAAAAAAGACGTAACAAGATGAAAAACAATGTAAAAGACATAATAACGAGCTGAAGCAGACAGGGAGGGAGACTCGATCATGGAGAAAGGTGAGGTTCATATGGCAGCTTTTTACTTTTGTATTTTGAGCACATTTCAGAGCCTGTACTTTTTCACTTTTACTTGAGTAAAGAAGTTGAATCAGTACTTCTACTTTGATCAGTCTTTTTTTACACAAGTATCTATACTTCTACTTGAGTAAATAAAGTATGTACTTTTTCCACCTCTCTTATTATTTTGTTAATTTCCTTCTTGAAAAGTCACCAAAATGCAGGAAACAGTCTCAGACTCATTTTTTTCCGTGTTTTTGAGTTCTCAAGGTTTGCTAGTATGTGCATGCATGAAATATAAAACATAGGTAACAAGGAGCTATAGAACATGTGGCGTCTGTGTCTGTCTGTCTGATCCGAGCTGCTCAGCAGGTGTGGGGCTCCATGCATTTGATGTCTTGAATAACGTAGTTTACTTCAACATGGCTGCTGTTTACTCTCACAGCTGTGGTAATTATTTCTGACTGACTACATGTTTACTTCAGCAGTGTTGTTTAGGAGCTACTTTGAAGTCTGACACGTGATTTGGCTCAGTTCATGTTAAAATGACTCCAACAGTCTTGTACTTTTGCACTTGACACTCTCCATTAAGCTGACTTTTGTTGCATTATGTTTTCAGAAACTTGAAACAAACACCATCTGTTAAAGGAGAAATATGTAGTCTTTGTGCATGCAAAAATGAGCACAACAGTCCAAATAGTCACTTGGAGCCACAGATTGTATATTAAATTGGTTGTAATCCTGTTTAATATACAGTTTTTGGTTGAAGCGAATTGTTTCCCCCGCCCCCTCCTCCCCAGACACAACAGAGACAGACAGGCTACAGGAGACCTGCAGGGGCGCAGGATGCCCGCAACCTTGCAGAAAAATGCACTCGCATACGAATATATTTGGTTTACAATAAGCAGACATTTAGCAAGACAGTTGGACATTGTTAACAATGTGTCCTAGCAACGCAAGCTGCTAAGCAATAGCAGGGCATGTGCATTCACATCAAAGTGCATGACTAAGACTGGTTATAATTAAGACTAGACTCAAAGGACGAGTGTGTAGGACTTAGTGGCATCTAATGATGAGCTTGCAAACATTTCACCTCATCCTCCCCTTCCAAGTGTGTAGGAGAACCTACAGTCGCCACATAACTTGCACGAAACATGACAGGCTGTATCTAGAGCCAGTGTTTGGTTTGTCCTTTCGGGGCTACTGTAGAAACATGGTGGTTAAACGGCAGGTGATTATACACTAATGATTTAACACAATGTTTCTCAAGCTTTTATGCTGCATATCACCTCGGAAAATATTGAGCTCTCCAAGTACCATCTTACTCTTTCACACCATTTACGCAGCCACTCAATTTATTCTCCTCCTGATCTGCGCTTCTCTTTGTAAGAGTTCTGATTTGGAGGCACAATTGCAGTGTTTTGGAAGCATTCACATTCAGTCTCTTCATTTTACCTCTGCCAGCTCTGTTGCCATCACAGTTTAGCTCATTAACTCCCGCTAATCATGGATGTGCAAGATCACCACTACATAGCAGGATCATACTGAAACAAAAATACAGGAAAGAAAACGTGTTGATTTGAAATTTTGTAGTATTTTGATAGTACTGATGATGATATTTTTAACTAATTTTCATTTATAAATTATATTTCTGACATTCCTTCGCATACCACTAGAGGGAGCTCACGTACCACCAGTGGTACATGTACCACAGTTTGAGAATCAGATTGAGAATAGGATTTAACATATTGATGAATATTATAAATAATATCTGTCATATTCTGCCAGTAAATTCTCCTAAATCTTACATACTGAACCTTTAAGTTTGGTTGGTGCAACCGACCTAAAGCCCGTTCTAAAGACTGGTCTTAACAAAGACAGACTTAGCAGTTAGGACCAGTTGGTGCAACCAGCCCCTGATATTCATTCAGATGAAACCATCTCTGTTTCCTTCCATCTGACATGGTTACTTCTTGTACCTGTTGAAGTGTCTTTCAGGCACACAGCTCGTTATATAAATGTGATGCAAATGCGATTTTACGAGTCTGTCTCAGACCCAGAACTCGAGGGGGTGCTGGGACGGCCCTTATTGTAGTATATCTTTATTGCCTTCCATCTGTTACATCGGTGTTGATTGACCGAAAAGAAGTTGTGTGAATCTGCACTCATTTGCTCGTCCTCAATGACTGAATGCGTGTCTCAGTGAACTGAAATTTAGTAGACCTTTTTCACAGCATCTATACTGATATGAAACAGCAGTGAAAACACAGACGTTACCGATGAAAATTGATTATAGGCAGCAGAGCCTGTCTAGACCTTTCCAACATGCACAATAGCAGCAATTAGTGTGTATATGTGTATAGATTCAGTTTTCCAATGAAATTAATGAAGTAACACAATACAAATACAAATTATGTGATTCAAATTCATTTTTTAAATTCACTTATTCAAGTTGAGCAAATCAAAGTTAGTATAAATGATTCAAATTCAGTTTCCAGTGATTCCAGCCCATAGTTTCAGTTTACGATTAATAAAAACCTTTTTGACTTCACTAAAATGTCACACTGAGGTGATAAAATGTGGTAGAAACATGAGCAGGTCTTTGCCACAGAAAAGCTCAGACATCCACATTAAAATGCAGGGACATAATTAATTCAAATTACAAGAGGGACAGTGAGTTAACAGAAAAACAGCAGGTAATTGCAGCTGCAGTTATTACTGGGGTGGAGGTACAAAAAAAAAAAAAAAAGAATTACCCACATAAGCACAGCAGACAGGATTAAAATCACTGAGGAACACAGGGAATGTTAAAATCACCACACTTCCCGTGGAGACAAAAATCCTGTCCAAATGGGCCTAAAGTATGATGAGCTGAAACACCCGTCAATCAAGCTAACACTTTCTCAAACACACCTGACTGGACCTTACATTAATACAGAAGGCTGAGAGGAGCCAGGCCAGCAGGCATCCCATAATGCATGTGGCTTCGATTTCTGTCTGACCTGCCAATCACAGTCTGATGAATGTTTATGTGCCTCCTGTATGTGCTGGTCATCTAAGTATACAGCTCCTGACTCGACTGCAGCCAGTGAGCCCAGCAGAGGTGGGAAGTATCAGACCTTTACTTGAGTAGAAATTTTTCTGCCGTTTTTCTTTTACTTTTACATTAGAACACAAATATCTGGACTTTCTACTCCTTATAGTTATAAAACAGGCTTGTTTCTATAGATTAAATGCATTTGGGCACCACACTCACAAAATCAAGACCTATTTCAAAAACAAGACAGCAACACAAACAACATAAATGATGTAACAAGACAACGGCGACAAAAATGTAATGACCACAACAACATTAAAGTCATAACAAGGCCAAAAAGACATAACAAGACAAAAAAAGACGTAACAAGACAAAAACAAAGATATAACAAGACAATGACGTAAACAATGACTTAAAAGACAGAATAAGAAAAAAAGGACGTAACAAGACAAAAAACATGTAACAAGACAAAATATACAATGTAACAGGACAAAAAAAGACATAACAAATCAAAAACAATGTAAAAGATGTAGCAAGACAAAAAAGATATCAAAATGTGACAAGACAAAAAATATGACATAACAAAACAAAAACAATATAAAAGATGGAACAAGACAAAAACGACGTAAAGAAGTGATGAGACAAATGAACAATGTAAAAGACATAAGACAAAAAAGAAGTAAAAGACGTCAAAATGTAACAAGACAAAAAAAGATGTAACAAGACAAAAAAAGACGTAACAAGACAATGACATAAACAATGACTTAAAAGACAGAATAAGAAAAAAAGGACGTAACAAGACAAAAAACATGTAACGACAAAATATACAATGTAACAGGACAAAAAAAGACATAACAAATCAAAAACAATGTAAAAGACATAAGACAAAAAAGAAGTAAAAGACGTCAAAATGTAACAAGACAAAAACAACATAAAAGATATAACAAGACAAAAACGATGTAAAGACGTAATGAGACAAATAAGCAATTTAACAGATGTAACGAGACATAACAAGACAAAAAAGTCATAAAAGACGTCAAAATGCAACAAGACAAAAAAGACATAATACAAAAAAGATACAAAAGATGTAACAAAAACAAAAAGTGTACTTGAGCACAGAATGACTATTTAACATCACCACCAGTCCTCACTCTGAAAGAAATGAAACCACCTTCAGTGTACAGACACACACCTTCCTGTGAGTTCAGCTCTTCACTGTGTATTTAAAGAGACAAGTTGTGACTTTTTGAAATGGTCTGTGAACATGCCTCCAGCATTTAATAGCAATTAGTTACTGCTGAGTACATAAAGAGATTATCTGAAGCATCTTAATACCTTAGTGTATTATACATGAACTCTATTGGATTGCTCAAGAATGATAACTCATGCAGCCAATAACATTTCCTTCTGTTAAATTTTACTTTATAGCCTGTTTTAGGATGGAGATAAGCTGTGTGTGTGTGTTAGTGTGTGTAGATATAATTTATAATCTCCATGTGCTAAAACGCTGACGGGGAGATGAGCTGTTTCTGTCCTCTGTGTGTCCCCTAACATCATATTTTTTTTTAAAGGGAAAATTCACCACTTAACAATAACGCTTCAATTTCAAGGTCCCATAATTTCATTCTAAATAGGTTGTAATTACCAAGTAATATATTTGAAAGTTCTTAGAAATTAGCCACAAATTTCATGGTTATGTATGTGATAATTAGCTAGTAACATTTTCATGTAGTTGGTGAAAATTACAAAGCAACATACTTGAAATTTCTCTGAATTTACCTGGAAATTGTGTGTCATTTTCATACAAGTACTGAAAATTTCATGGTAAATTACCACCTACTACATGAAAATGGTACTTGCTAATTATCACTTAATTCATCATGAATTTTGTGGGTAAACTGGAGTTCATTTGTAGGTAATTTCTAAGACATTTCAAGTGTATTACTTGGTAATTACCACCTATTTACCATTAAATTATGGGACCTGAAAAATGAAGCATTACCATAAATTCCTCAGTGCTGCTATATTGACCAAGAAAGATGAATTCTGCTCAGTATGAAGACAAGATATTTAATGTTCAAGCTGATTAACTTTGTTTTTTTTTTTTTGTTTGTTTGTTTTTTGTTTTTTTGTTTTTTTCGTAAATATACGCACATTCTGAAATTGATGCCTGCAACATGTTTCAAACCACTGTTTACCACTGTGATACATCAGCTTTTCTTTTAAAGACACACAGTCAGTGTTTGTGAACTGAGGACACTAATTGCTGAAGTTCTGAAAGTGAAATTCTTTCTCATTCTTGCTTGATACACGACTTCAGGGTCTCAACAGTCCGGGGTCTCTGTTGTCATATTTTGTGCTTCATAATGTACCACACATTTTTAATGTATCTTGTCATTGTCTCGCTGAAATAAGCAGGGACGTCTCTGAAAAAGACGTCGTCTGCATGGCAGCATATGTTGCTCCAAAACCTCTATGTACCTTTCAGCGTTAATGGGGCCTTTAGAATGTGACAGTTACCCATGATGCCATGGGCACTAACACACGCCCATACCATCACAGCTGCTGTCTTTTGAAGTTAGCAGTGGTAATAATCTGGATGGTCCTTTTCCTCTTTAGCTCGGAGGACACAGCATCTATGATCTGTGAGAACAATCTGAAATGTGGACTCGTCAGACCACAGCTCACTTTTCCACTTTGCGTCAGTCCATCTCAGATGAGCTCGGGCCCAGAGAAGTCTGCAGCATTATGTCTTTCTCTTTGCATGATAGAGTCTTAACCTGCATTTGTAGATGCAGAGACAAACTGTGTTTACTGACAACAGTTTTCCAAAGTGCGCCCGAGTCCATGTAGTGTCCTTTATACAATGATGTGGGTTTTTTTTTTTTTTTTTTACTTATGGGTTTCTCACAATCACTAAACAATACAATACACATAGAACATAGTGTCAATAGAGTTTCTTTCAGTCTTTATGATGGTATTTGTAGTCCATTTTTACCATCTGTTTTCCCATATTGTTTGTTGTAGTATTATAGTATATGTGAGTCTCTCCATAACGTGCATCTCATCAATAATGTCCAGCCACTTCCTCTGAGTAGGGGGGTCCTCCTTGTGCAATTTCTTTGTGATAGCTTTTTTTTTAAGCTGCCAGGAAAATCTTGATCAGATACCAGTCTTTGTCTTGGATGTTCTCCCGAGTTAAGATTTCCTAAGTATAGTGCAATGCATGTTTTAGGTAGTTCATAGCCTAATATCTTTTTTCATCTCTTCCCACACATCACTATTTTGTAATTTTGGTACAGTGACAAAAAACGTGTGTGACCCACATTCTGTTCCCCGCACAGTCTCCAGCAGGGCTAGTGATTGTCCCTTTTTCATTTTTGGTGTGATGAAGAATTTCGCAATGTTCTTCCAGCAAAATTCTTTCCACATTCTGGAATTGCTAGTTGTTTGCTGTGTTTTACATATATTATACCACATCTCTTCAGTTATTCCTTCCTTTAGTTCTTTTTCCCACTTATCTCTTATGTGCAAAGTTGAAGTGTTTCTATTTGCTACGAGGCCTTGGCATAATTCAGATATTCTGGATTTATTTCTTTGTTAAAGTAATCTCTGACTTGTAGATACATATAAAAATCTTGGTGCTCTAGTTCATATTCTCTCCTTAATTTTGGAAAGCTTTTGATTTCTCTTTTTTCAATTACTGTATCTAATATAGTTAGGCCCCTATTTGCCCATTGTTTGAATTTTTGGTTCAGGGTCCCTGGCTTGAAATTAGTGTCATAAGCAATCCAATTCAAAACTTTTATCTCATTTTCCAGTCTTTACTTCCTGACTACTTTAAACCAGATCTCCAAGGTGAATTTGGTGTTTGGATCCAGCTTTCCTTCTTTTTCTTTGAACATATTTCTATTAGCAATCATACTCTGTACATGACAGTTCTCTATATTTAACTCTGTCTCCTTCCATCTTGTCTATCTCCTTCCATCTTGTGGCACAATTTGTAACACACCAGCATGTCAAGGGCCGAAGCTGTGCAGCATAGTAATATTCTTTAAGGTTTTGCAGTGGTTTTCATCCCTTCCAAATAAATCTTGAAATTTTTTTGTCCCACTATAAATTGTGAGGGAGGGATCCCCACTGGCAAAGACTGAAATAGATACAAAATTCTTGGCAACACGTTCATCTTGATCATTTCTGTTCTTGAATTGAAATCTAACATCAGAACTTCCCATCTTTCCATATCCTTAAAGATTTCTTGATTTAGAGGTTTGTAATGTGTTTCATATAATTCTGTTAGTTTTTTGTGATTTTTATTCCTAAATAATGAATGGATTTTTTGTCCCTCTTTGTTGAATTTCTGTAGATGGGGAATAATTAACAGATACGATCTCTGTTTTTTCTACATTTAACTTATAACCAGAGAGGTACCCATAGAATTCTAATAAAGTCATCAATTTTGGTAGGTTGATGTCTGGTTGTTTTAAATATATCAAAACATCATCCGCGAACAGCCCAATTTTGGTTCCGTGTCTCTCATATTTACTCCCTCTATTTCCTCATTTTGCCTCACTGCTGAGCTAGGGATTTGATAAATATTGCAAATAGGGTGGGGGAGAGACAGCACCCCTGTCTAGTAGACCTTTCCAACTTAAACCACTTAGTAAGACTGCCATTTATTTTTATCCTTGCTACTGGGTCCTGATATAGTGTTCTGACACATGTGACTGACTCTGGTTTGAAGAATCTCCAGCTAACGCTATCAAAGGCTTTTTCTGCGTCTAAGCTTAATAATATGGACTTTCTCCTTTCCTTTGTACTTCTTCAATTATATGCAGTGTCTGTCTTGGTGTGTCTGTTGATTTTCAGCCTTGCCCCTTACGTGCAGAGATTTCTCTGGATTCTCTGAATATTTAAATGATATTATGGATTGTAGATGGTGAAATCTATAAATTCCTGCAGTTTTGTGTCGAGAAACATTCCTAAACTGTTGGATTATTTGCACATGCAGTTTTTCATAAAGTGGTGAATCTCACCTCATCCATGCCTCGTCACAATCATGAGACTTTCACCAATTAACCTGTTTACCTGTTGAATGTTTCAAACAGGTATTTCTTGAGCACTGCACAACTTTCAGTCTTTTGCTGCTCCTGTCACAACTTTTCTGAAACATGTTGCAACCATCAAATTCAGAATGAGTGTATATGTACAAAAAAAACAAAATAGTTTATCAGTTTGAACATGAAATATCTTGTCTTTGTACCTTTATTCAATTGAATACAACGCAACGTACCAGCTATTTTTAGAATTGGGGTTGGTATAAGACTTGGATGACTTCACTGTCAGTGTTTAGAGATGAAATTCTGTTTGTGTTGTTGCTTTGTGCTCCTTCATGCAGTTAGCTGCACTCCCTATCTTCTCTGTAGTTACATAGTCTGACTTTGTGTGCCTAATGTTGCTCAGTGGCTCACAATGAAAGTTTTGTTGTTGTTTTTTTCCTTGAGATTAAAAGTCCCCATGGAGATTATACACTGTTGAGCTGCACATCTAAGGAGAACTCTCTCTGCAAAGTCAGGGAAGCACAGACTGTATGCTGTTCACAGTCTTGTCTGTTTATAACCTTTCATGACTGTTTATGCCTTGAACTTTTTAATTCACTTTTTTAGTGTATTGCTGAATTGTACTGCCCTGACAGTCCCTGAGGTGATCAAATATAAACTTAAAAATAGAGATCCCTGACACCTCTTGATCTCACAACCCTTGTACATCTGTCTGTATCTCACATCTGTATTCAACATATGTCATTGTTTAAACATAATATAGCACAAATCATTTAATTAATAGTTTAGATTATTTGAAGTGGGGGTACTCATCCGTAGTCAGTGTATTATCCACAGTAGATGATGGTCGACATGCCAGTTTCATGTCAGTTTAAGTGTACGCTATATTTCTAATATTTGTACTGTTTTACCTCGCCTTTGTCTGACAGGAAACCACCATTATATAAGACAAATATCGCCCTCTCCAAAGCAGCCAGACTCCAAAGTTCGGATTCTCCAGAGTCATACAATAACACAAACTAACCAACTGAGTTGGGGTACAAGAGACAGATTTAGAAAAGTTAACACTCTTATCTCAGTCGAGGAAGCAGAGGTCCAGATATCTGGACCTTATTAGTCCCTAATATGTTCATCTCCAAACAGACTGGATCCTAGATGTCCCTTAATGTGACCATAAACATATTTCAGGCTTTTTATTTCGGGCAAAACAATCACATCTGTGATTTTAAACTATGATTTTGAAATTTCAAGGGATGCTATCTTAATTAAAGAATGGGTCCTCGCAGCCCTGCGCACGTTGGGGCGTACGTCGGCTGCAGCCTCGTTACTGGACAGCTTTGAATTTTCATGTTTTTTGATGCTGGAAGGAGTTCCTGTGTCCACAATGTGGCGCTACAGATCACCCACTAATTTTACATTATGTTCCACTATATCAAGTGTGGACCACACATGAAAATGGTAAAATTTCTTCCTATTGCCAGTAGGTGGCGCAGTGACAAACGCTGTTAATTGGCCGTTGATGTCTTCAGGCTGGGACTGTGAAGTCTGAGGCAGGTTGGGCAACATATATTTGAGTTATTAAAAGTTCCTGTTTAACAGCAAAACATCAAAATTCAGCACTACACAAGAACACATTCAACGAAAACTCAAACTTTTAATAACTATTCAGTCTGCACACCCTGATTTGAAGTCAATCTGCTTAATTCTCTTGGAGGAGTTTGTTAAGTTCAACATCTGCAAATCTCAAAGAAATTATCACTAAAAGAAAAAAATAAAATCTGTCTGGAACCACAACTACTGTCATCAGAGACTTTTATTTTTTCGGATTTGGCATTAGCCAGCCTAGGGTGACTTAAGACTAGCCACCGGTAAAATTTAGAGGAAAATGCACTGAGCCATAGACATAAGCTATGACACACATTTTAGTTGACAAAGTATTTATACTTTTTTCATTCCATGTATACCTACAAATTTTTACAATTGGATAATGTAAGAATCACTCTAAACCTTCAATGATAATACATGAAAATTAAAATGTTAACAAAAATTATCTTTTTGTCAATGCTGCAGGTTGGGTGTGTGTTTTTTGTATGTCTGGGAACATAACATAACAAAAAATGTAAAAGACGTAACAAGACAACAAAGACAAACTATGTAACAAGGCATGAATGACATAAGACAAAAAAACGTAATGAGACACTGATTTTCATCCATCTAGATGAAACTTTAGGGGGCGCTATCAAGCCGTTTTACAACAGCTCCATACTGGATGTAAATTTTGGATTTCTGAAGTTTTGTGAATTTCCAAACATGTTTAGCCCCTCAAAGATTTAAAATAATAAAACAATAATTACTTGCATTACAACAGGATCCTCACACTGCTTGGTGCTCAGGCCCTTGTTATAACTTACATAATTAATAGTGTATCATGAATAATAGCAGTGTTTCAGTAAACTGTTGAAAATTTAAGCAGGCAACAATTGATTTCATCTGCTGTAATTAAAGCAGATTTACTCAGTTTTTGGTAATTAATGTTAAGTCCATGATCAGTGTGAGCAGTTCCCCTTAAAGGCCTTTAAAAAAAAACTTTTCTCCTTTATCTTTTATAAAAACTATTTAGTTTTTCTCTCTCAGACCTGTAACAGACAGACCTCTGTCTTCTGTCTGTCCCTCACAGGACTGATCGACTACAACTTCCACTGCTTCAAGAACGCCATCCAGGAGGTTTTCGATGTCCGAGTCAAAGTCCAACAGAACCGTAAACTCCTCAGTCAGAGGAGGTGGAGCAAACTGACTATGACCAACGGGGCGCTCAGCAACGCCCACTGAGGACTGATGACATCACATCAGACAGCCAAAGGTACCTGAGCTGCACCCTGACAAACCCGGGACGCACCATCCTCATTCAGAGGGACACCTGAAGTTTCTACAGGGTATTGTTCAGTCAGATCAGTCCACACCGACCCTGTCCTCTGTCCTCTGAAGCTGTGGCCTGTCAGCAGGACAGAGAACAAACTGTCCTTTACCAGGATGAATAGATTTACTGGACGATTACATTTTTGAAGCAAGCTCCATGGTATATACTGCACTGAAAAAAAAAAATTAGTTGGGACGACTTAAAATTTTAACACACTGCAATAGTTTTGTGAGTTTTGAGTCCAACTCAAACTCTTGAGTTTTGAAATAAACTTTTTATTGACCTGTAATCTTTAGCTGAGATAATTTTCTTCTTTCTTCTTTAGAGAAACTGGAACCTTTGAGTTTTAGAAACTTTAAAAAAAAAATTCAAAAATTGGTCACAGTGAGACGTGAACCTAATTTGTCTTGTTTTTAGTGTCAGAAAAATCAAATAGTTTTAATTGAAAATATTAAAATTTTAACATTTACTTTCACTTCAAAGAACTTATTCAATATTTTTTTTAAAATACAGTGTTTTGAGTTTGTAAAATTCAAAGCTTTAAGTTTATCTAAAGAAGGAAAAGTAAATTATCTCAACAAAAGGTGTTGGTAAAAGTCAGTAGTTGTAACACTTTTTCAAAACTTAAGAATTTGAGTTGGGCTCAAAACTCAAGTGCGCAGTCTGTTGCCTTGAAATTCTGAGCTTTCCCAACTTTTTCATTTTTTCACACAGTGTGTACACTTATTTATTGATTAATTTTGTTTCAGTCAGTTATGAAAACAGAAAGTTCAGAGTAAAAACAGGGGGTCTTGATCAATTATTACAAGTACCATTAATAAGTATACAATGTAATAAGACGGATTTATGTTATATGAACAGTTGCTTGTGCTGCGCTAAGAATGCCACAGAAGAAATTGACTTCAGGGGTGAAAAACGGAGGGGTAGTGCAGATTTTGTCTCAGATTCAGTGTGGTTGTTCTGACGGTCACCAAACCAGTTTTTGGGTCACAACACTCGCCACTTTAACCATTTATTGCAACAATATATCTTTTATTTTGGCGGTGTGACCATGCTCATGTGTAGCAGCGAGGATACAGAGCTCACCACTGTTGAGTTCAGACTGAACTTATGCCAGATGTTTACAAAGATGCCTATTGAGACATGACTGGATAGCATGTGGAACATGTGACAATAAAATGGATGACAGCTGCCATATGTCACATCTCACGACCAAACAAAAAACAAGCACTCTAAAAGAAGCCAGTCAGAAACAGATTACCACTTTGATGGAGACAGACTGACAGACTTGTCAGAGCAGGAAAAACACAGGTGGACTTAATAAGAGTAATTAAGGTCCAGTTCCAGTAGGTGTTCCGGTAACAGTGACAGTGAACCAGCATGCACAATAGCAGGACCTCCCCAAAGAGGAACAGAGCAGTCAATACTACACCTGTGAGTTTTATGGCATGACATGTCAAAATATCTGCTGTGCAACTAGCCCAGGGGTCTGCAACCTGCAGCTTCAGGAACCAAAAAAATTATGTTTAAAAAATATATAGTAAATTCATTCAAGTGAATGTGAATGATGGTGTATCACAAAATGTAACATTTTCTATTAAAACTATTTAATTTCCAGGCGCCAAAATAATGACAAATCATTTTGAAATCCAATTTTTTCAGGAATTTGAATAATTTGTGTTTCTAAATGAAAATGAGACATTTTGAGTTATTTCAGCTATTTTTTACAGTGTAAAGTGATTTTTATAATTGCCAACTCTAAGAATATGCAGTCTACGCACCAAATTTCCAAAAAAGTTTAACTAAACTAAAACTGAAATATGCATCTGAGCCTGTATCTATGCCTGAGCTAGCTATGGTTTAGGCTTGCAAATTATAACCTCTTACCTTAATCAATCATTGGTAAAACAAATGATCAATTAATCAAATAATCATTACAAAATCTTAAAAATTTGCATTTACCAAACAATACCAAAAGTATTTTTCCCTTCAATCAAAGTTTTATTTCAACAGCAACATGCTCCACGTTCTCTGACTGCGTTACATACACTCTTAGAAATAACAACTAGAAGGTGCTAACTAGAACCATATAGGGTTCTTCAGTTTGTCCCCATAAGAGAACCATTTTTGGTTCTTGTTAGAACCTTTTATAAAAGTTCACTTTGGAACCCTTCCAAGAATCCAACACAAAGGGTTATACCTAGAACCATCTGTGAAAGGCTTCACATAGAACCCCCTGTGAGAGGTTCTACAGAGAACCCTTTTATGGTGCAATGGTTCTACCTAGAACCCTCTCTGGGGTTCTATCCATAACTTTTCTAAGGGTGCCAACAAGAATGCACCCAGGGGGTTCTACCAGGAACCTTTTTAATATTCCAAGGGTTTTACCTAGAACACACTCAGACAGTTTCTACTGAGAACCTTTTTATATTCCAAGGGTTTTATGTAGAACACAGTCAGGGGGTTCTACCGAGAACTGTTTTATATTATGGTAGGAAGAACCCTCGAAAGAGTTCTTCAAGGATTTCAACAATCTCTGAAGAACTCTTTTTTCCTAAAAGGATTCTTTGGACGAAAAGGGTTCTTAATGGACACTCTCGTCTTACAAAGAACCCTTGACAAACCCTTTCTCCCAAAAAGGGTTCCTCAGAAGCACATTGTTCCGGGTAGAACCACAGCCTACAGAACCCCTTTGGAACCCTTATTTCTAAGAGTGTAGCCTATGAAACATATAAAGAGCTACATACACTATATTGCCAAAAGTATCAGGACATCTGCCTTTACACGCACATAAACTTTAATGACATCCATCTTAATCTGTAGGGTTTAATATGGAGTTGGCCCACCCTATGCAGCTATGACAGCTTCAACTCTTCTGGGAAGGCTTTCCACAAGGTTTAGGAGTGTGTTTATGGGAATTTTTGACCATTCTTCCAGAAGCGCATTTGTGAGGTCAGGACGAGAAGGCCTGGCTCGCAGTCTCCGCTCTAATTGGTGTTCTATCGGGTTGAGGTCAGGACTCTGTGCAGGCCAGTCAAGTTCCTCCACACCAAACTTGCTCATCCATGTCTTTATGGACCTTGCTTTGTGCACTGGTGCGCAGTCATGTTGGAACAGGAAGGGGCCATCCCCAAACTGTTCCCACAAAGTTGGGAGCATGAAATTGTCCAAAATGTCTTGGTATACTGAAGCATTAAGAGTTCCTTTCACTGGAACTAAGGGGCCAAGCCCAACCCCTGAAAAACAACCCCACACCATAATCCCCCCTCACCAAACTTTACACTTGGCACAATGCAGTCAGGCAAGTACTGTTCTCCTTGCAACCGCCAAACCAAGATCATCCATCAGATTGCCAGACAGAGAAGCGTGATTTGTCACTCCAGAGAACACGTCTCCACTGCTCCAGAGTCCAGTGGCAGCGTGCTTTACACCACTGCAGCTGACGCTTTGCATTGCACTTGGTGATGTAAGGCTTGGATGCAGCTGCTCGGCCATGGAAACCCAATCCATGAAGCTCTCTACAGCACTGTTCTTGAGCTAATTTGAAGGCCACACAAAGTTTGGAGGTCTGTAGCTATTGACTCTGCAGAAAGTTGGTGACTTCTGTGCACTGTGCACCTCAGCATGCGCTGACCCCGCTCTGTGATTTTACGTGGCCTACCACTTCGTGGCTGAGTTGCTGTTGTTCCCAATCGCTTCCGCTTTGTTATAATACCACTAACAGTTGGCCACAGAATATTTAGTAGTGAGGAAATTTCATGAATGGACTTATTGCACAGGTGGCAACCTATCACGGTACCACACTTGAATTCTGTGAGCTCCTGGGAGCGACCCATTCTTTGACAAATGTTTGTAGAAGCAGTCTGCATGCCTAGGTGCTTGATTTTATACACCTGTGGCCATGGAAGTGATTGGAACACCTGAATTCAATGATTTTGGGGGGGGGTATCGTGATACTTTTGTCAATATAGTGTATTTCAGACATTTATTTGATAGATCGATTAAATCTTACATGATTGATTAAATTCTTAATGACCGATTAATGGATCATTGATTAATTGTTATCACCCCTAGTATGGATGCCAAATTTTAAAAAATGTCTTCAGGAAAAAGACAATTTAATAGTTCCAGACAGATTTTTTTTCTCTTTTTGGACAAAAATGTCTGTTATGATCATAAAGGCTTCAGACCCCTGAACTAGTCAGTATTAAACAGTGATACAGTTTTCTTATTTCATGCATTTAAATGGCAGAGACCTCAGAATTTGTATTGGCCACCACTGAAATTAGAGTTTTCACCCAGAAAGGGTTGGAGGCATAACACAGGAGCGAAGTACGCAGATGTGTTGCTCTTATCCGTGAGGCTCCATGGATGTGTCTGTATTAATGCTGCAGCATATACTGTTAGTGGTGTTTTTCTTTCATCTGGATGACTCATAGTAACACCTTCCACTTTACATCCTTAAATTATACTATTTAGCGGTGTCACTTAAGTTGACTTAAGCCCCATTTGGACTGGCTTTACGTATGTCTCTGGAGGAGGTGGGCTGATTTTTAACATTACCTGCGCTCATTGCTGATTTTAATCCCGTCTGTGTGGGTACTTTTTCACTTCCGCCCCAGTGACAATGAGAGCAACAATTTTCTGCTGTTTTTTTCTGCCAACTTTCTGGTTCTCTTGTAATTTAAATCCCATCCAGAGGGACTTCCTTGTATTTTAAAGCTGCTTGTCCTACTTTATTTATTTTCTGCTCAGTTTGAAGTTTGATGTTTGTGTGAAAGGGAAGGGAAGTCAAACAATGTTTTTGCCAGTCTGATAGATGGAAACATGCCACTGTAACACCCACGTACAGGCTTCTTTGTGACTAATATGACCACAGAAAAAAGGGAACGAGAGCTCATCAAATTTACTGCTGTAATGTCAGGCACAGGTCTGTATTCTATTTTGAGCCCCCATTTTCTAGCTTGAATTTGCATACGTTTTGGCTCAATTTGGCACCATAAAATGGTATGAGAATTAGCATTTTAGCATCAGCAGTTTCTCTTTGCATTTATCAGTAGATTTACAGACCATTGTCATTAATTACTTGGATACTGAAGAAAACTTAAAAAGTTCTTAAAGTTCTGAATCCTTTTCCTCTATGATTTCTAAGAGGATTTATAGATGTTGGACATTATTAGTAGCTAAATAATATCAATATTTGTTTGATATGTATGTGTGTTCTCTTTTGCCTTGTAGTTAAATTACTGAGGAGCAGAAGTTTAACAAGCTAGGTTAGCATACCTACAGCCTAACTATTATTTTATGCTACATGTGTAGATCTGTGAGATATTATGCAGATAGACATACAGTTTAGCTAACCTGGCTAACTAAACACCTCCCTGTTTACCTACCTCGTCTACTTTTCTTTTCCTTGGAAATATTTTCTCGAATAATAGCCGGTGGTCGAATAATGGCCGGTTTCCAAATACAGGCCAGGAAAAAACAACCGTGAATAAACTCCTGGTGCCTGTCATATGATGTTCATGCTAACCAAGCATTATGTATATTTCCATTGCTATAATTTAACACATTCAAAAACATCATTCTTCTATTTTTAACACAATATTATTGTCGCATTGTGGTCGTGAGCGTATGCGTGGTAATGACACAGCCAAACTCTGCTTTGTAGTGACGTACAAATGCGACAAGATGGCAGTAGCAACATTTGAAGTCACTGAATTTTCCTGCAAATGTTTCACAATATAATCCTTGTTAGGAAATGAAGGAAGTCTGCCCACTGAAACACTAGAGGGCTTTTCATTTGAAACTGATACAGGAAGTGTTGAGTTTAAAGTTAAAGCAGCATAATGCAGTGACAGAACTTCAACAGGAGCTCAGAAAATAGGCAGGCTTCATACTAAAAGAAAGTTAATATATCTATCAAACAGAGTGAATTAGAAATAAAGGCCTGTCTCTAATATAAGCCTGCTTCAAATAAAGGCCTGCTACCCTCTGCAACTTACGGTAAGCTAATTTTCCTACAAGTTAATGCAATACAAATAGTCAATACAAGATCAGAATAGATGTGAGGAAGCCATAGTTAGAAAAATAATGGAATTTACTAACTAACTGCTAGAGTTTTCCAGCCATGGGGTCTGAATTCTCTACAGGGCCATTGACTATCCTGATGCTTGTTTGAAACATTTTAGTCTTTTAATCATAATTTCAGTATAATGATAATAATAATAATAATAATAATAATAATAATAAAGCTTTAAAGTATATGGTCATTTCTGTAGAACCCTTTTTGAGCTCCTTCTGTGGTCTTAGAAGCAGAACACAAAGGTTCTCAAATTCATATGACAGCTTGACAGCTCTAATTGCTGTTATTATAAGAATTTTGGGAGCTAAGAACAGGATCACAGGCCAGAGAAAAGTTTACTGATCAAAACTGTCAGAATACATGTACAGTCTGTGGTTTATAATTTCAGTTATATGCTTGTATCATTAAGGTTCTGACTGAAAAACCAGAGTGTGCTGAAGTGAGTTTTATCAGACTTTGTACAGAACACGTTTTCTTACAATATTTAATCAACACACAGGGTCATATTGTATCATTAGTAATTTTTTTTTCAGCTGTGCCAACTGTTAATCTAACTTCTAAACCAAATATACTTTAATTGAATGCACACAGAACTGACACTGCTGCTGAACACTGTCTGCTGTGTGATCAAAGACATTTCAGTTCACCATTTGTTTTACCATTTATATGTAGTTTATTTATGTATTTATTAATATCTGTGATTAAATCTATTTTTAACATGATGGTGTCCTTGTTTTTGCAGTTACACAAATGTTAAAATAAAAACCTAACTTTGAAAGTCAGCTTATAAGCCAACATGGCTAAAAAGCAGTAATGCATGATATGGACTTTTTTCAGCCAACACTGAAAACTGATAATTACTTGCTTCTTCTCTGATGGCTGATACCAATAAAATAGCCAATAATTGAGCTTTTTTGTATTTTAGTTCATAACAATTATACATACCTTGCTTTTCAGTGATTTTTTGAATCAAAATATACCATTAAATGTGTCATAAATAAAACACTACTCACCCAGTAACACAGCGTGTATGCTGATCTCAACTATACAGTCCTTAAATGCTTTTAGGTCAGGCATGTTCAAACTATTCCATGAAGGGCCGAGTGTCTGCAAGTTTTCTTTCTAACCAACCAACAGCACACCAGGTTCAACTACTCAGCTGTTTGAAGACTGAACTCAGTTGATTAGATGAGTCGAGCCCGGTGTGATCCGGCTTGGTAGGAATGACCCTTCTGGAATAGTTTGGACATAAAACTGTGATCGGTAAGAAGTCACCTCACAAAGCAGTTCCCAGAGGGGAAACATTGTTCTGTGACCACCAGTGATGGAAAAAGTACTCAGATCCTTTACTTAAGTAGAAGCATGAATATCAGTGTAAAAATACTTCATTACAATTAAAAAAAACTGGAATGCAAAGTCCTACACAAAGTACAAGTTAAGTAACTTGACTTCTACTGTTGTACCCTGTTAAGCACTTTTTACTTTAGTACCTCACTTAGAACTTTTTACTTTACTTTTACTATTTTACTTAGTACTCATTACTTTAGTACTGAGGTAAAAGTGAAAGTAGTCCTGTCTGCAGAAAACACAAACAGAAGATGTAGGTCACTCTTTAAACCGAAACAGAAGTTGTACCACAATGTTTTGTTTGCATGTTAAAATCATAAAATGTTTCTTCACGGGGAGGATGTGCCCAGACAGCCCTACAGGGGACTGGTTTATGAACATGTCACTTTTTGCACCTCTAATGCCTTTGCAGGAATGATTATAATTCAGCTTTTATGGACTGTTTTGCATAAGAATTCAAATTAAATACTTTGACAATCTGTCGAGCCACATATGAGTATAGCCCAGTGGTTCTCAAACTGGGCGAGGTTGGGCTAAATGTAAAGAAATGATACATGATGCTACATTGCATGCTAGCCAAGCATGGAGAAGTTTGTGACAGGACTGCCAGGGAAACGTAAAGCAGATGATCAATCTACACCGAACGTCACAACTACCTAAACAAAGACTAGTAAATATGATGAGGCATCTCGCCTTCAGCTTTACCAGTGCAACAATGTGTGTCTCAGTGTATTAGCGTCCAACAGTACAAAGCCATGTTAACATGTTAAGACACCACTTGGAGACCACACATCCTGAACACAAAGAGAAGTCAGTTGATTTCTTCAGGGGGGAAAAAAAAAACTTCTTAACTGTCATGCACAACAGATTTGCTTAAAGTTATAGTTGGTAATGTTGGAGAGATAGCAAGATTTGAAAGTGGTACCTCCTCTAAGCTCCACCACCTCCTCTCCCTCCCGTCACTGCTCAATGCTCCGTGCAGGAAGCACAGATCCTATAAGTTAGATAAGCAGTATGTACCGACGACCGGCTTACACCGCCAGAAAAGCTAATGTTAGCATTGGGCTAATACGAGCTACAAAAGTAGCTAAGTTGGAAAACGTTACATATTTCATGAAAATAACAAATCCCCCCGAAGCAAAACAAATAATTACCTGTCCAACAGAAAGACAGCAACCTCTGCATCACTTTTCAGGCCCTTCAGATGCCTCAGTTGTCTCCACCGCTCAAAGGTTGCACTGATGTTGACTCTGGTTTGTCCTCTAGCTTTATCCAGAGCCTTTTTCGTTGCAGCCTTTTCTGCCTCCGGCTCTCTTTTCTTTGCCTGTTTAGCGGGCGAGCCGTTACAAGTGACGCTGGAAGTGGTATTTTTGGCTGCATTTTCTCTGCCATTGAACCCTTATGAACTTATTCTCCTGCTAACTTGGTATTTCTGTTGAGGAGTGTGCTGAATATTTCCGGCAACGGTGAAACGTGATGAGTGTGCACGCGGGGAGGAGGGAGGGACAGAGGGGGGGCGAGGGCAGGACGAGACATGATTGGTTCTTTCCACTCGGACCGAATGGCAGGGATTGGTCAGAGTTTTTACAGGCCTGCAGCTGACACAGATGTCTGATTCTTTTTCGTTCCTTTTTCTGAATACATAATGTATTGACTACTCTCAGGCTGGAAGGACCATTTCACGCAGTATAACAAAAAGTGTTTCTGAACAGGATTACCAACTATAGCTTTAACTAAAGCGACATCTGCCCCAGTAAATGCACAACTGGTTTCCTACAAAGTAGCCCACACGCTGTAGCTGAGGAATTAATACTTCCCTCTGCTCTTGATATGGTTTCAACCATGACTGATGAAGCAGCAGCCAGCAAACTCAAGGCCGTTCCTCTGTCAAACAACAATACCACAAGGAGACACATTTATGATATGTTAAAGACACAGAGGAGCAGCTTAATGACAAGATCAGAGACAATCATTTTGCTCTGCAGATGGATGAAACAACTGGCCTCATTCATATTCCAGGACAGCTATTACAAACAACTTAAAGGTAGAGCAGTGGGCACAGCATTTGATCCAAATGATAGTAATCTATGTCTCAGTCTTTGATAAGAAGAATACATCCAGAGCCTGGTCAAAAATAAACATGTGCAGAACATCTGGTGGGGACGCTACATTGATGACATTATCTTTCTTTTTTGTAAAGATCATTTTTTGGGTTTTTGCCTTTATTCATAGGTGAGCTAAAGACAGGGTTCGAATTACACAATGTCTTTTGGGGGAGCCCTATTGCAACACCCCCCCCCCCCCGCGCGTCAAGTTGCTCTCAGTGCACGTTCTGCCGAGTCAGACGCCTTCAATGCGTTTTGGCCTCAATATTAACGTCATAATCTGATCTTTGTGATGTAAACTAATGTGGAGAGATCTTAAATCAAAATTAACTCACATTTGTTTTTACATGGGACAACTTTATGAAATGTCATAGACACAGAGAAACAGCTGTTCTGCTGCGTGCATCTCCCTCTCACACACTCTCTCCTTACTGACTGTCCTTTCGGCTCACTGTCGTTTCTCTTCTGTCTGTGGATTGTTAGAATCGGGAGAAAGTGGAATTCAGACCAAAAGTTCAATTTGCAACAACAAAAAGCAAACAGGAACCGAAGTAACATGTTAAGTCTATCAGTCACCTCTGCTCCGTGTCAGAACCACGGACAGCGCAGCGGTCACGGTGGCGCACACAACAGCGCACACAGCATCGTGTTAATTAGTGACAATACGTAAAATGTGTGAATAAACACAAAACTTTGCCATATTTTCACTGTTATTATTTATTTAAGGACCATCATATATTAGAGCTCCCCCCAAATGTCCCAAATGAGGCTTTCAGGGGAGCTCATGTCCTTTTCAGGTGAGCCCAGCTCCCCCTAGCTCCCCCGTAATTCGAACCATGGCTAAAGATATGACAGGAAAGGGGGTAGAGAGACAGGGGATGACACGCAGCAAATGGACCGCAGGCAGGAGTCGAACCGGCAGCCGCTACAGAGGACTAAGAGCGTCAGCCTCCACCAACCTATCTATAGGGGCACCCCCGACATTATCTTTTTTCTGGAAGGACGGTGAATCCAATCTAATGGACTTCCACAGTTACTTGAACTCAATTACTATTAACATCCCTTATGGTCAGTTTTTATGCCTCAGAAGAATCTGTGACCAGGATCAGGGCTTCACTGCACAATCCCACATCATGACTGGCGAATTCAGAGAATGCCACTGTAAACCTCACCTCATCTCACAAGCCCACCAGAAGGCTGCAACACAAGACAGAGCTGGTTTACTATATCGCACCAAAACATCGAAGGAGCAACTTGAACTCCTCACATCAAACAAATGATCAGATCAAAGATTCCCCCATTTTCTCCTAAAAAAAGCCCCTTCCATCAGAGACAGACTAGTACATAGCTGCTTACCAGCTGACAACAAAGAATCATGGCTAAAAAAACGGTTTGCACCTACAAATGCTGCAACTGCAACCACTGTGACAACATTATACACTTGCATACATTCACAGACATAAAAACTAACTACACCTACCAACACAAGGATTTTATTACCTGCAACACCCCTATGTCGCCTACCGTGTCATGTGCCCCTGTGGATGTTTTTATGTGGCCCGAAGTAGACTGAAGGATCGCATCAGTGAACACAAACACACCATCAAAACAAACAGTATGCATCTACCCCATAGCCAGACATTTCAGCAAGTGTCACTCCAGCAATGAAATCCTCCTGAGAACAGAAGGAATTGAATACATCAAAACCACCACAAGAGGAGGGAATCGCCTCAAGAACGTCCTCCAGAGAGAGACTTTTTAGATCTTCAAATTTGATGACGTTCCCTAGCCTCAGCGAAGAAATTGATTTTAAACAATTTTTGTAAAAATTTCTTTTCAGCACTGCTCTTATCTTTTTCTTTCTCTCTTCTGTGGTTTCTCTTCTCTTCACTCTTGCATCACATCACGGCACACGTGGAAACATCCACTCCCACTTTACAATAGCACATCTGTGTACAACCCTACACACGCCCTGACGAAGGCCACTGAGCTGAATCATGTCTGCATTTTTTCCTCTCTTTTTTCTCTATACAAGAGAGCCAGACAGACCACTCCACCACTCGCTGGGTAAGAAATTAAGAAATTACTACAAACAAAAAATCAAAAGTAGAAGAGAAGTCTGCAAACCCATTATCCAACTTTTCAATTCTCTGACGGCACACTATGATAATGATCATTTGCAGTGTTGGAGAACTTGTGGTTGTCAAGATGCAAACCATTACCATATATTTTGGGGAAAATATACAGAATTATTGTAAAGAAATACATAAGGTGATACCAGCCATCTTTAACACTCATATACCATTAGATTTCAAAACTGCATGTATTTAGGATGAACTGTATCTCCCCAGAAGTAAAATGTAGTGATGGATATTTAATGGGTGTGCTGCTGGCAGCAGGGGAAAAGGCTTTGACCAAATAGATGGTGCATTCTGGACCTGCTATAAATAAGTGGACAAATGGTTTATAAGATGGAAAGAGTCACTTTTTCTGTGAACTTGATGGATGTCTTCAAATGACGTTGGGGGAAAATGGGTGTCATACGTCAAACCTCTGAGAGCAGATTTTATCAAGATAATGACTTGAAGGAACGTTAACAATTTTTACTGATGTGTCATTTACTGTATTTGTTAAGTGTCTAGATATACAAAAGTAACATTTATGTAATAATGAAAGCTCATTTATTGTTTCCTCTCTGGATGTGAAAAGTTATGTTTCTTTGTTCATTCTTTGAAATTGTAAGGAAATAGGTCTCTGATTATGACTCAAATCAAACAAACTAAGGCTGAGAGACTGGAGATTTGGTACAAGATATTCTCTTATGGCCTAATATATTATGTATATACCTGCATACCCATAATGTGATTCTGAATTTAAAAAAAAGAAAATTAAAAAATAAAGAATAAAAATAAATCAATTCTGTTGGGTTTACAAGCAAAAGACGTGTCTGATGGTGTGTTCATGGGGTGGCACTGGTGTAGCCAATATTTACTGGCTATGGGGCTGCAACTAAGTAATTTTTTTAAATGATTAACCTATCGATTTTTTTTTTTTTTTTTTTGGGTTAATCTCATTAATTTATTGATTAATCTAGCAATTATTTTGTTATCCAACTTGTCTCGTTCATATTTCAATATTTTATTTGATCATAACCCTGAAAAATAGACACATAAAGCACATTAGAATAATGATAATAGTGGCATATTTTATAGTTAGTCTAATTTCCTCCCTATTTAACAGACTCCATGTCAGATGCCTGATCAGAAAATACTGGGCCTCAAGTCAAAAGCAGCTGTGATAAATGTTATTTAATAACTTATCACTGTCAAACCTTTACTAAACTGAAAAATCAGCATTTTGACTTGAAACCTAAACTGGTAATGACATAAAGTTATTTCATCAGTGGAGTCATCTGCTGGTAACATGATCACAGCCAGTGTATTTTTGCATCAGTGTGGGTCAATGAAAATACTTCTTGTTGTTTTTCTGGCAACTGAAGTGAATTACAGACAATCTGTAGCATTATTTTTTAGCCTTTTCTGACTCATATGTGGCTGATAAAGTGAACAGAAAGTACAAAACAACAGAATAACACTGTCAGATGATGCATGATGTAAAGTTAACAGCAGACATCACTTTTAACACGGGGTGATGGAGAAACTTTTAAAAAATCTATTTAAAGTAGCTTCTACCAACAGAAACATGTTCCATGTGTTGAGAATCCTCATATATGGTGTTTGGGTGCTGACAGAAAGTAAACAGGGTGATTCTGCTGCTGCAGCTGCAGGAGGAGGAGGACAGGTCACTCGCTGCTTCACTTCCAGCTCTCATGTGAGGCAATTTGTCCTGCTGTGATAACTCATGTCCAGTTTGTGGAGCTTAAAGAGCCAAACTGCTGCATCTCTGTCTAAGATACTTCCACATTTTTGATGAACGCAGCGGGTCTTGCTCTCTGCAGCTTGAATCCATGCTCTGACTGGGCGTGGCAGTTTATAACAACATGGCGGCGCACGATATCCAAATGGACATATTTTCATAATTGATGACACTGATGAATTACTCCAGCCCTAACTGGCTAATAGATACAGATATAGACCAATGTTTATTATGCATTCCTACTAAAAAAGTTCTCAAAGGACCCAGAAACAAATAGAATTTGAACATGTCCATCGCAACTGGGCAACCCCAGTCTATTGATGAAGACCAGGTGATATGATCAAAAGCTCCAGAAAAACTACTCAGTAGACCTTTTATACAGTATGTCTGCATTTCATCTGCAGTTAATGCTTTTGTCCCCGTTCAACTGAATTGAATAAAGTAACGTATAATATAAATGGTCTTACTTGTAGTGTAAAAGCTGAAAGGTGCTAAACAAATGCAACATTCACACACACGTTTACACACTAAAGGGAGAGGCTGCCATGCACAGAGTCTCTGCTCTTTGGAACCTCACACATTCACACAGGACTGCACAAGGATACTTCAACATGCTCGCTCTGAGACACAGCTGCAAGATTCCAGCTCTGGATCATCAATTAAGAAAATTCAGTTCTGGTGAGTGAATGAAGAATGAATGAATGAATGAATGAATGAATGAATGAATGAATGAACTACACAGCATTGAGCTTGTTAACTTTGTCACTCTTGTCTCCTCTCAGGCTCCGTCACTGCTGCTGTGTGGTTTTTTTTAAAGAGAAATAACACATACATTCATATCTCCAGCTCCACTGCATTAGAATGGAGACTCTGCCCTTTATTTACCTGTTGCCATGGTGAATTATAGTGTTGGAGCTCCATTGATGGTGGCTTCTTTTCATTCAGCACACGCACTCAGACTGAACATACACAGCTTGTTAAACCTGCGTCTTGGAGCAGACACTGGTCTGTATTTCTACAAACCCAAGTCTGAAAAAAAGTTGTCTTTGTACTGTATTCAACTGAATATAAGTCGAAAGTATTTGCAAGTCATTACATTTCATCACACAATCTTCCTCAAGCAGGTGATTTCATCCAGTTGTTGAGGCAATGTAATGTTAATTACCATTTCTCTGAGCACTTTAAAGACTTATTCATGTTGGTTTAAAACGTTTAAAGATTTTAAATTAATTATTGACTTTAAAAACAGTATCCGACCATAATCTAATTAGAATCTATAATCTGTCCACAAGGACTAATTAAGTAGCTGTTCAGAAGCTCTCCATCATAATGTACAACCTTCCTCAGCTGCTCATCTAGGAGATCAAAAGCTTTGTATGATCCAAATCTCCAGAACAGCTTCTGAATGGACCTTGTGGTCCATACCGGAAAGAGTACTGAAGATATTATGGAAAATCAGTTTACCAAGTGCTTGAATTTAGTAAATCATTATAATACTCACACTTATATTGTCTAGAATAGACTTCCTCATATTTTGAATTCTGCTGTGACTTTTAAAAACAGCACTTTTAGCTTCTTTTTCATTATTAAAAAATAGCTTTTTTAAAAATGTGTTATTTTCAAGTGAACATTTTAAATATAACTAAATGTTTCTAGAGCAGCAACAGTAATTTTACAACAGGAAAGCCTCTACATAAACTCAAACACTGGAAAATGTATGTTGAAATTGTAATCCTGCTGATAATCCCCATTTTTACTAACTGAGATAAAAGTTCAAGTCTGAGTCATCACTGCTTTGATGGCACCCAACAAAACGAGTGACAAATAAAACTTTCACTGGGTGGAAATTCTACCTTTATTTTGTCTTAAGATCAGAAAAGAGGAAAAAACATCATGGTGCAGTGAAATTCTGCCTTCAGCTGTGAAAATTCTGTCATCATCCAACCCTCCCAAGCCAGATCATACCAGCTGCCACTGCCAGTCCAAAAAAAATCAAGACAGCTATGGTTAAATGCGATAAGATGAAAGCTGGGAGATGTGTACGAGCTGCAGCAAAATAAATTAAATGAACTCACAAGATGTCATGAAAAAAAATATTCTCTCACCTATTTTCACTTCACTATGTTTTCTTCTACAAAACTAAGATGAGCTTTAAAGGAGCAATATGTAGCCATTTCACATAAATTTGAGTACAGCAGTCCAAACAGTGAGTTGCAGCCATAGACTGTATATTAAATAGATTGTAATCTATGGTTGAAGCAAGTTGTTTCCTCTCTTTCTCAGACCCAGGAGGAGCTCTGCAGAGCACAGGACGTGTACAACATCAAATATTGACAATGACAAGCGATGATGTAAGCTGATCAGCCGATCCACTGTAAGTTGATCAGCTGTTTATAACTGTCAGTTGTCTGTCAATGTAAAGTTCAGCCTGTTATCCTGAAAAAAAAGCCCACTGCTCTGAAATAACACACTCTGGACAATAACTGTCTCACTGCCTGCCAAACGCCATGAACATTTTGCTCAATTTAAACAGTTATAAACATCTATGACTTCTATAAGATTATGAATGATTTCTCATGACACATAAACAGACACTTACTCATTTAACAAAAATTCTGCATTAATCTGAACACAGATTAATGTTAAACGGACACACAATTATTCTGGTCCAGAATTGAAATCTGAAGAGGGAGGGACCCTGCTGCTGCAGTGTTCATGTCAAGTGAAGCCAGTATTTCATCTTAACATGTCTCCTTGATTTCTGATGACACATCGGGGTCATATTATGATTTATTACAGCAAATATATCACAGATTGCTCCTTTAATTGCCTTGTAAACTCCATGAAATACACTTCACTTAAACTCCTTGGACAGAAACTCAATAAGACTAACCAAAACTCTTTTCACTGTGACAACAATCACCAACACTGGTTTGGTTGAAATACACCCTTAATTCAATGTGTTTGATGTGAAAATATTCTGGCTCCAGATCAGTGGGTGGGAATGAGGAGCACCTATCACTCATTAGACCATCAAATTAGCAAAATAAAATAACAAAAAAAAAAAAAAGCCTGAATATACCTACCTGCGATGGACCCACCTGATCATGATGTCATCCATCCACTGAGTGAGCGAGTACGGGTCGACCAGTCTGCTCTCACTGGTTAATGCGAACCTCCTCAAGCAAAACTGTCGGTCCTGAAGAGGGAGTGATCGTACATGTTCAGAAGAGCTGGTATTTTCTTCAGCCAGAGAAAAACAAAATGTATGTTAGCTAACAAACTCAGGGGAGTTTTGCCTCCACCTAAGCTCTGTGCACAAGAAAATATTATAATGATGGTAATTTGAATTATGTGAATTTTGCAAAAGTGTTTGGAATTATGCTCCACTAAAAACCAGTCAAAATCTTCTTTGCGAGCCCTTCTTCTTCTTGCTCTGGAGCCAAAACGTTTGGTCATAGTATCTTTGATATTTCAGGTGGAGTTTAATACAACCTAGCTAAATAACAAGGTCTGCAAAATACAGAACATCAGCAACTCTGAAAGTTCTTGTCTCAATAATCTGAAGTTGCTGAAGCAAGTCTAAGTATAAAAGTGTTTTTTAAAGTTGTTGTCTTTATCCTGTTCAGTTGACAGCTGTGTTTGATAAAATGATGAGCAGGGCAGCAGCAGCTTCCTGGGTTGTTTGACAGCAGGTTATTAGCGTGTTATGCAGTAAAATTGGCCTTTTTTTCTTCTTCTTCAAAGAAACACGGTTGGAGGGTGGATTGGTCAGTCGTCATGTCTGACAGAAACAGCTCCATTAATTGTTCTGGTTTGCAAATTGCTTTCACACACTTGATGGGGCCTTTGCTTTCTTTTAACCTTTGAATCCAGAGAAGGTTGAGCGAGCTGCATGTGAAGGTGAAGCTCTCCATTCACCTGTCAGTCTGTGCTTCATCACCCAGCTGTCATTATGAGCTGTCAGAAATGACCCGGAGGATGAATTCATAAATGCAGTGGAGTGTGAGAGTGAGAGTGTGGGCTCAGAGTCAGGGACACAGAGAGGAGCTCAGAGTAGGACGGGTACTTTGTTAAGGTAGTTTGGACACCTGGAGCAGCTCCACACATCATCACTCTATAGTAGAAAAAGCGCTCTGGATATCGTCCATATGTTTTTCAGTTGTCATAGCCTAGTTACCTTTTGGCAGAGAGTCATGAAAAAGATTGGTGACAGTTTGGGAGTAGCTGTTAACCTTACACCTGCTCTGTGCCTCCTGAACAGCTTAAAAGGAAATGAGAGAATAGACCAGAAGAAGGCCAAATGGCTCAAGGTTGCTCTCACTACAGCAAAGAGGATTATATTGAGACACTGGGCGGGAGGAAACAACCCAACTTACTCTGAATGGCTCACAGCCCTATCAGAATCTGCATCCTATGAGCGACTAATATATAAAATAAATGGTAAAATGGACACCTATGCAGAAATCTGGCAGCCTTTTCTAATGCAGATCAGGGAAACATAAGATAAGATTGGTTTGATGTACGCATAATTCAAATCTAGGCCTACAGTGCACTATGTTCGACTGGTTCGACTGGTGGGAAGAGGTTAGGATTAGGGGAGGGGAAAAAAAAAAAAAAGAAAGAGCTTCCTTCCAGATAAAGCACTTACCAAGGTATTTTGATGTATTTGCATGAGGGTAGATTTATTTACAAGCTAAGAGCATCTGTATACATGTATGTATATCTGTATAATTTTTGTTTGTTGGCTCATCTGTTTGCACTGTTGAATACCCATCTGTAAAATGCAGTCAACTGTTTTGTTGATATCTGTGAAGGAAATAAAAATCATAATTGGAAAAAAAAAAAAAAAGAAAAAGCGCTCTGGCTTCTTTGTATTTCTTTAAACCAACTGACCCTTCGCCAAACACTGCCCTCCTTAGTAACTGTTGCTAAGCCTGCCAAGCTTTCCATTCCTGCGTCGCACTGCACCGAGACATTTCCCCCACCCTGAATCTCGACCCCCCAGGTTCCTAGCCGCTCAGCTCAACAGCCAACCTCCCTTCCCCTCGACCCCGCTCATCCCATCCTTCCCGATTCCCCTTGCCGTTCCAAATAAAATACTTTCATGCCGAACTTATGATGTGGTCCTCTTAGTGAAAACAAACTTAAAAAGTGAACATGAAAATATACCTCTGATTGTGAAAATGAACCCAAACTGCTGCTGCACTTGCACCACGACTGCATGAAAAAACTGCCAGTCACAACCCGGCGAGCTGTACACAATCATGTCAGTCACAGTTTGAATGTAGTCAAACATATTTATTTCCCGGCTGACCCAAATCACATCACTATACTGCTGTTTTCACATGAAAACCTTGTATGTACATCTCCTAAATGCCAACTGTTCTGGGAGCTTTAAGCTTTATGTTATAATCCTCATGATATTTTATATTAAACCTCATGTTTGATACTATTTATGGCCATTATAGCCACTCAGAGGTATGTGCTTGTATAATATCCTCTGTGTGTTGTAGCATAGCCCTCACTTTAAGGAAAATATTCATAATTTTGATGATTAGATGATGAGCATGCATTTCTTAGATTAAAATTTAAATACACTTTTTAAAGGTTTTACATGTCAAAGAATGTTCTTGCAAGGTTTCTATGTAGCTGCTGTTATTTCAAATGAAATGCTGCTACGTAATCTTTTAGTACATATAGATTAAGTCATCATATAAGATCTGTGGGTATTCCTGTGACATCTGCTTGTCTGTTTAAATATTTGTGAATACATATTTGCGTGTTGTGTGTGTGTGTGTGTGCGCACATGTGCAGGCATGTCTCTTCCTTGCCAGGTCAACGGCGGATTGCGTAACAGCTGCTGGTGGCTGTGGTCTGCACTACAATGTGTTACATAAGACAATTTGATGTTCAGAGTTATAATCCGGCCTGTGCTGCCTGAGCGCTCCCCATCTGGGATTTCCAGCCTGTCCTCGTCCTGAGCTCCGCTCCGCTCTGCTCTCGCCTCCCCCTTCGCACAGACACCAACTCCACATGTAAAGACAGGTCAGGATGTCCCCTTTGACCAGCGCTTTGATCCATGACAGGGTGTCTCACAAACTGCTGAGTCTCTGATGTTTTCATCACGAAAACTGCACACAGGAAAGTACATTATCATGAGTTAAATGAGCCCATTTGTTTTAATAACAATATAACCATCGCTCTGGCAGCAATTCTGGACAAACTTTTAAATTTTATCCTCACTTTTAGTAAAGCTCTATAAACATAAAAGTTGAAGAACATTTTTAAATCTATCTAGCACATTTATATTGGTGTAATAAAGATAGAAGCAGCCAAAAGGGAGTTAGGATTTTAAGGAAAATTTATGCTTTCTCTATGCAGCAGGTCTTCCCTTCACAATGCTCCATTTTTCATCAAACTCTCTCCTTTGTGTTGTGGGTGTGAAGGAATGACTCAAGGACAACTGCTGTCTTGCCAACCAGGGGATTTATTCTGTGTAACACATAATATCAGTTCAGGACCTTCTCATGAGCAGGGTTCTGCACACACGCCTCCTCCCACTGACTGCGTGACTCATGTGCCACTAGTTTTAACACATTCAATACATTCAAAACATGTCAATCTAGTCTAAAGTTACAATTACAATAACCCTCGAAATTGTCCAATCCAGCAGATAATTTTTTTGTATTTTCTTAAAGGAGAAATCTGTAATATATTTACTGTAATAAAAAATCTATTCTGGCTGGGAATAGCTTCTGAGTCTGTTTCACATTAATCAGAGTTCAAATTAATGCCGAATAATTGGTGAATGAGTAAGTGTTTGTTTATGAGTCATAAGAAATCATTAATAATCTTGTAGAAGGTGTAGATGTTTATAACTGTTAAATTGAGCAAAGTGTTAATGGAGTTTGGCAGCAGTGAGACAGGCAGCCACCTAACCAGAAGTCCAGAGTGTGTTATTTCAGAGCAGTCAGCTTTTGTTTTCAGGATATTAGACTGAACTTTACATTGACAGACAACTGACAGTTATAAACAGCTGATCAGCTTACAGTGGAGGACTCACTGTTGCTTGTTATTGTCCATTTATGAGGCTGTGTGCATCCTGTGCTCCTGCAGCCTGCCTGTCTCTGCTGTGTCTGAGAAGGAGGTGGCGGGGGGAAACCACTCGCTTCAACCATAGATTAATATACAGTTAGGGTTGCCACCTTCCAGAAATGAAAATAAGGGACGCCCACCACGGGGGTGGGGGGTGATCAAGAAAGCAATATCTTTCTTCATACTTCATAAGTCATACTTAAAGCTTGAAATGCTTTATTACCAATGAACACATTCTTTATTGTCCAATATTGTTGCATATAAAGTGCTGTTAATTAGGCTACATAAAGCCGTAATTACATGCATCCCTATTTAACATACAATGAGGATATGCACACAACTTTGTTATTGCACAATCAGTTAACCTAGTTAATGAGATACTGTATGATCTACCACATGACAGTAGCACTAGCACCTAAAGGAGATCTGTTTGTGTGGCGTGTGCAACAATGAACTTTTAAAATATAAACTAAATAAATTGAGAACTTAATGTAACTTTTAAAGTGCATAACTGTTCTTGCTGTAGGGACTCTCTTTGTGAACCCTGGGGACATTTTTACTTAAAGAGGAAAAAACAAACAAAAAACAACAACAAAAAAACAAAAAACAAAAACAAAAACAAAAACAAAAACACTTATAAACTTGAAAGGAAGTCAGGTCATCCAAACAGTTAAACCAAACTAATATAAGAATTTATGTAATGATCACTGAACACTGTATTCCTCAAAAATGTAAACATTTTGACAGAATACACAAAAAGCTCTACAAACATTTTTAATCTAGGAAATGTATATATATTTTAAAAAAATAAACGTTTTCTCTTAACAATATTTATTTATTTATTTATTAACTGTTAATCCATTAGTATGATTTGTTCTTTAAATGGTCATATATAATATTTATATTACTACCGTAGTATATTAAATAAATGATCATTCATTCGACTTTAAAAACTCAGTATCCTAAACAATCAATCAAACCACAATAGTCTACTAAAATAGGCTCTGCCCATGCACTGACATCTTCTGGCAAAAGCACAACAGATAGGAAACTGAATCAATCATGACATCATGTCCCATACAGTCACAGGAGATGATTGGGGTATGAAGAACTGTGACACTGACGCTTGGCTCTTCTGCGTTCTTACGTTCTTACGCAGAGGATGTGCCTCTTCCCACTCACGTCTGTACTTTTGCAGGTGTTTTCACTTTTGAGGACGTGGTGGAGGTTCGGGTGTAGTGGACATTTTTAAAAGGCGCGGGTGTTGTGAGCAGCGCCGGTGTGTGGTGTCTGTCTCTAGGCAACCGTGACAGCAACACACGCAGGCAGCAGGTACAAGCTGTGTCCCAATTCAGGGTCTGCATCCTTCGAAGGACGCGGACTCCCCGTTAACCAAATGGGACGGTCTAGCCTTCGGAGTATTTCCTGGTCGCGTCATCGCCGTTCCCCCACGTCACCATTACTGCTGGCCCAGCCCGCGAAAGACAATGAACAGAGGAGAGAGACAGAAAGAAAGAAGAGAAAGAAAGAAAGAAAGAAAGAAAAGAAATTATTTATCTATCTATTTATTTATTTATTTATTTACTCACTCCAAACGTTTTATTAGACTTTAGAATTTACAGTCTGTAAAAATAAAATACATTTTATTTTAAATCAACATAAAATAATATAAATTTATTGGGTTTTTTTATGTACATTATATGAAGCAACCTCTGAACCTCAAACATTTGAAAGTGAAGTTTTTATAGCATCAAGCTAACCATTACTCAGCATTAATAGTCACATATTTTAACTGAATTTTGGGGTTTTGGTTTAACATATATGCCGTTGGATGTTCAATGGATGGGTGTGAGTAAAAACCAAATATTTTATAATGTGAAATCTGAATACTTATACGTTGAATCCCCACTAGATGCCGCCGTCGCCATTTCAGTTCACATTTTTTTTGACTGCGCAGCAGCAGCACGCAAAGCATCTTGGGATACGGGAGCCCGCGAAGGATAGTAGCGGTGCATCCTCCGAAGCGGCACCCAACAGCTGAGAAGGAGGACACATTTGAAGCGCGAATTTGAAGGATCCTTCGAATTTGGATGAACTGGGACAGGCCTTCGCGCAGTGTTGTGACGTAACTGGCCTTCAAATGCGGCCTTCGAAGGATGCAGACCCTGAATTGGGACACAGCTACAGACACGGAGCTGGGGGTCCTGTGTAGATCCCGCCACGACAATTTTGCTGGCCTTAGTATTTCCTGTGTTTTATTTTGTTCATTATTGTTAGATTTAGTGTTGATGTGTGTGTGACAGACATGTGTATTGGACATTTATGAAAATACGGAACAAATCGCGTCCCGTATTGGTTCAATACGGGATGCAACATTTAATTGTCAATTAAAGGACGATTCCGTATTTTACGGGACGGGTGGCAACCTTATATACAGTCTATGGCTCCAACTCACTATTTGGACTGCTGTACTCATTTTTGCACACACAGTTGCTACATATTGCTCCTTTAGTTAACAAACAAAGTATGAATGTGAAAATATACACTACATGTATTTAAAAAAAAAAATGAAATAATCAATAATAAAAAATAAAAAGTAGTTCTCATGTTGGAGTGTAGAGTTGCACAGCCTGAGGAAAGAGGTAAAATTTTACAAAATTGTAATATATCCAATACTCTTGGATATATTACAGCTTAGAAAGATGAGAACTGACAACATTCTCATCAGTGCCAATTAGCAAATGTTAGCATGTTAACACCCAGAGAACCATCTTTCAAAGAAGTAAAAGGTTCCCTCAGGCTGTTGTTGTCTGTGTGCTGTCTGTATCCAATGTGGGCTAAAGAGTCATGAATATATATAAAATGAGCAACAAACAAACTGATTTGCAGCTGCAGATTTTGCTGAAATAAACATCTGCAAGTACTCAGCTGATCAGACATGTTCAGTGCTGCAAGTCCCACTGACAAACTGTCAAACTTCCTGTACTGTTGGAAAGTACCGCCCCCCAAGCAGGGCTTTTTTTTGGGGGGGGGGGGGGTAATATCCCTGGAACTTAAATTAGACCTTGATACCTGCGATGGACACAGTTCCTCCAAAGGTTCCTAGTCCCTGAAAGTTTCTATGGCAGAATCACGGCTGTACAGTCGACTGTTGCTCTTATGTTGCATTTCGTAGCACTTTTGCCTAAGCTGTTTTATATTTTGCCTCTTATTCACACACACATTGCTAGCAGCAGGCTACAAGCCTGCTTAGAAAGCTAACAATCCTGGGGGCTGTAGATGGGTTTGGATCCAGCTCTGTGAGCTGATTGTCATGGATCAAATCTGTTTGCCTCGTGTCTACAGATATAGCGATGGTGCATTCAGCAAATCAGTTTGACATATCTTGTTTTTGTACAGAAAGAAAGTCAATCCATGTGTCTACATCACCTGTGCCACCACACCTGTCTCTATCTGTGAGTCCTCCACCTGTGCCTTGTTGGCAGATATATTTTACTTTTAGTAAGCGCGGCTCAGTATTTCCATTTTAAGACGAACAACATGATCATCCGTCAGCCCTGACTCCTCCTGACTATTGTGACGGCCCGTTCAGGATGGGAGCGTGTTAACATAATGCTGTGTGAGTGAGTGTTCTGTTGGAGTGACAAACCCAAAAGTCCCAGCAGGTAAAATAAGCCCAATAAAAATAAACCCAAATATACTGCAGGTGTCTCCTGGGAGGTGTCTGATCCGAGAGATGAAGAGGATGTCACAGTGAATATCCACCAACAGCATCTGAAGATCGCTTCTGACAATCAGCCAGCCTGCTGCTGCTGCATACCGTGGGAGGCTGTGTGTGTGAGTGTGTGTGTCACCTGCAGCCGTGTGAACTCACCAGGGTGTTTAGGTTACTGACAGAAAAGATGAAGGTGTTTTGAAACCTGGCTCTCCTATACACACACGCACATGTACACATGCACACGTACACACGCGTGTGCAGCTCTGCATGCTGAGTGGGACCTTCCTGCAGGCCACAGACTGAGTCACATCATGTAAACAAAGTGTTGGATGTGTTGTCTCATTTGGGCTCATTTCAAATCCAGAAATCAATTCTACCTTTGTGCAACAAAATATAATAGTGGCAACATTTTCTATGAAGGTCACGTCTATAATGAATTACAAGCACATTCATAAGCATTCATGCCAATCTTCCTGATTTTCTGGTTGACTTTTTCGTTACCGTCCCCTGATTTCCTCCTGACACTGGTGGACTCAGAGTGGGGGCAGGCTGCCGCCAGATAACCTGGAAGTGCAGATGCAGTCCTTCAGCAGTTGGATACACTCTGCAGAAATACAGACGAACCAACAGCTTGGAAGACAAACCAAGATCTGGGTGTCTAAGGGTTTCTTCAGCAAGAAATGACCGCATCCTGATCTGCGTGTGCAGGGAAAACCGCCCAATGACATCACAGGAGCTTCAGCAGCAGTGGTCAAACCAAACTGGTGTCCAGTGTTCCACCTGCACTGTACGTGGCCAACTTTTAGATCATGGCTTAAGGTCCTACAAGGCTGTCAAGAAGCCCCTGATCAAAGAGAGACAGAGGTTAGCCCGGTGTCGTTGGGCCCAAGCACACAAGAACTGGACAGCCAGGAATTGGAAGAAGATTCTGTGGTCAGATGAGTCCAGTTTCCAGCTTCATCTTCCTCCTGCTAATGTGAGGGTACGCAGAAGGCCAGGCGAAGCATTATCTCCAACATGTACAGTACCTACTGTCAAACATGGTGGAGGCAGTATCATGGTTTGGGGATGCATGAGTGCTGCTGGTGTTGGTCATCTCACTGTCTGTGATGACACATTGAACTCTGCCAAGTATTGTGCCATTCTCGAAACCCACATGCTCCCTTCTGCACGTGCACTGTTCCATCGAGGTCAAAACTGGATGTTTCAACAAGATAATGCCCCTTGCCACACATCCAGGGCCAGTAGAACTTGTCTGCAGGTGCACAGTATCCAGGTCTTAGAGTAGCCAGCTCAATCCCCGGACATGAGCCCCATTGAAAATCTGTGGTGGATTATCAATAGGTCTGTTTCAAAGTGTAAACCAAAGAATTGAGAAGAATTAAAAGCAGTAATTCAAGAAGAATGGGACAAGATTACCCCTCAACAGTGTGAAAGGCTCGTGGGGAACATGCCAGCCAGGATTAGAGCTCTACTGCGTGCTAATGGCAGGACTACTAAATATTAATGTGATGATGTGATGGTTTATTTATTTTTTGTTCAGTTTTGAACACATTCTCTGTTATTTGTTGACTTTGATACCGACAATGTTGAAAACTGACATATTGAAACTGTCAAAAATTTAGTTTGGTTAGTTTCTTGTGAACAATAATCAAAAAAAAAAAAAAAAAAAAAAAAAAAATTCATTTGTATTTGTTTGTGTCTGTCTAATGCAGCCACACCTTTTGAAACACAAAAAAGATTTTTCCACAAATATTTCATGATCATATTTGAGATTGTGTAAAATTTTAAGGGTGTCCAAAAACTTTTTTCCACCACTGTATAATAAAGTGCCCTAGGATGGCCCATCAGTGTAAAAAACATAAAGTACGCTGCCGTTCCCGACCCAGTGGACTACACATGATAAAGAGGCCTCTTGAGTGTTCCTCTGGTGAAGAAAACATGGGCCCTAGAGTGGCCCAGTGTCCATCACAACATGCTAAAGTGCCCTCAAGGATGATGTTTAGTGGAAGACAATATAATAAAGCACTTTCTGGGGTGCTGTTACAGTGGACTAAACATGGCAAAGTGCCCTCTTGAGTGCTCTTCCAGTGGAGAAAATGTACTGTAGTGCCCTCTAGAGTGGCCCATTGTCCAAGACAACATGCTAAAGTGCCCTCAAGGGTGCCATTCCAGTGGCGACTTCGAGCACGCTGGCGTCCCACTGCATACAGCCAGTGCCCTGTTTTATTTTTTTCCCCCTGCCCCTCAGGCAGTCCACCACTGCCTCCTGGGATCAATATTCTCCCAGATCTTTCAATTTTTTACTTGGACAACAATACAGCTGCACCAGATATCATTTTGTGATGCAGAAGAGAGCTGCTTACACTTCTGTATGGCTGTTTCCTCTCCTTACTGCATTCATCGCTAACACTCCGTCCTCCTCTGTCTCCTCAGTGAGTGACAGTCATGTCCAGAAGGGAACACTTGATTTGTGAGACTTGTGCACATTATTAGAGTCATGGTTTGCATTAAAATGATCACTCTGGTAAGATATTTTGCGGGTCTGAGCTTTCCTTCTAGGCACGACCATGAATTAGAGACGGAGAGAGAAGTGGAGTAGAGAAAGAAAGAAAATTTCAGACATCCTGGAAAGAAGAATGTCCATTTCATACAGAACGTTTTAAGGGAGCACATTTTTTCTAAAAGCTGCTTAACTAACATAACCTTTAGAAAAAATGGTAAATTATTCATTTTCTGTGTCATTCTAATCTAATTTGAAACTGGCTAAAGTGTTAGTTACAGGTCAACTGCAGGCATCTGTTTGCCTAAAAATGTGTAACTATTAATTTGTGATTTTTGTTCTTTTAAAAGTCACAAGAATGCAGGAAACAAACCCAGCAAGGACCCAACATCATTTCAACATTTATATTTTGGGCTAAATCTGGTCAGTCCATTGTGGCCTTTATTTAGCCCAAAAAGAGGTGCTGAAAATTGGGCCATGTCTTTGTCTTTGATTGGCCAAAAATGAGAACACATGCTAAAATGCGTGCTGCGTTTGGTCGGCCCAATTTGGTCCAAACGTATAGGCATTGAAATTTGAACTGTTTAGTTCGGCCAATTTTTTAAACATCGGTTGCGGACTGAATTTAGCCCTAATACAGCCATGAAAATCACATTGTGGCAAGTGGGGAACAATATTTTGGTGAAAATGTGTGTTGTGTTGTGCACAGTACACACAAAAACCCAAAAGCAACTGTAAGAGAAGTGCCTTAAGACTTTAAGTTATTAAACCCTCTTGAAGGTGAAGTTAATTTAATTTATACTGGACATGTATAAAAGTATGTTCATAGGATATTATAATGCATTTATAAAACTATAAATGTTTATAATCATGCATGACAACTTATAACAATATATGACACTAAGATGTAAAAGTAAATAACTCAAATACGATCACCTTTTGTCCTTTTTTCATAAAGTAAAAGGTGGAAAACTGAAATTTGTAAAAAATGATGATAACCATAATATATGTAATATGTGGAATATTGAGTAGAATATGAGAGAAGAACAAGAGATTAGATTAGAGCATACAGCTCCATGGCGTGACTTCTCAGATTGGTTGAAATTCTCAGCAACCCATCTGGATTAGGACGGGAACAACCCTCTGATGTATTTTATTAAAACACTGGATAGGGTCACATCTGGATAAAGTCTCAAACAGTTGTACTACTGCCGGCACCCTGTGAACATGTTGCATGTTGTAAACTGTGAGCTGGAAGAGACACAGTGCGATCTGGACTAACCAATGAGAAAACAGGACAATCAGCATGGCTGCTGCTAGCAGGGCAAAAATACATTTAACGGTATAAATATGAATGGACTGAAACCCCACCTCAAACCCCTTCCACACTGCCAAATTGTTTTCACATTTTTACTGGATACATTGTTGTAAAAATGTATAATTTGCCATAAAAAATCTGGTTATCATCTCCTTAAAGTCTCTTTTCTTGTATTCTTCTAATTCCTCACGGTCATTTTTCCTCTTACCGTGTTCCAACCCTGGACAGTTTCAGTGTTAAAGAGCACAGCCTCCTATATGACCTCCTCCTCCTGGATGTCAACCCACCAAACTGCTCAAGGAGGTATTGCTAAGTTATTTCACATTTTTTTAAAGAATGCTCCGGCCTCTGGTTCTTTCCCAGACAGTTTCAAGTATGCCATTATTCACCCATTGCTAAAGACACCAAATGTGGACTCCCTGACCTTAAGTAGCTATAGAGCAATCTCCAAATTGTTTTTTAATAAGCTTCTGGAGACAGTAATTTCATCTCAATTGATATCTTTTATGAATGATAATCGTTCTTTAAACTGTTGCCATTCTGATTTTAGAGCACTCCATGGTACAGAGGCAGCACTTGTGAAGGTTACTAATGACCTGCTGCTGACTGCAGACACAGGTGACTACTTGATTTTAAGTGCTGCCTTTGTCAGTCATCACTTAGAGACTTGGGTAGGAATCAAAGGCATAGCGTACTATGCTCATTCCTCTCCAACAGCGCTCTTCTCTCGTTCTGGTTGCCTTTACTTCCTCGACAGCTCAGTTGAGTTGTGGCGCCCTTCAAGGCTCTGTTTTTGGCACCTTTTGGCACCTTTCCTATTTCCATATACGTGCTGCCTCTTGGTCAGGTTTTTCAAAATCCTGATTGTGCTTTAACCCTTTTATACTAATGGAATTCATTCATACATTCCATAAAAATCCACAGATCCTAGCAGCCTAACAAATCTCCAGGGTTCCTGTGGATCCTTGAAAAGTCTTAAAAGGCACTGAATTAGTTCAATCAGACAACTCACATTTAAGAGTGTTTATTGCAGCAGCAGAACATAGTTAGAGTTTGGTGTCTATTCTCCAATCTCATCACTCCTCACAGATTATGTTTACATAGAGATATTGAGGAGTGATGAACACATATCTTGGACCCCCTGTTGGAGCCTGCAGGTGGATGTTGTGGTGGTGGTGGAGCTAAAAGAACAGGCAGTGACACTGATGCAGGGCAGCGATGGCACTGACAGGCAGAGGAAGAGATGGGAGGTTTTAGTGGTTTCTATAGACCACCAGATTGGAAGGGTGCGTTTGGTTTGTACTACAGAGAGTGAGGCATGTCATGTGTGATTGCAGTGCAGCTCAAGTTGACTGCCTGAACTAGCTTGCAGGCGTTGCTACATTTAATGTAAAAATAAAGCCTTAATTGGTATTAAAATGTAATTAATCAACCTTTCAAAGGTCTTAAAAATGTAAAGACATGGGAAGTAGTATTTTATTCGCTGTTTTTTCTGAAAATCTATTTTTTAAACAATTAAACGCCTCCTGCATTAGTGTCATGCAGCTCATGACAACGGAACCAACAACCCTCATTCTGTCTTCAGCCTGGATGCTCAGTGCAGGTGCACCGTCTGCTTGGTAGCGAACAATGTGCACATGGTTACATGGGGAAGTGTAAATTCATTGAGAACTGACTATTTAATCAGGAGTTCAAGGCATGATTGAAACTGGTACCTGGAATTGTACATGAGTGTTTTGTGTCATAAGTGTTTCAAACTTGGCACGATGTGTTTAAAGGCAGTAGGGTCCCATGTGAAGAGCGAAAACCACAATCTCATTTCACAATTCTGTTTGACTACCCTCGTCTCCACCACGCCTACACCCCCTTCTCGGATACCAGCACCAGAGCAACCAGCAACGGATCACTGGAAGACACTGGGGTGTATGCCTACACTGAAAGCAGAGGTATTGTGGCGTCTGAACACAGTGATAAAGCAGCAGTCATGCAAGTCAAATGAGGAACCAGGAAACTTATTACGTGGAATATTCCCAGACTTCAAAATTGCCCACGTTTTTATTAAATTGTCCCTAAAACAAATTAACTGATGTTTTTTTTCTTCAGTTTTGGTTATTGTAAATTTCTTACATATCACCTTCAATTTTAAAAAAAAAGTCTAAAAAACTGTTAAATCTAATTTGCCTTAAGCTGTGGGAACCCTGATCTCACAACTTGCCTCTCTGATATTAAATCCTGGATGGCCCCAAAATTCCTTAAAATTAACAATGTTAAATCTGAGGTCATTCTGTTTTTATAATTATTATTATTATTGTTATTATCATTCACACACTATATATAGATATAGAGATGATAGATTTGTAGATTAAAGGTTATATCATTATATTTTACATTGAGATCCTCTGGCAAAGGGCTGAGAACTAAAGGGGAGCATTTGCAGTCAGGGCCCCGAGACTCTGGAACAATCTGCCCGAGGAAATCAGGTCAGCTGAGTCAGTGATCTCTTTCAAATCCTTTCTTAAAACACACTTTTATCGGAGAGCTTTTCCTGATTTCACTTGAGTTTTAACTAGTTTTGAACTGGCTACATGCTATTTCATTTTTTGCCTTTGTGAACTACTTCATGGAATATATAAAGATTATCATTATTATTTTATTACTATTATTATCATTATATGAAACAATAAAACAAGAAAAAAGCCATATGAGGAACTGAGGCATTATGAATGTGCGCACTCAAATGCAAGTTTACCTTGCCCTGATTAAATGAAAGAGCCCAGCTAATTTTTTCAAGTGTAACTCAAACTACAGTAATGGCAAATAAAAGACAATATTTCAGTATATTGGTACGGACAACCAGTGTCTTGAAGGGACACAAGTGTAGTGGGTTTTTGTTGTTGTTGTTGTTGTTGTTGTTTTTTCTCTGTGTTCTACATATGCCATTTGGTTTGAAAAAGTCCAGAGACTGCTCTCATCAACTGGAGGTCAGAGCTTATCCATCATTTCACACTATTTAATACAACATAAGCTTGAAGTGTTGATCATCTCTTCACAGATTTTCAACACAGACTCATATTATTTTTCCATTCAGATTACAAAGCTCCTTAGTCTGCCATTTTTAGAGCCTTCCAGCCTCCCGCTGTGCCGGCTTGGCTCCCTGCACGCCCGTCGTCTTACCATGGATTAAAAAGTCTCTGCCATGGTGAAGTCATCAACAGATCCAACAGCTCCAATCAACAGATGTTAGGAAACATGAAGCACAGGTCACAGGTCAAGTCCGACATGTTGTGTGTGGTCAGTCATGTCTGACATCAGCCATGTGTTGATGAGGGTTTTAACTGACACATGATGATGCATGAACAACACTGGTTCAAGTTACAATCATTAAAAAGTTTGTGACTGAATTCCAGTAATTATGATGTATTCTGAGAGAAAATGGGCTAGGGTCAGTGGCCTGGCTCTGGGGATGGCAGCAACTTAAATTCAGACTGAGATATATCAGCAATATTGGATGGAATGTCACGGAAGTTGGTGATGACATTCATGGTCCCCAGAGGTTGCATCCTAGGGCCTTTAGCAAATCAAAAAACGTATCAGCAATTACAGTATAGATTGGTACAAAAGGCGTTGCAGCCCTGCAGGACTCGCTGAGCTACAGAGATTTAAAAGGCGCCCAGCAGTACGTCAGAGGAGAGTCGTTTACTTCTCTCCTTCTCGAGTGGAGTAGGAGTCGCTTCCTGCACATATACAGCACCACGATGTATAAGAAGCCCTTTCGGTAACAATTGCTCTTTGACTAGTTAGAATTCCAAGCCAATATATCCGTAATGTCATTTTGACACGTAGCAATTCCATTTTAAGTTTGTGCAAAGCAACAATAAATGTATGTTCTGAGTTTGTTAGACCAGAAAATGTTATTAACAACACAGCCAAATTTGAATTGAAAAAGAATATAAAAGTGTCAAAATCACGAAAAAATGGTCAGTTTTCTCTACTCTGAAACGCTGGGGCCGTGTCCACTCCGCTGTCTCAGTGTCAAACACCACTGCAGCATGAAAACAACCTGAAACATGGACACATGGACATGGACGCTCCAGAGACACTCGAATTCCTTTTTTTTTTTTGTGAAAATGTTTTTCTTTAGGCTTTATATATGTATACAAATATACATATATATAAGATACAGTGCTTAACAAATTTATTAGATCACCACCCAATGTAAGATTTATGCCAAGTTTGAACTCTTCGGTCATCATCGTGTTTATGTCCACAGAAAAGCTGTTTTGATGCCAGATGCATTGTACCCACAGCGAAACACGGTGGAGATTCTAGTCTGTGGGAACAGCTAGAAACTATTTGGAACTCAATAACAGAAGAGACTGTCGAAAAGTAAATAACAACAATGCCAGCAAGAATGCAAACTGTTATCAAGGCCAAAGGAGGCCGTACAAAATATGAAGTTTTTTTTGAAGTTATTATGTGTGAAAAAGGACTATTTATTTCTTTCAATTTGTTATTTGCCAAATAAATAACAATAACATTTTTTAGTTTTAAACAGGTTTTTGAAAGATTTCTAAAATATCTATGTTTTCTCGTTTTTATGACGAGTGGTCTAATAAATTTAAGCACACGTACATGTCATTTATGAAATGCTTTGGTTTGCTTTAATTTCTAAACTTACTCTGTGCAACAGCCTTGTCCCAGACAAGAATTCAAAACTTCAAAAATGTCTTAAAAGCTTTTAAAGTATAAAACTAACAAAACCTACTGATAACATAGGTGTAAAAGTGTTATTATGATCATCTTTGTTTTAAAATCCATTTTTTGTCCCTTTAAAGTCATGTCCCTGACTTCCGTCATGATTTAATCAGGCATAAAAAGGGTCACCTATACCCTAAGAACCCCTGTCTAACTTCCAGATTTAAAAAAGGCAGGAATACTGCTCAGGCACTAGTAAACTTTCTATTTTTAGACAAATTCATTCTATGATATTGCTATCAGATGTGTCTTAACCATAACATGTCAACTCTGTAGCCCTTCTAAATCAAAGCTAAATAAGAATTATGATTTAAAACATTTCCATCTCAGAAAAGCAGAATGAGTGGTATGTTTTAAGTGTACATGGAGGAACTACAACTCTAATTTCTCTATGTGACCCTGTGTTGTGTAATGGTAATAAATGACCTAATAGAATCACAGATATCTTAAAATAAATTATGACAATTCAAAGTCAAACTATCAGTATGTCAGCTTGGAATTGTAACTAGCAAGAATGTAACCCTCATAATTTCTAAAATTGTATCTGAGACATGTAAAACACATTTATGGAAAATTATATTGTACTACTTATTATATTTTGGAGATCTACAATTATTTTTGTAACTGGTCATAATTAGATGTTTAGATATTAAAAAAAGGGATTTCTGCTTGTAGATATCTCCAATATACACATCCAAAATGAATGGGGTGACATGAATGGTGATATGAAATAATTATGCTAATTAGGATGGCATGTCTGTAATGAATATGCTAATTAGACCATAAAAAAGACTGAACGCTGAGCTGTTCTGTCCTCAGGAAACAAACTGTGCGATAGACACAGACTGCTTCTTCCTCTGTGTATGTGTGAACGCGGTGTGAGCACAGCTTCGCAGAGCTGCCAACATCTCTTAAGCTGTGTCCCAATTCCATTCTACTGTACATACAGATTTAAAGCAGGCTTTAAGTCTGGAGTGTGTTCATTCTGGAACAGTGACCAGAAAAGGATACGCAAAACAGTCAGTACGCAGCGTGAAAAGCCTTTGATTTCTGAGTGTGCTGTTGATGAACACTTTTCTCACAAAATGAGACGTATAAAGGAAATGAAGGAGCTGCTCACAGCGACAAAAGGATCAAACTAATTGTGGATGGTGGTGAAACAGTCCGAGGAACATGAGAAAAACCAAAAATAGCTCATTCATTATTGAAAGAACATTTTGCCGTCTCTTTGTTAACTTTAATTGGCAGTGGCTTTTTATTCTGGCTCTACACGTTTCTCCACGCTGCTTCTCTGATGTCCGACCTCCCTCTCGCTCCTCTCCTGATATTTTTACATTTAATGCGGTTAATTAAGGGTTTATTTCAACCAAACCAGAGCTGCTGACTGCTGGAACAGTGAAAAGACTGACGATGATGAGTTTTATTTTGTTTCTGTCGAGTCTGAATGAAGATGACGATGATAAAGTTTCTGTAAATACAGTCTGGTGGCTTTGGCAAGAGCAATAAATAGCACCTTATTCTTAAACAAAAAGGTCTGTCTGTATGGATTCTTTCCATAATGTTGTCAACAACTGAGAATAACAATCTTAGCCAAAAAGACAGAGAAGAAGAACTTTTAGTGGACGTACTCAGATCACAATTGCCAGGACAGATTACACTGCAGTCCATTTCACAGCTGCCAGCTGCAGAGATGTCCCTCAATACTAATAATTTCACCTTGAAACCTCAAAAACAGGGAGGATTTCAATCAAAATGTTGAGTTTCTGCAGCATTTCCTGCATTTTGGTGTCTTTTAAAGAATGTAAAAAACATTGAAACAGCATTTTTAGGTTAAATACTTTTAATTTTACTTTTAGTTTTTGGGAAACAAACAGAATTAGTCATCCCTTTGACGTGAACTTGTGTAAATTAAACTTAAACTAATATTCACCAGTTTTCATTCATTCATTTTTTTTTTTTTTTTTCCCCGCCCCTACAGTGTAAACCCAAATAAGTTAGTAATTCTTAATCGCTTGCCACAGTTTTTGAGTTGATAAACTTAAAAGCTGGAGGTTATCAGAGCTTAAATATATTAGAAGTCTTTGATTACAGATAAATTAAAATATTTGAATGAGCTAACTCAAATATTTTAAGTAATTCAACTCAGAAATTTCATTTACACCTCTCATTGCAAAAAAAAGTTGAAAAAAACTAATTAATTCTATAGATTTGAGTTTTGAAGTTTTGAAAAAGTTTAATAATTTTTAATAATATTTTGTTGAGATAATTTAATTTTCAAGCATCCAAATAAAGACAAATCAGGTCTGTAGTTGACTGTCAACAATTTGTAAAATATGACTTTTGGGTGGTTTCTGAAACTCACAAGATTTAATTTTATCTAAAGAAGAAAAGTCAGTTCTCCCAACAAAACTTTTAGTTTATTTAAAAACTTTCAAAGTTTCAAAGCTTTCTATAAGTTTTGAGAGTTTGAGTTTGATTCAAGACTTGAAAATCTGGTGAAGGCAACTGCCTTTCTCAACTATTTTTTACAAGACAGAATTGATTTATTTTTGCTACTTACTACAATAATTAATGTGAGCATTTGGTTTTATGGTGTAAAAGAAAATTGACATGATAGATTTTACAGAATGCATGCCTCTTTCCTTTTAAACTTTCCCTAAGAAATGGGAAATCTTCTTCCCAGAGTCCTATTTAGTCCAGCTGTGTTGTTGTCCATGTGGAAACAGCAGAACTTTGGAGTCATAAAGCTTCTACACACTGGGCAGTGTGGGTACAGGAAAAGGAAAAGGGTAATGAAAATCTTGAGTCTTTGGGAAAATTGGGAGGGTTGTGGGAATGGGTGCAATCAGCATTCACTCCTGGGTCAAATGACTGCAGTAGTCACTGGTATTTAGGAACTCCAGCTCTCACCTACATTGATGGAAACATGACACCTGGTGGACACGCTAATTTCGCTCATTTTCTTGTCACCAATCTTGCTAATTTTTCATCCACATGTGCTACTTGTCTTGACTTGGTTTGACTCACAGGGGAGTTTGCACCTGTTTGAAGGTGTGTGTTTACTGATGAAGTGCTAGCCCTTAGCTTAACGTCTGAATGGTGGATAAACATTTCATTTACTGTGAATTCTTAGCAATAAAAGTCCCCCATTCAGCTGAAGGTGTACACGCAACAGTAAAATAAGCAGATATCTGAAAGTACAAACAGGAGACACAGGAGAGAAACTAAACCTCAAACCAAAGAGATTCAGTTAGAAGCTACAAAGGTACTCAGAGCTGAACAGATACTTTTAAAGACCTCTTTCTCTCTGCTCTCCTACACACATGAGTTGACTCTGAGCTTTCCGGCACACATCAGAAAAACACATCTATTGGCAACAGGAAAAGGGTCAATTAACAATTTTTAGTGTGTTTAGCCGTGCTAAAAAACTGCACATATGCACTGATTTTGGTGTGAAAACTGTATTCGACACAAAAACTTAAGAAAACAAGACGCAGGTTGAAAAAACCAAAGTTACCCTTTAAGTCGTGGATTGATTGATGTCTGATGGGAAGTACTATAACATTTCCTCTTAGTATTAAACAAATTAGCATGCTGATTTCTTTTATACTAACTGCAAAAAGCAGTATACATAAAGATAATTGTATTTTACATGCTGTATAGTTAGAATGGTGTGGGGAATTAAGACACAGCTTGTGTCTTGTTCATATTTTTCAGTGGTTTGATGGTTGGACAGGCTCTTTTTGGAGTGCACATAATTTAAAAAATGGGTTGTTGTTGTTGTTCAGCTCTGGAGACTGACTTTTGTAGTGGCTGAACTTTTATTGTGTGAGAGGATCAATACAGTTTTGTTCACTCAGAAAAAGTGTTTGGATTGGTTTGGATTAAGAATAAGTCTTCCTTTCATGCTGCTGTGTTAAAACCTCTTTCACTCCTCCAGTCCCTACCATACCATTTTTGTCTTTTCAGGGTGGACAGGAGATCTTTAAGGGGAGACAGCAGGTCAACAATATATGACACATAGAAGTGATATATATCATCTGAAAGCTGGGGAGATGAAGATTAATTTGAGATGCAGCTCAGCACTCTGTGTCAAGTTAATCTAACCATAAATATGTAATTAACATTGTGCTTTCTTTAGACAATTCACATTTAAAAAGTTTAGAGAGTCTAAAGACTTAGAACATTATGATGGTAGTATGGAAGTATGATGACCCTTCCTAGAAGTGATAAAATTGTCAAAAATCCTACCAAAATACCACATTAAGACACCAAGACCTTGAGAAACACCACAGACAAATTTCTGCTGTGATCTGGAATCAAAAACTTTTGACATTTGGAGATTTCTGTAGGAATTGCATTTTTTGTGGCCGGATGGTGAGAACTTCTGTTCTGGGGATTGCTCAGAGACCCTCTGTATATGTAGGAAAGCCATCCATCCTCTGAACACTCCAGGTCCCCAGTTTGTGTTTGTGAACTTTCATGAGGCTGTGATCCTATAGGTCACTGTATACAGAGAGGTCACGTTTTGAAAAATTGGGCTGCATTGAGTCTCAGCTCTTCAGTCATAGCCAATTTGGCCAATTCCAATACTGTTTAGGGACCCCAGTATGCTGAAATATTCAAATAGCAAAGCAAACTCAGCCCAGCAGCTCATTTCAGCTCACTTCGGTTCCAACAACTCGACACAGAAGAAAAAAATGCAATCCTGTCACTGTCCTCTGGCTCTGGTGGCTCAAACATGTCTGGACATAGACAAAGACTGAGAACTATGTAGAACGGAAATGTGGAGTTAACTGGTTGCTCACAATTTCTGCGTTCAGAATTTTTTTGACCTGAAACATGGCTCGGTGACATGCTGGAGCCATGGTCCCCCAACATTAAGCCCCACAAATGACACTGCGTTCCCCTCTCTAATGCTCAGTTAGAAACATACCTTCCGTGACTCTCTCACTCCAAATCAGCCCAGCAGTCTGCCTGTCACTGTCCTCTGGCTCTGGTGACTCAAACATGTCCGGACATGTCCAAAAAAAGCTGCTAGACGGAGCATCCATGTTTCAGGTTGCTTTCAGGTCGTAGCAAAGACTAAGACAGTGGAGTGGACACAGCCTCAGTGTTTCAGAGCAGAGAAAAGTGCTCATTGTTTCATGATTTTGGAACCTAATCTTACATACTTGGCTATTTTTAATCATTCAAATTTGGCTGTGTTATTAATAACATGATTCTGTGGTGTGACAAACTCAGAACACACACTTTACCCTTGTCACTTTACCCAATCTTTAACATAACTGTTTTGTAATATTTTAAACAAATAGCACTCACACCTCCAAGAATCAGGTAGGCAATGGAATATTTGGAATTTTGTTCAATCAAGGCTTACTGACAAGTTCTTCCTCTCCTTCCCAGATCTTCTAACCTCTGTATCTTCACTTCAAAAACAGCCACACAGTGATAGATTTGTTACCACAGTGTTAATACAATGTCCGTTGTATGACTGACATCATCTCAATCTATGAAACTTCATAACTTGACCATATAAGTTCTAATCTCTGAGTGGGTGTATGGTGCTCTTTTGAAACCTGGATATCATCTATTTTTTCCTAACTGAATGATGGGGGAGGATACAGAAGACAGTTTTCTTTCTAACATGCACAGTATATCATTTCAGAGAAGTGCGCACCTCATTAGACCATCTATTGTGGCTGTCTTCATTTCACGTCTTTCATTTTGTCGATGATATAAAGTGAAAAGGTTGGTTCAAACTTTGTATCTCCATCAGCAGTGACAATACAAAGCAAAAAATGCCCTTGATTGAGTCTGTGGGAGTGGACGGTCTGAACCATCGCTGAATGAAAGGAAAGACATGAGGTGGGCAGATGGGTCAAGAGGTTGAAGCATGAAGCGCTGTGGCATTTGTTTTATAAAATAAAATTCCTTTTCCTGTCCTTAAGCAAAGTAATAAGTACTTTCAGCAGCTCCAGAAAAGCAAAGTGGTAATCAATTAGTTTATTGTCTTTTTATTGCTTTTGTCTGGCCAAATGCACACTGCTGCCAGGGTTCTACACCACGGCTCTCTTTATATAGTGAAGCTCTGAGTTTCTGTGGCACCTTTTAATTTGCCGCTATTCATGCTGACTGCCAAGTCCTCCTTTTGTTTATTCTAAACAAAATGGAACAAGTAAAAGCATCACTTACTGCACCACCAGGTTGAAGACTTTCCAAATTAGAGATCAGGTTCCAGCCAAAAGCACAAACACTGCTACATATACATATGAGGAATCTGAAAATTAAGTACTTTTACAAGTACTTTCCTTGACAAATTTGACAGCACTATCCCAGTTGTCTTATCCCACTTGTATTAAATGTATTGGTGCCAAATGAACACTTACATTTCTTATGAGAATTGTAGGTTGAAACTTCAGGAAAAAGGCTGGCTACATCACAAAACTGAACAGGTTTCAAGACACATTCCTTTAGAATATTTATTATACAACTATGCCCTAATGATTTGAACATAACCTGAAGCCTATTTGTACTGATAAAAATGTGTATCTTGCAAGCAAAGATAGTTGGTGAATACAAATATGCTGAAAACGTGTGGGAGAAATGATTAAGGAGATGGTGTCAATCCGAAAAAAAAAAAACTAAGGGTTATCATTGCTATTTTCTGATGGACACAGTTGTCATACCCAAAAGTTGGGCATGACATGTGTCGGTTGTTGTGTAATTAGCAGATGACCTCACAACCATCCACCAGATCAACATGTGTGTTGGTCAAAAGTACAAGCGGCTTATTCTGACTGATATGTGTAAGGAGTCTGTGTTTGGAAGAGGTGGTCTGGATGGATGACTCAAACAAGCACCAGACTTTCACCTGGGAGAGCAGAGTTTATTTCCCGTGTGAAACGAAAAGTGAACACAGTTATTTGAAGTTTTGAGTAACTTCAAATTTTGTTACGGTCGTGGCATCACTTCTGTCATGAGAGTGACGCCACTTCCATCACGCAACATAACATGCCTAGTCTAATCCAAACCAAAATCTTTTCCCAAACCTAACCTTGTACTTTTTGTGCCTGAACCTCACCACCGTGCAACCATTTTATAATGTAAATGACATGTGTAATGTCACATGAGTTACGTTGCTGTGTGAGTGATGTCACTTATATTACGTGACATAAGTAACGTAGTTATTTTAAGACCAAACCAGGATCTTTACCTACCTTTAACCAAGTAGTTTTTGTGCCTAAACCTAACCAAATTGTGACCATTTTACAACATAGACCATGTGTGTTAAGTCACATTAGTAATGTCAGCAGTCATGCTTCTGTGCCTTGAGTTGTGTGTAAATATGCACACATGCTGGCTCTCCCCTTCATTGTTAATTGGAATGTTAATTTTTTTCAGTAAACCCGCAGGTTAACTGGAGTGCCTGCATCACTACAAAAGGGTCGTGTCAGCATCTCCCTTTACTTCTCCAACTTGTCGAATCCATCATTTAAATACCAAAGCACCAGAGGCAGGCGCACTTGGCTGTTAAAGGAAATGGGAGATGATACATTCATGTTACACCCAAAACACACCAATAATTAAGAGACTACATACATTCCCTTTGCCCCTTGTGCCTTAATTTACAACCAGATTATGTGCTGTTTAAGTAGCAAAGTGGACTGCCCATGCGCTATGCACTTTATATGCTATTAATCATCTGAATGGAGCCCCTTACTGTCATGAATCAGAGAGTACCCACACAGGATCACAGGGCAGAGGCAAGAACTGAGATTTTACAAAGTACAGTCCAAAAAAAATGAAGACAATCAGACAGAGGCAACAGGCAAAGGTTCAAACCAGGTAAGCAGGCACAGGTCAAAATTCAAAAAGGCAAAGCACAAGAGCAGGCAGCATACAAAACAGGCAGGAGCACAAACTCAGATCGAGGGAAAAATGACTGGCAAAGTACTGAAGGGTAAATGAGCAGACAAGCAACAGGTGTGTGGCAGACTGAGCAGGCTGGGCGCTGATAGGCTGACAGTCAACACACGGCGCGTGCCACTGGGTGTGGACGGTGTACTGGGGGAAAAGCTGACAGGTGCTGACTGGAGAATGAAAAGAGGGGTGTGTGCAGGAGGAGCAGCAGGAGGGTGGGGTTTAAGAGGAGCAAGAAGCTCCAGCAGAGTCCGTGACACTTGTAATCTACAGCCATGCTAGCAGCATTGTGAGGCTGTGCTAAGGCGCAGCAGTGGTTTGAGCTAAATGCTAACACAGCATGCTAACATGCTCACAATGGAAATCTTATATAAAATAAAGCCAGCAGGTCAACTTTTCAGTAAAACGTCAAATATCTTTCATACGTTCTTATTAGAATTATTCAACTTTTGCTCCCAGTCACTATTTATACCTCTTCAGCAGCTTCTTCATACCAAAGACGGCATGTTAGCCCCCAGCTTACACTCTGTACTGCATCTTTCATCACTTTCCCAGTTTTCAAAATATTCATAATCCTTCAGCTGCTTCTTCATAAAATAAAGTCCAGCAATGCAGTTTAGCATCAGCTGTCCAACACCCTGCGTACACCCCTCAATTTCATCAGAAACCACTTTTTTGCTTTAGTGTTTTGACACCAGTGTTGGCAAATTACTCAGGAAGTGCAATAAATTATTATTTACTTATTACTCCTTTTAAAAGTAATAATATTACTTAACATATTACTTGGTATCAAAAGTAATATGACTTCTTTACCTTATCGATGGCCTTTTTTGCACTCCATAGTTGAACAGCTCTTCTAGTGAACTGTTAACACTCAGAGAGCTTTTGTTGTTGGCTGCCCAGCTGTTGGCTATGGTGGAAACAAAGTGTCCCCCTCTGAGTGTGAAAAATTCCAATCCATCACCACAGATTCTCCCTCGAGGAGCCCAGCAAACTCAAAATAATGACAATACTTCCACCTGCGGAAAGTCTGGCTCTCTCCGTCTGTCTCATCCTCCATCCTTTGTCCTTTTTGGCGAACAGCTGGCATGACCTGCCCTGCCCTGCCACACGTACACGTCAGATTTCTTGAAATAGTAACTATAATATAATTAGTGTTTTGTAAATTGTAATCCCTTTCACTACTCATTACAGCCCAACACTGGTTGACACTAAACACAAAGTACAGCTGAGGCTGATGGGAATGTTACTATATATTGTCCTGTTGATGGTTTCTATAGGTGAAAAGTTATGGCATCATCAAAGTTATTACAGTTCATCCTGAGGGGAACATGAACATCTTTACCAAATGCAAATGCAATCCATCCAAAAGATTGTGATATTTCAGTCTGGAACAAAGTGGCCGACCAGCCGACCAACCTACCTTGCCATTGTGAAAATATAGTACCTATTTATTTATTTATTTATTTATTTATTTATCTATCACATTAGCTACAGGAATTATAGTATCAGAAAATGATAATTCAAATTCCTACAAAGATTAAACCAGGTACAGAGACATATCCTATTTGGACGCTTTAGATAAAGGACATCTGCCAATGTAATGTGATGTAATGTAATACATTGCTTTTGTTTTTATGTGGTGGAGAGGGTTGGGACTGGTTGGTATAGGTGCAATGAAGGGGCTCATTTATTTATCAATTACTTTAAGCCATTACATTTTACTGTCATATATGTGTTGCTTCATCTTTCACCCACACAAACAAACACACACAAACACACACACCACTGTGCAGCAGGCCATGTTCATTGTAATGAAATAATTTGTCAACCAGAGCAACTTTTTGGCAATTTTATGTGTTTATTGATTTCTGTGATACAGAGATGTATCAGTCTGGCTCCACAGGCCATACACTATACTATACTAAAGCCTATTGTTAGGAGGATAAATCTGTTGTTGATTTTGGTCTCTTTGGGGAATTTGTTCATAAAAAGATAGGAAAGGACAGCAGTCAAGGAGGCGAAGCTGTGCTGGAAATCCCTGCTCTGCTTCCACAGCCACTTCTAGTTAGCCAGGATCAGACTGTGAACCTGTCACAAAATAAACCAGCATTCATTCAGCCCTGTTCAAAACAATCCTACACTGCACTTTAAGAAACAAAGCCTCTTATATACTCATATTTTTTTTATTTAAAAAGCACACTTAAAGTATAATTCTGGCTCATTACAACTTGGGTCTTGTTTTTGTAGCTTTGACCATATTAGTTACACTCACCAAATTTATATAGATTATTTAAACCAGACCCCCAAAGGTAGGTCACAGGAGATTTAATTTGGGTCCCCCAAAAATAAGACTAACTATATATACAATATACAGTATATAATATTGTTTTACTGATGAAATGGAAAAATGAGTGTCAATTCTGCCTAAATGCTCCTATTTTTTATTTTATTGATAAAGTAGGCTAAAATGTCCTATTGTGTTTTCCTGATGAGAAGAAATAAAAACAGTTAAATGACCTGTTATTGCAGCCTAACTGCATTTATCTTATTTATGTATACACCAATCAGGCATAACATTATGACCACTGACAGGTGAAGTGAATAACACTGATTATCTCCTCATCATGGCACCTGTTAGTGGGTGGGACATACAGGGTGTCCATAAAGTCTCTTTACATTTTAACAAATGTATTACAAAAGCAAATGAATAGACAAATCTATGGAAATTATTACAAAATGAAAAGTAGATATTGATGTTTTTTGCCTCATTTAATACACCTCTATATGGGCACCATTAGTTGCACAAAGCACCTCAAGACGATACTCGATTTCTTGCCATGTTCGCTGTAGCATAGCCTCATCAATGGTGACAATGGCATCAGTGATCTTTTGCACGAATTGACGGATGTGATGGTGGATGTCTTCCATACTTAATCCTGTAGTTTCGCTGAGTCTGCGTATCCGATTTTGTTTCAATAAACCACAATACACATTGTGCCTTTTCTTGAGGAGCAGCCATTTTTTAGGGGTTTATTTAACAGAACTTATTTCATCAACAGGGTTCCTGAAATACACAAATGCAATGTGATTAAAAACTTTGATAATCACTGAGTACATAGAACAAATCTGATTAACATATCTCATCAATTGCTTTTGTAATAAATGTTTTAAATTGTAAAGAGACTTTGTGGACACCCTGTATTAGGCAGCAAGTGAACATTTTGTCCTAAAATGATGTGTTAGAAGCAGGAAAAATGGGCAAGTGTAAGGATTTGACAAGGGCCAAATTGTGATGGACGACTGGGTCAGAGCATCTCCAAAACTGCAGTTCTTGTGGGGTGTTCCCGGTCTGCAGTGGTCAGTATCTATCAAAAGTGGTCCAAGGAAGGAACAGTGGTGAACCAGCGACAGGGTCATGGGCAGCCAAGGCTCACTGATGCACGTGGGGAGCAAAGGCTGGCACATGTGGTCCGATCCAACAGACGATGCTACTGTAGCTCAAATTGCTGAAGAAGTTAATGCTGGTTCTGATAGAAAGGTGTCAGAATACACAGTGCATCACAGTTTGTTGTGTATGGGGCTGCATAGCTGCAGACCAGTCAGGGTGCCCATGCTGACCCCTGTCCACCGCCGAAAGTGCCAACAATGGGCACGTGAGCATCAGAACTGGACCACAGAGCAATGGAAGAAGGTGGCCTGGTCTGATGAATCACGTTTTCTTTGTGTGCGTCGCTTACCAGGGGAACACATGGCACCAGGATGCACTATGGGAGGAAGGCGAGCCAGCGGAGACAGTGTGATGCTTTGGGCAATGTTCTGCTGGGAAACCTTGGGTCCTGCCATCCATGTGGATGTTACTTTGACATGTACCACCTACCTAAGCACTGTTGCAGACCATGTACTTTCGTGGAAACAGTATTCCCTGATGACAGTGGCCTCTTGCAGCAGGATAATGCGCCCTGCCACAAAGCAAAAATGGTTCAGGAATGGTTTGAGGAACACAACAACAAGTTTGAGGTGTTGCCTTGGCCTCCAAATTTCCCAGATCTCAATCCAATCGAACATTTGTGGGATGTGCTGGACAAACAAGTCCGATCCATGGAGGCCCCACCTCACAACTTACAGGACTTAAAGGATCTGCTGCTTACGTCTTGGTGCCAGATACCACAGCACACCTTCAGAGGTCTAGTGGAGTCCATTCCTTAATGGGTCAGGGCTGTTTTGGCAGCAAAAGAGTGACCTACACAATATTAGGCAGGTGGTTATAATGTTATGCCCTGATCTGTGTATATTTTCAATTACATATGTTGAGATAATATAATGTGATGCTGAAAAATGGCCAGGAATGCTCATTTATGCACAAATAAACTCACAACTTACCTAAACTATTCTTTGTTGTCCCTGTCCCTCCTTTCCAGCCACTTTGCCCTTCTTATTTTGAAATTCTCCCTTATTTTCTGCAAATTCGCTTCCTGCCTTTGTGTCTTTCCCACCATTTTTGTTTGTCTGCCCTGTCCCGATTTCTGTGTCTCATTATCCTCTGTTGTTATCTGCTATCCTTTGTCCTTTGAAAAGCTGTCCAGCTCTTTAACCAGTGTCTGTCAGTGTTTTGGGGTTTTTTTTGGACTTTCCCTGTTTCATGGACTTTTGATTTTTTGTTTGCCTCTGTTGGACTGGTTTCCTGGTATTAACCCTAGCCGGCCACACCACCCATGTAAGCCCTTTGCTATTTTGTACATTATGGGCCTGACTTACTAAAGGTTTGTGCGTCTAAAAACGTGCAAACTATATATCACCCGCAAACAAATGTGCAAGCTGATCTACTGACAGTGTGCACTGAGGACTGCATGTTTCAAATCACACACTGTCCATTTAGTACATTTGCCTTACCCTACTGTGCAAAATACTGTGAGGAGGAACATGCAAATAGGTTAATTTAGCACATGTTCTAATCAGCCCAGCAGTGCGCACAGATGGCTGCTGTTACTGTGTTACTGGGAGGAGACACTCTGATTTAAAGTCATTTCTCATGAGCTGTTTGTCGGATGCATTTATTTTTATTTCCATTCAATAATTCTTAACACAGAAAAAAACATGATTAAACATAAATTTATTGCTGCCTATTTGCAGCCAAAAAAAACTGAACACTCACAGCCACTGTAGCCTGAAGAAAATTAACACTCTCCTTTATTATGTCCTCCTATTTCCTTCTTTTCACCAAGATTACATTTTTAACTGGAGTGTTTTGCCAGGTTGCGCATCTCTGCCCCCAGCGAGCTCCTCTGATCCACTGCTTTCCAAGTGGTGCCCACTTGGATTGAAACACCTCACCACTGCCTGTACCCCGTCTGAGATCCCTCTTGTCAGGGCCTTTACGGCCACTGTCAGACCAGATACAGCGCTGAACAGCTGCCTGGTGTGCGCAACAGTGGTCCGACTGTCCCGCCTGAGTGCTCGGGCCACAGAGGAAACAGCTAGCACTGTTTTTTGTTTGTTTGTTTGTTTGTTTGTTTGTTTTTGCTGTAGCTCAACCACATGTTTATTTGCCTCTCCCACTAACACCTCCATGGGAGTGAATTTCATTTTGTGCTTGCACTCATTCTGCTTTCCGTCCAAACTCCCCATGGCAAAAACCTGTAACACACAAACCCTCATTTAAATCCTGCTGTCTCCACAGTGTTTGCACCTGTTGTCATTTATGCAACTATTCTTAGCAGATCACCCGCAAAAAGCACACTGATCAAACATGCAATATATTAGAATGCACGCACAATTTAGAACTCTTTATTTAGGATATTAATAAATCAGGCCCTAAATCATTTGACTTGCAGCAGCTCCATCTCCAGTCTGCATTTGTGTCCATGTTAACATGTGTAATGTGTTTAGATAAAACAAATCACACATTATTCTGCTATATTCTAAAAAAAAAAAAAACACACAAAAAAAACCCCATTTTGATCTGTGTGATCAGATCTCCAAGGAGCCCTGCAGGGTCATGGGTGGATTTCTTTTTGAGGACTATTTTTATGTTCCCTCATAATTCATTTTGCATTACCCTGCAATACTTTTCTTCTTCCAGTCTTTCTGAGCTTCAACTGACTACATTTACCATCAAAACTAACTGGAAATCCACATGAAAACTGCTGAATTTTCCCTTTAAATCTACCTGACAACATACATCTACTTAAGAGGCCAGTTTTGACAGTAGTAGTGATATTGTTTGTCATGTTTTTAAGCTATCAGACTTTTCCCACAGCATTCTTTATTTGTGTGCATCATCAATCCATGTCAGTGAAGCTGCAGGCTGCATTAATCTGGCTATGTGCTTTAAAAAAATGGAGTAAGTTTTCTTATTATCACATCATTTTTCCACAGATGGAGGAACGCTGTGAGTGTTTTTTGTTGGAAAATAGATGTCCTGGGAGGCTGATCAGATTTACGTTGCAATTAAATCCTCTTATTTTGCAGTAAACGTCAGTTTTCAAACCCGGAGGCGGTCAGGTATAGACGATGTGACTGGTTTTCATCTTTATGATTGCACTGCTGCTTTGAGACCTCAGTCTGTCTATCCTAACGTCTGCTCCTAATGTCCAAAGACAGAGGAGGAGGTTTTTCTGTAGCATGACACATCCTATCTGCTTTAGGTTCATCAAAGTCAATGCTTTAGTTTCAATAACACCAGTGATTTTTTTTATTTTCACAGCTTTTTACAGAATAAATAAGCTGCAAACTGGACAAGGTCAGCCATAAGAAATATAAACACTGACAAGCTGCTGAAGCTTTTTTCTCCTTTTACCTCAGCAGCAGCAGGTTTCTGCAGGTCAAACTTCAACATCCAAACAAGAAAAAAAAAGTGCTTCTGTGTTTTTTAATGAAACAGGGACACTGACCAGGAGCCTCATTACAGAAAAATGTCCAAAGTGCTTGTCCTATATCTTAACTTAAGTTTCCAAGATAGGAAAATCCACCCTTTGTATTACAGAAACAATTCCTAAACACATGGCTGTGTCATATCGTATCTCAGACCTTATATCTTATCCTAACCTGTAAACTTGATTCTTCAGTTGGATCACTTGTTACTGGCTAGCTTGTCAATGGACAAGAAAAGACAGGCATTACATTTTGGAAAGAGTCAATGCTGAGACAGCTGGCTTCATGAGATCATGCAAGAATCCATCTTGCCAGGCTTCAGGTTATCCATTTGTGTCACAGGGGATGTACCCTTCAGTGCTGGTCCATTTTAGTAATGTATTCACTTGTACTATTAAACATGTTGACTGGACTGAGGACATGATCAAAACTGCTCATGTTTGCAGTGTCCATTGACAAGCTGTTGAGGTCCATCATACTTAAGTTGCTAAACTGCAAAAGGGTCTATTGCATTATTATAATTCTGCAGGCATTGTCTTGTATTGGGCGTGGTTTTTGGTGGGACGACAGCGAGAAGCGTCCATGGAAGCACTTCGTCTTTAAACAAACAAAAGTGGCTCCTGAAGAGGTTAGCGTAGATACTGTGATAGCATTAATTATATCACAACTGAAGAGTATTTCTTCATTGAAAGAACAGCAAAGAATGGAAAAAAAAAAATGTTTTCACTCTTCTCTTGACCGGCTTCGGCAAGAGTTTCATCTGACAGAGCGATGGCTCGTCCAATCACCTGACAAGTGTTTTTTTGAAAGTGTCTGCCCTTTTCCGAACAGTTTCTAAGGATGACTTCCCAGATGGTTGGTGTGTCAGGTTATGCCATCCCAATTTCAGATCCCTAATTTCAGAAATTCTTCAGTTAGGATGTTTCTGTAATGGCTAAAGTCCTATCCCAAGATAAGAATCCAATGTTTTCTTAAATATATTTAAGAAACATGTCTCTGTTTTACCATAAATCCTAAATGTCATCCTAAACTGAGATAAGGATTTCAGACTTTCATTACAGTTTTTGTAACAAGGCACCTAGACTGTGTATGTCAGGACAAAGAAATATACTTTTTACTTGCCAAGACAGGCAGAGAACATTTATACTAGTTTTAGTTCAATTATCCAAAAGAGAATAAAGAAAAACAGGCTCCTTGCTTACAAATAGTTAAAATAATTTATTAGTTAATTAGTTATTCAGAGCAGCAGAAAACACGTGAAAGTGACTAATAAAACACAAAAGTGACTTTATCTCATGCACATTAAAATCTTTTGTCTCTGCATTGATTTGTTTTACGCTCCGTTCTCGGTTTGTGCTTTTGTAGTTCTTCTATCCTCTAAATTAAAACTCTCCTCTATCATTGCAGGTGATTAATTTCATTCTTGCTGCGGGGGCTCATCCATGATTGACTTAGTCATCCATCAATCCACAGCCTCAAGAAAGTCCAGAAGGCACAGACAGATGTTTACCTCTCACTTTTCTCCTGAACAGTGCACCATTTAATACAACATATTTTCTGCCCTCACACAGATAATTAGAGTCTGGCTGTTCTGCAGTTTTCTTTTGGATTTTAAGTTGAAAGGAGATGTCAGTCACATACAAGGAATTTGTCTTGATATTTTGGTATTAAACATAGTAAGCAGGGCTGCAGCCCACAATTATTTTAATCATAGAATAATCTGTTGATTATTTTCTCGATTAATTGATTATTAATCAGGGCTGAAGCACGAAATGGTGCAAGGACCCTATTGGATTTGCTCAGATTCTTCTTCTTTTTCATCTTCAGTCACTTTTCTGAGGGACTAAATGTGCTCAGTGGCACATGAAACTTGGCACACATGTTAGTTGTGAAAACTTTTGTCTGATATAACTTTTGACAGTGGGTGTGGTCAAATGGCATAAAAAAGTCTGTAGGGACTGACAGCCTAAAGCCAACAGGAAGTCGGCCATTTCGAATTTAGTGGTCAATTTTGTCATTTTCCACGCATTGTATTTTAACGAACTCCTCCCACAGAATTCATCATCATGACTTCAAAATCAGTGTGTGCCATCTAGACTATTTGTGAGCAAAAGTTTTTAAAAGATTTAGCTATCATTGAAGGGTGTGGCATTGAATTTTGATGTTTCGCCATGACATGAAATTGCTATGACTTTAGAATAAATGATCCAATCTACACCAAACTTCATGGTTGATAAGTGTCCCACCCTGAACACATCTACACAACAATATTCAGTCATAGTCAAATGGCAACTCTGACGTGCTCCTCCTAGCAGGTTGACCATATCCAACTCAAATCTGGCCTTAAGATGGTAATGCTATATTGTGAAGATTGTGATGTATCATCAAACAACGCTGCCATGGCAGCATGGCAAACTTCGGTGTTTCACCAAAACACAGGAAGTTGTATTAACTTCAGTGTATATAGTCAAATCTCCCTGAAACTTCACATGATTGATAACAGTCCAGGCCTGAACATGTGATATGACTTTTGACAATAGGTGTGACCAAATGGCTTGGCCACGCCCTTTAAACAGCAGGCTAAACAATTTCACCATATTTCATATTGAGGCAATCCAAAAGTAATAGAAAGAAATCAAATTACATTAATATTGTGATACTTGGATTAGGCTACTGACTTTTTCTCAAGAAAACAGAAAGAAACTGCAGAAAGAAAACAGTTCCTACATGAAACTGGAGAAAGAGACATTGCTGTTAAACTTTTTTTTTAAAACCACAAGTCAAGTGCCATTTAGTTCCATTATATTCAAGAGAATACAGCCGTTTTTAAAACTCAGCAACTCACCAAAACTGTTTAAATGAATAATAGATGAAAGGGAAAATAAAAAAGGTCCTTTTAGACACTTTAACACCAGTAGTTTTACCATTACTGGTAAGAGAATATTTGCTGATTTGTGCGTATGGTGTCTTTAAAAAGAGTACTAAATGTTTGATGACCACAGCCACACACGCTAATAGCCATGCTAACTGGCACACTTGCTAACAGCCATGCATGCTAATAGCCACACATGCTAACAGCCACACATGATAACAGCTATGCTAACAGCCACACTTGCTAACAGCCATGCTAACAGCCATGCATGCAAATAGCCACACATGCTAACAACCGGTTTCATTTCATCTGCAGTCAAACACCCAAACAATTCACATGACAGTTTGTTTGATGTGAAACTTGTTAATTTGTTTGTATCCTCAAACTGTTGAGGAACAACAACAAACGGAGTGAACACATTCTCACTCTGTTTAAATAGAGTGAACACATTCTTACTCTGTTTAAATGGAGTGAACACATTCTCACACTGTTTAAATGGAGTGAACACATTCTCACACTGTTTAAATGGAGTGAACACATTCTCACTCTGTTTAAACGGAGCGAACACATTCTCACTCTGTTTAAACGGAGTGAACACATTCTTACTCTGTTTAAATAGAGTGAACACATTCTCACACTGTTTAAATAGAGTGAACACATTCTCACACTGTTTAAATGGAGTGAATACATTCTCACACTGTTTAAACGGAGTGAACACATTCTCACACTGTTTAAATAGAGTGAACACATTCTCACTCTGTTTAAACGGAGCGAACACATTCTTACTCTGTTTAAATGGAGTGAACACATTCTTACTCTGTTTAAATAGAGTGAACACATTCTCACACTGTTTAAACGGAGCGAACACATTCTTACTCTGTTTAAATGGAGTGAACACATTCTTACTCTGTTTAAATGGAGTGAACACATTCTTACTCTGTTTAAATAGAGTGAACACATTCTCACACTGTTTAAACGGAGCGAACACATTCTTACTCTGTTTAAATAGAGTGAACACATTCTCACTCTGTTTAAACGGAGTGAACACATTCTCACTCTGTTTAAATGGAGTGAACACATTCTCACTCTGTGGGGTTAAACAAGCTCTTTTCTGTTACATTAACCATGTGTTTCTTTGTCTTTGACTTACTGTGCTTGTTGGGGGCAGTTCACTTCCTGGTTGAGCAAAAGGTGTGTCTGAGGGGCGGGGCCTCTTAAATTTGAAAGCCAGCTCATCAGACCAAACCATGTGCTGCCAAGTCAGAGGGGGGGTTCAGGCTTTAGTTAGTTTTTGCCTTGTATTAGTTGTACTTGGTGTCCATCTTGTTTTCCCCTTGTGTGTTATTTGGTTTGACTTGGTCACTTTATATGTTCACTGCTGCTCCACAACAGTTTTGTTCCTTCTTCGGCCACAGAGACAGCTGCTCCATGAAAGAGACTTTTTATGGACTCAGGTACGTTCAAGAATAAATTAATTGTATGAAATGTTTCTGATTGTTAATGTTAGAGGAGACAAATGGAGGATAACCTCTTTTACTTTTGTATCTTTCCCAAATGTTATTGGTTCTCTGGTCTGAACTCACATGTGTCTTTAAATCTTTTGTCCAGTCTGAACATGACAGACTTCATCATACTCTAAAGTCTTGTGTCATTTAGTTTATTTTAAAGGGATACGCCAACATTTTTTTGTTTTCGTGTCTTGCCTCACTCCCGAGTCCATGACAAGAAGGTAGACACCATTCTTTCAACTGTGCGTGCAGTAGCAAGGTAGAGACGGACAGAGCTCGCCCACCGCTAATTAGCTTAGCTCAAACACTGGGAGTCAATAGGATGTGTTAGCCTGCCTCTGCCTACGGTCATCTGATAAACTCTTCAGCAGCTCTAAACGGTCCTGTGTGCTTGTTGTGACTCGTTTTTTACCGCGTTATGTTACGTTATCTATTTTTAGACTAAGATCAGCACTTTATGTCATTTTCGAAAGAAATACACAGGAAACTAAACCGCAGTTTGCGCGCATGCGCAAACCACCGCGGATGTGCTTGTAAGTAGGTCAACAAAACAAAGCCTCTGTTTACGAGAAGAAGAACATTCCTACTACGGATTATGGCCGATTTTGAAAGAGAGGACGAGGATGATTTCTTCGGGACTGACGAAGATTCACAACCTTACCTATTTGAACCAGAATATACGGAGGATGAACTACATGTTGTGGAAGCTGAGTGTGCACGAAGAGAAGCTGAGACAGTCGGGCAGCCTGGGGCCGAGGAGAGAGTCATTATAGCATGTCTAACTTGCTATAATATAGCAAGCTGTGTGCACAGTTAGTCTCTACATGTATAGAGAAAATAGCTATAATATACAGATGCATGCTGTATATTCTACAACGTGCCTCATGCATCTTTATAATTATAATAGTCACTTACTCTACGGACAACTGTCCATTAGGTCCAGACAGCCTGGGGCGTTTTTTCCAGTTTATTTTGGGTAGATGGAAAAAAGTTTCAACAACTGCGGGAGTTACTAAAGCTGGAAAAGCGTCATTCGTTGTGACACAATCTCTTTGTGCACTGTCCTCTAGATATATCAAGCCTCCCCATCGATGGCAGCACCAACTCCCACTCAGTACAGCAGAAGCACTCGTTTTCTGTCGGCATGGGTTGGCAAGCCCCACAGCTACACCACCAATCCATGCCGGTTCTGACTCTCTCCTCGGCCCCAGGCTGCTCGACTGTCTCAGCTTCTCTTCGTGCTCGCTCAGCTTCCACAACATGTAGTTCCTCCTCCGTATATTCTGGTTCAAATAGGTACGGTTGTGAATCTTCGTCAGTCCCGAAGAAATCATCCTCGTCCTCTCTTTCAAAGTCGGCCATGATCCGTAATAGCAATCTTCTTCTACTCGTAAACAGAGGCTTTGTTTTGTTGACCTACTTACAAGCACATCCGCGGTGGTTTGCGCATGTGCGCAAACAGCGGTTTAGTTTCCTGTGTATTTCTTTCGAAAATGACATAAAGTGCTGATCTTAGTCTAAAAATAGATAACGTAACATAACGCGGTAAAAAACGAGTCACAACAAGCACACAGGACCGTTTAGAGTTGCTGAAGAGTTTATCAGATGACCGTAGGCAGAGGCAGGCTAACACTTCCTATTGACTCCCAGTGTTTGAGCTAAGCTAATTAGCGGTGGGCGAGCTCTGTCCGTCTCTACCTTGCTACTGCACACACAGTTGAAAGAATGGTGTCTACCTTCTTGTCATGGACTCGGGAGTGAGGCAAGACACGAAAACAAAAAAATGTTGGCGTATCCCTTTAAGCGTCTCATGTTTGTCTCCGCCAATATTAAATGACATGTTCCACCATTTCCTGTAGTCCACAATGTCCACATCACCTGTAGCAGGTTTCTACATTAATTTCCTGTTGAAACCAGTGAGACCAAATGTCCTCCTTTCTACTTCTACTGATTTCTCTCCTTTCTCCTTCTGTCCTTTGAATGCTGTAGTATCTTAGGTAGGCTGAGGTAAATGTGTGAGGCAGATCCAGCAAATTAAACTGTTTTTTTTTTTTTTTTTTTTTTTTTTTTTTATTGATATTTAAGTCCAGCATTTAATCAAAACATGAACACTTAAAGACATTTCCTAGGACATTTTCATAGTGTGAATACCCCCTACCCATCTAATCCTCCCTATATCTCCAAACAAAACTAAGCCTGGAATTAAATTTATCAACATACCTTAACAAAAACAAACTAACAAGCAAGCAAAAATAATAATAATAATAAATAAATAAATAAATAAATAAATAAATAAATTTAAAAAAAAAAAAAAAAAGAAGATAACTTATACCTATACATATGTTAACAGCAAGCTTTGTTAGCTGAAATTCACTTTACGTGATGTGTGAGATCAGTCCTTGGGCATTGTCCATTTTTTAATATAGTCCAAGAATGGGCTCCACGTTTTCAGGAATGAATCCTGGTGTCCTGAGAGTCTAGATATGACTCGTTCATATCGCACTATGTCGGTCATTAATTCGATCCAATTTTTGAAAGATGAAGGTGAAGTCCTTTTCCACTGTCTAACAATAATTCTGCATCCTGTTAACATGGCCAGTCGGCACCATAATTTTCTCAAATCACACATTTTAGCTTTACTAGGGATAATTCCCAACATACAGAGCGCTGGACTTTTGGTCAGAGATATACAATACAGTTCATTTATAAAAGATATTATTTCATCCCAAAAGTCCCTGACCATATCACAGCCATACAACATGTGCACCAGTGTCCCAGTTTCGTTATGACAACGCCAACATAGATCATCTTCTCTTAGTTTGAGTCTAGCCATTCTGCTTGGGGTCCAGTAGGATCGATGAAGGATTTTATAATTGGTGAACTGTGTCTGGACCTCTCGAGCAGGAATGTGCCAGCCGGATATGACTTCATTCCACTGTTGTTGTTCTATACATTCTCCAATATCTTTTTCCCAAGCCAATTTTAGACTCCCAAGCTTCGGTGCATTAGCATCTCTAATGAGATTATAAAAAATTGATGCGCCACCTTTTTTACGGCTAACATATTGTAGCAAACTTTGAATTTTAGTACTTGGGTCAGGTCCAGAACTCATGACTGAGAGAAGACAGTGCCGGAGTTGGAGATATTTCCAGAAGTCTTTACTTGTCAGATTGTAATTTTGCTTCAGATATTCGAAGGTAACCAAGTGACCGTTATCATATAGATCCCCCAGACGTAGGATCCCTGCTTTAGCCCACTGGTACCAGCAAAATGGCTTTTTAGCTATTCTGATCTTAGCATTAAACCATATTGATGCTTCAGTTGTCAGCGAAGGATTGCTTTTAACATGACAATGTGCCATTTTCCAGCTTTCCCGTGAGAAATCTAACACAGGATTATGAACTGGTAAAGACCGACCTGTCTGTGTCACAAAAGATTCAATGCAGAAAGGATCAAGTATTTCTTTTTCAATTTGCACCCAAACAGGGGCTCTATGAGGGGGTAAGTTAATTTTTGACAGTTGTGCAAGTGAGAAAGAACAATGATACCAGTCTAATCTAGGAAGAGAGAGTCCCCCACCATCCATGGCAGCGTATAACTTAATACGGTTAAAAAGAGGTTTTTTCCCTTGCCATACAAATGATTCAACGCATTTATTATATTCTTTTAGAAGTTTAACAGGAAAAGAAAGTGGCAGCATATAAGTTATGTAGTTAATCTTTGGTATTATAATCATTTTTATTAAGTTAACCCTGCCGAGTAGTGATATGTTCAGCTTACTCCAATTATGTAATAGGGATTCTATATTTCGTATAATAGGCTGGAGATTAGCCTGCATCATTTTCATAATATTGCCCATAAGTTTAATTCCCAGGTACATCATGCCTGAGGAGACCCATCTAAACGGCCATTCAGTGCTAGGTGATTCAGTAGATGTATTTGATATGGGCATTACTTCTGACTTGGTCCAGTTAATTTTGTAACCAGATATTTGAGAGAAACTATCAATCAGAGAACCAATTATCGGGACAGTAGTTTGTGGATTGCGCGAGACCAACAATATATCATCGGCGTACAAAAATAATTTATGTTCCTGATGACCCGCTATGACCCCTTTAATATTTACATTGTTTCGTATTGCAATAGCTAGAGGCTCTAGGGCAATTGCAAAGATGAGGGGAGAAAGCGGGCAGCCTTGTTTTGTGCCTCTGTATAGATGGAATGGAGAGGATAAGATACCATTACACAACACTGATGCCATGGGGTCCACATATAATAATTTGACCCATGCTAAGAACAATGGCCCAAAACCAAATTTATTCAATGTATAAAATAAAAAGCCCCATTCAACCCTGTCAAAGGCCTTCTCTGCGTCTAAAGAGAAGGCCATAACAGGGTCTGGGCTGTCTCTGTTTCCCCATAGTATATGTAGTAGCCTTCTCAAGTTATCTGCAGATGATCGTCCCTTAATAAACCCTACTTGGTCTTGATGTATTATTGTGGGGAGTATACCATCCAATCTTTTTGACAGTATTTTAGCAAGTATCTTACCGTCTACATTTCCCAGTGAGATGGGTCTATAATTGCCACACTGCTGAGGATCTTTCCCTTTCTTATGAATTATTGTGATCAAGCTTTTCCTCATACTTACAGGTAGTAGACCCTTTGACAGCGCGCCACGAAATACATCCAATAACCTAGGGGCAAGTATGTCACTGAATTTTTTGTAAAAATCTGATGGGTAACCATCGTCTCCAGGGGCACGGCCTGATCTAAGGCCTTTTATTGCATCTTTTACCTCTTGTAATGAAATTTCTTTTTCCAGTAGTTCCCTATTGGAAGAAGAGATATGGGGCATCTCTAGAGTTGAAAAGAATTGTTCATACTGGTCCATAGCAACCTCCCCTTGTGTTGTATAAAGTTCCTGATAAAAGTCGTGAAATACTTTATTAATTTCCTTTTTTCCTGTAATTAATTCATTTTGAGTATTAAAAATTGATGTGATAACATTTTGTTCACTGAGCTGTTTTAACCCTATGTGCCAGCAGTTTTCCTGCTCTCTCACCCTGTTCATAATAACGTTGTTTAGTGCAAAATAGGGCAAATTCAGCTTTCTTTTGGAGGATGCTATTTATTTCAAATCTTATTGTGTTCATATTATTCCAAATAATTTGGTCTGGTTTTTGAATATACTGAAGTTTCAGATGTTTCAGCTGCAGCTCTAAGTTAAGTAATTTTTCAGTCTCCTTCCTCTTTTGATATGAACAATACTGAATTAATCGCCCTCTCAAGACTGCTTTGAACGCATCCCACACAATGCCAGGATCAGAGACAGAGCCATCGTTATGTGTCCAGTATTCTTCTATTGCTGACGTTATAAAAGAGCTTGATGCATCATTTTGCAATAGTGAGTTATTAAATCGCCAACGTATCATTTTCTCCTCACCGTCAGAGCTATTTATTATTATATCAACTGGTGCATGATCAGAGAGAACGATATTACCAATAGAAGCATTCTGGACCTGATTAACGAGGCTCTTAGACACTAGTATATAATCAATTCGGGAATATGTTTGATGTGGATGGGAAAAGAAAGTAAAATCTTTCCCTAGGGGGTGAAGCATACGCCAGATATCTATTAAACTCAGTTCTTCCGTGACTGTATCAATAGCTGTACATGTCTGACGTATCCCTTGTCTGCCCCCAGATCTGTCCAAATGAGCATCCCTGACCTGATTAAAATCTCCACCAAGAATAATATTATGGTTCCCAATGGTTCTTATAACATTGCAAATTTCATGGAAAAAATCTGGAGTTAGCACATTAGGAGCAATATATTCATGATGGTGATTTTCTGGTTATCCAATTGTGCATCAAGGATTACCCATCTACCTTCCTGGTCAGTCAGACTTTTATGAACAATTAGGTTTAGATTTTTTCTTACAAGGATACTAACACCCCTGCTTCTGTTGTTATAAGCACTCGAATATACTTGACCAATCCATCCTTTCTTAAATTTTTCAGATTCCTCTTTACTTAAATGGGTCTCCTGTATCATGGCAATATCTGATCCTAGTTGTTTCAAATAACTGATTATTTTCTTACGTTTAATAGGGTGATTACAACCAGAGATATTCCATGAGACCATCTTTATAAGTCCCATATGTAATTCTTTAATTTGAAAACACTTTTGGACCAACCCATATTGTACGGCATAATCATCTGGCAGATGGCTACACTGATCATCACACTTGACACATTATCAGATTGAACATCAGCCAAGATAACAAAAAAGAAAAAGACACAAAATAAACAAAAGGAGATATAAACCTTCCCACCCCCACCCCTAACACCCATCCGATTCTCCCTACCAAGGAGAGATGGATGTAACCCCATAACCTTGTTGCGCTTCCGATGGACTATTGCTATCCTTATCTACTTCTCCGAGGAGACTCCCTTTAACTAAGAGGGGGAAAAGAAAAGAAAGAAAGAAAAAAAAAAAAAAAAAAAAAAAAAAAAGGGGGGGGGGGTGTTAATATAGCTATAACGAATATACATTAAGGCAAACTCCAGATAACATAGAGCAGACTGCGCAAATTTTATCTTAACATTTAGGAACCTAAAGGCTAAATTATGATTTTTTTTTTTTTCCTTTTATCACCCATCATTCAGTAACCCCTCTGTCATTCAGATAATGTAATTCCTCAAATTTCTATAACATCAAGAAAAAGAAGGTATAATGAAGATGGTACTATCAAAATGAAAATTCTCAATGTCCAATGTCATTGTTCAAACTTGAAAGGTAATAAATAAATTATATTTTTACATTTCCCCCTCCTCCTCTTACAGGCCAGTATGGCTGTGTGATAGACATTACTAAGAGCGGAGGAGTCAGTAACCAAAGTTCTCAGCAATATTGCTCATATTTCACTTCAAAGTACTTAAGTGTTCATTATTTGCAGATCAATGACTCACGTTACTTGATTCCTGTAGTATGTTAAGCCAGCGTTATAGTGGCGACCAAAGTGCATGGCATACCCCTGCCCTACAATGCAGCTGGCAACATCAGGTAGCCACTTGTTGCTCGTAGAAAGCCATTGCGTCCTCCGGTGAGTTGAACATGTGGCTCTCTCCTTTAAACATAATCCTTAAACGAGCTGGATAAAGCAGACGAAACTGCACACCTTTCTGAAAGAGAGCTCCCTTAATGTGCTTAAACGCAGCCCGTCTTTTGGCGAGGGTGGTACTCAGGTCTGGGTAGACTCGCAGGTCTCGTCCCTGATACTTCAGCTGATGTTGTCTGGCCCATCTCAATACCAGCTCTCTGTCACGGTACCGGTGAAAGCACACTACGAACGGCCTGGCAGGCTTATCCGCTACGGGTTTAGGTCCGGGGAGTGCGATGCGCTCTGTCCAGCTGAGGGGGAGATGTCAAGACGTCCGGTCCAATAATGTCTCTGAGTAGCTCGGATACAAAAGTAGTGGGGTCTTTGCCATCTTCACACCCTTCTGGTATATTTAATATTCGTAGATTAGACCTGCGCGACCTGTTTTCTAAATCCTCCAGTCGGTCTAGCAGAGAGGCGTTTTGAATCTGCAAAGTTTTTATTGTAGCCTCGGCGGAGACCAGCCGTTCAAAGTTCTCTCCGGCCAGTACCTCTGTTGATGTTAAGCGGCTCTGAAACGTGTTAACAGTTTCGTGTAGCGCATCCACTGAGTGCTGAAGGGGTTTGATAGAGTTTTGAATGAGTGTCGCCATATCTTCCTTAAGGTTAGCTTGATGTTTAGCCAGCTCCGACATTAACAAGCTCATGGAAAAGTTTTCCGAGACGCTATCGTCAGGGCACTCTTTGTCATCATCATCATCGTCATGCTGTGCAGGTGTAGCTTTACCTGCTAGCCTGCTAGCTCTGGTCGTTGTCGCTTGTGAAGTTAGAATCTTCTGCTTTGGATTACTCATATTGTCGTCCACCAGGTTTACTTGGTAGTGTCTAAGCTGAGAAGAAGCTAACTCTAAGGCCTTAACATAGAATTTGCCAGTTTTAGTATTTAAAGGTGAAAAAGTAAAGGGAGATCCTCTTCCTCGTGTCTGCCTCTCTACATCGCCAAACCGGAAGTCTCCGCCCTCGCCCCGGAAGTCTCCGCCCTCGCCCAAATTAAACTGTTTTTAAAATGCTGCTGTGAACATAAAATTGTATATAATTAACTCTAAACATTGTAAATTTATCTTTAGCAAATTAACTCAAATTTATAATTTCACTTCTGAGTCTTCAATCATGTGTAATTAAATGAAATTGAGAGTAAGTGGGCAAAAAAACCAAAAAAACAAACAGATTTAAAGCCATCATATAACAATTGAAATATAACTGTAATCAAAATTATTTTTATTATAGTGTCTCTCACACTGCCTGTTCCTCTGATATAAATATATCACCTAACTTGTGTCAGTTGCTGTGAAAGAGGTCTGAAAGATTCTAGAGTGAAGAACCAACCCTGGCTGCCATGTTGGAAGGAGCCAATGAAGGAGCTAATCAAGTAGCTCAAGGGCGCCTCCTGAGGCAGCTGCAGGGGGGTGAGCGTCCCCCTCGCATGTTTTTTATTTATCTTTATATTTATCTTTATCCCAAACATAACATATTTGTTAAGATAACCGGCTTAAATACATTTACAGGACAATATTTATTCCGAGTTGAAAAATGGCTCAATTGCGCCCCCTACAATATTTCAATGAAGCAGCCCCTGTGGCACGTTTCAGCAACATGTACAAAAATCAGTCGGCACATGTATCATGTCCAGGCAATATAAAAAAGCCCCTTGGACCCACAACATAAACCCAACAGGAAGTCGGCAATTTTTTAATTTTGTGGTCAATTTTAGTGCTTTCCACACTTTTCCCACAAACTCTTCCTAGAGAACTGATCAGATTGACCTCAAAATTTGTGTGTCATCTAGACTAGTTTGTGATCAAAACTTATTAAAAAATTTGGCTGTTGTTGAAGTTGTCTCGCCATGAAACAGGAAGTTACTGTAATTTGAGTATGAATGATCCAATCAGCCCCTTCACATGTTAGATAAGAGTCCGTTCATGATCACATTTACATCCCAATCAGGAGTTATCCTCATTGCGCCACCTACTGGCAACAGGAAGCAAGCTTTGTGTGACAGTCATCAGCTGATCTACATGAAATGTTCACTGTTGTCTACACTTAATATACTGGAACATAACATATAATTAGTGGCTGTTCTGCAGTGCTACCTAGCGGAGACAGGAAGTGGCGTCAAACTCCTTCCTGTGCTTTCTAAATCATGTGACAATTCAGAGCCTTGTTGACTAATCTGGTCCGGTGATGGGGTCGTGGCAGGTGTTCATCCGATGGGTGTGAGAGCCCTTTCAGTGCTGCATGCACTCAAATGTCTTGTTTGGTCCAAAACACAAAGATATTAAGTTTAATCTCATAAGAGAACTAAAGAAACCTGAAGATATTCACATTTGAGAGGGTGAAATCAGAGAAGTTGGGCATTTTTATTTAAAAATGTCTCAACCGATTAATCAATTATCAAAATAGTTGGCAATTCATTTAGTAAGCGATTAATCATTGCAGCTGTAATAGTAGGAGAAAAGAAACCGAAAAAAGAAACAAATACTACTAGTCAAAATATAAATAAAATTGTGAAAGATAATTACTGCTGCAGTAAAGTTTTTTAAATGAACATTGTTGCTGACTGTCATGATGATCTGATGCTGATGTTATTGAGTAGGATGGTAATTAACAAACTAAAACTAGAAAACTATACTGCAGTGGTACAGCCTCACTGATAATTACTTTATTTTATTATGCTGCGCAGCTCTCCACTTATCTTGTACTGCTTTTGAGATGTGTATGCTTTTGTGAAGTCCTGTGTGAATAGCGACATCCAGTTCCCCCTGGGGGATTAATAACACATCTTGTATTGTATCATATTACAAATTAAATATAAAATATGTGTTTTTAAAGTAATAAGAACTGTACAGTGTAAAGAATAAAGAGCATGAAATGACAGTACAAAAACTGACCATGTAATGGTCAAATGTTAACACAATAAAGTAGAAACAATATGTACAGAAATAGCCTAATAATCCAAAAACTGTGCACATTGAACCGACAGACTGAAGAGCATTGTGAAGCTCAGTGTGGTGGCTCTGACTCGGCAAACTCCCAGCTAATCCAAAAATGGGAAACTCTGTGATAGTCAATCAGCCCTTAATTATGCACATCTTTAAGCCTTAATTTAATCTAAATGGGAGAGTTGTGTAAAAAATTCAGCCCCGCACAGCTGTCACGAACAGGGAAACTAGCTGTAGATACCAAAACTGTTTTTTTGCATCAAGTTATGAACATGTTTATTTCTGCTGTAAAGTTGGACATTTTAATATGGGACTCCATGTAGACTGACTCTGTTTTGGAGGCAGGGAACGGCAGTTTTTGGCACTGGTGCACTGGCTTCAGTTTTCAGCCCCAGAGGTTGCCACCTGATCGAGTCAGATATGTAGACTTTAAGTTAGTAATACTGTAGTATCCACCTTGTGTGTGAAAACCGGCAACTGCCTGTTCAACTATAATCATAATTTATACATGAGTCTGTATACAAAACTATTTAAAAAGATAATTTTTCACTATATAATATTAGATTACTTTGTATGCTACACTTCTGTGAGCTCTCAGCTCTGTGATAATGAATCATTACTATTTTTATGGTAAGACTGAATGTGTGTGAGCCAACTCTGTTGGTTTGTTGAAAGAAAAAATAAGCTTATATCAGAAAAAACATTTACCAAGGGTAAAGGTTCTAAGAATGGAAACAATTACTATTGTTATTTTTTGACAATAAAGCTTTGGAATTAATCATTTATTCTTTTGGTGTGTATAGCAGGCTGAGGGGAGGGCTCAGCTTTTCTTAGGTACAAAAGGCTGAATAGACACAAAGCTGCGTCAATAATGAAGATGTGGCAGAGCAGAATCATTGTCACACTTGTTTCTGATCACATTTGATGAGGTTTAGTCAAAAGACACAAGTTATTTGTTTTTAAAAACTGGCTTGACAGTGTCTTGACAAGATTATTATGGGGAATTGTCAGTTTATGCAACCCTGTAAACAGCTTAAAGAGACTGTTTCAATAACTGTTTTGACAGTAGTGACAGTATTGTTGCGTGTAGACACTGCCAAAGCCAACTGAACGCAGCTTTAATAATCACTTTAATAAAACAAACTGAAGACAACCAGCAAAATAATGTGACAGTTTTCATTTTGACTATTCTTATAAAAATTACAATGAATAATTCAGTTATCATGTGTCATGTACTATCTTGTATGAGTAGCAGAGGGCGTTTCTAGAGGGGGGCGCTGGCCACCCCTGAAATGTGATTGGTCACCCTGAGTGCCCCCCCATCATCCTCAAGTACAATTGGCTATTTGACGAGTATTTTTAAATTTACGTTGTTTTCTTTTGTATTTTGTTTGCCTGCGTTTATTTGTTTAAAAGGACAATTTCATTTATGGATCATTTTACATCTATAATAAGATTAGCTTTAGTTGCAGTTTCCTTTATGCTCGTCACTGAAACAAAAAACATGCACAAAAAAACTATATCCTGCAGCAAATGGGTAAGTACTGTAAATAATATCATAAATCATGAAAATAATTATTTTCACAGCCTGAGGAAAGGGGCGAAATGGAAATAACATTTCTTGTTTACGCCTTTATTTAACAATAAATAGTGATTTTATTCAGATGACTAATGGCGATTAACATGATCTGCACTGAAAGACAAATCTCAGAACAATCACTGCTGCTTCTACACTGTCGCAGATGTTCTGTCCATCGAGAGGTTAATATGATCACAGAACGTTCTTTACATCATGCAAACACTCTTTGCAATCAATTCACATCCGTAAACCCTCACTGATGAACTGTACATCCATCTTCTTGTCATCATTGTATGCTGGCAGGCTGCTTGTTGGGTAAAGATGTGTAGACTGAACAGCTGTCAGACACCACGCAGGCATCTATCAGCTGACGTTGGAGCGAGACAGTCTGTACAGTGTGTCAGTCAAGGTCCTCACAGCTCTCAGAGATTTGCTTATATATCATCATGTAAAAAATAATCCCACTCTTTAATATATTCCTGCATATGTGCCAAGTGAATGTGTGTGTATTACACTCACACAGCTCCATGCGGTAATGAAATCTGGTATGAGATACTGTTTTTGGTCACTAGGCCATGTTTGTATCCACCTGATGGATGTAAGTCAAACACTCATTCTCCTCTTAGCTCTGGTTTTGGTCTCCACCAACTCCTGAGAGAAATATCTATTGCTGCACTATTTTTACCAGCTTGTCTCTAATGTTCTGTCTGCTGTTTGGTGCTGAGCAGGTAGTGTAAATGGAGTTTATCCAAGCTTCTCACTGATAGCTGCCTGCTGCTGCTGGAATAAATACTGATGAGAGTAATGACTGTAAACTAAAATAGTAAAGTTGGTTTGTCACTAGTAGGGACTCATTACAAAAATTATGAGCTGGTTACTTTAGATAATCCACAGACATTGCTGTGTGCAGTTTCATGTAGGAACTATTTTCTTTCCAGTATTTCTAATACTGTCGGTTTTCTAGTAGCAAAATAAGTATTTTTGATTTTGGGGTGAACTGTCCCTTTAAGTACCTTACATAGGTCAAGTGGCATAATTTCCTACAGGTTAAACATGTAATTAACATTAGAAAGAGCCACAGTTTGTTAGCTTTAGGCAGTAAAACTTGTTGGATAGATTTAGAAAATAAGTGATAAGCAGGTTAAGTTGCGTTACATTAATCACATGACATAATGTGACTTGAATGACTTCTTTCTTTCACCTTTATTTATTCAGGGAAGGCCAATTGAGAGCAAGCTCTCGTTTCCAATGACTTGACTTGACTTGAATGACTCGAATTGACTTAAAACTTTACGGTCAATGGGACATGAACCCCTGTCCCCTAAATGTAGGTTGTAATAAGCTGCTTGCACAGATTTGATGCCTATATGCACTTTTTCTGGAGAGGACAGCTAAGACCCATTTTGAGGCTGCAAAAATGCCTAAAATGTAATAATATCAGTGTATTTGGAACGTATTTATTTGCATTTTCAAATTACAGATTACTTGTATTTTGATTAATTAAAATTAATTAATTAATTAAATGCTCCCAAATATATATCTGACAGGTGTAGGTTACCAAGCAACAGTTGTACTGAACCATAAGTACATTTCATAAGTCATGTGACATAAGTCACGACATGTTAAATGTGATTAATGTTAGGACAGTCGCAGTTTGTTTTGGTTTAGAGAATAAAACTTGTTGGTTGGGTTTAGAAAGAGGTCATGGTTTGATTAAAAATAAATACATCATGCTATATTTCGCTGTGTAACATTACATTGATCACGTGACATGTAACTTGAAAACCTTAAAACTTTAAACTTTCGATGTTGACTTTTGGTTTCACACAAGACACAAACCCCTGTCTTCTAAATATGGGTTGTAAATAAGCTGCCTGCACAGATGCCCAGCGGCCATTTTTCTGGTGAGGACGGGTGAAACCCATTTTGAGGCTTCAAAAATCCATGTAGTAGTATCTTTGGGCAAAATACTGAACCACACATTGCCTCTGAAGGCATAGCCCTCGGCCTGTGACTGTGTTGAATGAGATACTGTAGGTTCAGAGCAGAGGCACCATGCATGGCAGACTCTGCAATTAGTCTTTGAATGAGTGAAAGTGACATGCGGTGTAGAAGTGCTTTGACTGGTCGGAGGACCATGAGACCATACGTTTTGATGTCTTTGTGCCCATCTCTGCTGCTACATGAAAAGTCAGGGGATCGGCAGAATCATTAGAATTCAACCACCACGATGATCGTCTGTATTAAACTTCATGGAGATCCATTCAGTAGGTGAGATATTTCAGTCTGGAACAAAGAGACTGACTGACCACACGACCTCAGCACACACATAATTTAACAGTGGCCATCCTACTAGCATAAATCCAATTTTGATTCTCAGCTTGCAAGTCAGGTGTTCCACATGGTTGTTAAAAGTGAGCCTGATATCCAATAAGATTCCCAAATACTTTGTCTCAATCAGCAGTGTCACTTGGTGAACCCTGAATGGCTGAGATGTGGATAGTGAGACTGAGCTTGAATGTCATACATTTTGTTTTATTGGCATTTAAAGTTGCCATGAAGTCAAAATTGATGTTCAAGTGCTTTATTACACATGGATTCATCTAGATGTCACCTATACACCAGTACCTGGCCTAACAATGACAGGAAAGTCTGTTTGTAGATATTCTTGGGTATTTTTAATGATATTTCATCGTTTGTCTGCAAAATGGCATCACTGTATAAAAGCACAACTTTATAACTTTATTCACTGATTTGGGTGAGACTGGATGTATTTTATGAAGAAAATAATTTCTGGTTTCCCCTCTGATCACCCTCGGCTGCTCCGCTTCAACTCAGTTATTTAATTACAGAGTTTTGTGATGTTAAGAGTTTTTAGAAGTTTTAGCTGCCGTTAGCTGCAGAACTGGGATCAACAGCCTCCCATTGAACATGGCCCGTGACCGACAGGAAACACAGCACCGAGGTTGTGCTGAGGTGGTGTTCTTGCTGGGTTTAGCTCCTAGCACTCCAGGGCTAAATGAGCTAACCACAGGTAGGTAACTCACTTTAGCTCCGTTAGCCCCGGCTAGCTGCAGTGAGTCTGATAGCCACAGGCTTAGTCATCCCAGCACGAACACCACCGCAATACGGTACCCTATTTCCTGCCGTCAAACTCACTGGTGTGCAGAGTGTTTCTGGGGAGTGGGCCTCACTGAACAAAAGCACCACTTTATAACTTTAGTCCCTGAACTGGATGAAACTATGTCATATTTTTTTTCTGGCTGCTAAAGTAGCTAACCATAACTGTTAGCCAGCGATACTGTTAGCAGGCAGAACAGAACTGGGTTTAGCTCCCAGCACACCGTGGCTAACCAAGCTAACCTCAGATAGCTAACATACTTTAGCTTGGTTAGGCCCAGCTAATTGCCGTTAACTTGGTTAGCAGTGATTCAGTCTCCCCGCCTGTTTTACAGGAAACACGTAACCAATAAGCACACAGCTGGCTGTTTCATGGGACTTTTAAACCAGCTCATGTCATATGAAAAATACAGTACAACACAGGTACTGTAATATCTGTATTCTGACTTTGTCTCTGTTCCAGAATAAGCTCCACACCTCTTGATGTATAGACGGTGCTGATGGAAGCTTGTAGCAGAAATGATCCAGCCACCTTGATACTTTTTATCTGCCTCGTACCTCTGCCATTGCGCAGGTGTGAGGTTACAGCGTGAGCCTGCACTGTACCCAGTACTGCAGCTCCACACAAGGAGAGAGGGATCAGAAGGCCGAGGAGGGTGATATAAAAAATGTTGATGCATACCAAGTGTCTGAAGCTGTGTCTCTTCCTCTCTGTCTGTGTGCATGATCAGAAGTGATAGGATTGTACAAAAGAATCCCACCAACCTGCTGTGTGGGATTAAAGTAAAACCGAACACTTGTTCGAGTTTGTATATGGATTTGTAGGGACATGTAGCTTTTGTTAGTGTTAATGAAACTCTTGCTTTACAGCCTTTTTTAAAAAGAAATACAAGTCAAGGCCAAATAGTTTTACAGTGCGAATCAATTCATGTTGGGTGCTTATTCACAGCAGCCAGTGGCTCAGTGGTCAGTAGTTCACAGAGAGAAGGACTTGTAGACTCCAGTGTACGAGCTCTCCCTGTGGTAATGTAGGTTTCCTCTAGCTGCTCTCTCCTACAGCTTTAAGACATGAAAACCAGGTGGAACAGAAACTCTGTGACACTAATTAAGTGGGTATCTTGCAAGGCTTGTCTTTTTATTAAAAAAAACTCTCTTGTATTAGATGTGTTACCTTGATGAGCTGTAGTGCAGGGCAACACGCTCTCAGGTTGGGATCGGTGTCTATTACTGAGACACAAGGGACCTGACATGGCCAGAAAGCCATTTTAACCATGAGGTTAACATTGTGAAACAGTGAAGATTACTTGGGTACACTCTTCGAAATAAAGGTGCTAGCTAGAACCAAAAGGGTCCTTTGGCTTGTCCCTATAGGAGAAGCCTTTTTAGTTCCTGGTACAACCTTTAATAAAGATTCCATCTGGATCCCTTTCAGTTCTACCTAAAACCCAACATTAAGGGTAATACCTGGAACCATGTGGGAACGATTCCACAGACCTTCTAAGGTTTAATGGTTCCACCCAGAACCCTCTCTGGAGGTTCTATCAAGAATCTTTCCACATCCTAATCCAACAAGAACCCACTAGAAGGGTCTATGGAGAACCTTTCTATATTCCAACGGTTTTATCTAGAGGACATTGAGGGGGTTCTATGGAGAATCTTTTTTATATTCCAGGGGGTTATCTAGAACACACTTGCGGTGCTACAAATAAACTTTTTATATTCCAAGGGCTCTATATTGACAGGCCTTTTCGTTTGAAAACTTGGTTCCCAGCTGGAACCAAAAAATAGGGGACCAAAGGGTTTAATCTAAAACTGACCCAGGGGATTCTACAGAGAACCTTTTTATATTTCAAGGCTTTTATCTAGAACCCACCAAGAGGGTTCTACTGAGAACCTTTTTATATTCCAGGGGTTTTATCTAGAACACAATGTCAGGCGTTTTCTGCCAACATGGATCCCCCCATTAGATACCCTGGGTATCTGTATAAGTCGCTGAGGGGTGATGACTGTATGTGACCACTTCGAAATGAGACCGGGCTGCGCAGGGATACAGCCCAGGATAATCAAATGTAGGTTTGTTGCACTTGAAAAGGTGGGCTTGTTCACTAGAGAGCACCAAAGTTCCAAGGGTCTAAGAACTAGAGCCAATTTGGTGGAAAAGGGCCCTAGGGAGTTCTACAGAGAACCTTTTTATATTCCGCGGGTTTTATCTTGAACCCACCAAGGGGACTCTATTGAGAACCCTTTTATCTTCCAAGCTTTCTATCTAGAACACATTGGTAGGCCTTTTCCACCGTTGTTGTGGTTCAAGCACCCCATTGTGAACTGATCTGAGTGTTTCCACCAAAAATGGTTTGGAAACTTTGTTCCCAGATGGAATCAAAAAATAGGGAAAAAGAGGGTGTGTCATATTCTACTCCTCTCAGGTGGAAATGCAGGCTTGTTCACTAGAGCGCACCAAGGTTCCAAAGATCCAAGAACCTAATTTGCTGGAAAAGGGACATGGGGGGTTCTACAGAGAACTATTTTATATTACAAGGGTTTTATCCTGAACTCACCTGGGGGGTTCACCCAAGAACCCTTTTATATTTGTAAAAAACTATTGATGAACCCTTGAGGAAAGAGTTCTTCAAGGATAACAACAATCCTTGAACTCTTTCTTCTAAAAAGGGTTCTTTGGATGAAAAGCATTCTTAATGGAACCCCTAGTCTTACAAAGAACCCTTGAAAAACCGTTTCTTCAAGAAATGGTTCCCCAGAAGCAAATGGTTCTGGGTAGAACCTCAGCCCTTCAGGATGAACCCCTATGGTACCCTTAGTTCTAAGAGTGTAGGTTTAGGAGAAGTTTTTTGTCAGCTTGTTTTTTTGTTGTTGTTGTTGTTTTGTTGTTGTGTTGTTTTTAAAATGAGTACATTAAGTTATGTACATCTCTTTCGGCTCCTAACAGGTACCGTGCACATCTGTATGAGTTGCTGAGGGGTGGTGACAAATCATCAGTATGTGACAACTTGGAAATGAGACCGGATTGCACAGGGATACATCTTGGTAGCCAAATGTAGTTTTGATGCCAGGTCAAAACACCAGTATAGACTTACATTCTACTACCAGGATGAAAATATCCACTTGATTGTCTTACGCAGTTTCCAGCATGTCCTCAAACCTAAACCACGGAATAGGTTGATTGCCAGTGACTCCCAGAACAACATACAGTATCTGACTGTTGTCCAGGCTGTAAGTCATGTGTTGTATGTTACGTGACATTAAAGACATGGTTTACCTTGTGAAACAGCAACAGGTTGGTCAGGTTTAGACACCAAAACTAAAACAGAATAGAAAATACTTTGAAAGGAAAAGGCAGAAATTTGTCTTATGCTTACATGAAAACTGCTATTAAAAACAAATGCATTAAAACACAACATATCACATCCAAACAGACCACATGAAAACCACATTTACATAGAGACACAATAGAGACTGTGTTACAAAGAACACCAGGTACTTGATGGTAAGAACTCAGTTAGGGTTTGGAGAAAGAATAAACAGGTATAAAGTGCTGTGTGCTGTATTAGTAATCTTCAAAAAGTGTCTGTCCTTACTGATTAAGATATTTTATGGCGACAGGAATAAACAATTTTCTCTAGATTTTTTCCTTGCACAGAGGATTCAGTAGTTGAAAATGGTGACTTAGAAAATGGTTGTGATCGTTGAACTGCTTTGCCATGGTAACAGGACGGTTGGGTTTGTTTGTCTGTTTCAAGTTTAAGTATTCCGGGAAGCTTTGTCATGCTTTTGACACTTAGGACACAATATTAATGAGTATACTTTCAATTAGGGATATTTGTTGTGCTTTTTTGGAAATGCATTCCACGTGATCTCCAACTACTTGGTAAGGTTTCAGAAAAGACTGGTTTGGCCTGTGAGTATGACATGGCTGTCAAGTGACATGATGGAAGCATGGAACAAAACTTTTAACTTAAAATTTAAAAAAAAATCAATATTGACTTTTGGTTTCTTTAAGGAAGGTCCTGTGTTTGTTTGACGTATCCACCCCACCTCCTCCCTAAGCTAAATTTCTCACTTTTCATACTTCTCCAGTCATAATTACTACAGCCACAAGAGGTTGCTGCTTATAAAATGTCGCAAATGTGGCTTAAAACAAGCTGCTTATACAGATCACCTCCTCTAAGTCTTTTGGCTTCTCACATTAGGCGTCCACACAGCAGATCATCTGCGCACTGGCAGACGAGGCCCTATACCAACCCGGCATGTCTGCATATTTGTACGGATCATCCATGGATCCTTTTTTCCTGTTGAGCACAGGCTGGTGTTTACTGATGTGTTACAACCACCTGTTGATCAGCAGAACAGTGTGAAACCATTGGCTGTATAAAGACTGTTAATGTGTCACCCAACCTTAAGAACTCAAAAATAGGAAAATTTAAAAACTGAATCAGGGGGACTGGCAGTCCTCCTGCTAGAAAAAAAATGAGTTTCATAGAATTTGTTTCCTGCATTGTGGTGACTTTTAAAGAATGAACATAACAGACTAATAAGTACACATTTTTCAGCAACAGATGTCTGCAGATGACCTATAAGTCACACTTATTAGCTGGAAAACAGAACGGGACCACAGCATTCAACCTTTCCTTGACAAAATTTTATAAATGTTTTTCCAAGGATATGTTAGTTAGGCTGCTCTTTGGAAGTCTTCTTTCATGACAGCTGAAATTTGCTTGAGTGTTTTTTTTTTTCTGTTAGTACCCTCCTTTTCTCTCTCCATCTCTCACTCACTGAGGAGGAGGAGGAGGAGGAGGAGGAGGAGGAGGTGTGAGTATGGAGGTATTAAAGAGAAATGGATGCAGCAGGAGCGAGCAGCTCTCTTCCAAAACAACATTTGGTGGAACTACATTGTCTGGCTGGAAACAGACTTTTATCGTAGTATTCACGCTTTATATTGCCAGTAACAAGGTTGTGATAACAAAAACACACAAAAGTGTGGGTATCACTTTATATTAAAGTGCTTGTAATAAGCATTAATTAATAGATAATAAGGCCCTGATAAGATCCTTATTACATTACTATGTCTAATTGTAAGACTATAAGACATTTATAAGCACTTTATAAGAAACTTGTATACAGTTTATGAACTGTTTAAGAATGTTAATAAAAGCCTTATCAGTTTACACAAGCACATTTATTGAGTTTAACAAACTTACCTCTAACGTCATTGTTAAACCTTTGCTAAGCTTTTGTTGTTGCTTTATTAAAATTTCTACATACTTTATTATGCATTTATTAGCACTCAACTATGCACAGTGCAACAGTTAAGTAATGGATTTGGAGGCACCTGATCTAAAGTGTGAACAATGCTCATTAGGGTTAGTTAATCCTTTATTATGCACTTATTTAATAGTTAACTATGCAGTTTGGGGTTAACTGATCTAAAGAGTTAATAGTGCTTATGCAGGTTAATTAAACCTTTGTTATGCACTTGTTAACAGTTACTTTTTTGGAATAATTAGTGTTTTGAGTGCGTCTTTGCCTTTACTGGACAGTGACAGCTGCAAAATCCCCCATAAGCATTGTTCACGCTTTAGATCCGGTACGTACATAGTTAACTGCTAATAAATGCATAATAAAGTATGTAGAATAATAAAGCAAAAACAAAAGCTTAGTAAAGGTTTAACAATAACATTAGAGGTTTATAATGCTATTGCTATTTAGCATCTCACAAGGCTTTTATTAACATTCTTAAGTGGTCCATGCACTGTTAACAAGTTTCTTATAAGTGCTTATAAATGTCTTATAATCTCACAATAAACATGTTAATTATGCTATTAACACTTATAAAATGATTATTAACATTAATATGTATTAATAAGGCCTTAATATGACATGTGCCAAAGTGTGTCATAACCTGGGAGTAATAGGGGAGAATTGTGAGCCCAGGAGGAAACCGGGAGAAGGCGATGAAAAATGGGAGGGTTGGCAAGTATATGCAGTATGCTCGTGCATGTGTCCTTGTGCACATGCATGAGACAGACAAAACTCAGACTCTGAAACAGCTACTAGAGGTCAAAAACTCCACAAGGTACCCTTAATCAAACCCGCCTTACTGTTCAAGTCTTTGCATTTCAGTTGCATCATTCGTGACTTGCATCATTTGCCCACCTGCCTGCCAATTGTCACATGTATTGTTTCCGAGGAAAAAGCACCTTTTATCTCTCAGAGCTCCTGGAGGTCATATCTTTTTCCATGCGCAATGACGAGAGATGCAGAGTGAGTCTTGAGACCAAAAATAACTTTTTTTTTTTTCTTTTCTGCTATTCAACTTCATGTCCCTGATTTTTTTCCTCTCACATTCTGTCCATTGACAGATTCAGAACTGACTTCAGCTGCAGTATGCTCTGGTTTTGGAACCTTTCTGTCTCAGCTGGCTGTTAGAATAGCTTTAGAGCCAATTCAGGGTAACATTAAAAGGATCTTCAAAAGGAATTTAGTTTCCTGAGAGCTGAAGATACAAGGACACGGGTACCAAGGTTGCTGCTCTATTTCTTGTCCCATTTTTTGACTATAGAAAAACATCGCTCTGTCACAAATCCTGCTGCAGCACCAAATCTTCCTCTCACTCAGAAAGGGATCTGTGTATGTCTGCCCTCCATCAGGGTTATTATACTAGCTTATGTGAAGAGATAGCAGAAGGAGAGGAGAGGCAGCCCAGCCTCCTCTTGTGTGAAGAATACACACCTGTTTAATATATTTACTTTAAATAAAAGTACATGAATTACACAGACACTTGCTCAAGGATATTGTAAAATAAATGAGGCATGTCTTCATATTCCCCTGAAATGAAAGCTGATTGATCCCCTCAGGCACAGCTGGGTCATTAACACAGTGAAGGGAGTGACAGACAAAAGGGAAGAGGATGACGATGAATTAGAAATAACAGTAAGGATTAAATAAAGCAATGAGCAGTGAAAGCCATGAGTGATGACCTCTAACTTCTGAGCGTGAGGAAGAGAAATAAGGAAAATAGTTCAGACTCCTGACATGTCAGTTTTCTCGTCCTTCTCATTATTGTTCAATTCAAACAAGGGGCTGTATGAAAATTTTTGGAGTAGGGAGAGGGGCTGAATCTTGTGTAACTGTCATATGGGATTTTCACACTGTATTTTTTAAGCCAAGGTCTGCAGATAATCCTCAGTGAAGAGTTAACCCTGGTGTAACTTACTTAAAAGCATTTACAAATTTTCACAACACATTGTTTGCCCAGAGTTAACCTAAGCCCAGGGCTACACGACACACTGCACCTCTACTAGACCTGTGTCTGTTGGAACGCAAAACTGTTGATGTTCTAGAATGATGCCCTGTATGACATTAGGGCATTTCACCCCACACTTAGCCCCAGCCTAAGGGAGCTGTTAGCCCCAGGGTAAAAAAGAAGAAAGCTTTCACACTGGCGCATTCCAAAGTGGCTAACCCCGATTTTAGCCTTGCTAGCCCTGTTCCGGAGCAGCCCCAAGTTTGCGGGGTTATCACCTGACAATCAACTCAACACGGTGCTAAAATATCCAAGTGTAAATTAATCGCTGTTCAAACAGACATTGTGTAGCCCCGGGCTTAGGTTAACCGCTAGTACAGAGCCACAGAGTGAAAAGCACCATTCTTAACCCAGGGTTAACCCTTGCCCGGGCCTATATCATTCACACTGCACTTCTACAAGCCCTGGGTTAAATGTCTGTAGGAAAACCCAGCTGTTTATTCTAAAATGACGTGCGACTACTTTTTAACAGCCTTTAGCTCCATTTCACACTGGAGCCCCATGTTAAGTTGACTCTAACCCTGCAAAGAGTTGTCACAAATCATTCTAGAATGTAAACATTCGTTGCTCTTCCAACAGACATTTAACTCTGGACTTGTAGAAGTACTGTGTGAATCATATAGCCCTGGGCTTAAAGCATAAGTTCGGTTTTTTGACACCTGGACCTTATTGTTAGGATTAAATACGCTCGTAGACTCACCCAGACAATTTTGGTGGAGCTCGGAGCCGTTTTCGAGCAATTTAGATCCAGCCGACGGCGTTTATTCTCATGCCATAGTAGCGGACGGGGCCAGAAATCGAAGCCCCTAAATTAGACATTATCTGCTGCGAAACTCGCTCATTTCACCTACATGTTATAAATGAATGGCCAGTGTTATCACCATGTCAGCTCAACTTCGTTGTTATGGTCATCCGGGGGTTTACAAGGATGGGTAACTTTTGGTGACATTATAGACGTGCGCCGCAGGAACACAGCTGAGTAGAGACGCTGTTGTTGCTAGGCTACACGGCAACACGGCTATTTCTGTGCAGCATGGCGGAATATTTATCCGATGTAGAAGTGTCTGACGACGACTTTGAGTATAATGGATGCCCGTATCGTTTTGAGCCAGAATACACCGACGAGGAGCTATTTGAAAGGAGGATGCAGAGTAGGGTGACCAGGTCCCAATAAACCAAAAGAGGGACAAGGGGTATGTTTGTGAGGGACAAAGTGGGACACCGCCTGTAGCTGCATCGTCTCTTCTTGTTTGGCGTCTCCCCCTCCTCCATTTCCAAAGAAGAACGCGCGATGCGAGTGTCATTCACTAGCTGTCACCTCAGCTGTTGGTAGCGCGGAGAAAATTAGGGGCGGGCCTAAACGCCGTACGTGCGGTGCTACTATGACAACAACAAACAGCCCAGAGTGCAGTAACATCACCGGCTTCTCATTGCTGGGGCCTGAGGGGGATGTTGTGCGGGACATGGTCTCAATTTGCGTGATGCGTGAAAAGAGACAGAAAATGCGTGAAATCACGCGCAAAGCGGGACATCTGGTCACCCTAATGCAGAGGGAAAGAGCTGAACAGCTGGCCAGAGAACGAGCAACCACTGCACGTCCACGAATGGGGGCTAACTGGTGGTGTTGTTGTGGACATTGCATGAGTTTCGCAGCAGATAATGTCTAATTTAGGGGCTTCGATTTCTGGCCCCGTCCGCTACTATGGCATGAGAAAAAACGCCGTCGGATGGATCTAAATTGCTCGAAAACGGCTCCGAGCTCCACCAAAATTGTCTGGGTGAGTCTACGAGCGTATTTAATCCTAACAATAAGGTCCAGGTGTCAAAAAAACCGAACTTATCCTTTAAGTTAACCCTGGGTTAACGATGTGTGTGTGAAAAGGGGCTAAGTTATCTCAGAGTCAACTCTTAGCCCAGGGTTAGGGATAAAATATGCAGTGCAGTGACAAAAGGCACATTTTAACCCTGTGTTTGGTTAATTTTCAGGGGATAACTCTGTAATCTCGGGGCTAACCCTTCTCCAGAGAAGGGTCAGTGAGCCATAGGCAAAGCACAGCTGATTAACTGTTTATGTCAAGTGGTAAAAAGGGGGTGTGACAGTGGGAGTGGCCCATAACAAAAAAGGTACATAACTTTTCAATGTAAACTTATGAACTGTTTATTGTTGACTCTTGTGGGGGCATTATTGACCTCAGGAGAGTTTGTGTTTTATTGGTGACTTAAGCCCCACCTACCACAGTTTAGCCACACCCTTTTGTAACTCCTGAAACATATGTGGTCAACTCTTGTGGGAAGCATCATTGGTTTCAGCAGGAAGTTCATATTTTCATTGGTGATGGTTTGCCTCGCCTCTCTTACTTTAACCCGCCCCATTTTTAACTTATTAATCATTTGTCACAGAGCTTTATGATAGGCACCATTGGGCGTTCCTTTTTGCATTGGTGTAACTCAGTCCTGTTTCTTATATTTATATACCAGCCACAGAGGTCAAGTTGCTGTGTGCGTGTATGAATGCATTGCAAATACATACGTCACAATAGCTGGTCACAGCTATTTTGCACTTGTTTATTGTCTTGAGGTTATCATATCATTGTGTTCTTTATGTATTTAAATTTGAATATTCAAATTTTGGTCAATGTATGCATGTTTTAGTATCAAGATACTATTTTCTCATCCCCCTGTGACCTGACAGGTTTCTGCATGATGAAATTGCTGCATATAAACCTCTAGGTTGATGGAGGGGAAGTGAGGAAATTTGAAAAATCCCCCAAAAGCAGCTGGAGTCACCCTTTATTAGGCAAATAATGATAAAACATCACAGCATTATCTCCTGTCATGCCTAAATGAGATATCTAATATTAATCATTTTTAGAAAGATAAGAGACTGATTGCATCACCTCTCTAATCTGATTGTCTTCATGTGATGTGGGGGGGGCTCACACCTGTGACTGTCTCTGATGGTGATGATGGGGACATCTACACTGGAATGTTCACAGGGACACTGTAACATGTTGACACTCTTTACATTTACTTTTTGACACAATCTATCATGCATATGCACACTATTTACAGATTAATTTGCCAAATATAGGAGAAAACAATCAAAGAATGTAATTTAAAAGAAAATCTTTATTCATTGGATTATAATATTAATGTGATATAATATTTTGTTACCAAATATAGACTGGAATTATTGACCTAGTGTATGTGGCAATAGCCAAATATTACAATAGTTTTTCATTTATATCTACTCTTTTCATATTTTTTTGGTAGAGGTCGAGATATATTCCCAGATTTGTGATGCTCAGCACATCACCATCTGCATTTGAATGAATGGATCTAAACTTTTTCATCTGCAGTTGTGGAAATATCTGAGAAAATAACCTGGGGTTATGGAAATCAGCCTTGTACTGCACATCCAATCAACACCAGAGGGAATATGGTAATGTTCCCTAACACAGTGTGTATCAGAAGCTACCCACTAATCCACTCAATCTCCCAAATAAAGAGAACACCAGCATTTTTCTTCAAAGCTTGTTAGATATTTCGTTATGCTGTTATTCATCTATGAAACCAATTTTACTGCAGATGCACAGCACATTATGATGCTGGTGCAAAAATCAGACCGAGAGAAATCCGTTGCAGAAGAGTCCAATACCGGTAGCAATTTCTGCACTAATAACTCGTCTCTGTCATGAAAAATGTCATGCAGCTGCAGGCTGTATCTCGGCTGATATGTTGTGGTTAGTATGTGGATTCCAACACCTGCATCAGTTGCTGGTTTATAAATGAAACTGTAGCAAAAACTGCAGAAAAGTTCTGTCTTCACCCTCACCTTCTCCCTGCTGCTGAGAAAACTTCCACTATGGAGCACAAAGAGGCATTTCCGGGGCGCGATGGGGGGAATTCTGGGCAACACAGGAAATCTCCATCTGAAGTCAAAGAAGATAAGAGAGGTTGAGGGACAGTGGGTAAATGAAAAAGGAAATTACAGCACTTCATCACAACTGTTTGGCTTCATTAAAGCTCACAGACTAATGATGTCTAACAGAGCAGAATTTAAGCTTCCACAGAACTCAGCCCAAATACAGAGAGCCAGGCCAGGGAGGTGACCTCCAGCTGTGATCTGTGAGAGGTTTTAGTCATAGCTCTGTGCGCTGGAAATACATAAAGCCACATAGGTTCGTGTTCAGCAGGGTAGTGTTTGGCTGGCTCATGTAGCCCACTGCAGGGCTCCGGGCCTGAACAAAGCTCTCAGTAACCTACTCAGTAGTCTGGGTGAGTTGCTCCTGTTCTGTCACTGTGGGAGGAACGCTGATATGGAATGAAGAACAACACCTCTAAGGTTAGCTGATCAACCTGAAATAGACTGAAAAGACTGAGCTCAGGATTAAAGATTACTGATTAGCTGTGTTTCTATCAATGTATTTTTATGCACATTTTAAAGTATGACATTAGAAAAAGCTGATGGAAAAAGCAAATTCAATCTAAACTTTGCAAAAAAGTTTTTTTTACATTTGCTTGAGGAGGTTTTTGCCTTTTATGAAAAAAAAAGTTAATGCACTTAATGGAAGAAACACTTTTTCTGAATAAGTTCTGACATAGTGAACATTTAACTCTGCTCTGACAGTCTCCTCACTGCTCCCATGGCTCTGAAATACATTCATGGTCACGCCCTACAAATCTGGTGGAACCTTCTTCACATTAATACATGAAACTAATGGAAATCTAGGATTTCCACCCTGTTTTCTACATGGTTTTTCACTGTTTGAGGTTCAACTGGTGCTCCTTTAAGTCATCTTGTTGACCTGCACTGCAGAACCAATCCAAAGTCTTTAGGGCAGCCCCTCATATTGGGGTAGTGGCATGCAGAAGTGTTGTGCATACCCATAATGAGAATGGGGAGAAAATATCGTTTCTTGCAAAGCGTGTCCTTGAAGTAATGTAAGGGGCGTAGGTTTGTTGCCGGTGTTGGTATGCGAGACAAGGTGACATAGTATAAAGAGCCAGAAAGTCAACATGTAGACAAGTCGACTTCTAGGAGACTAGGGTTTGTGTCCCGTGTGAAACCAAGAGTCAACACTGACCTCTTTTACACAAGTTATGTAACTTGTGCACATAAGTAATGTACCGTTATGTTCTTACGTATGTAAATTACTTATGTTTAGGGTGACCAGATCCCAACAAACCAAATGTGCAGCAAAGAGTATATTTGTGTGAGGTAATGTGGGACATGCTACCAGTGATGAGAACACTAAAATTTTTATATCTATCAAACCTAAAAAATAAACATTTCTCTCATGCTTTGCCCTGTGGGTAGATAGACAACAGATACACACTTTCCCAGTCTTTGTTGTAGCTGTATTTTCTTTTCTTTGTGTTTCCATCATATTCAGTCTGAACCTGCATAGCTTTGGGGGACCCCCAGTATTCCTCTTTTCCCATCTATCCATTTGGTTTGACTTTTGAAAACTGGAACCTTTCAAAATATAAGACATCATCTCAGTATGCTGGATGGTGGGACAATACATAAAATGCTGTGCTGGTCACCCTATTTATATCATGTAACTTACATACCTAAGTAATGTACTGTTACGTACTTATGTATGTAACTTATTTATATTACGTTACGTAACTTATATACATAAGTAATGTACCGTTTTGTTCTTCCAAACGTAACTCACTTGCATTCTGTTATGCAACATGGGTAATGCAGCGTTAAGTACTTACATACATAACTTACATTAAGTTACATAAGTTACATACATAAGTAATATACAGTTACGTACTTGCATACATAACTTACTTACTCAGGTGACTTTTTAATTCCAAGGTGCAATAATCAGGTGCATTATCATCATTCCATGTGCAATTAGTATGAGTATTCCCTCTGTGCAATGGAGGAAATTCAACTGCTGGGTCTCCTTATATTGTTCCTATTTTTATTTTTATACTTCCTCTGTTTAAATTGTTTATATTCTTTATATTTCCTCTTGCTATATTTTCATGTTTTATTGTTCATGTATTTTTTTTTTATCAATGCTTATTTTTATTTTTGCTATCTACTTTGCTGCTATAACACTGTAAATTTCCCAGTTTCGGGATGTAAAGGAATATCTTATCTGACTTACAATACGTTACGTAACTTATGTACTTAAGTAACTCACCATTACATAGATGCATAACTTACGTATGGTGCATTATGTTTCATGACATATGTGGACTTACATGTAACATATTTATTTTAACCCAAACTGTGATCTTTTCCTAAACTTAACCGAGTAGCTTTTGTGCCTTTATTTTGAAATTTTACCTGAATGATATACACATATTATTGCTAACTTGACCATGGAGCCCTGCAATAGTTTGTGGCGTAGGCCACTGACCAAGCTGCTGTATTCGACGAGTTGGTAGTGCAAACGTGTTTGCGTAACGCTAGTGGATGGAAAGAAGCATTCGTTCACATTTTATTTTACAGATTTTCTTTTTGAAATTTGGTCAAATTTGGACTGGGTTTCTGAGGACAGGCATCTACACCAAAAAATAGTGCTCTGAAATTTCTGTACTTTGCCAGTCAGGACAAGCTACTATTTTCACCAACCTTTGTAAGTAAGGGTCTTTACAAAATCTCTCCTGTATCAATCAGTTTTCAGCAACTATGCTGCAGAAGCATCAAGTCAAGCCAATTTTCTATCAAAGGGTTTTAACATCTGTACAACATTCAACTTTCTTCGTAAGTACAGAGAAATAATAATATATATTACAGTGTGGAGACAGAAGATGACAATATGAGGCAAATAAATTGCAGATATACGTGAAGAATGTGGAGGCAAAAAAGGAAAAAGTCAAGGATTCCATTCACACGGAGCAAGAAGAGAAAAGAAAAGAGGTGCTATGAGACAATAAAGCGGTTAATGACAGGCTACACATAATATGAGAACAGGCACAGTATGAGCAGAGACGGAGCTGGAGGATGAAGACACGGATCACAGACATCTGAATGAAGCTCTGACAGGATCCAACCCACACAAAGTCCTGGCTGCTCTGTGCTTATAGAACCAGGGTTATAATCCATAACCACTGCTCCATTTCACACAGGCTCAATCCTCTACCAAGACCCCATTATTTATTTTTCACAATTCTCATTACCACAGACATTTGCATATTTTTGGCTTATTCTATTAATTTGAATTAGAGGACCTTGAGATGGGATATATTCACTCATCCATCTATTATCTGTATCCACTGAGGGTGGCTAGAGCTGCTCCCAGCTCACACCAGGCAAGATGCATTCAATTACAAAGACAATAGGCAGTTAAAGTGGATCACTCGGAGGAACCTCACACAGACTTGAGGAGAACATGCAAACTTTATAGGCTATATGTATGTATTTAAGCCTTTTAAAAAATATATAAATAACAAATGTCAATATATCTGCCCATGAACCCATCTGCACAGAGTGTCTGCAAAGCTGGCAAACTTTTGCACAAGTTTAAGCCACATTTCCGACCAGCTGCAGGCCCAGCAGTAATGCTGACCTATACAATATATCACAGTCTGATGCTCTCCTAAGGCAATATGCTCCGAGTCCTGACTGTGACCTGATTCACTGCAGCAGAAAGACTTCGTTACAGCAAGCTCCGGGGTCAAGTTGCAGGGAGGAGGTGCTGTGAGAACTGAAACATGAAATCATGATGGTGGATCACTCACCAAGATTATTTGGTGACCTAATATAACTCTGCCTCTCTTCTCAGCGAAGGCAAAAGGCATTGTTAGATTAAATGGTTTAAACATTTATAAATCAAGTCAAAGCATTTATTGTCATATACATAGTTAAAAGCAAGTTTCCCTGTACAATGAAATTCTTCCCTTGCCTTCCTCTCTGAATGCCATCGAACAATGAAACACATGTAAAAGTGAAGAAAATGCAATAAAATACAATGATATATAATCAATTAAAGTTTGTGTAAACCAGCAATCTGAATGATTAAAAATAGCTAAGTATATACAATCAGGTTTCATAATCATGAAAATGAAATGCTGGGGGTGTGTCCAGACATGTTTGAGTGACCAGAACCAGAGGACGGTGACGGGGGATACTTTTTGTTCTTCTGTGTCGGGTTGTTGTAACTGAAGTAAGCTGAAGTGAACTGCTGGGCTGATTTGGACTGAGAGAGTCACTGAAGGTACTATTGTAATTGATTGTTAGGGAGGATGAAGGGAACCTGGGGGTGGTGTTGTTCATGTGCAGTTTGTAGGGCTTATATAGTGTTGGGGGATCATGACAGAAATCGACAAACATCACAGTTCAGTACCACATAGTTCTCAGTGTTTTCACATGTTTTCAGCAACTATGTTGTAACATGTATAATGTGTTTAGCCCTTTCATGCATAGAGGTCACTACAGTGGACAGCTATTCAAAAGCCATTTTCTTCCATATGCATGGGTTTTGATGGCATAGATGCACATCGGCCACTACAGTGGACTCTATTGCATCATCTTATACACTGACACCTAGTGGAAAGCCATTGTATATGCTATTTTTCCCCTCCTAAACAAAATGGTGCAATTATGTTATTAGAATGCAAATAGCTGTTTTTTTGTATATCATTATATTTTGTAGTGGTCAAGAGCAGAGCAGGATAGGAAGACCTACAAGATAGTAGAGCAAATACCAGAGTCAAGTGAGGATGATGCTAGTGGCAGTGAAGATGAATGGCTGCCAGAAAAAGGAATAGCTAATGCTAGTAGTAGTGACAGTGGAGCTGAGGATGATGAGGGAGCTGAGGACGAGGGAGCTGAGGATGAAGGAATTGAAGAGGATGTGCCAATAAACAGACGTCGGGGAAAAAAGGCAGAATACCAAAGCAGACAGACCTGGAAAATCAAAGACAACCAGTTTGAGGGAGACTTGCCTACATTGTTAGGAGAGTGTAAAGTGAATGTTGAGGGAACAGAACCGATAAATTTCTTTATGCACCTGTTTCCCGAAGATCTGATAGATGACATTGTGCAGAATACAAACATGTATGCACTACAAAAAGGAAAAGAAAACCTGGCCTTGACAAATGCCGAAATGAAAACATTTCTAGGAATAAATATGGTTATGTCATACCTCAGATACCCACGATCAAGAATGTACTGGTCATCAGAGGAAGATCTTCATCTAGATTTGATAGCAAATGCCATGCCAGTGAACAGATTTGAGGAGATTCTGAGGTACATTTACTTTGTTGATAATTATTCACAGGAGGCCAGTAATGCTGATAAGCTCTTCAAAATCAGACCAGTGTTGGATGCACTCCATTCAGCAGTTGATCCTGAAGAATTCCCATCGATAGATGAGCAAATCATTCCCTCAACTTGGAATGGTTAGGTGTAGTGATGCGCCTCTGTGATGACATACAGCAAAATAACCACAAGGTGTTTTTTGACAATTTCTTTTGCACCATTCCTCTCATTGTGGCATTGCAATACCAGGGCATCTATAGCACTGGCACAATCAGGATCAACAGGCTCCATGGAGCACAAGAGAAACTGAAGAGTCAAAAGCAACTCAAGAAAGAAGGAAGAGGAGCCTGCTCTGCTGTCAGCAATGGTCAAAACATCACCATCACATGTTGGTTAGATAGCTCAGTGATCCACATGGCCTCAACCTGCACTGGCCAGTCCCCAACAGACGTGGCCCAGAGATGGAGCAAAAAAGAAAAGAAGATGCTCAGCATCAAAAGGCCATATTCTGTAATGCTGTATAATCAGCACATGGGCAGCGTGGCTGTCACGGATCAGTGTGTGGCAATGTACCCCCACAGAGCAAAGAACAACCGATGGTACATCCGACTGTTCTTCCACTTCTTGGATGTGGCCACCATCAATGCCTGGCACCTCTACAAAATGTCCAGATTAGAGAAGAAGGACCTTCTGCACTTCAAACATCAGTAGCTCCTGCACTACTAATGCAGGATCCACCAAGATCCGTGCCAGAGGAAGACCCAGTGCCACCCCACCACTGGTGAAGCGCAGAACAACCCCCAGAGATCCGGTTTGGCCCTGGGAACCACTGGCCCCAACTCATCAAAGCCAAGAATGCAAACAGGTGCCATGTTGCTGCATGCACCCGAAAAACACACAAGACATCTGCATGCAGTGTCTCGTGGCTTTGTGCCCTGGGTGCTTCTCCAGTTTTCATACAAGATAGTCTTCCCTTTTGAAGTGTCTCCCCAAAGAGCAACGATGAGACAAGCATACTGTGACAGTTAACAGGCTTGCTAGGGATTCATTACACAGCCATTCCATAAATCTAGTTGAAATGAAGACGTTTATACACTGATAGGTGCAAACACACTGAGGCACAGTAAATGTTTCCTTCATGTTGCACACCACTTGACCTTGAGTCTGGACATGATAGTATCTTGGTATAGTGTTACCCTACCCTCAGTTCAGAGGCGCTAATGGACAGACCAACTTTATGCCAATGGTGTGTGTGTTCTTTTTCCATTTATTGATGTTATGGCAAGGTTTAGAGTATTGGTAGCAAAGCTAACAGTAAAAACATTCATTGTGGGATTTGAATCTATACAAAAGAGTGAAATAGAGTATTCCTCAATTGCAGTTGCATTAATTGAAGCTGTATTATTTTTTGTATGTATTTTATAGTTTTCACATCATTTTATATTATTGTATTCATTGGCTTGTCAAATACACACAGTATTATACATACAGTATATTAAAACAAAACGGATGTTGTCCACTCAAGTGGACATGTAAAAATATCTTTGAAAAACCAAATCAAGTTTAAATCTTGTTTTTCATGCCCTAAGAGCAATTAAAACACAAAGGAAAAAAATCCTGACTGAGGTTGTCATAATTCATGCACGAAAGGGTTAGAAAAAAAAATCTTTAACATTACTTTCATCATAATTTCATAATGTACCCCCACTATAAAAAAGATCATTTATTTAACTATTCTTTAAGCCTGTGATTCCAACTTTTCTGTATGCCCCTTAAAACCGAAATGTATATGTGTATGATATATACTAAATATATATATATTAATAATATTATCACTATATACATATATACATATAATATGTATATATATATATATAAAAGATCAAATATATTATATATATATATATATGTATATATATATGTATATATATATATATATTAATATATATATATATATATATATATATATATGTATATATGTATTATGTAATAATATGTTATTTATATATTTGGATTCATTTTTATTTACAGATACAATCGGCTTATGTGTCATTTTCTCAGTAACATCAGTAACTGACCTGTGATAAAGTGTTTGTAACAGACAGACATCCTGGTGGGCTGCTTTTACAGTGCTTATTTTCACCCAAAGGTGGACATGGTCATGGGCCACTTTTCACTAGCAGTTCAACTAACTTTAGTGTCTTTTCTCCTTTTTGTGAGATTTTCAATAAATAGTGTGATTTGCGGTATTTTATTTTAGGCTGAAGCACAGCCAACAGCCGCTTTATGGATTATTAGTGCAGCTACTTTCAAAATTTAAAGACTGTACATGTACACTGAAGAGTACATTAAAAACATAAGACCCAAGACTTTCATCTCTTCTTTACCAAGGCATTTCACTGAAAAATAGAATTCATAATTCATAAAACACAGTTATGAAATTAGTGATGCACTTTAGCTGACATTTCATACCAAAAAGTGGCAGACTGGATTCAAATGTAAATTGTTATTAAAGTGCTGAAATAAAACTGATGGAACCCCATTGAAACAACCATTTAATGTACCTTATTGATCAAAAGAAAGTTTCTGCTATTTTCTGTAATGCTTTACTTTTTTAAATGTAGTTGTAATGCTTTAATTTAATATAAATTCTGGAACCCATGAGCACAGCAGGAACATATTAGCTTGAAAAGTATCCGTCTCTGAGGCTTTAGGGGTGTGTTTCCGTTTCATAATTAATAATATGTATTTTACACAACAGGAGATAAGTAGCTCCATTACTGCAAAGATAAAATTGAACTAATTAACTCCCTCAGAGACTCCATCCAAGTGACGTTGCGGTCGGCTGCAGTTCCAGAACATGTGGGAGATAGTGTGCATACTAAATCAGCTTTGTTTCTCAGCTAAGTGACTCTTTTACTGAAAATGGAGCATAATGAAAAGAATTTGACTCTCAGCGGAGACAGCCTGAGGACAGTAATTTCTTGCTCATTGCAGATTTTGAACTACTATTGCCACAGTAAATCACCATGGCAACCAAATATTGTCTCATCCAGAGGTGAATATTGTTGCACATCTTATTTACTTGACCTCATATGTCTTTTGTCTTTTCTGACACTTGTCGCTGTTCTCTGCAGTACAGAGAGCCTGTATTACTGAGGCTTCAAAAACAGAAAATAAATCAACAAGCATATTATGGTCTGCTTCATCTTCCTCTTCTCATTCATTAGAACGCTGATCACAGTGTATAGTTTTCAGATACGGTGTGTGGAAGAGACAATGCAAGAGGATTCATGTTTCCTGTTTCCAGTTAGCTGTATTCTGTATTCTCTTAAAAATAAAAGTGCTAATTAGAAACATAAAGGGTTCTTTGGCTTGTCTCCACAGGGGAACCCTTTTTGGTTACTCATAGAACCGTTTATAGAGGTTCCATTTGCAACCCTTTTAGAGGGTCCGACCTAGAACCCAACATATAGGGTTATACCTAGAACCATCTGTGAAAGGTTTCACCCTCAGCCCCTTCTATGGTGTAATTGTTCCACCTAGACCCATCTCTGGCAGTTCTATCCAGAGCTGTTCTACCTTCTGTGGGTACTAACTAGAACCCACTCAGAGGGCTCTACTGAGAACCTTTTTATATTCTAAAGGTTTGAACTAGAACCAAGCCAGGCGGTTCTACTAAGAACATTTTTACATTCCAAAAGTTTGATCCAGAACCCACCAAGAGGATTATACTGAGAGCCTTTTCCCCCAGAACCCAACCAGGAGTTTTTACTGGAACCCTGTTGTATTCCAGAGCTTTTATCAAGAACACACTTGGTGGGTTCTAGAGGGGACCCTTTTATATTCTAAGGCTTTTATCTAGAACCCATCCAGGGGTTCACAAAGAGCCTTTTTATATTCCAAAGGTTTATTTTTTCTGGAACACACTCAGTGCATTCTACAAAGACCCATTTTATATTCCAAGGATTTTATCTAGAACCATCCATGGGGTTCTACTTAGAACATTTTTATATTCCAAGGGTTTGATCTAGAACCGAACAAGAAGGTTCTATCGAGAACCTCTTTATATTCCAAGATTTTTGTTCTAGAACCCAACAAGAAGGTTTTACTGGAACCCTTTTATATTATTATTATAAGGCTTTTATCTAGAACACATTCTGTGGGTTCTACAAAGGACCTTTTTATATTCCACAGGTTTTGTCTTGTACCCACCCAGGGGGTTCTACTGAAAACCTTTTTAGATTCCAAGGGCTTTATCTAGAACCCACCCAGGGGGATCAACCAAGAACCCTTTTATAATCCAAGTTTTTATTTCTAGAGAACACTTACCAATAACCTTTTTACATTCAAAGGGTTTTATCTCAAACCTACTCAGGGAGTTCTACTGAGAACCCTTTTACATTATGATACAAAGAACCCTTGAGTTCTTTTCAACAATCCTAATGGGGCCCTTTGTCTTACAAAGAACACTTGACGATGACGAGTTCTGGTTGTAGGTAGAACCTCAGCCCTTCGGAAAGAGACCTTTTAGAACCCTTATTTCTAAGAGTGTAGCTGTCGGTGTTCAGCTATCCTGTGTACTTTAAGTATTGTCCCTATAGCCTAAAAACATACACAGACTGTCAATAATTCTGTAAAAAACTTCTTTCTTCAAAGACCACTGTGAGTCAGAACCCTTTTGAAAAAAGTCTTTGTAGTAAAATATAGCAGGACTTAATTTTCCACTGCAGGTATTGACAGTGTGCAGGAGCCTGTGTCCTACTTTTCACTCACCTCTTATCAGGGCTTAAATTGGGATTTGTTATGAGTGGGGGCTATGTGGTTTCAGGGTTACCATGGGTGCACGTGTGTGAGCATAGACTACAAAATCTGAATGATATCATTTGACAAACTGTAAATACAATGTAACAAGATGACACACCCTCTGCTCTGAACACTAAAACGCTAATCAAAGTCATTCTGGATGCTGTTAGCAGCGCACAAAACTACAGCTGCTGACAATAAAATCTGTCTGTAAGTGTTCTCTTCTGTGTATCTGCATCAAACAAAGGAATAGTTGTTCCTGTGAGAGGCAAGACGAGACTAGACTAGACAGAGCAGCTTCTGCACACCACACATATCCAATAAATGGACTGTGTTTGTGGCTGCATATGGGCAGTTAAGTTAAGCCAATAGCCAAACTAATGAGCAAGTCATGTAAATTTTTTACTTAAACAAAGCCAAAAATCACAAATAATTTTCCTCAGGGGGCTTTGGAATCTGTACAGCATATGACAGCCTCTGTTGTTAATGTTAGACCCTCATTAGCATGACAGAGCGCACTAGCATAACAAAAACATAAGACTTAAACCACCCTGAAGGTGCTTCTTCAAATTAGATGTGGAGTCTTTTGATGCAGGCATGGGTGAGAGGTCAAGGGACCACTTTGAAAATAGTTATGTCAGTTTTTTTCCTCGCCAAATTTTGGCGGAACTTTGGGGTGTTACTTAAGCAATTCCTGACCAGCTACATGGTTACTTCTATCTTCACTCTAGCTTTAAAATTGAGCATGCTAGAGGCTATGAAGGCAGACAGATGTAATCTGTTGATCCCACTGGGCATGTTGTATCTGCACCACGGTTCTGATCCATCCTCCACACAGCTTCATGTCCTGCCAGCAGCGTTTCAGAAGCGGAGCGGCCCACCTGATTATGTTGACCTGCTCAGATTTTGTTGATTTGGTCATTTTTCCTTGATTTTTGTGCTTCTATAATGGCTAAGTAGGCTGGTTAAAGAGTTTCATCATCAGAAGTCTGCATGGGTTGCTTTATTTTGAAAATAGACTTCCTGCCCACCCTATCTGCTCTGTGCAGCTTGCCATGACATCCGTCAAAAATACATTCTCCACAGAGCAAAGTGGAGAGCCTGGTGCCCCCAAGTTGAAAAGAATGACGCAGTAGTGCCTTTTGAATGTACCTATGGTAGATGAGACATGGTAAAGTGCCCTCTAGGTTGTCCTTCCAGTGGAGAAAATGTCTGGTTGGCCTCTATATGTTTCTAAAGAGTTAAATATTTAATAGCTCCCTGTGTTTTATTAAAGAGGTGTAGTAGTCATTGTTCTTTAATTCACATAATAAAATAGTTTTAACCTAAACCAGGAACAGGAACTGTTTCACCATGAGCGCATCATGACTTTCAGTGTGCTGGTACACCATTGCGTGCAGCTCTTTTTTGCCCTGCCCCTCAGATAGCCAGTGGCTGAACCTAACCCTGACTAAGCTCCTCAGTATACAGCTCATTCTCATTAACATCATCACGTGTTCTTAGTGAAATAAGTGGTTAAATAGTTCCCCACCTTTTATTACAGAGGTACAATAGTTATACTCATATCATAAAACTATTTTAATCTTATCCAGGGGGATAATGTTTCACCATAAATGCATCACAGGTTTCCCCTTCCACATCAAACAGCCGCAAATGTCCACCACTGCCCAGTGGATTCAAGCCATAATATCCACACAGTCACACACACACACACACGGCTAAATGCATTACACCTGGAGGGGATAATTACTGTAAAAGCAATAATTGTTGGTTGGGCTTCAGTGGGTGCAGTGGGTCATCCAGTAATCACAGGGTTGGCTCCTCCTGTCCACATGTCAAGGTGTCCTTGGGCAAGACACTGAACCCCACATTGCTCCGGATGGTCAGGACAGCACCTTGCATGGTAGCTCGCTGCCAGCAGTGTTTAAGTATGCGTGTGAATGGATGAATGAAAGGCAAAATGTAAAGCGCTTTCGATAAAAGCTCTGTATGAATGCAGCTTGCCATGTGGTTTGTGACTGAACAAGGTCTCCCACATGAAAGCACACATCTCCAGATCCTTCTGTATGGACTCAACGTTGCATGTTCCCTTATGCCTTTCTAGGACAGTTATACTCTTCACTATATCTGCGCATAACAAAGTGGTTCATATGTTTTTCCATGTATTGTTTCCAAGTCCCCTATCCAGTACATGTAGCTCATTAAAGGTATATCATTTTGAATGAGAAAGCTGTTGACCACAATGATCACTGAGGAAATTTACATAAACTTAAACATTAATCAGCTTCTTCATGTCTCACCACAGGGTGACTTTGGAGTCTTGAACTGCTGTCAGAGGTACCAGGATGTCATTTGGATGATGTCTGAATCCATATGTGTGAATAGGGGGTTGCTTTCTTAAAAGAAACTAACCTGCACTGGCACTGAACCTTGGCAGTGGACATAACTTGTGCGCTTGTGGGAATGTCCAACGTGGACATAATTCCTTGGCTTCATCTTTTAGATATGCCAGTGTTTTTGTAGGGTGGCACAGTGGTCTAGCAGTAAGAATTGTAAGAACATCCTGGGTTAAAATTCAATTAATTACCAACCCCTCAAAAGACTGCTGACTTGTCCAAGGCCCACCTCTTGCCCAATGTGAGTTGGGTTGGTCTCTAGCCTCTGTTATACGGCATGTTTACATGTGGATGATGATAGGCCATCATAGATTGACTAGTACATTGAAAGCGTTGCCTTCTGACTCAGTTCCCTTTTCACCACCATGGTCTCATAGAATGCCTAATCTGCCTGTCGATCTCCATTTTACCATGACTCATGAACAAGACCATGTGATACTTAAACTCCTTTGCTTGGGCAGCAACTCAATCCCAACCTGGAGTGAACAGTCCACGGTTTTGTAGGAAAGTCACTCTGTGTGCCTACCCTCACCTATGGTCATTTGCTTTGGGTACTGACCAAAAGAATGAGGTCACAGATACAAGGTGTCTGGGTTCAGCATTAGAGATAAGGTGGGGGGCTTGGACAACCAGAGGGTGCATGAAATTGAGTTGCTGGTCCTTTCAGTTGCATAGAGCCAGGTGAGGTCTTTCGGGCATTGGTTAGGACACCTTCCTTTGTAGATTTTCGGGGAATGTCCAACAGGGAGAAGACTCTGGGTTGGCCCAGAACTCACCAGGGGGATTCCATATCTCACCTGGCCTGGAATCCTCCAGGAGGAGTTGAAAAATGTGCCTGGGAAGAGGGATGTCTGGAATGCCCTGCGTAGCCTGCGACCCAACCCCAGATAAGTGGATGGATGGATGAACCATCATAAGTCATGACTTCCTCACAATTAGACCTATAAGTCAGTCTCTAAATGCTTCGCTCAATAGAGAGCTTTTGTCGCTAAAAGTGGGTGGACATAGAGAGGGAACAAGGAAGGGAGCGTGATGGAGTTGGAGTTCTTCTCTTTAAAAGTGTTGCGCTGTGAATCACTGTGGCATGAAAGCTTAGTGATGGAAGAGACAACTCTTCTTCAAAGGCTATTCCCAAATGGAAACATATAGAAGCCTCACACTGGCGTTTGGTGAGCAGCTATTGTGTTTCTGCAGTTTGCAGACAAAGCTGCGGCCAAGCTCTCACCAAGATCTGAAAAAGGCCTTTTGTTGTTCCAGCTTGAGCCTGACATGCACTTTCATGCTTTTGATGTATTTAGCTCTTCGTGTTTAAAGTGCTTAATCTTAAACCTGTTTTGTAATACTGCTCTGTAACGTAAAACCCTTTGTGCAATATACACAAGGTCAGCTTGACTGATGTGTTACATTATGAATCTAAATGGAACATATGATCCATTTGCATTGAAGGCAAAGCTGATCAGTGTGGCTTGATCACGCTTAATGTGTACTGTAAGATGTGTACTGCAGCAATTCAATCCGTGTAAGTGTTTGAAGGCAGAATGTAAGCATAAGTAGCAGCTGTTCATGCAGCCTCTCTGTGCCATTATGTTATATAATTCTAATGCAAGGCTGTTTGTAACACCTATTTACAGTGCATCTGTTGTGAAAAGGGCACTTTATACATTTGGCTTTGAACAGAAGCCCAGCTGAAAACGGCGTGTTGTGTAAGAGTGTACTGTAAGTGAATACAGAGCTTACTGTTGTAACTCTATAAAAGCAGTCAAACAGATCTTTATCCTGGGGATCTTATTATCTGGTCAGATGAGGCCAGGGCTCACTTTGTAGATTCTTAGTGTCATAACAGCAAGTCAAATCAAAAGTAGAAGGAGGGTTAGACTTCCCACTATCATACAAATCTTATAGACAACTATGCCATATCATTTAGGGCTGCAACTAACAATTCTCTTTGTTTTAGATTATTTTCTCAATTAACTTCAAGTCCGTGTAAAGTGTTAGACCATTAATTGTTTCATTTTTTGGTCCATAAATGTGTCACAAACTTGTGAAAAATGTCTATTAGTGTTTCCCAAAGACTAAAGTGCCATCCTCAAACATCTTGTTTTCCCCACAACTCAAAGATATCCAGCTTACTGTCATTAAGGAATAAAGAAACCACAAAATATTCACATTTAAGAAGCTGGAATCAGAGAATTTTGCCTTTATTTTCACAAAAAAGTACCCAAACTGATTAATCGACTATTAAATAGTTGATGATAAATTTAGTTAGCGATTTCTTGATTAATTGTTGCAGCTAGAATATCTTTACCCCAATTATCTGGAATTTAACCCCATAGCAGCCCAAAGGTATATTTCGCTATACTGCTCAGGGAGGCCCGGCAATTTAAAATCATCACCAATGTGCTAAAATATGGGGAAAAGTCCTGAGCTTTGTGTTGTAGATACTTTAGAAACTGTAAAACAACAATAAATGCTATTAACCCCCTAAAAATGTAAAATTAGGCCTCAAAATCATGAAAAATGATAAATTTTCTCTTCTCTGAAATACGGATGTGTGTCTGACCACTGTCTCAGTGTCAAACACCACTACAACCTGAAAACAACCTGAAACAGGGATGCTCCATCCAGCAGCTTTATTGGACCTGTCCAGACATGTTTGAGTCACCAGAGCCAGAGGACGGTGACGGGATGTTTTTTTTTTTTTTTTCTTTTGTGTCGAGTTGTTGGAACTGAAGTGAGCTGAAGTGAACTGCTGGGAGGGTGAGGGGAGGAGGAAGCAGTGTTGTTAGTGTGTATATAGTATTGTAGTATTATATAGTGTTGGGGGACCATGGCTCCGGCACATCACTGAGCAATACTTCAGGTCCGCACAAAAAGTCCTGAACACAGAAATCGTGAACAACAGTTTAATAACAATCAATAACTGGGACCAGATATATTCATCATAACATTGAGATCTAGGATTTCTTCCGCTGTTAAACAGCAAGACCTGCCTGGCTCTCATTGCCTGAGACAGACGCTGTTGTGTCGGGGGAGGTGCTTCATAGAGTTGGTGGGGACGACTGGATCAAAACTTTTCCACACAAAAATTCTGCAATTTTTCTCATATAAGTTGCTAAAAACTCAAACAACAAGAAACGACATAGACATTTTGATTTTTTGTTCAAAATCACATCACATAATCACCATCAGTAAACAGCAGGACATACTTGGGGCTCACTGCTTGTTTTCCGCAGTTAAGTGCAATGAAGAGTCTGTAGGGTTGCAACTTTTCCACATATATATTCAGTGATTTTTCTCACATAATTTACCAAAAACACTCCCTACTGCCACATTACTGTTGTTTGCTCTTATAGAGTAACAGAGCTGTGTGGGGTTAAGTGTGGGACATTTCTCTTTTATTCTGAAAGTCCAGCGTCCAGTGAAGGATCTGTTGTTGTCAGACTCTGAATACTGACTCAGCAAACAGAGAGAAATGCTGAGGATCATATTTGTTAAAAAATTGAAACTACTTTCTCTCCATTTAGGCAGACCGAGATTCATTCCATCTCAGCTATTTGCAGCAGTTTTAGTGCTACTTGTAGTTTTGTCTGGTGTTTTATGAAATGTGCTGAATCAAACTTTGTCTGAAAAGGCACAAATTTGGTATCAAATTAAAGAGGAAGTTGTGTTTTTTTCAAATGAAAACAGATTGTCAATGTCTTTCAGTTTTTGAGATAGAGCTGTTTGTTTGGATTGAGTAGAAAAATGCTCAAAAGGCTGACAATTCTCAGTGAACTGCAGCAACATGTTAGAATTCTGCTGGGGTCTGGAGGATTAAGGTGACATTTATTGATTTTTTTTTTTTCTTGGACACATGGGCCACTTCATTTAATCAAAAAAGAAAAACAATATGGGGATTTACCCACTTTCATGCTCTGTGCACTTCTGTGCAGCATCTATAACTTCTTTGATTGTTAAATCCGACAGGTTCTATCAGGATCTTATGTTAATTAACATTCTTTGTTCTTCCTCATGTCCAAAAGGTCACACAGTGAAGGTTGAATTTCATACAGGGAAGCTGTAAAGCAGATGTATAAATCCTGCCCATCATCAGAACTGCCTGAGAAATCATTCCCTCTGTTTCATCCATAAAGTTTTCTATTTTCTTTCAACTTCATAACTACAGTTTTTAGTTTTGTTGCTTTAGTATTATTTGAAGAAGTTAACCACCTAAATATATTAATTCACTGTTAACTACAGGTGGTATAACATTGGCAAGTAAACACAGCTAAGATCTCTAAAATGTTACTTTTCAGGGAATTATATTGGGATATAAAAGTGTCCTTGATGGCAAATCGAAGGATTCAGCCACTGGCCAAGGAAACGTTTCAAGTATATATAGGTTGTTATGTTTATCCATCCCTGATAGCATTATCTCCATCAAAGCACAGTAGGGATGAGACATTGATACAAATCTAATTGCAGATCAGTGGGACTCGATATTAAAACATTCAACATCTATGGGAAACTCACAACCTCTGTACTTGGGGTGCACGCTCTACCAACGGAGCTACCTGGCTAGCTGAGCTGATGTAAATTAAAGCTAATCGATTGTTGATGTTTGAGTGTTTTCTTTAGCTGTCTACTTAAATGATGACAGAGGCTGCCTCCTGTAATTAAATAGAAATGTTTCCATGTGTGCAGTAATGTCACAGCAGTCATGCTGCTGCCCTGTGCGTAAATGCATACACAGGGTGTTTCTTAAGAGGGGAGCACTTCACCTTATGTCACCCATCCGTGACCCCTCAATTAATCAGAATGTTAATTTTTATGACTTGGCCCACCCGACCCGTCATTTAAATAGCAATGCACCACTGTCACAATGTGTCAGAATTAAGCAAAATTGTGGACTCAGAAAAGCAGTCAGTAAAGGAGAAGCTGTTCAAATGTATTTAAATAACGAAAACAAATGAACAAAACACGTGCATAAGTCAGGTCAAAACCAGAGTCCAAAAAACCAAAGGAATCCACACAGGGCAAAATGAGGAACACTAAGTCCATGAAAATGAATCCATAGTCCAACACATGAAAGCAAGATCAGGAAAACACAAGATGATGCCCAAGGGCGATGATGAACTGACACAGAAACAGAGAAACACAAGGACTAAATAGACAAGCAACTAATCAGACTCAAGTGGAACTAATGGTTGTCAAAAAGGGCTTGAAAAGGACAAAGACGGAAAGTAAAACCAAGACACATGAGGGACAATCAGGGCTACAAAATAAAACAGGAAATAACTAACATAAACCCCAAACCTCTAACTGGTTTAATTTGCCCAAAATGATGGAGAACCTTCATAGTTTTAAATGTAGGACCACTGATCAAGCTGCTACAGTATATTTGGTGAGTTGCTGAGATTTGAGAATGTGTTAACAAGATACCAGCATCCTCAGCAAAACATGTGCTGTGGCTATCTTTACCTCCAGCATTACTTTCCTGCAGCAGGATACCTCATCATACACTTAGTTAAGTCACACCAAAGGACCAATTCTACAAATAGATTGTGATAAGATTTAATGTACAAGGTGGCCTGTAACACAAATTAAGCCTTAATAATAGAAGCAAGACCCTAACATGAAGTGGATGTCCCTGTTATATCATCTTGTTAATTACAGAGCTACTTGCCATCATTAAGTGATCCATCATTCCACACATTAATAATGTACATGATGTTCACAGGCAGAGGTAATTCATAAGCTTCTATCAAGGATGAGTCGAACAGCATCCAGGGGAGATATGATTAGTGGCTGTTACTATAACATAACACTTATTGATCATCCAGTATATAATTAACAATGTTCCCGGCTCATCATTGTGAATGGAGTGCCATTCAGCAGCACATATTGTGCTCTGCTGCACCAATAATTACAAGTCCAGTTTGTCATCATGAAAGCTGTCAGCATTGGGTGGGTGCAGACTGCTGTGGATAGTATTGAATGCACTTGAAAAAGAAAATGAGTGAGCTGGCAGAATTCTCTGAGATGGAACAGAGCAACTGCTGGTAAGCAAAGAGGATGGCATCCTCCGCCCCAGTCGCACTTTGATGCATGGTGGGCAACTTGAAAAGGCTCCAAGTGCACATTACCTCGTCCAATCTCCCCACTTCAGCAGCCAAGCCTAAAATCATGAACGGTCATGACAGAGAGTGCACACACTACTCTCTTTTCATCTGATGAATCACGCTGCAGAAAGATATGAAGTTATCTGTGACTTTCATAGATCTGTGGACAGATTGGTCTGCAACAACACAGCTACAGCAGAGCTGTACCTGCAGAGAGAAACTCAAATGAAATTCAAAATGTTCACTGCTTCTCCTCTGAATGTCTCCAAATATGATGCTTGTTAATGTATCATACAGAAAACATCTAAAAAAAATCTAAATAAATTTGTTTTCACATGTTAAACACGTTCTTTGCACATGTGGTTTCGGAACAGTTTTAAAGGTGTAATATATATATTCCCATGTGAAACACATGAATTTCACATGTGCAAAATCAGATGTGAAATTTATGTTTCACATTTGTTTTTCACATGTTCTTTGCACATGGGTAACATGGTTTTAAAACATTTTCATGGTGTAATATGTGTATTCCCATGTCACCTGCCACATATAATCACATGTTTCCTACATGTGATCACATGTGGATCACATGTGGAGTCAGTGAGTCTTTTTGAATGTTTTTGACAGTTGTCATTAACATTAAAGGGATAGTTCAGTTTTTTCTTTTTCTTTTTTTTTTTTTTTTTTTTTGAAGTGGGGTTGTATGAGGTCAGTGTTGCCAGATTGGGCAGATGTTTTGAATTGCACAGTGCAGGATAAAATGGGCTTGGGGGTGTGGTTTACCACAGGTTCAGCTGGTGTTTAAATACATTAAGCATTACAGTACCTTAAAAATAGTATTAAATTGTATTCCTGAGTTTTGCACACACATCCAGTCACCCAGCACAACTTTGATATGATATAAATCTTATTTATTCTGCTGAGAGGAGATGTGCAGCTGTCAATTCTATATATTCATTATAACACAAAACCTCTTACAACACTATAATATCTTAAATTATTTGTTTGGCTGAAAGCATGGGATTGTGTGTACTTCTCTCTCCCTCTTCATACACGTGTGTGGGGTATACTGTCAAGGCTTGTTGCAGTTGAGCAAGTTAGATAAAACCTATTATTTTATGTTATTTGCACTGTCCCTTTATTTACTCTTTAGTTTTACGGCACTAACCTCTTATTTGCATTCTAGCCCATTATATATTGCTATTGTTTATGAATTAATTTGTATTGTTTTTTATCAAAATTATTTGGGTGTTTTTTTGTTTTGTTTTTTAATCAATTTGGCCAGATTTTGAGCATTTATTTGACCGGAAAACACCAAACCAATGTGGCAACACTGTAAGAGGTACTTATGCATAATCAGCTCATTACCTTCAGTGGATGATGGTCAGTGCGGTCCCAGTTAGTGGAAGGGCAGAGAGGGCACGCGAGCTCAGCATTGTACTGTCAGCAGAAAAATATTTTTTTAGCCAGATAAATTGAAGGCCTACAAAGAAAAAAAAAAAAAAAAAAAAAAAAAAAAAGATCAATATCCGTTCAAGTGTATTTTCACCACTTTATTTTGCTGCCAGACAGCCTTTTATTTTGGCACTACATTTTCTCAATGGTAATCGTTCTATATATTCCGACACTTACCAGTGCCTGCCTCTTTAGTCACATTTCTTGTTTTGTTGTGTATAGTTTCGTTTGCCATTCTTAATCCAATCAGGCTCCTGTTTTTTTCTGTTCTTTCTTTTAATTTCTTCAGAATAATAAATAACTACTGTTTTATCTGGTTAAAAACAGCATGTTTGTTTCAAAATACAATGTAATCTCTAACTCTGTCATGTGTGCATGATAACAGTCTATCAAATGTCTGTTTGAGGTAAGGGAACTTATTACTTATCCTTTGGAAATAACTGCACAGAACTCACATATAGTAGCCATGTGGCGTTTCCTCCATCCTGGCCACAAAAGAGAAGCTGTACCTGACAGGAGTGTGGCTGGTAAGCACACATTGATTCAGACTCGGCGTTGGAGGGCTTTATAACCCACTCCTACTCAAGGCTAAGTGGTTTGGAATGACAGTTAATGTGGCGGACTCTCCACAAGAATGTGCAAATAGAGTGAAAGTGGTTGGGGGGAGGGTGTAGGGGCCGGTTTGTTGGCATGGTCATGCCGTGGTCCGTCCTTCCTAACTCTCCTGGCTCCCGACTTGGCTCATCCCGCACACCTGTTCACAATCAGGTCATCGGCCCTCCAAGTCCACGCATCTGCCTCTCATCATCCTGCGGTGTATCCACCTCGGCTCTTCAGCCACTCTTCAGCCAGATCGCTGTGTCAGCCTCAGTGGTAGTCACACTCATGGCTAACTCTGATTAGCTTTCTCTTTATGATTCAGGATCCTCATGTTTCCTGTGACTAACCCGTGCCTCAGGATCACGCTCTGCCTGCTCACCTCCCGTTTGCCAACTCACCGGTCTGCCAGCCACATCCTACCCTCCCAGAAAACGCAGCCAATCACGCTTCCCCTCATTCCTTCTGCCTACGCCAGCTCCTTCATTATTTACTCCTGCTGCTGCCTGACTCCCTAACCCTTGCCACACGTCCCCAAACCAGACTTTTTTGCTAGCTGCTACTCACTGTCCACGTCCTGCGTTTGGGTCCTACTTCAGATCTCAACAGAGGATGAGTTGAAATGATATGACCAAGTGTTTGTCTGTTGGTGTGGCTGTGGCGGCAGCCGTCACAGTGTCCTACTTATCTTTTTACCCTCTGGGTTTTAAGAGGCGACAGCAGACAAATTCTTCAATATACTCCTTAGCTCCTTCAGGCATCGCCCCATTGACCTCACAAAATGACCAGTGTAGTAGAGCAAAGTGGCCCATGTTAGTAAGAAAATATTTTGGTACCACTTTTAAAAGGCACTCTGTATGAAGTGTTTATAAGATGTAACCAATGGCTTTATTAAAGGTCATGTAAAGAGCTTGTGACACCACAGAAACGTGTCATTAAGCACCCAGCCAAATTTAAATGATTAAAAAATTGCTAAATCTATAAAATTAGGTCTCAAAATCATGAAAAAATGAGCAGTTTTTTCTGCTCTGAAACACTGGGGATGTGTCCGATTGGCTGTCTCAGTGTCAAACACCACTGCGACCTGAAAACCACCTGGAACATGGACTCTCTGTCTAGCAAGTTTACTGGACATGTCCAGACATGTTTAAGCCACCAGAGCCAGAGGACAGTGACAGCATGGTATTTTTTGCCTTCTGTGTCAGGTTGTTGGAACTGAAGTGAGCTGAAGTGAACTGCTGGGCTGATTTGGACTGACAGAGTCACTGAAGGTATGTTTGTAGCTGACTGTTAGGGAGGGTGGATGGGGGTTTGTGGGGGTCAGTTTGTGGGGCTTAGTGTTGGAAGACCATGGCTCTGGCATGTCGCCGAGCCATATTTCAGGACCGCCCAGGACAGTTAACCTTCATGTACTAACTCCACAATTCAGTAATGTATAGTTCTCAGTGTTTTAATGTGTTTTCATCAACTAGAGGAAAAACTCCCTCTTTCCTTTACTTTGAAAGTTAATAAATTACTTTATAATGCTTTACAAATCAGTTCTAAGCCATTAATGGACTTTTGGATTGGTAGTGAAATGCTTGGCTGCTGATTTATTAAAAAGGTCAAGTTAATATTAAAGTCATTAAAACATCACAAGGTTCTCAACAAGCCATTACCAAAAGTTACACACACACAGTTTAATGAGTTGTCAAGAAATTATTCCCCAGTCCAGATGCCCTGCAGTGTTTTTCCAGACAGTCAGAGGTCAAATAGTCAATTTGAGGAGTCATCATAATGAGCTTAAAGGCAAAAACAGAGGAGCAGCCAAAACCTGGCAATCCAAAAGTTCTTCATATTGATGGTATACAACTGACATGGAAAGTATTCAGAAATTAGTTTAAACAATTAATAAATTGTGACTTAGAAAGAGGTACCAATATATTGTAGATCTCTTATATTGAACCAGCTCACAATTTCAAAATGCTGTTAAGGTTACAATGCTAAGAGCACTCAGGGCTGATACCCATGGCAGCTAGTCATAAAAAGCACCACTGGTGTTAGGCAAGTCAAGTTTAATTAGTCAGATAAAGTTAAAAGTACTATGTTGTTTTCATAGCATGTGGGATTGTTTCCATTCAGCTAACTATGCTGCCTCCCATCCTCAGTCTTTTGTCTCCAGTCCATGTACTGCATTGAGCAGGGTTTGGCCGTCTTTCTTGGGGCCTCCCAGACCATCAGAAAGTAGACAGCTTTACCCCTGCTGGAATAGGTGCAGGTACTTTATCTAGACAGGAATTTTCATCAAGTTTGACATTAGCTACTTAGTGCTTGGCTGCCATTAAAAACTGAATGTCATGTTTTTGAAACTGAAATGCTGGTCACTGGCCCCGCTCCACATAGACACAAATTTTAACCAGTAACAGTAACTCTTGACAATTATGTAATTTCTCAAAGTTCAGTTTTCTCAAAGTTACGCTTGATTGTGTCTTCTCTTTTGATCAGCTCATTAAAAAAATCACAGAGGCTGCCTTCACCTGTGCAACACAGCTAAAATTAGGTATTTCCTGTCAGCATCCTAATTCACACCTCTGTTTCATCCAGACATGATTATTTTAGCATCTTGTTGTCAGGCCTGCCATGTTCTAGTACTTAAAGTCCTCAAATGGTTACTGCACTGCAGCTGGAAATTTTGTCTATATTACACCAATTTTAGCTTCCCCTCATTGGCTCTCTATCCATGTCAGATCAGGTGCTTCTAAAGATTTACAAGACAATAAATGGATCTCTTCATACCTGTCTGATCTCCATAAACTAGGGATGATAACGATTAATCGATGATCAGTGAGTTGGTTGTTAAAAATCTGACTGATCAAGTAAAATTTAATCAATCTACTATCAAATAAAGATCTGAAATAGAATGGAGATTTTTTTATGAGTGCCCTCTGCACGTTATCTGATATTAAAGTATATGTGTTTAATATGAGGGCCTTTACATCGTTATGTTTCATTTGTGATGCTGTCAGAGAAAATGCTATATATTGCAGTGGAAATAAAGCTTTGATTGAAGGGGAAAAAACACATTTGATATTGTTTGGTATAAGCAAAATCTTTGTCACTTCCAATAATGATTCCTTGCTTGATCATTGGAAACTTTAATGATCAATTAAAGTGCTTACAATTCACAACCCTACCTTAAATCTTATATTCCATCCAATGCTCTCAGAGTACAGGGCTCCTGTTTGTCTGTCCTCACAGTTAAGAAGAAGTCATTCTCCCTTCCTCTGGAACAACCTCTCTGCTGATATTAGACAGTCTGGCTCCGCTGGGGCCTTTAAATCCGAGCTTAAAATTCATCTTTTCTACTTAACTTTCAGTTAGCTGCTTATTTTTGATAACCTTGTAGTCCACGTTTGTCCTATCGACGAGAATACTTTAAACTTTCTGAATGCCACGGCAATGCTTCAAACTGTGTTTGTGTCCCACAAGCACAGCTGTGTGTCCGTCTCCTTATCCCAATCGAAGGGGTGTTGCAAGCTGTATAGATTTCCAAACCCCTGGAGGCAAATTTCATTCATCTTTGCTCAGTCGGTTAAAGTGAGGTGGTCTGGTAAGAGGTGGTATTTATTCTCTACAAGCAGCACAGTTATGGCTTCATTTCAGTCCACTGTCCTAATCAGCCTGAAAAGGACAGACATATTGTACTTGATGCTTCTCATAAACCAATTATATCTTGTATTTAAAGCATTTTTGACTGGAATTTTACTGCGCTCCTGTTCTTTCACTAATAAACATATTTTGATTGGCTATTTAGTCACAGTCTAAGACAGCAGGAGAAGATCTGCAGTGATAGTGGAAGAGCAGACATAATCAGTATACAGCAGGTGTTTTTGTCTAAAATGTTCTAAATTATTTCTAGTATGAGTTAAGCCACAAGTGAGGTGTATACTATCTCAGAATTTGAAGGGTTGACTGTATTTTACAAATACCCAACCCAATATAAGAATCAATATTTATAAAGTTTTTGGAATTTGATTCTTGGTTGTTGTTATGCCTCAGCCGCAACAAGCCCATGGTCAGGACTTGCCGCTGCTGTGGCAGAACGAGAAAAGAGGTAGTAAGAAAGAACCACATGGAGCTGATACGGGACAAGGTGAGAGAGTTGCTTATGGTTATTGCCGTTGTGCGCCGGTTCTTCTCTTTGTGGTTTGGAGGGGTCGCCCCTGGCTCCCGTGAGCAACCAGCCCAGTCATTGTAGAAGGCGTTCGGAGGTTGTTTGTGGGGGAGAGAGGGTGTGGGTGTCCATCGTGCCAGGTCATCTGGAGCCCCACGGCATCGTTATTAACTGCCGCCTTTACGATGTCAAACGGGAGGTGAAAACGCCGTCCTGTCTTCAGAGTGGATGTCGTACAATCTCTCTAGCCCCGCGTCCCGGCCGACTGAGTTCAATTATCCAATCAGCAGCCCTGCCAAATGAATTGTCGGACATGAGGTCTCACCCAGCCACCTGGAATTTGTAGGATTTCGCTTTTTTTCCCCCCACCCGGGGCATCACAACAGTCGTAAGCATGACCACAGCAACTCATGTCCACAATCGGCTCTGCATGCACAGAACAGAAGAGGAAAGACAGACCCTGGCCATCCTTAACAGTTGTTATCTGCTGAATAATATTATATTAACAGTGCTAATATCTGTTAAAGTTTTCAGATCTTATGGGAGAGGGAATGGTGACAGAGGTTGGTTCCTAAATGTAAGGTCTGCATGTGGTGTTCACATATTCAGGGGTATATGACTATTCATGAAGAAGAAAATGTTTTATTAAAAAAAATGAACCACAACATGAAGGATCTCCAGTAGAGCTTACAGTGGCCTATCATTAATAATAAACCAGGCTCATTTTTGTTTTCAGAGGAATAAGCTGACTAATTACAGCAAAGCATATTAGAGATTCAACAGACATGTTTAGCTCAGAGGTGAATCATCACAATGATGATACCGTGGTGCCATCTGAATGTTTGCCTTTTGTTCTTCCAAATGGCAGAGGACCGACGGCCCTGAGCTTTTTCAGGTGAGAGAGCCTGGAACAAGGTGCTCAATTTCTGTGGGCAAGGAAGCTATGTCAGGGGAACATCTGTTCTTCCTTCTGATTCTGCACACCAACAACATTTATTAATTCCACACAAAGCCTGGTGTGCATTCACATCTGCTAGCATAAGAAGGGGAGCAACATGCTGCTATTTAGGCCTATTTTGTATGCCTGAATTCTGATGAGCTGCTTGCTAAAGTAGACTGAAGAGATGAAAAACACAAAACAAGCACAAAGAGGCACAAAAAGACTACAAAGACACACAAAATTACTACAAAGAGACATTAAACAACCACAAATAGACACAAAACTACCACAAGGAAACACAAAATAAAGTTATTTTGTGTTTTCTAACAAAATGACCAGAAGGAAACACAGAACGCCCACAAAGTAACACAAAATGACTACAAAGATGCAAAATGATCACAGAAAAACAAAACAGAGTTACAAAATGACTACAAAGAGATGAATGACCGCAAGGAAAAATAAAACCACAAAGAGACACAAAATGACCTCAGGAAAATACAAAACAACCACAAACAACATAAAACTAGTACAATGAAAGATAAAATAACACAAAGAGACACAAAACAACCACAAAGATACACAAAGAAGTACACAATGACCTTGAAGAAATACAAATCACCACAAAGAGACACCAAATTCTACAAAGAGACACAAATCAACCACAAGGAAACACAAAGCTACCGCAAGGAAATGCAAAATGACCACAAAGAGACATAAAACAAGTACAAAGAGGCACAACAAGACCACAAAGAGACCCAAGATGACTACAAGGAGATGTAAAATGACCACAAGGAAACACAAAATGACCACAAAAAACAAAAAAACAAAACACAAAATGACTACAAGGAGACACAAAACAACTATAAAGAGACAAAATGGCCACAAGTAAAAACAAAACAACCACAGAGCGACAAAATGACCACGAGAAACACAAAGCCACACCATGACTATGAAGAAACACAAATGGCCATAAAGACACGCAAAGTAACCACAAGGCAAAACAAAACTTACACAAATAGAGACAAGATGACCACAAAGACAAAAAAGAGACCAAAAATAACTATGATGAGATGCAAAATGACCACAAGAAACACAAAATTACTACAAAAAATAACCACAAGGCAATGCAAAAAGACCACAAACAAACACAAAATGACCACAAAGTTGCATAAAATGACCACCTGGAAACACAAAAGCCTACAAAGAGACAACACGACTGCAGAGAAAGACAAAATGACTACAAAGAAACAAAAGGATGACAAAGAAACACAAAAGAAGCACAAAGAGGTAGAAATGACTCCAAAGAGGCAGACAATAACTACAAATGACATTTTGTCAGGTGTACCTTGCTCCTATGTAGGGCAGATGGGGGTGCTTTCACATTTTTGTGTCCAGTGGCCTAAATAAGAAGTGTTTGACATAAAAACTAAATGGTCATAGTGTTTTTTTTGTTTTGTTTTTATGAAAAACCCTGATTGCTGAGAATGTCTAATGATACCTGAAGTGCTCTCATCCTGCATATTCAAAGCCCCGGAGCCCAGCAGGTGTCAGAGGAAAATAAAGGCCTGACAGCCCTGAGTTTATCCTCAACTCCATTAGACTCATAGGGGTGTTTCTGAAGCTAACTGAGAGCAGCTAAAGACCAGTACTAACGAAACAACATCCAACATGGCACAACAAATCCTGAAAGCTTAATGATATTAATATGAAAGAATGAAGCAGCCTCAGAACTGACACTCAGCTGCTGGAAACGGAAGGTACAGGCTACAGGTACAGCAGGACTTTGACATACGCAGTGTGGAAGCAGGTATGGCAGCTTCTTTCTCCACCGCTAACCTCTGCTGGGATTCTAACAAAACACGATCTCAATTATATAAATCCATATTCACAGGTGACCAGTAAAGGGAGGCCTATTATGTTTACTTGTACTCAGATTAGCTGCTTTCTAAATAGACTGAAGAGATGCAAAACAAAGAAACACAAAATTACCACTGAGACACAAAAATACTACAAAGAGACACAAATGCCCACAAGGAAACAAAATTACTACAAAAATGACTACAAAGAGATGTGAAATGAACAGAGGGAAACACAAAAATACTACAAAGAAATGCAAAATAATGATAAAGAAACAAAATGACCACAAAGAAACAAAACTACCACAAAGAGACACAAAATGATAACAACAAAATGCAAAATGATCACAAAGAAACAAAAAAAGACCACAAAGAGACATAAAATGACCATAAAGAAACACAAAATGACTACAGAGACACAAAATAACTGCAAAGAGGCACAACACGACCACAAAGACACAACATGACCACAAAGAGATGAAAAACGACCACAAAGAAACAAAAACAGACCACAAAAAGACAAAAATGACCACAAAGAGACCCAAAATGACTACAAAGAAATGCAAAATGACCATAAAGACACAAAATAACTACAAGAGGGACAACATGACCACAAAGAGACACAAAATGACTGCAAAGAGATGTAAAATGACCACAAAGAAACAAAAAAAGACAACAAAAAGGCAAAAATGACCACAAAGAGACACAAAATAACTACAAAGAAATGCAAAATAACCACAAAGAGACATGAAATGATCAGAAGGAAAAGTAAAACAACCACAAAGAAACACAAAATGACCACAGGGGAGGTGTGGTACCCAGCTACCCATGAGAAGTGAGACAGAGTGTTACTGTAGTCAAGATGTAACATGTAAGATGATCTATCGATCTAATGAGGAAAAAGCCACTGCTGATGACAGATTTTTTGTGTATGCAGATTAAAGGTGAAGCATGTAACCCTCCAGTGTTCTTGTATTTTTGTCTCAATATCAACCTGCTACATAGTCACAGTCATGCATGTCACATGCTCATATGTCAGCCATGTTAGTAGTTATGAGCTAAACTGTTGGCGAGGATAGTAGGCAGAGGTAAAATGAAGAGACTAAAAATAAATGCTCCAAAGACACTGCAATCGTGCCTCCAAACAGGAACTATTACAAAGAGAAGAGCAGACCAGGAGGAGAATATTTGAAGCTGCTGTGTTGAAAATGAAGTGGATAACAGTGAACATGTTTTTTTGCTGTTGGCTACTTAAGAAGCACAAGTGAAGTTTTCCACAGTGCCTGGAAATCACACAAAATAGATAGATGGTACTTGGAGAGCTGAATATTTTCGGAGTTGGTACATTGTATAAAAAGTTCGAGGAATGCTGCACTAAAGTGGTTCGATCAAAGGCTCCCTCAAGTGTGCATGTTGAAGCATCCTTGGGTGGAGTATTGAACCCCAAATTGCCCCTGAAGGCGTAGCCCTTAGTTCTGAGCAGAGGCACCTTGCACGGTAGCATCCACCATGAGTGTGTGAAGGGTTGAATATGATGTGTTGTAAAGTGCTTTGAGTGGTCCAAAGGCTAGGAAAACTGATACATAAATGCAGTCCATTTACCATTCATGCTGTTTACAAGGTTCATTATTTGAAGGTAACATTAAAAGACTCTCTGCTCTCTGCGGTCTTTCGAGTGGACAGGCTGGTAAACTAAACTCCATTCTAAAAGCAGTTTTTTAGTTGGTCCATACTTTTTCACAGTAAAAACACAGTTTCACCATCACTAGGGCTCGTTTCTGATTCACTTTGATCAACAGGCACAATCGGCACGCATCATTTACTCAGTAACATCATTAACTGACCTGCGCTGAAGTGTCTGACGCAGAAGTGCACTACACACATCACTGTCAGTACTGCAGCACTTGTTTTCACCTGACAGGAGAGTGATGTATGCGGTTCACGGCAATTAGCAGGATGGATGGGGGGATTTATGTGTGAAGTGGAGTTGGTTTCTTTTAAATATAGACTTTCAATCCGCCCAAGCAGCAGATCTAAAGAAGGCACATGCGCTGTTGTGCATCCTAAAACCTGACATTTTGTCCAAAATGTTTTGGAAAAAGGGAAAAGTTATGAGAGGAAAATTTTTCTCTGTGCCTTAAAGGAATAGTCACTCCAAAATGAAAATTCAGCCATTATCTAGTCACCCTCAAGCCAGTTTTCAAACATAAAAAACCTAGAAAAAACAACATGAAATGCCTCCATACTGATCGTCTGGCCTAATCCAAGTCTCCTACAGCCCCGACATGCCGCATGCATGCTGTCACAATGCACACCCAGTTCAGACAGTGTGCACGTGCACATGAACGTGGCTCCAAGCTGAAGATCTACAGTGAAGATTCAGGCTAAAAACATGCTGTAAATAACTATTTTTTAGTCAACTTGGCATGTTGGGACTTTAGGAGACTTTTATGCCTGAAAAACTGGTCACCATTCACTTCCATTATTTGGGAGATGCTGCAACACTGTTTTCTTCTGAAACTCCAGCAGTGTTTTGTGGACTAAAAAACTAAACCTTACCTTCAGTCGGCATGAGGCTGAGTAGATGACTGAATTTTCATTTTTGGGTGAACTATCCCTTTAAGAGGAAGACGACGTACTTTGTTAATCCCCCTTGGGGAATTTTTTTTAAAATTCATTGTTAAAGGAGAAACCTGTAATATATTTGCTCTAATGAATCATAAAATGACAACGATGTGTCATCAGACATCAAGGAAACATGTTAAGTTGAAATACTCACTTCACTTGACATGAAACCTAAAGTCCTTTGGAATTTCCATTCAGGACCGAAATAACTGTTTTGTGTGTCCATTTCACTTTAATAAGAGTTCAAATTAATGCCAAATTTTCAGAGAATGTTTCAGTGTTTGTTTATGAGTCATAAATAACCTAATAACCTTGTAGAAGGTGATGTTTGTAACTGTTAAATTAAGCAAAATGTTAATGGAGTTTGGCAGCAGTGAGACAGGCAGCCACTTAACTCATCATCCGAGTGTGTTATTTCAGAGCAGTGGGCTTTTGTTTTCAGGTTAACAGGCTGAACTTTACATTGACAGATAATTAACAGTTACAAACAGCTGATCAACTTACATTCGAGGACTCATCCTCGCTTGTTGTTGTCAATTTATAAGGTTGCACTGCTGTGGAGCTCATGCAGCCTGCTGTGTCTGTAGGCACAGCAGGCGGGGGAGACAACTCGCTTCAACCATTGATCGTATATTAAACAGGATTACAACCCATTTAATATATACTATTTGGCTCCACTCTGCTATTTAGACTTCTGTGCAATGACTGAGCCTTGCCTTGGGTGAACCACCTTCTTGATCATGGTATCCCCCCCTGGCAGATAAGTAATATTAGACAGAAATAGTCATTTTGTGATCAGAAAATTTTGAGTAGAATCAGATCTAGTTTTTTTTTTTTTTTTTTAGTAACGAAGCATGATTCACAAATGTAACCCATGATAAAACCCATGAGCAGCATGAGAACGGCTGCAAGAGGTACTGGCAACTTTGCAGCCAAATTAACCAGAAGAGCTCATGCAGTTTTTATATGGAGAAGCCAAACCAAAGTTTTTACATAATTCATCCCATGGCAGTGTTGGCGACAAGCCAGATCATGCAGTGTTTGATTGGGGGGGTGCCTGCTGATTGGCAGGGAAATCCAGGATAAGCTGCATTCCTCTGCGGCTGCACAGTGGGTGTCGGCTGAGCGGGTGATGAAGGGAATCGGATGTTGAGTCAGTGGTTGTTAGATGAGTCATCAAAGTTGGGAAGCGTCTGCATCCAGCGCTGCAGGTGGAGCTTCCGCTGCGCTGCCATCTGGGTGGAGTGAGTTTGTGTTGCACAGGCAATGTGGGAAACAGGTATGTGATTAAATGTGTGCTAAATTTGAAAGTTAAATAATAAAGGACAACATAACTGTGATAACTGGGAACATGTGGCCAGTGCTCCAATCTTACCTCTTTAAACTCCGACAGCTCGTGCATGTGTTAAGTACTCCCATTGTACGCATCCATTAAGTACACAACTGCTTTGTTCAACGGTGATACACTTGTGAAACGTCTTTCGAAAGTAAAGATTCTTGTGATTAAATTGATGCAAACCATTTCAAGATAGAATCAATGCCACAAACAATTACAGTCCAGGCAACTTACCTCAGAAGCATTCCTTTGACTCTACTGATCAACAGAGGTGGCAAAAGTACACACATTCTTTACTCGATTACAAGTACAGATACTGTTAAAAAAGAGAGAGAGAGAGACCATAAAAGAAGAAAAAGACATTTCTACTGACTGTTTCTGTGCAAAGCTAACTGACTCTCACCTTTTCTACAGTCCAGTCTTATTCTCTGTTTAGTTTTTCTCCTTGTTACATATTTTGTTTTGTTTTGTTGTCTTATTGTGTCTCCATTGTGTTACATTATTTAAGTGTTTTCAACTTGTTACATCTTTTGCGTCATTTTTCGTCTTATGTCCTTTGTGTTGTTTTTTTTTTGTCTTGTTACATATTTCATCTTGTTACATCTTTTAAGTTGTTCTCAATTTGTTCCGTTTTTTTTATATGATTTTTCGTCTCGTGTCCTTATGTTGTTCTTCTTCTTGTTACGTCGTTTTCAACTTGTTACATCTTTTATGTAATTGTTTGTTCAGCTTCTGTTTTAAATCTTCTTACATCTCTTTCATCTTATTACATCTTTTAAGTTGTTCTCAACTTGTCACATCTTATACATCATTTTTCATCTTATGTCTTCTATGTTGTTTTTCATGTTGTTACGTCTTTTTCATAATTTTTGTCCTGTCTTTTATGCCTTACGTCTTCTACATTGTCTTCATCTGCTGTGTGGGACATGCACTGATGGATGCACCAATCTTAATTTTTGAAAGGCAACACAAAATGATGCTAGTAAAAATAATCAATTATTCACTTCAAATCCATTAAAACTAATGAGCCTGTTTTCAAAGTACAGAGTAGAGTAGAAAGTACAGATATTTGTGTTCAAATGTTGACAGTGAAAGAGGATAAGAGGCCCCGGGGAAGACCCAGGACACGCTGGAGGGACTATGTCGCTCGGCTGGCCTGGGAACGCCTCGGGATCCCCCCCGGAAGAGCTGGAGGAAGTGTCTGGGGAGAGGGAAGTCTGGGTATCCCTCATAGCCCCCGCGACCCGGTCCCGGATAAGCGGAAGAAGATGGATGGATGGAAGTTGACAGTGAAAGTGAAAGGTTGTACAGAGTACAAATACCTTAAAACTCTATGTAAGTACAATAACTAAGTATTTGTACTTAGTTGCTTCCCACCCCCAAAACTCCAAAAAACAAAAAAAACTGGCAGCTGCACTCTTTATAACAGATATTTGCAGTAAGTTGCTTTTTATATAAACTGCTTTTCCACTGTAGCACTTACTCTGATGTCTTTATAGTCACATGGTTAGTTTCAAGAAGAGAAATGTGTGTTCATGCTTCCCAGCCCTCCCAATTTGCCTATTTTTCATTGCTTCCCTATTTCCTCCTGGGATCACAAATTTTTTCTCACCATTTCTGACAAAATTTCCTTTTCATTATCACAACTTGTTTCTGACACTGTACACTGTGTGTAAGCCCTATCCAACTAAAAGCCTACTGTTTTTATCCGCATAACAACACATCACCAAACCAGACTTAAGATTTACCCAACTTCAAACTTGAGGGACAAATTATTCTGTATTTTTTCCCTGAGAATTAAAAGTGAAGTTAATCCTGTTGCAGTGTACTTATTACTTTATTTTCATTCTTTAAAAGTCACCAGAAAGTGTCTGACACTCAAATTTTTGGGTATTGAAATCATCCCTTTCTTTGAGGTCTCAAGGTTGGCAAGTGTGCATCTGTTCTGTCAGCTTCTATTACTGAATACCAGCAGCACTCTGACTGTTGAGGGGGGCATTCATAGTGCTACAAAAGGCCACCTTTCCAAATGGTTCAAAAACAACTTTTAGTTTAATTTGGGTTTGCACTGGATAGGCGTTTTAGGCTAATTTTACAGGAATGGTGAGAAAAGCCCAAACCATGGACCTTTTTCACAACAGCCATATTTATATGAAATTGTATGTTACCATTGATACTAATTAAAGTCATGTTCCATTTACTGTCACCTGAGCCTTTCCAGTGAGCCGACACTCAGAATAGCAGCACCTTGACTCTGTTTGACCTGAGTGGGATGGAACCTTAGTAAGATTAGCAACACCTGTGTTTACTCTACTGTTTCCAACACATCCTTGTACCTAAATGCGTGAAAAGATTGATTGTCAATTACACCCAAAACGACATATTACAGATGGAATTGTTACATAGTTCACGTGACATAACTCACGTGACATTACACATGTGGTTTACGTTGCAGTTTGGTTGGGTTTAGACACAAAAACTGCTTGGTTGTGGTTATGGCTTAAAATAACTACATTACTGATGTCACATGATGGAAGTAACATCATTTGCATGACAACTGAAGTGATGTGGCACATGTTTAAATTATAAAACAGTAGCATGTTTGGTTAGGTTTCAGGCCAAAATATACTTGCTTAAGGTTAGAAAAAAGATTGTGGTTTGTGTTAAAATAACTATAACAGAAGTGACATCACTTGTATGACAACATACCTCACATGACACATATAGTTTACATTGTAAAACGGTCGCAGTTTGGTTGGGTTTAGCCACAAAAACTGCTTGGTTAGCTTTGGGAAAAGACTGTGCTTTGGGTTAAAATAACTATGTTACGTATATTGTGTGACGGAAATTACATGATGGAAAGAACACAACAAATGTTATGTCCATAAGGAAACTTTAAGTTACTCAAAATTTCGCAAAAAAGTAAACTCTTTGTTTTCTTTTTGTTCCACACAGAATTCGAATCCCGCTCTCCTGAGTGAAAGTCTTGTGCTTGTTTGTCCATTAGGTGCAGTTTTGCAATAAATTGGCATATTGGTCGGAATAAGCTGCTTGCATTCTTGACCAACAGGCACGTCTTTCTGGTGAGGACGGGCTGGCTTTAGGCTTATTTTACAGGCATGGTACAAAAAAGCCCAAACCATGCACCATTTTCAGGACATCCATGTTGATAGTGACCCAAACCTCTACCATTACAAAGCTCTCCACTGCCAAGAGGAGAATATAGAGAGGAGCCCCATCAGCTACCGGTCCTGAGACTCACCTCCTCTAACAGCACAAGGCCTCAGGACAGCCCTCACACAATCTGGCCCAACCAAGCTAAGGATCTACAGTGAAGAATATGGTGTAAATAACATTTTTTAGTCAATTTGGCATGTTGGGGCTTTAGGAGATTTGGATTACACCAGATGAGCAGTATGGAGGCATTTTATGTTTTTATTCAGTTGTTTTTTTACATTTGAAAACTGGTCACCATTCACTTCCCTTGTTTGTGAGATTCTGCAACATTGTTTTCCTGTGAAACTCCAGCAGTGTTTTGTGGACTAAAAACCTAAAGCCGACCTTCAGTCGGCATTAGGGTGAGTAGGTAAGGACTGAATTTTCATTTTAGGGTGAACTATCCCTTTAAGGTCCTGTTCCATTTAGTGTAGCAGAGCCTTTCCAGTGAGCCACCCTGCATAACAGCTACCCTGAGTCTGTTTGACCTGAATGGAACAGAGCATTATTCAGTATCATTGGTAACACTGTGTTTACTCCACCATTTCATGTCAAAATGGCTGCTGTGATTATTGGCCAGTGTGTCGATCCACCTCGCTTTTTTGGTTTCACATGGACAGCATGCACCCCATATTAGCCACTGCATTCATACACTTTCACACCTCACTGCACTTATTGTTAGAGCCTACTTTAATAAGTTTTAGTCTGTTATTGCTGAGCTTGGCGTGTCTCCTTTATTTGTTACGGGCACTGAGCTGGTCACAACTGATGAATTCTTGCCTTAAGCTGTCTACACACGATCAGCAGCAGAATTGCTTGCTTTGACCTGAGACATTGTTTATCTCTGGGGAGAGCAATTACCTTGGGCAATGTGCTCCACAACACCTATTTTTACCCCTCTCTACCACACTCACTCCTCTCTGAGTGTCAACAAATCCCAGGAAAAAAAACCAACAATATGTTAGTTCATCTTGCATTTTATGACTTCCCTAGGCTACCCACTCTGTGCTTCTCAGCTGCAGGCCCATTGGTCCCTACTGAAGATGTGCTGTACATCTTCATCAACAGCATTCACACTTTGGTTTTTTTTTTAGCAAGGATTTGTTCTTGTTTGGTGTGGCCTTTTAATGAGATTTGATGACAATAAGAAAATACCGAAAGTGTTAAATTAAGCCATTATTTTGGATGATTAGCATGAATTATATGATGATGTATCAGTGTTTTTTGTAGCTCTGACTGTGCAGCTCAAGACCATTTCTGTAGGTGAACATACTACACCTTACTGTGTTAGTGCTAATTGTGCATACATTCAAAATTGTTCCAATCAAATAACCTAAGAATCAAGAATGAATTTTTTCTGAATGTCTTCTCCATCAGAGAGTATAGATGCATCCGGCGCACTACCGGAAGTTAACAAGCCGCCATTGCTGTAGTGGCGTCTCCCCATAGTATGAGCATGAATAAATGTGAGCCATTATAAGAAGTTTACAATTTTCTACATTTACTCTTACTTTTTATGTAACGTTACTTTTGACAGCTATGTCTAGGAAGTCAGGAAGAACCTGTGCAGTTCAGCTGCTCCAACATCTATCCATCCATCCATCTTCAACAGACAGCCCTTTCCCCAGCCACATTAGCCAGCTCTGACTGGGGGATCCCGAGGCGTTCCTAGGCCAGAACAGAGATATAATCCCTCCACCTAGCCCTCAGTCTGCCCTGTGACCACCTCCCAGCTGGACATGTCTGGATCACCTCCCTAGGGAGGCAACTAGGTAGCATCCTTACAAGATGCCCAAACCACCTCAACTGGCTCCTTTCTAGGCAAAGGAGCAGAAGCTCTACTCCGAGTTCCTCACGAATGACTGAGCTTCTCATCCTATCCCTAAAGGAGATGCCAGCCACTAGGGGTGCAACGGATCAAAAAACTCACCGTTCGGATCGTATCACGGTTTTGAGTCACGGATCGGATCATTTTTCGAATCAGCAAAAAAGAAAAAAGTGGTGGGATTAGGGTTAAATAATTTTAAAAATGCACTTGGCTTTGATCTCTGTCTGTGTGTAATTATCACCATAGTTATATAATGTAATAATAATGATAATAGTAATGATAATGTAATATTAAAATCTTCAAACTTATACAGTAGGCTACTGTTCTATGTATATACTATACATATATTAGATCATTATACACTGCACAGTATAATACACAACTACGCTCTGTAGTCTGGCTCAATGTCCCGCCTACAGCACATCTGATTGGTTAGAAGTTACGGTGTAATCAATCAGCACAGACACACTGTGTCACAGACAGGGGAGACAGAGCTGCACCGTGATCAGAGAGGAGCTGTGTAGAAGTTAAGACAGCTGATATCACCAAAGTTTCAATAATTATCACAGTCTTATGATCTGTTTCTTTGACGACAGCATAGTTACATCAGTGAAAAAAGTCATGGTCTGGATTTCACTCAAGACGATGTGACGGATTTTAAATCAGTCGCTCTTCACAGAGATGCGCTGCACACAGCAGCATCTGTCCTGTCTTTTCACTGCAACTCTGCATTGAGATTTCGGGTATTATAACTTATACAAAAGTAACAGTGACAGTAAAACTGTGATGCTCACACGTAGTCCACGGATCACATGCCTGCTGAACCGTGGAAGGCGATCCGTACGGGACACGGATCAACTGCGATCCGTTGCACCCCTACCAGCCACCTTCCTGAGAAAACCCATTTTGGCTGCCTGTATCCAGGATCTCGTTCTTTCGGTCATGACCCACCCTTCATGACCACAGGTGAGAGTAGGAACGAAGATTGACTGGTAGATCAAGAGCTTCTCCTTCTGACTAAACTCTCTTTTTGTCACAACGGTGTGGTAAAGCGAACACTCCCGCTCCTCCGATTCTCTGGCCCATCTCACGCTCCATTGTCCCCTGCTTGAGAACAAGACCCCGAGATACTTGAACTCCTTCAAGGACTCATTCCCTACTCGGAGTAGATAATCCACCGGTTTCCTGCTGAGGACCATGGCCTAGTGTCAACACTAGTGTCAAATTTCAACTTTGGACAAAAAAGGGAATGCAAAATACACAAACCTTTACTTCATGAAGAGTGCTGTCTGAGAGCAGAGACTCTACAGAGAATCACTGACTGTACAGAGGTCCGCCATGTGTCATAATGGATCAAAAATATAAACAGAAAGGAAGTTTGTTCTTAAAAATCTTGAATACGTGATGAAAAATGTGAATCCATATATTTTTTATATACATATTCTACAGTACTTCATGACTTAAATGTGGTGGAGACGGTCTGTTTTCTCTCTTCTCTATTATCCATTTGTGGCTGTTGTCACAACCAACGTCTAACTACTGTGTAACATTTGAAGAACATTAATATTGCCATTCTAAAAGGAACCTTCATCAGTTACTGAGGGCCGCTGTCTAACGTTCTCAGTCCAATTATCCATCTGTCACGGTCAGCTGGCAACAGCAGACCCGGTGTTTAGACGGGAGCCCCAAGATCCGTGAGATCAGTTTGACGGAAACCATGAAAAATCTTGTGAGAAACTCGCAAATTTGGGGTTCCCTTTTACACACAACCAGCAGACACCGACAGTGACGGACACAATGTAACACTGCAGTGATGGTGGCCCTGCAAGATTCACTGGGTTTGTCTATAGAAAGGCAGAGTCACATGGAAAAAATATTAACGGTATCCTACGGCGAGAGACAAATTATATTTTGATTGTCTGAATTGTGCCACAGATTATACATGTTTGTCAATTTATAACAATTTACAAGTCAAGAAAGTCTCAGTGTGTTGTAGGTTTGTCATAGTTTAGTTTTGTTTGAAATCACTCAGTGAACGGCGAACGTTTAGCTCAGTTGGTGGAGCAACCGACCCATGTATGGGGGCTGTTGGTCCTCTGCAGCGGCCGCTGGTTGGACTCCCACCTACGGCCTTGTGCTGCGTGTCATCCCCTCTCTCTCTGCCCCCTTTCCTGTCTACTCTCTGGCTGTCCTATCAAATAAAGGCAAAAATGCCAAAAAACAAAAACAAAAAAAAACTTTAAAAAAATAAAATAAAAATAGCTCAGTAAACTCCTCAAAGTTTTTTATTTTGTGCAGTTTTTCCTCTTTTCAGGTTCTACAGGCTGGCAGATGTCACACAGTACAGACTGTAAAGCCCCCTGAGACAAATTATGATTTGTGATATTAGGCTATACAAATAAAAGTTGAACTGACTTGACATTTGTCATAACATTTCTTTCATTTTACAACAAAGGGCAATTTTATTAATTTGCAAAAAGAACTTTTAGATCCGCAAACATCATCTGTGTAATTTGTGGCATAATTCAAACGGGATCAAAAATATAATTTGTCCCTCACCATTGACATTGGCGGCAGATGTGGCTCAGAGGGTAGAGCGGGTCATCCACTTAGATTGGCAGTTCAGTGCTCCTGCTCCCTCCAGTCTGCATGTCGAAGTATCCTTGGGCACCATACTCAGAACAGAACAGAGGCACCTTGCATGGCAGCCTCTGCAATTATGTGTGTGAATATAGTGTAAAAGCACTTTGAGTGGTTGCACTATAAATGCAGGTCCATTTACCACGCAACCATTTATCCGGACTACAGTTCATATTTTTTCCAAAGTTAGGTTCCACTGGAACAGGAGACACTTTTTACTACATCTCATTCTCAGCCTCTCTCCAGCCCAACAAAGTGACTTTCTGAGAATGATAGCTATTTTTTGGATGGCTTTTCCTTCCTCTAGCTGTTTGAAAAAGCTTTTAATATTTTTACTTTGGGCCACGGAGGTCAAGGAATGTTCATACCTCAGTCATAAGATATTTCTTGTCCACTGTCACAAGTAAGGCACCAGAGCTCTCACACTACAATTTCAAGGCACTGTAGTCTACAAAGTGTGTGCAAATTTCATGATTGAATGTGGGGAGGGTGGCAGGATTCAGTGCTGCACAAAGTGAAATGAAAGTTTTTGACCTACATAAAATGAACTTATAGTATAGAAATACAAGTCCAAAGAGACCCTAATGCTGTGATAAATCAGAAGACTTTAAGTCCACCTCCAGTCATGTTTTAATCAATATAAAACGCTCTTCAAGAAGTAATAAATTCTGGGGTTTTTTTCAAAATAAGCCAAAATAGCATGTTAAAATGTCATAAATGTAGCTCTACACCTTGCCTTCATTTAGTATTCAAGGTTTCATAAATATGTAATTAGTGTCCGCCCCTCCCACACACTCCACACACCTCAACCCCCACCCCTATTCCTAGCTACATCCAGCTTCTCCTGTGGGCTGGACATTGCAGCAATATTATGTATAGCGCCACCCCCTCGTTTAACAGGATTGGTTCCTTTATGACATCATATACCCAGCCTGACTGAATCAGGGACTGTTTCTCAAAGCCCAAGGCGATGCCCTTAAATGTCTTATTTTGTCTGCATAGCGGACTAGAGAAACATAAAATACTCACATTTGAGAGGCTGAAATCAGAGAATATGGACTCTTTTTCTTATAAAATGACTCACTTAATTATCAAAATAGTTGGCAATTTTATATGTACACAAAGGGCCTAACTATTTTGTCTAAAAAAGACCTTCATCAAAATGAATAAAGAGGTGGCACCAACCAATAAACCTGGTGTTTCTACACAAGAGGTGATTATGTGTGTGAAAGAAAGTGTGCAGGGTACCCCAACTCACCTAGTGTCCGCCATCTCCCACCACATACCTTCTTACAAATACAAAAAAAAAAAAAAGTCAGCTCAACAAAAGCCGCAGGCTCAGAGCAGCAGAGTGAGAGACTTGAACTCCTCCGGCTGGTTCCTCTTATTGGCTGCCCTGAATCCTGATTGGCCAGCTCCAAGCTGAGAGGACCAATGAGCGGCCTGTCCAGGTCTTCACAGGTGAATCCACATTAAGTTGTTATCACCTGGAGACAAAAGAGGGGAGGGACAGAAAAGAAAAACAGGCGGGAAAACAACAAACAGGCCCTTATATCCTGCCCGACACCTAACAATGTACACTCATCGGCCACTTCATTAGGTACACTTTGCTAGTACCGAGCGGACCCCCTTTTGCCTTCATAACTACCTTAATTCTCTCTGAGATTTTGGTCCATATTAAAGCGATATTCCACTCCTTGATGATCATCCACTGAATATGTACTCATCCCTATGCTGATGTGAGGATGGATGAAGATCTTCAGTTCACAAAACAATCCTGGAGTTTCAGCGGAAAACAGGGTTGCAGCTAATGGCAGTGATTGGAGACCGAATGCAAATGTAAAAAAAAAAGAACACAAAACAAACACAAAATGTCTCCATCCTGCTTGTGTGGTCTAATCCAAGTGTCCGCCATGTTTACATGCTACCTGCTACATGCTACAGTTGACATTTCAGCTAAAAACATGGTGTAAATGGCCTCTTTTGTGGTTAAATTTTAATGTTGCGGCTAGCGGATAGCATCACACAGTTGAATCTCCCGTTCCACCACATCCCTGAGGTGCTCTACTGGATAGAGATCTGGCGACTGTGGAGGCCACTGGAGTACAGTGAACTCATTGTAATGTTCAAGACACCAGTTTGAGCTGATTTGAGCTTTGTGACATGGTGTGTTATCCTGCTGGAAGCAGCTATCAGAAGATGGGCACACTGTGGTCATAAAGGGACGGACACTTTATGAACCACCCTAGAGATGGCTGTGCAGGAAAATCCAAGTAGATCAGCAATTTCTGAAATATTCAGACCAGCCTGTGTGGCACCAACAACCATGCCACGTTCAAAGTCACTTAAATCACATTTCTTTCCCATTCTGATGCTCGGTTTGAACTTCAGGAGTTCGTCTTGACCATGTCTACATGCCTAAATGCATTGAGTTGCTGCCATGTGATTGGCTGATTATATATTTCCATTAACCAGCAGTTGAACAGGTTTACCTAATAAAGTGGGCCAGTACATACATGGAAGAAGACAGGCATTACATGGTCACGCCAAAGTATTGTAAAACATATTGCATGGGAATGCAAAAATAGTCCTCAAAAAGTCCTTGCCGTGACCCTGAGAGGGCTCCGTAAATTTGGGAGTCATTGGCAACCAACCTATTCTGTCGTTGAGTAGTGTATGAGGATGAGCTGGGTTTATGGAATGGTTAAAAAAAAAACATGTCCTCGTTCTCAGCCTCTCTTCAGCCCAACAAAGTGATTGTTTGAGAATAAGAACAACCACCTCCGACCCCTGGTGAGAGCAGAACTGGACCCTCTGCAGTTTGCTTATCAGCCAGGCATTGGGGTGGATGACGCAGTCATCTACCTGCTGCATCGATCACTATCCCACCTGGAGAACACCGGCAGCACTGTGAGAGTCATGTTTTTTGACTTCTCTAGTGCTTTCAACACAATACAGCCATCACTGCTCAGGGGGAAGCTGGAAGGAGCTGGAGTTGACCGCCACCTGACTGCATGGACCATCGACTACCTCACCAGCAGACCGCAGTATGTGAGGCTTCATGACTGTGTGTCTGATGTGGTAGTCTGCAGCACAGGGGCCCCCCAGGGGACAGTCCTCGCCCCCTTCCTCTTCACCCTGTACACATCGGACTTCAGACACAATACGGACAGCTGTCACCTCCAGAAGTTCTCTGATGACACTGCCATCGTTGGATGTGTGTCAGAAGGGAATGAACTGGAGTACAGGAGGGTCATCACTGACTTTGTCGAATGGTGTGGGGTCAACCACCTCCACATCAATGCCAGCAAGACAAAGGAGTTAGTGGTGGACTTCCGTAGGAACACTCCCCAGACTACCCCAGTGAACATCCAGGGTTTGGACATTGAGGTCGTGGGAGAGTACAAATACCTGGGTGTTTACCTCAACAATAAACTGGACTGGTCCAATAACACAGACACCCTGTACAAGAAGGGCCAAAGTCGTCTTCACCTGCTGAGGAGACTGAGGTCCTTTGGAGTGTGCAGGACACTGCTAAGAACTTTCTATGACACTGTGGTTGCATCTGCCATCCTCTACGCAGTGGTCTGCTGGGGCTGTGGAAGCACGGAGAGGGACAGGAAAAGACTGAACAAGCTGGTCAGGAGGGCCAGCTCTGTCCTGGACTGTCCCCTGGAGACCATTGAGGAGGTGGGTGAGAGGAGGATGTTAACCAAGCTGACATCTATCATGGACAACACCTCTCACCCCCCACATGAGACTGTACATGCACTGAGCAGCTCATTCAGCAGCAGACTGCTGCACCCACAGTGCAAGAGGGAGCGCTACCGCAGGTCCTTCATCCCATCAGCTGTCAGACTCTTCAACACCAACACCAGCATGACTTAATGTAGCACTGTTTAGTCTGCTTGCACAACTCATCCACTTCCCTACTTCTCTTCCTCGTGCAATATTGTATGTTCACTGTGCTAAATCTTTTTTGCTGCTAATATTCTGTGCAATCCAACATACCCTCCTCTGTGCAATCTGCCTCTGCAAGGCAACAGTTTACATTTTTTACATTAATGCTACACACCATGTGTGTATTTTACAACTGTATGTGCAATTATCCTGCACAGTTCCCAGTATATGCCTAGGTATATACTCATATCCACATATCCCTATTGTTTTTCCATATATGTACAAGTGAAAGGTGTATATATTGTAAATAGTCTTGTGTGTACAGCCCTGTACTTAGTATCTTGAACACTTTATACTCTTATACTCTTAGACTCTATATTTTAAATCTGATTGGTATATGTATATTTTCTATTTTTTATCTTAATTTTATAAGTACTTTATTGTTATTTTCCTATCTGTACTATTTGAGCTACTGTGACAAGTGAATTTCCCCGGTGTGGGATCAATAAAGTCCATCTTATCTTATCTTATCTTATCTTAACACAAGTCAAAAGAGACCTCATACTGTGATGAATCAGAAGAGTTAAAGAATAGCTTTTTTTCCAGGATGTTCTTATGTTGTTGAAAGCCATGTAAAAGTTGGCATGTTGTAAAGCTGAAGGGAGTCTGATTATATTCTATATTTCATATGGTAAACAAAACATGTAGACCCAACCAAGAATTGTGTGTCTATTAATGTGTGATATATCTTCTACAGAGCTCCATTGTTACTATTAAAAACACATCAGCAAGCCACACGGTTAATGATTATTTTGACTCAACGCCACATAAACCATCATGCTGCCGTAAGTACTCACTAGCAGAGACGACCTGCTAAGTTTTTTTGGCCCCCGTCCCAATCTGAGTCATTTAACACTGGATATCTGCCAAAGTCCAATCTGATACTTTACAAGGTATCAAGGTCATTTATTTATCATTACACAACACAGGGTTGCACAACGAAAATAACATTGTAGTCCTTTTACACACACAGAACATTGTGTTTGAGCGTGAAGCATTATTAACAAAAGTAACTGTGCGTTCAGACCAAAAGAGGCAAAAGCGGCAAGGACGCCCGAGGCTGCGCGAGAAACAGGACAGCTTCCAAAGCGGCAAAATACTTTAGCCGCTTTGGTTGCTCTTCACGTGACTGACGTCAAAATTAAATCGCGCTAGTCATTTAAAGGAGCCGCAAAGCGGACTTCTTGACAGCGGCATAGTGCTGCTTGCTGTTGTTCACCTTCAGTTTAAAGCATGCCTAGTTGCATAGGAGGTTTTGTGTGGTCATTAAATACAGAAAAAAAATCCAGAGCATGAACATAAATCAAAATCACCATCTAATAGTCACGAGCGGATTGACATGCAGTATTGAGCAGGAAGCAATTAACAAAGGGCATTATGATTTATCCACCACAGGAACATCAAACTTTTACAACTTTGAAATATACTAAAAATATGGCAGAAACAAAAAAGCAAGGATGGCAATAAACTCAGAATACAGCTTCAAACATTGCAATAGAGAAAAGAAAAGACGGCATCAACATTGCACGGCAGTTGCTGTCTCTTGTGATGTCTTTGTTCATAGAAGAAACGGAAGAAACGAAAAGAATCTCCGCGCACTATCACCCAAAACGTCCTATTTGGCCCGTAGAATCAATCCAGGCACAGTTCATTTGCTAGTTTGGTGAACCGGCTTCATTTAATGTAGAACAACTTCACATCATTTTCCAAGTTGCCCAACACTGACACCCGCACACACAAACTCAACACAAATTCACAAACTGTGCACACTGATGATTGTAATGAGCAGAACGTGCGTCTGCATCCTGTTAATTTTCTCACAATTAAGATGCAAGAGCCGGTGCGTTTCAACACATTTTGAATGCATGATTTCATATATTTTGAGTTTAATGTTTATCACAAAAAGCATAAAACGCTGCGCAAGGAGGGAAGGAAGTCCTGACGAACTTGTATGACACCAAACAAAAGACAAGCAGACAACACCACATGCGTAATTGCGCACAGAGATGTTGCAGACGTGGTAAGGAGCGCGCATTTGCATCCGTGTGTGTGTGTGTGTGTTTAAACTGTTTTAAATGAAATATTAAGCTACATTTAACTGAATTAAGTTTTCAACAAGCCCTTGACACTAAACGAGATATATTTAATCGTACCGATGATCCGTCAATAGATGACGTTTGCGGCGACTTTTCACTGCACACATCAAGATATTTTTGCTCTATTTAAATGGCAGTTAGTTTTCAAATCCTGCTGATAAAATGCTTTGTTGTGCAGTGTGTCATCTCATTCAGATGAAGCAAGAAAGGCTTGCATGCTAGGCTACGTCTTTGCCACAGACTGCACTTCACTCCGCTATTTTTCTGTTATTACTACACATTTTTTTTAAACTCTCCAGACCAATCAACCACCTCCGCGACACGATCCCAAGCAAAAAGGCGAACATTATAGAGGATTGGCATGAGCACTGAACACAGGTTATCAGCTTCTCGGCATGACGGAACGAGTGTGTTCTAGGAACCAAATTTACATGCGTTGTTCTTTGGGGCCCCTCGATCGAAGGACACCTCTCCTCTGATTGGTTGCCGCCGGTTGCCGCTGAACCGCGTCATAGCTAATTACCATAAAGATAACCGAGGCTCAACTTCTCATCTGGTGCCGCTTTGGACGCTTTAGCCGCTTTGGACGCCCTGGACGCGCGGCTGACGGGCGGCTGAATGGCGGCTGCCGCTTTTGCCGCTTTTGGTGTGAACGCACGGTAAGGATGCACCAACACTGATACCAGCATGAGGTATTGGCCCAATGTGCATGTACTTGTACTCATAAAAACTACTCTGATGCCACCACACCTGATATCACTTTATGAAAAGTTGCTGCTATCAAACACAACCATAACCATAAACAGAGTAAGAGAGTTACCTTGCAAGGCAGCTGGATTCATGAGAAATCTTCAGTTCTGTGTAACAAACCATCTTAAGTGTCAGGTTACAACCAGCAGAGACAGTTGGTAAAAAAACTCTCAGACTGTTGCTGAAGCCAGTCGGGAGAAGAGCCAAACATCATTTCTATCTATAAAAGCCTTAAGTGCTGTACTTTGCTCTTCTTGATATAACTGATGCTAACACACTATCTACTCTAACTCCTCAGGAGCCACCATTGTTTGTTCAAGACGCTTCCAAGGACACCCAAAACCATGCCTGTAGCTGCCAGTAGTCCTCCTATGACACTGATTGGCTGCATCACTTTTGTGGGGACACAAACGGATAACTTCAAGCCTGGTAAGATGGATTCTCGCCTGATCTTGAGAATCCAGCTGCCTTGCAAGGTAACTTTAAGACAAGCAGTTTGATAAAGGAAAACCAACATGAGTTCTAGGAGTTTGCTAATGCTTCCCTTCTTTTATTGATTGCAACTCCATTATTAGCAGGAGACTCGTTGTCATCAAAGTCATCCACTAATGACTTCAGTTACATGTCCAACTTAAACTGATGGGGAAAAAACCTTCGGCCTGCGTCTCTCTCGGGCAACTGTTTGCAAAATGGTTTGACAGTCCATGTAAAACTGAAACAAACTCACAGAGTGCACCTGCAGACCGTAAACACTGTTCAGTAAGTCCTTTGGAGCATAAGCTAGTTGAAAGCTAATTAATCCAAAGACAAAGGAGAAAGACACAGCTGCCACAGGTGTGTAACCCTCATGTCTTGGTTGTTAGCATTCTCCTTTCTTTCTGTCTGTGGGTAATAAGCAGGTTACAAATTTTCTTTGTATACTCTTCTTTATCTCCTGTTAATCTTCACCAAAACTCCACGACAGTACGGTACACACTGTAAACACTGTTACATTCATACCTGTCCCTCCTAAACAACAGCAGATAGGAACTTATTAACCTCAGGAACGAGGGACAAGCAACTTAAATACTTAACATGTAAATGTATAATTAAGATAATAGCTTAAGTGCTGTAAATGGTAATTAATTACCTTATGTATTAGTATGTATTGTTTGTGACAGTAAACTCAATTATGCAATTCCAAAATAATGTTGTGGAATTATTCCTAATGAAATATATAATGTACACAGTAAACTGCACAGCTTAATAAAGAAATTAGCAGAGTGACTTAATATATACGTACTGTAACTATGGTTACACTAGCAGCAACAACAGTTTGCTACATTTAGAAAGTAAAGAACATCTGATGAAAATAAAACATGTAAAAGTCACAGAAAGAACTGCAATGGCATTACTGAGTACTTGTATTGGTAATCTGTATCAGCAAGTACACAAGTGTAAGTACTTGTACTTGGTCTGAAAAAAGTGCATCCTTAGATGAAACATTGAGTCCTCCTCCCCTTGTCCTGCTGGAGTCTTGCATCCTGTTGCTTCTGAGTATCATCTGCCCATCACAGGCAACACCTTGATCTGCGATATGTTGGCACAGGTCCCGGTAAGGTTTTTCATTTCATCCGTTTCATTTTCTAGACTGGACAGTAGCCAGGAGCAGCCTTAAGTCCAAGGTCTGCTGCTCTTCAAACCCCACTCTTCCTTTTACCAGTGTCTACGAGTGCATTTCTGTCATAAGTGATGCATGTTTCAGCAATAAAGCTGAAAAAACTTAATTAATTAAAACAAAAATGTTGCAGTGTTTAAAGGTGCGTGTGCTGCCAATTTTTCTTATCAGTTTGGTTTTAATTAGTTACTTGATGCTAAAAAAAGGGTTTCACGTCATGGTCAACAGCTGAGACCTGCTTGGGATCCAGTACAAGAGAACAGTGCAAGGTGGCAGCGCTCGTATCCAGCACATTTTTGCTTCATTTTTGTACAATGTCAGGGAGTAGATACACGTTGTCCATCTTTATTTACAGTCAACAGTTGTGACTTCATTCTGAGAGTGCTGCGTACTGCTAAGTGATGCCAAACATTCACCCACAGACTTTGTTGCAGTGATAGTAATGAAGTTTCATGCATGGCGTATAATTTGGGCCTCAGTCTGTTGCCCAAGGACACGTTGACACTGTTTGATTCCACCAGGCTGCATTGCGGCCACTCTAGACATGCTTTTGATTCCACCAGAAGCGCCGCAGCACATCCCAGAAGAGTCTCTCTGCTCCGCTCTGTGGAGCATTTATCTATCTATTTTTGACCAAAGCCACATCAAGCTGCACAGAGCAGATTGACATGGGCAGGAAATCAGGAATGGCACAGAGAATTTGTCCAGTTTTCAAAATAAAAGACCCCATGCAGACCTGATCATAAAAAAGACAAAAAAGAAACTATTTAATTACATAGCCTACATACCCATGTTAGAAGTGTGACCTCTGACAGATGTCTTCTGGCTAAATGAGCCACATAAAACAGAACGGCCTGTCTCTTAAATTTACGAAAGAGAAAAATTAAAACACACCAAAAGATGTACAAAAAAAGGAAAACGGCTCATTATTTCCTGATTTTGAGACCTAATTTTATATACTTAGTGACTTTTTAATAATTCACATTTGGTTGGGTGGTTAACAACACTTCTCTGTGGTGTAGGGATGTCCCCAACTAAGATTTTCAACAGTCGAATCAGATTTAGCCGTCCAATACAAATATTAAACGATCCGTCCTTTTTACAGTACAGTGTGCCACACAAAAAGTAATGTCTTAACAGTTAGACTCACATTTTATTGCCTGTCTTCATCATCTGTGATGTGAAAACATCAGATTTTCACACAGTCAGAGAAATTAAGTGTGCCTCCTCCTATAGTTCAATTCTAAAAATCTGCGGACCTCCTGAGGCTGCAGCTGCTGTACAGCATCATCTGTCATGTATGCTGAGCGCTTCTTTCATGCCTTCAGTTAAAAATTATTTGGACCAAACCAGAGTTGGTGATTGTTGGGATAGTGTAAAGATGAACCAAGACATTTTTGGTGACTTTTATTTAGTTTCTGTAAAGTTTGAATGAAGCTGACAATGTTGCAAAAGGATGATTCAGAGCAATTACACAGCTGTTTCTGATTAAACAAAATGCATCTTACTCTTTAATAAAATAAGGTCTTTCACTGTTGTGATCCTTTCCATGATGTTGTCAGACACTAACTACAACAATCTGAGCCTGTCAGTGATAAAAAACAAGCACAAACAAGGAGCAACAAGCAAGCGTCACCTGGTCTGTGCACTCTGCAGGTGAGCCTACATAGGTGAGGTGGCTGACAGCGTGTCTTGATGCACTCCATTTCACAGCTAGTTTTGTGATTTGTGGTGATTTAGAGACTCAGTTTGTAAAGTTTACAGCCTGTCATGCTGTTGCATTGCTCTGTCAACTCTGTCTGTTCTTTCAACCTGTCTCATCAGTCATCTGACGGCACATGTGGTCCACAGGACAGCGCATGTGGTTCATGTGTGTGGCTGATTCCCTTTTGAGATGTTCTTCCTGTGCATGTTTGTAAGCTTCTATCTGTTTTATCCTGTATATGTAACGCACACTGATTGACAAAGGACAAAAAAAAAAAAAAAAAAAAAAAAAAAACAGATGCTGGAGTGGAAGAATCCCAGTCGACTACGAGGGCTCCAACTGATGATTCAAATCGTCGACTATCAGGCAGCAGCCAGAACACACATACATTGTCGCTTTATATGATTTTTAAACGATCAGCTCGTCAGCAAGCCTCTGCAGAGGCCTGATAACAACCTGATCATTTGAATCAGGTGTGTTGGAGCAGGGGAATATCTAAAACATGCAGGGCAGGGGTCCCTGAGGACCAGGGTTGGGAAACACTGTTTTATACAATCTTTACAGGGAGGTGGGCTCAAACAATCAGCAGTCATCATAAAAAATATCATGTGGGAAACTTGATCACAACACTAATCGTGAAACGGTGCGTGATGAGCCTGTGGCCCCAGAGAGGCTTGCTCCGGCCTTGCACTAAGTGAAAATGGGGGTTGATTTAAACTGCTCCAGCATGTCCCTGAGTGCAGTGAAACATGATTCCTGTGATGAGGTTTTTATTTACAAGAGGGAGGAATAATCTGCCTCTCTTGTTGTGTCATGCCAGGCTCCAAATAATCCCCGGCGCGCGTGTGGGTGTGCGTCTGTGGTGTGTGTGTGTATGTGTGTGTTTTCCCCTCTGAGCATGTAGGCTACAGATGTTCAGCCTCTCTCTCTCTCTCTCTCTCTCTCTCTCTCTCTCTCTCTCTCCCTCCCTGTCTCTCTCTCTCGTGAGGAGGACAGTGTATAGGATCACTCTCTCACACACTTTCACACACACACGTTCCTCTCCTGCAGCCTCGCGCTGGAGACAGTGTGATGCGATGAGCGAGGACGCGTCCGCCGTCTGCTGAGCACCATGCGCTGCTGCCGGCTGAGCCCTGCTGGAATGAACCGAGCGAGAGGGGCTTTCAAGGGACTCACCTGTGGATGTGCGCTGTCAACATGCCTTTTATGACCAAACCTCTGATCCTGCTGCTGTGTCTGCTCGTTACCGGTGAATGCCGCCGGCATGGCCACCGGGTGCGGAGATGGACTGGCACCGTGGAGACGCAAAAGCACGGCACGTAAGTGGAGGATAGGGAAATAAATAGATATGCAGATACAATACTTTTCAATGAACTGCCATCCTCATTTAGTAATACATTAGACAGTAACTACTATTTAATGATGACTGGAGAGTAGTGAAGCTGTCACCTGTCGTATAATTTAGAAATATTTGCATTTTCCAAATTAAAAACAGAATAAAAAAATACCAATTACCACAAGAAGCTGCTGCTTCATGTGCAAATAAATGCAACATGCATAATGGAGTATATGTTGGGGGATGTGTATGGTGTAAAGCCATGGGATCAGTTTGAAATGTAACTTTCTTGACACCTTTTAATTTCCTCAGTATTATTTTAGTGTTAAAATGATGCTTTTATTTACTGGTATGGTATAAAGCGGCAGTTAAAGTCTGAACTTTGTGCACTGCATAAATGAGGTGTGGTCAGAAGTGGATCTCTTTGGCTTTGTTGCAGAATAGGGATATCTTGATGATAAGCAAGCAGTTTGTGTAATGCTTAAAAACAAGATTATTTAAACATTTATTGATTGATTCACCTACAGCTGGGCAATATATCGATATTATATCAATATCATGATTTGAGACTAGATATTTTGGATATCGCAAGGGGTGTTTCTGGAAGGGGGGCACTGGCAACCCCTGAAATCTAATTTTCCACCCCAAGTGCCACCTCATTATCTCTTACTCTCTTACTTTGGCATGTAGCTGACTTAAATTTTATACAAGGTCATTTTAACTTACTTAATAAATGAAAAAATGATTTGAATAATAAACAATCAAAATAAAAGATTTTTCATGATGAAGAGTAGAAGCTAAATATAGGAGTCTCACAGCCTGAGGATAGACGTACAGTGAAGGTACAATTTCTTTTTGAGGATTTAAAGAATAAAGTATGGAAGCTTTATTTTGTATATTAATATCTGCATAAGTCAGTGCCCAATTTGGGCCACCCCCTTAAAAAAAAAATCTTGAAACGCTCCTGGATATTCTTATACCGTGATTCAGATACTACTTTCTTTCTACAGTAGAATCTACTAGAAATACTTTGGAACCTACTGGAAATACTTTCTTTCTGCTAGAAAGAAAGTTGCTCCTACATAAAACTTTTTACAACAATGTCATCTTGAGTAAGAGGAATTTTGGAAAAAGACACTGGTTTTGAATGTTATACATACATTTTTTTTGGTGCTCTGAACACCACAAGTCCAATGCCTTTTAGTCCCATCATACTGGAGAGACTTTACAGCTTATATCTCCAAAACTCTGCAGCCCACACCAAAAAAATCTAGATAGATAAATAGTACCACGAAGCAGGGAAAATATGTACTTTCAGATTTTGGGTTGAACTTTTTGATTAAATTCACCACATAGAAGAAATCATACAAAAAAAAGAGTTCAAATGAGGCTAATTCGTTGGCATGGACTGTGTTTGAAATGGACTGCAGTTATATCAGTGCCCAGTGCTCTGCCAAACATTCACCCACACACACTGATAAAGTGGAGGTGGTGGAGCTGCCTGCAAGACACTGACCTGATCGTCATAAGGAGTTTGGGCTTCAGACAGACACTTTATCATACTTTTCAAGACTGTCCTCTCCATCATTTGTATAAAAGCCTCAAACAACCAGAAATTCTGTTTACCAGACAAAAGACCTCTAGTGGCTGTGTGAATTATGACTAAGCAATGGCAAAGTAGCGTGACTTTGACATAGAGCTTCAAAACCCTTTAGGTTGGAGGCCCAGTTGGATGAATGGGTCAACAAAGCTGTTACTTACTGTGACTGTAGGAGAGCACTGATCTTGCCCTACCATCAGTCAGCTTTGGTTTCTCATAACATTTAGCTACAATCTTTCCCCTAACATCTTAAAGGGATAATTCAGATTTTTTTTTTTTAGTGGGGTTTTATGAGGTACTTATCCACAGCCATGTAGGAAGCTAAGTAATTCATTGCCATGGGCAGGGTCAGCAGCAAAACATATTTTAGACTCCTACAAAAATCAATATCAGGTTTTCTCTACTTTCTCTTGCTCTCAGACAGACTTTTCTGATGGGAAACCACTTTATGTGAGCCAGATGTTGCTCTCTCACTCAGCCAGACTTCACCAGACCAACAGGGGCCAGTATGATGACAGGGAATACAGTACCGAGTGGTTTTCTCGGTGGGTTTTGCTCCTGGCAACCCGCTGTGGAGTCAGCTAATTAGCCAGCTAGTTCCATGGCTAACCAAGCTAATTAGCAAATGCCAGCTACAGATTACAGCAGACAGCAGTTAGCCTTCTTTAGCAAGTACACTAGCTAACCACCATTTGTCCATCAGGTAACTATCTAAGCTGTACCCCATAGTGAAACTGGCCTCTTAGCATTTAATGAGATATTTATGACAGGTCAGTGTAAGTGTACGCTATATATTTAGAATATTTTCACCATTTTATTTTTGCCATCAGACAGCCTTTGATGATGGGAAACTGGTGCTATGAGAGCCAGATATCACTCTCTCATTCAACCACTCCAGCAGTACAAAAGTTGCAGATTTGACGGAGGGGAAAACAGTACTGTGGTGGTTTACCTGCTGGGCTTTGGTCCTGGCACCCAGGGCAGAGTCATCTAATTAGGCAGCTAGCACCACGGCTAACTGAGCTAACTAGCTAACACCAGCTATAGATAACAGCAGACAGCAGTAAGCCTACTTTAGCAACAAGTAAACTAGCTAACCGCCATCTGTCCATCAGGTAACTCTGTAAGCTACATCACCTTAGTACTGTACTCCGTTGTCAAATTGGCCTCTTAACATTTAATGACATCTTAATGACAAGTCGAAATGGTACTACTTTAATTTAAGTCCAGGAAATGATTCATGGTACCATTTGTGGCAAGTTGAAAATGTACCCCTTCACTTGAGATCAAGGAAAATATTCATGAAAAACTCACAACAGCTAGTGTCAAAACCAAACTCATATGATAGTGTAATGTAATAATAAAACATAAAGCTTAAACAGTTTCTTTAAGTTTGATAACGTCAGGTTGTCATAACATAGGCTATATTTAGAATATAGCCTTTTCCGACTGGAAACAGCAGTTATATGAGCAAAATATCGCTCTCTCCAAACTAATCAGACTTCTTTTGCAAAAACAGTAATTTTGCCTTGTAGAACACAGGAGTTGCTGGTCTCCTCCTGCCTCAATTGGTTAGTTTGTTTGTGTAGTTGTGTGACTGGTTGGATTTGAGAAAGCAATATTGCAGCTTCCTTTTGGAAAAGGCTGTCTGAATGAAAGATAAATTAGTGAAAATATTCCAAATATAGTGTACACTGATATTGAGTTTTTTGGTGGCTAAAATATGTTTTGCTACTGACCCATTTTTATAGGAATCATGTCATCATATTTGCCTTAGGTGGCACAAACAGTGCAGTCCTGCTGGTAGGGGAACCAGATGAGAAAACGCTCATATGAGTCCTTCTGCAAGGCAGTGACTCACAACCTACTTTGCTGCCTGGTTTGGGGGAGTTGTCGTAGTATTAGGAGGATCAAAGAGACTGCCCTCCCAGTCTGTCTCATTGTTTCAGCAAATGTTAAAAAACGGGGAGGCTGACTGGGGTTCCAGAGTCCAGTCTGTTCTTATGGTTGTTATAATGTACTGGTTGTTAAAGCCATGAAGCATTATGAATGCTAAGCTTATAACACATTATGTCCACCACTTAAAATGCTTTATGAACCTTGATAGAAGTTGTTGTGCATGATTATGAGCAATTATAAATCTTTGCCTTATAATGTCAATCGAATGTGCTTGTAATGCTTATAGACACGGCTTTCATAGAAAGTGTCATCAGCACCTCCTCATTATGTTCACAGAAAAAGTAACGGTCAACATTATGTTTCCTTCAAAGTATATTTGCTGTTGCAAATTAGTTGCATAGAAATGTAATGTCTGGGAGACAGGGTTGAACCTGAGAGCTATTTGCTTGTTGTCTATCATGACTGTTGTTTTTTTACATGACTGCAACTATTCCATAACCTTGGCCAAGTGGTTGTTATTTCAACCATACAACCATGCATGTTTGCTTAAAGGAGAAATCTAAAATATTTACTGTAATAAATCATAAATCGATCCTATGGTATATCATCAAAGATCAGGGAAACATGTTAAGATGAAATACGCAATGAAATTTCTATTCCGGGCCAGAATAATTTTTATTTTGCCCGTTTCACATTAATTAGCGTTAAAATGAATGCCAAATGTTCTGTCTGTTTATGAATTGTGAGACATCATTAATTATCTTTCAGAAAGAGAAGATGTTTGTAACTGTTAAATTGAGCAAAACGTCAATGGAGTTTGGCAGCAGTGAGACAGGGAGCCACTTAACTCATCATCCAGAGTGTGTTATTTCAGAGCAGTGGGCTTTTGTCTTCAAATTAATGTACTTAACGTAACATTGACAGGCAACTAACAGTCATAAACAGCTGATAAACTTACAGTGGAGGACTCGTCCTCACTTGTTATTGTCAGTTTACAATGTTGCATGCGTCCTGCATTCCTTCGGAGCTCCTGCAGCCTGCCTGAGCTTCCCTGAGTCTTGGAAGGAGGGAATGGGGAGAAACAACTCGCTTCAACCATTGATTATTGATTATTTGAGACTGTATATTAAACAGGTTGTAGTCCTGTTTAATATACAGTTTATGGCTCCAACTCAATATCTGGACTGCAGTGCTCACTTTTTGCATGCACAATTGCAACATGTTGCTCCTTTAACTCTTTCTGGCCTTTTTGTGCTTGAGTCGAACCAAATCTATATAATAATCTATATAATAATTTGTAAAGATTGTACTGTATGCTGTATGGAATCTACAACATACAGCAGATTACAAACTTGTGTATGTTGTCCTGTTGATGGAGGCCATAAATAGAAAGTACTCTATGTATGAGTGCTTCTGGAGGGCAGTTGCAAACGTATTGTGGAGGACTTGTTGGAATCAAACCACCAACACAGCAGCAGCAGCTCAGTACTGCTGTGAACCAGTTCAAGTCCAGTATAGACAACAGTACGGAGAGTGGGCTGGTAGTTGGAGAGGTGCCAGTTCACCTCCTGGGCACTGCCGAGATGCCCTCAAGCAAGGCGCAAACATTTAACTGCTCAGGGGGTAGCACTATGTAGTAGCAGCACTCTAACTCTCTTCCCTGAGTTGCATATCTATGGTTCCTGTGTGTGTGTGTGTTTGTATGTGTGTGTCTGTATTTCAGGCTTATCTGCATATAAACTCTATAATGCACTGAAAAAATGTAATTTCCCCCTTGGGGATTAACAAACTAATTCTTCTTCATCTTCTTCTTAATTATCTGATGTATCTCAAGAAGAAGGGCTCATGATTTACATCACAGTGTAAAGTCATGCGCATGCTAATCACAACAACTCTGCTGGAGCATAATAACAGCTACAACACTGGTAAACATTGATCAAATTGATATCTGTTTCAAATTATTGTCATGTGAAACACAAACTTCAATCAGAATGTATGGGAGATGAAAAGATGAAAAGATGCAAATCAAAAGCAAACACGGTACTCAAGCAGAACTCAGACTTCTTACAAGGAACCCTAACTCCACATTCACTGTTCTCTACATTAAAGGGATTTTTTTGTATTATTTGAAGTGTGGCTGTTGTTGTTTGTCAGTGTATTACCTACAGTAGATGGTGGGTGACATGTCCTGCCCAGTTTGGGGAAGCAGTAGGAGTACCAGTGTAGGAAGTTAAGCAAAATCAATATCAGTTACTATCAGGCCTAGTTTTGCAAACCCGCCCCCACCCGCACCCATAAAGCTGAGAACCAGAACTGACCCATTACCTGCAATTATTTCAAAGTCATATCCGCACCTGTCCAAACCGTGACAATAAGCGCTGCGACCCAACCTGCACCTGTGATTAAACACACATACAGTCACTTGTCTTCTCAACTGGCGCAGCGCCTGCTCTTGTGACAATGAGCCTAGCTTGCGACTATCAAAGGCTTTCACAGTCTTTGAGCAAGACAAAATCCTCCCCAACGTCCGACTTAAACTCTGATGATGTTTTGTCCACAATTTGGTGTCCTCCACTGTCTAGTTTTGCCTTCATGTCATTAGTTTTGGCCAGCAGCTAGCCTCCATCGCTGTCAAATCAGATAGTAATGTCCCATCTTTTGGCAGGATGCAAGATCAAAAGCTGTGCCGTAGGCTTTCACAATAAAATCCTGGCAACTGATTATCTTTGACAGTACTCTATTAGCAAATATAAATGTTAAAAATACTCCAGCAGGAAAAACACCTTATTGTATTGTATGTCATGTTATTGTTCTAACCTTCTGCCTGCCCACAATTAATTAATTTTTCCCATCCCTTTGCCTGTGACACATAAAAATGTTTTTGTGCATCGCCTGCTGGGTACCCGTGGGTATGCAACCCAGTGTAGGACTCTAATTTAGAATATTTGGTAACACTATTTGAAGGGTTGTACATAAAACTGTCATTATACTGTCATAACTGTGCCATGACACCAATAATGAACATGAAGGAGTCTTTATTAATGCTTATGACTACTGTCATTGAGTGTCATTTGGTCAATTATGTCACTTTTAATGCCAAGTTGACATTGTTTTTGAGATGTTCTTGTCATGACAACTTGACATTAATCAAGCCAGTAATGTCTTTGTCATTACAACTTGATATTATCAAAATTAAAGATGATGATTGGTGATTGGTTTTGACTGTCATGCAACCATTATAGGTCTGTCATAAATATATTCTTTGACCTCAAGTGAAGTGGTACTTTTTAGGCTTGCCAAAAAGATATCATTAAGTTTTATTACACTGACAAATGCTCTTGTAACAGTGCCATGAATATTTTACTAAAGATGTCATTAAACGTAATAAGGCCAGTTTGCCAACAGAGTACAGTACCAACAGTAGCTAACAGAGTTACCTGATGGACAGATAGAGGTTATGTAGTTTACTTGTTGCTAAAGTAGACTAGTTAGCTAGTTAGCTCAGTTAACCATGGCCCTAGCAACCTAATGAGCTGACTCTGCCCTGGGGTACCAGGTGCAAAACCAGGAAAGAAAACCACCTCAGTACTGCATTCCCTGCTGTCAAACTGGCCCCTGTAGGTCTGGTGGAGTCTGGTTGTGTGAGAGAGAAACATTTGGTTCACATAACAGTGGTTTCCCATCAAAAAAGGCTGCCTGACAGCAAGATGAAGTGGTGAAAATATTCTAAGTGTAGTGCACACTTAAACTGAAATGGATTTTTTTTAGGTGACTTAAACACTGCTGACCCTGTCAACAACAGTACATTGCTTAGTTTCCTACACCGGTACTCCTGCTGCTTCTCCAAACTGGGGGCGTATCAACCACCATCTACTGTAGATTATACACTGACTATGGATAAGTACCTCATGCAGCCACACTTCAAAACACCTGTTTAAAAGTTTGACTAGAAAAATGAGGAATTTTAGAGCTTGATGCACATTCCAACATATAAAACCTCAAATGGATGTGAGGCCAGGGAGGGCAACACATTTATCTCTTCTTTTCTGTTCACTGCCAGGGAAAACCTATATCTGTCTGCCCTCAGAGGTGATTTAACTCAGTATGTGGTCTAAACAGCTCCACCACCATCACTGTTAGACTGACACCATACCACCGGCCATTAACACAGCACGACATTCTGTTCAACCAAGGACACAAATAGACACAAAAACAATCATAGAGCGGCATGTCTGCATTCTGACTGTTTTGTTTGAACACAGAGTTGATCTCAAACATCTCTAAACCACATTAGCCTTTTCTCTACCATGATCAGATGACGCATTTCTGTGTGAGCTGTGTTGTTGCAATGCATGTCATGAGAAAAGAAAAGGACTTTTACTCTGGTGTAGTATGTAAATGATTGAGTTGCAGTTGTCACAGCAGACTGAATCAGTATTCTCCAGTGTCGGTGCTGTACTTTTTATTCAGTGTTTCAGTGGACTCTCCCCTGACAGCGAGTGTCATCTTCCTCTGTAGCTCCTTGGCAAAGAAGCCTCCAGATGTGACCAAGTCTCGCAAGATGAAGACGGAGCATCTGCTCAAAGTGGACGATCATGATTTCACCATGAGGCCAGCGTTTGGAGGTAGGCGTGGAGTGATCCCCACATTTTTATGCATTATTCTTCCTGGTGTACAAAGGCATTTATTACAAACACACAGACACAAACTCAAAGTCCACTTTGTTGCATTTTTGAGTTTTCAACCACAACATCTATTGTCAAAAAACAGCATCAAAATTGTTAAAGCAAGCTTCTTATTGCAAATGTATGACTCTGAGTCCAATATTCATCATGATTTTTTTGAAAAAGCAGAATTACTGAAATTTTAAATGGTTATTCATACTCCAAGCCTGCAGCTCCATCCTGAATATGAGATCTAAGCAGCAGAGCATGTGAAATGTCTGAAAATGGTCTTTGAAACAGTTTGAAACCACAGACAGTCCAGCATCACAGCAGTTTGTGAAATAGTCGCAAAATGCAGGTATAGAGAGCAAGTCCACAAAGGGAGGAGGTCAGAGTAGATGGTTGGGTCAAACACGGGACTTTCACACAGGAAACTGGGGTTTGGTTCCTGTGTGAGACCAATAGTCAATGTTCATCGTTTTAAGGACATATTTAATTTAACCCAAATCACACACTTTTCCTATACCTAAGTAGTTTTGGTGCCTAAATCTACCCAAGACCTTTATTATACCTTTAAAGTAACAACTGGACATTGAATATTTATTACTGCTTATTATTTACAGTGTAAAATATCCCTCACACTACACGTCTTCGTCACAGTTTTTTATGAACCAAATTTAAGGGATTCTCCTCCTCTACTTTTTTCTCTCTCTCTCTATATATATATATATATATATATTACCTATTCTTTAGTCCACCTTTTTCCCTGTCTGTAGTGTTTTTTTTTTTCCCATCTATATTTTACTGGTGAGAGTTGGAGAGTTTTGGAGCTGTAGATATGTCTGCCTTTTCTCCAAAATAATAGGACTAAATGAGTACTACTGCTTTCTAGTAGATAAGAAAGTTGTTTCAGGAGATTCTAAGGTAGATCCAATAGATTCTACAGCAGCGAGAAAGTAGTTCCTACATAACACTGCACCACAGGCTGAGTGCCATTTAGTTCCATTACACTGGAGAGAAAGCAGACATCTCTATGGCCGATATCTCCAAAACTCTGCAACTTGCACCAAAACTATCTAGATGGGTAAATAACACTACAGGCCAGGAGAGGAATATGTATTTTTCAATATATTTTTGCACCTTTCAAATATCAATATTTTAACTGGCCTCAATCCAGCATTTGTCCCATTTAATTACACTCCATAAGCTTTTATAATATACAGTAGTTGCTTGTCTGCGAACCTGAGAATTAAAAGAAACACTCCAGTGCATGGGTGCCTAGTTATAGTGGAAGTGGTGGTGCAAGATTAGTGAGAGGCAAGGGGAGGTATGGCAGGATTTTTTTTGTGTAATGGTGACAAAACGTTAGATGTTTGATTTAAACCAAACCTTCCCTACACCAATCTCTCTTTAAAGCGATATTCCACTCTTAGGTGATCATCCACTCAATATGTACTCACCCCTATGCTGATGTGAGGATGGGTGAAGATCTTCAGTTCACAAAACAATCCTGGAGTTTCAGCAGAAAACAGGGTCGCAGCTAGTGGCAGTGAATGGAGATCAAATGTAAATGTTAAAAAAAGAACACAAAACAACAAAATGTCTCCAAGTGTCCGTGAGCCGCGACATTAAAATTTAACCGCAAAAGACGCCTTTACACCATGTTTTTAGCCGAGTGGATGATCACCTATAGAGAATATCGCTTTAAGAAGTATTACGAATCAACAGTTCTTTGTGTATCTATAAAAATGCATAACTCTGCAAACACAAGATAAAAGGTGTCCTACATCAACAGTCTTCTTGTCAATTCAGCATCAATAGAATCCACAAAGAAACTTTACATTTTGGATTTTGTCCCCTCCACATGCTACCAGCCTATGCTGTTTAGCTGCACTATTGAGTGCACCTACCTTCTGATAAAACATGTTTGAATGTATTATTATTATGAACTATTTTTGATCTAAAGTAGCTCAAATGTGTAAAAATAGCAAAGTATGTTGATCAAAGTTCTATGTGAGGATGCAAAACATACATTTGCTCCCACAGGTCTAACAATGTGGGTGCAACTGCTCCACTTGCTCCATTACTCATGCGCCTATGCTCCACTTGTTTAATAATTCACTTCCATAGTTCAGAAGAGACAGATTAACAACAATCTCCCGACATTTAGTCTCAGGAGCCAAGCTCCAAAAAAGCTGGATCCTACATTTCCCATAATGCATCCATGGCATCTATCTTACATACTCACTGCCTGGCTCTCTGTCAATACTAACATCTTTCAAACTCTATTCCCAGTTTGTAAGACACATTTTCTGTTCTAAATTTGTAACCCGTGTAGACAGGGATGGAGGAAAGAAGGAAGTGTTTGGTTGGCCTGTCTCACCTGTCCTCTCTCAAGCTTGAATTGCGTGTCAGCTGTCCGATTGGTCTTTGGTGTCCAGACCCTCTGATATGCAGCCCTCTTTGATGTCAGACCAATTTAAAGTATTCATCCCTCTCCAGGAGTCATCTCAAAACATGAAGCCTCCACCATCCACATGAATCCTGCTCTGTCACCAGGTTGTGACTGCAATTAACAGACATGGTTTTTTGTTGTTGTTGTTGTTGTTCTGCAGGATCACAAGAAAAATGAGATCTAAAGCTTCTGTTTGAGGCTGATAATGCCACTAACCTCCCGTTGTGGGTTTTTTTAAAGATGAATTTCTCAATGCGGCAGATGTTTGAGTATAAAGAAGTTATGATGCTTTTAAGAAATCCCAGTGGCGTCGTTTTGTGTGCGATCCAAAGATCGCAGCTCGCAAGATGTTTCAAACACTTGTGCTCAAGCTGTATGTATTAACATCTTTTCAAGGCATGGGTTAAACCTAAAGATAGAAGTGTTTTATCAGTGCTTAAGAGAGCGGCTCAAGGCTAGGTCTTTGTTGGTAAGCTTAGAAGTGTTTGCTTGTATTCTTTTGAGCAATCAAATGAAACTCATAGGATCTGCTCAAAACTTTTATAAATAGGGTGGGAAAGGAATAAATCTTCTGCTGACTCTTCTTCCTCTGAAGTTGAACCTTGTTGGGAGCAGATGAAACCGTCGTTAAGCGAGGCCGCTTCTCCCCCGTTAGTGTGATTGTCACTTCAGAGAAAGGCAGAGCGTGTAGCAGGAGGTCACAGTGGAAATGGGACTAAAAATAGCCTGGGTTCTGGCACAAAGTCCCAGCAGAGGATACATGGCCCTAGTTGCATTAGTATAAAGAGTCTCATACTCCGCCCTGTTTCCCTACAAAGGGCTGCCCCCTTCCAGATGTGTTTAAACCCTGAGCTTTTTTTATTTGAATAATACTTTAACATGTAAGCTACTGGCTTAGCTGCAGCAGAATGACAGAGGCTGAAAATTGAAAATGCCCCCAAACAAACCCCAGCCCTTGTTTCAAATAGGCCAGTCAATAACAGGCCGAGAGCACAGACAGCAACCTGTTGTTAACCAAAACACAGACTTGTGGAGATCAAATGTCAAGCTGCATATACTACAGAAATTTGGATTTCTGCCTTGTGTTGCATGCCTTCGCAAACTAATCTAGTTGCAATTCACATCAATGTTTGTCCAGACTAGTGAAGACTATCAAGTAAGGCATTAGATGTTGGGGTTAAGCCAATGGACAGTGCTATTGTCCATCATGATGAACAGTCATCGACCTCTGAGGCCTCTACCATCGTAACATTGTGATTGAGAAGCATTCTGTATTTGAGGTTGAAGTTGCATTGTTGACATGTTGGAGAAAATAAAAGGAAGTTCATATTCCTTTATTATTTTCTTATTAAACCTTCCCAGTTAGGTGATGCCAAGATGCTTGGTTACTTTGGTGGCAGCGGTGTTTCTTATTTGTTTCCTTCAATGGTACCATTGTTATTTTCACTATTGTTTTCTTAGCTTAGCTTCTTAGCATAGCTACCAGTAAAATTTGCCTGCCCCATCATACAACCCGTCATATGCCAATTCGGTAGACATCGCCCAACCCCATAAGGTGTATTGTTCAGCAGAATTGAAGTTATCCCTGTATCGTCATGTGTGGTTCCAGTGAATAATTTCCAGGTAGAAACATACTGTCTTCACTTATTTTTGCAGAGGAGGACAGAGGACTGATAAAGAACTGAATATTACGATGTATTGACCTTTGATCTTTTTTTAATTTGAAATTCATCACCTCATCATTTTCAAATACTATATAATATATAATATCAGATATATGTGTGAAATTTAGTCATTATTAGTGTGTGAGTTCTTGATCTATGGTCAAAAATGTGCTTTGTGAGGTCCCACCAAATTCTTATCAGTTCATCCTTGAGTCCAATTGGACGTTTGCGCCAGAAGCAATGACAGTTCTTCCAGGTATTCCTGAGATATGTTCACAAGAATGGGATGGACTTGAGGTCACAGTGTCTTTGACCTTTGACCACCAAAATCCTTGAGTCCAAGTGAGTTCAAGAAATTCTCTCAAGGCATGCTTGTGATATTGTGTTCAGAATGGGATGGACAGACAGATATACAGACAGATGGACCCAAAAACTTAATGCCTTTGACCACTGCTGTTACCCTTGTGGAAGCATAAAAACAATGGTTTATTTGTACTTGGGTTTTAGTTTTATAACTGCAGGCATCAGTTCTGTAAGCTTTGATACTGTTGGACTCACCAAACTGTGATCTTCGAATCTGGCAACATTGCAAAAAAAAAAAAAAAAAAAAAAAAAAAACTTCAAAAGAACTTTATGTGCTGCTAATAGTTGGTCATTGGAAGAGAAAACTAATTTTTAAATTGGTCCATAAACTGTGATAATGTTTGCCTTAATTTTCTCTTCAAAATATATTTACCTTGGGGACTGTTTACAACCTGTTTGACGGCTTGTGTTTTTGCCCTGTGGTATGTTCTGATATCATTTGTCCTTCTTTATACAGATTTCAAAACCTGAACTTTGTGTATTTGCCTGGAGCAAGTACCACTTTGATACCAGTGTGTTAAAAATATATATTATTCTTGTTTTTTAACTGTAGTGTAGTACTGTACTAACCTTGTATGGATGTGATGATTGTGATAATTGTATCGCCTGTCTCAGGTAAAAAAAAAAAAAAAAAAAAAAGTTTTTTTGCACGGGACACTGCTGGGAAGTTAACAGGGTCCTGTTTCAGGGCTACTGTATTACATGATATAGGACGGGTGCATAGACTCAGTACTCAGCGATGCCCAATCCAGCATTTAAGGCTATATCAGAGGTATTGCCGATACTGGTGTCAGTATCAGAACAAGCCTCCTCTTCAGCAGTACAGAAAAAGTCACTGAACACTTTCTGGTTTTTATGCTGCAAGCCAAATTTCAGGCAGGCAATAAAGACCAAACTGAACGGAGGCCTTGAATGAGCAATTAATGATCAGTTTTTATAGCTCAATACTGTACTCTACTCTCAGTAATATAATTAACAAATACTGTATCATTTTAAACATGTGGTATTGAAAAAGTATAGAAATATTAATGCTTTTGACAACCATACAAAAATAAAATGAAGCCCAAGTTGAAATAAACCCTAGTTTTGCTTGTCACTTGGAGGTTGTAGTCAGTGTACTGTATGTTTGCTGAAGGTGAAAGTTACATCATCCTTATCATTTCTTTGCATACTTGACATTTGAAGGGGTTTATTCCCCAGGGCAGCAGAATGTGTTCAGATATTCTCATGGCAATCTACCTAATAGATTGCTAGATTTCTTGTGGCTAAGTGGAAGACATGAAGTGTGAAAGGTGCACAGTGTGTGTGTACTGTACAAACCAGCTGGGTTCAGGTGCCAACTGAAAGCAGTATACACTGAAAAAAACAATAGTCTATACCTTAGATATAATAAGCGCCCAAGAGTTGAGTAAGGCAGCATTTGACTATCAAGACTGACCTGACAAAGACCTTGATGGTTGAGACAATGCCCCATTAAACTCAAGGGAGCGAACAACCCCTTCTATATTAACTGAAAAATGTGGTCCTTATCCTCCTGTGACCATTGAAATTTGAGATACTCTTTATGGGAATCTAGGCATTGCTTTTTAAGATAGCTTGCTATTAACCAAATTGATCGTAAAGAGGACACTGTGACCGAATGAAGGCGCCAGATGAAAAGACAGGGTGCTGCCGAAATAATTAAGTTTTTTTGTATGGAACCATGAAACTCTGTACAAAATTTCATGTAGTGGTAGTGGTTGTCAAGACATGTGTTAGGCAGTGGATGATGAATGTCTCTAACCTTGCATTGCCACACTGTTTCACAAACACAAATTCATCTGGCACATCTCATTTTCAATTTCCAAGGGGCGTTATCAACATGTGTAGGCTGCAATGACTCTGGATGCAATTGAACAACTTACAACCAACCAGAGCAATAAAATGTATGACAGAGCATTGCTTGATTCATTTCCAAGCATGGCACATAATGGTGGCCACCTGTTTGCAATCTCTCTCCTTAAACGGTACACTTAAATACATTTCTGAACACATTTGAGGTCAGAATTAGGCAACACAGTAACAGAATCTTGGTCCATAATTGATCAGCACTGCCTAGTTTGACAGTTTGATCTGAGTTTCGGGAGCCAGACATGTTGCCCTGGATGGACCTGCTGACTGAACGCAATAAGACAGACCTACAACCAAACAGATCAGCAAAATGTGAAATGCAAGTTCCCAAATCTGTCAGTCATCATATTGAACCCGTCCCATATTAAACAAAGGGTTGTGATTGGCCTGACTGGATCCAAGGCTGGTGGAATTCTGTCTGACTGGAACAGGAGCCAGATGTATCTGCTGCAGCAAATGAAAATATGAGCTTGACAGACTTGTCTGGTTCCCAGGCTAGAATATCCCATCATCCAGAGATACACAGGAGATAAAACATCCATCACAGTTTACAGATTTTTTATTTTCCTTTGATTACAACCCAAAATCCAAAGTGTACCAAAGTGTGTTCCTCCACCATGGCTCCTCTTCAACAACATCTGGGCATCTCCATCATGACTCCGCCTCCACCTCCTCCTCCACATGGGTACATTTCCGCGAGTGCAGCTACTCCTCTTCACACACCTGTTCCTCCACCCTTGTTTGTCACTGAGACAGGGGTGAGGTTGGAGCTCAGGAGACTTTGCTCTGGGAAGGCAGCTGGCCCTGATGGTGTGTGTCCAAGGCTGCTTAAAGACTGTGCTGCCCAACTGTGCCACCCTCTTCACAAAATCTTCAACCTGAGTCTACAGCTGGGGCGGGTGCCGGCTCTGTGGAAAACATCCCGGTACCAAAAAGAAAATGTCCAGCTGAACTAAATGACTACAGACCGGTGGCCCTTACTTCACACATCATGAAAACCCCGGAGCGGCTGATTCTACATCTTCTGAGGCCTGAGGTCAAAGACAAACTCGATCCCCTGCAGTTTGCCTACAAAGAACACATTGGAGTGAATGATGCAGTACTCTACATGCTCCACCGTTCCCTCTCTCATTTGGAAGAATCTGGCGCTTATGTAAGAACTATGTTTTTTGATTTTTCAAGCGCATTTAATACCATCCAACCCAACATACTCAAAAACAAGCTCATAGAGATGGGAGTGGTTTCTTCCTTTGTCTCCTGGATCACGGATTACCTGACAGAAAGGCCACAGTTTGTCAGGTTAGGGAACTGTTTTTCTGGGACATTAATGAGCAGCACAGGGGCTCCACAAGGGACTGTCCTGGCTCCATTCCTGTTCACATTGTATACAGCAGACTTTAAATATAACTCTGAGTCCTGCCACATCCAGAAATACTCAGATGACACTGCTATTGTAGCTTGTATAAGGAATGGACAGGAATCTGAATATAGGGATTTGATAAAATCCTTCAGTGACTGGAGTCATAAAAACTGCCTCATACTAAACACATCAAAGACAAAGGAAATGGTCATTGATTTCCGTAGATCCAAGCCCCCTCTTCAGCTTGTGAACACTTGTGGAGTGAACATCGAGGTGGTAACAAACTATAAATATCTTGGTGTACACCTGGATAACAAGCTGGACTGGTCCCTTAACACAGATGCACTCTACAAAAAGGGGCAGAGCCGCCTCTTTTTCCTAAGGAAGCTCAGATCTCTAAACATCTGCAGTAAGATGCTGCAGATGTTTTATCAGTCTATTGTGGCAAGTGTTTTATTTTATGCTGCAGTCTGCTGGGGAGGAAGTTTGGGAAAAAAGCAAGCAAGGAGGCTGGATAAGCTTGTGAAAAAGGCTGGCTCTGTGATCGGAGTAAGGATGGACTCTCTGGAGGAAGTTGTGGAGAGAGACACAATGAGGACGGTGGAGGCCATCCTAAACAACATGGATCATCCACTGCATAACACCTTGATGGACCAAAGAAATAATGGTGGTGGAAGGCTTCTCTCTCTTCGTTGTAGGACAGAGAGATACAGAAGATCTTTCATACCAACTGCCATCAGACTCTATAATTTCTTATACAAATAGATGAGACCACAGACAAATGAATTTCCCCTTGGGGATCAATAAAGTATTTCGTATTCGTATTCGTATTTCGTATTCGTATTCGTAAATCAGAGACAATCTCAATTACAAAGCAAATGGGCTTTCAAGAAACTTAGTATCACACTTCCCTAGTTGTGGAACTTGTAAGATTCATATGTGAGACTAGTGTCCTGCACCAGGTCGGGTACCCAATGGGTGACCCGCAAAAACATGTGGGTAAAAAATAAAAAAATCCACAGGTGTGGACATATATAAATATGAACTAATTGCAGGCAGGCAGCAGATGCATATTACTGCAAAACAGTAATATGCTTGAAATCAGAAAAACAGTAATATCAAGTCTAATCAGCCACCAGGGTTTTACTGTGGAAGCCTACGACACAACTTTTGACCCCACATCCTGCCAAACAATGGGGCATCTCTGTCTGATCTGACAGCTATGGAGGTCAGCTGCTGGCTGAAATGGATGAAATAAAGGCAAAATAGCCAGTTGAGGACACCAAATTGTGGACAATACATTGTCAAAGGTCAAGTCTGTCAAACACTGTGAGAATAATATTGTCAGTGGCTTTGCTGCTTGTGAAACTTTTAAAAAAGTATTAACTTTTGATAGCTGCAACCTTGGCTTTCCAAAACCATGGAAACACATCGACAGCAGCAGGAGAACAGGTGCTGCACCAGCTGAGAACATGAGTGACTGTATATGTGTTTAATCACGGGTGCGGGTCATGTTGCAGGGCTTATATTCACCGTTCCAGACGGGTGAAGATTTAACTTAGAGGTAATTGCGGGTAATGGGTTGGTTCTGGGTCTCTTTGTCCTTGCAATGCGTAGTCCTGAAACTCAAACCCGTCCTCGGCTGCTTGGGCAGGTTTGCAAAACTAGACCCCCACACTCTGTTTAAGGCTAAGATATCCTGACTTTTAGTTCCTAGTATGGGTCAAGCCTCCAACATTTCCCCTAATGCACCAAATAGCATCTTTTCATTAGGCCCTCACTGCCTGGTAAACACCTGTTGGGTTTCTGTTTGTAGCAGTTTGGTCAAGCTGAAGTAACCCCTGAACCTCACCATCAGCAGTGCAGATGAGTACATACTGTATGTACTGCAAGACTATTATATATGTAAAAAAAAAAAAAAAAAAAGATGTGGATCAAATCAGCTGCTGCATCTCTGTCAGTGGACAGAGGGGGGTGAGTGTTTCTAACGTGTGGGATGTATTATTGCTCTTAATCCTCAGAAAGATAACACATTAAGCTTGTTGTTAATCCACGCTGAAGGGGAAAGAGAGAGAAAGCCCGCCGGGCCAGATCATTTGATGTATGGGCTCGGTTATGATCTGTAAACTGTATACCAAAGCCACTGTGTGCTTTTCAGAAAATGTGGTGGCTTAGCAGTGTTATGGATTTACTGGAGGTCACAAAGTCAGAGGTGGGGTTGCTTCATGCAGCCTATTACTTTAATATATCCCCCACCCAGCCCTGCTGTATCCACTGGAAGTAAGTGTGTCTTAGGTTGAGAAAAATCCAATAATTTTCTTTCATTTGACCTAAAAACTTAGTAATCAATATTTCCATATTAACAATGGATTAGATGACCATGGCCATATTTTAGTAGCACAAATACAACATGTGCAAAGTGGTAGGTGTTGGGCTACAATGTAGATCAGTGGGTGTGGTGATTATTAAATACACTCTCCTAGCTCATAGCTTTGATACAACTGCAGTACAATAATCACAGTGATGCACAACAACAACAGCTCAACAAATGGAAAGACGCATCGCCCTGAAATCATATTGTTGTCTGGAAGGTGCTGAGCACAACAATGTAAACACATGGCACTATGAATCTGCAGCAAGGGGCAGATGGTCATAAGCAGAAATCCCAGAGGGGGCATGACCCTCCACCCCCACCCACAGTATATCACTGTCACTATTAACTGTAACTATACTGCTATCAACAAGTCTTTCTTGAGAACTTGAAGATGGAAAATCTGACAGAGTTGACATCTTACGGAGTCGACAAAATGTTAAATTTTGTCATTTCACAGCATAGTCAGAGTGAGCAGCCATTTTACCTTTTAAAGTTGCTCAGAGTTCTCTTAATGCTAATCACAGTACACATTTTAAACCATAATTCTTATTTAGCTGAGACACATCTGACAGCAATATTATTTCCTGAATTTGTCAAAAAAATAAATAAAAATAAATAGACATTTAAGCAGTATTCCTGCATTTTTAAACAGAAGTTTAAAAAAAGTCTCATTTGTAAAAATGCATACCTGTACAGAATTTAAAAAGGTTTTAATTTTTAACTAAAATGTGCGCCATATCCTGTCTATGGCTTGGCATCTTTTCCTCTAAGTTTTGCCTTCTTTGCTATGTCTTAGTTATGGATGGAAAATCCAGGAAAAGAGAAAAGAAATGAGAATTTAAAGGGATTGTTCAGGAGACTTGAATTAGAACTTTAATTGGGCCTGAAAAGTTGAACCCAAAAAGGTCCAGGAAAATTCTCTCTGGAACTGACCCAAGCCCATCCCTCATTAGCATATTTCAGCCCAAACTCGATTACAGCCCACTGTTTCTCTTAACAAGCTTCCCTCTATGAACCAAACAGCAGGAGTTGGCTGTGACAGTAACAGGGACAGGGACCAGTCGGGTCCTGTCGAAATACGGCCCGACCCGGCACAAACCTATTGGGTCCCGTCGAAGTACAGCCTGACCTGGCCCAAACCGGTTGAGTCCTGTCGGGTCCCGTCGGGTTCAGGCACAGATCTCAAGCCCTAACTTGAATAACACCTGATGATGATTTTTTTTTCTTTTGCTTTTGTTTTTTTTTGTTTTTTACATTTGAAAAGTGATCACCATTGTTTTTCTGTGAAACTAAACCTGACCTTCAGTTGGCATGAGTGTGAGTAGATAACAACGGAATTTTCATTTTTGGGTGACCGAAGCCTTTTATAGCTGCAACTCCAGACAGATTTTATTTTCTTTTTCGTCTAAAAATGGCTCTGTTGAGAGTAATGGTTGCAGACCTCTGCACTAGTCTGAAAGAAAACATGTCGGGAAAGCAAAATAGCCTAAAATCTCAAGATTGACCAGTGCTTAAAAAAACAATGTTTTTGCCTGCTGGGTCTTGCTGTAATTTTTTCCATCCTTATCAACACGAGAGTGACGTTTACTTTATTACAGATGTCAGTGTGGTTCTGAATTAAGTTTTGTTTTTCACTTCTGGAACAGAACATAAAGTTCTCCTGCTCTCTACAAAACTTTCTAAGCTGAAATGTCAGATATTTGTTGTGTCTGCTGCGTGCTGACGTTCCAGCTTGTTCTGTTTCCCTCCAAAAAAATCGATTAATGCAGCTCTAACTATGAGTTGTGTGATCGAGGGCCAAAGGACAGTGGAGCTTATCATGAAAATAACTGGCAGCAAACTTGACCTTGAGGAACGCTGGCTTTAAAAAGAAGGTAAAACTGCCTCAAAAAAAGCTGGGTACTTTTAATTCATCCAGGGAACATCAGCAGCGCTCTGGGTCTTTTCCAGAGTCCATACTGCTCCATCGTTCTGGGAGCTCCGCCACGTTCTAATCTTTTAGTCTTGATGAAAAGGTTAAAGGACCTTTGATGCGTTGCTGAAATGCACAGAGAGCCATAACAGTTTTTTATTCCATTTAGAGGCTCTTAAAAACTCATATTATGACTTAAGTGATTGAATATCGTCCCCCGCAAGTCTTAAAATAACGTGGCATGATATCCAGCGAACATCAGGGCTCAGACTGCTGCTGCTGCTGCCATAGCTTGATGTCAGAACTGTAGAGATTCAATTAGAAGATTGTATCGAGCTCGCTACATCAAAGCAAACTGTAATAATCCATTGATTTAGCTTCACTGCTGCTTGATTTCTTCAAACCAGATTAAATGCTGTCACTTGTAAATGTGAGCAGTGGTGGATGATTTGGCACCAGAGGAGCTTCATCACATTAGATGTCGTGAACAGCAGAAATGTGTCAGTTGTTTTATCCTGGATGCTCTGCCTGCAGTGTGTCATCTCTGAGGGCTCAGGGGAGCGGAACAGTCGGAACCACAGTTCCTGCTTCCTTTTGTCTACACCCTTAGAAATTAAGGTGCTAACTAGAACCATAAAGGGGTCTTTGGCTTGTGCCCGTGGGAGAACCTTTTTTGGTTCCTGATCAATCAATCAGTCTATCAGACTTCAGTTATATAGCACTTTTTTAATACAAACAGAATGCAGTGCTTCACAAATAAAAATGATAAAACAATACACACACACATATAAACACACACCACACACACCAACAAAGCACTTTGTAATGGTAAAGACTAAAATAAGAACAGCACTCATTAAAAACGGGAACTCAGGAACTGCTGGGGAAACACTTTCATAAGTAAGGAAACACCAGAGGCAGGATGAAATATCAAAATAGAAAGTAATTTAAAATCAATCAGTAAATAAGTAAATAAATGAATAATAATTAATGGATAAAATAAAAGGATATGCCAGCTAGGAAAACAGATTGATAAAAAATAGATAAATACACAATAATAATAATAAATACACAATAAATAGATAAAGTTGAAATAAAAGCCAGGCTAAAAAGGTAGACCTTGAGTTTGCTTTTAAAAACATCAGCACTCTCTGCAGCCCTCAGGTCCTCAGGCTGTTCCACAGACGTGGACAATAGCTATGAAATGATGCCTCAACCGTGAGTTCTTGTTCTAACTTTGGGAATAATTAAAAGGCCACTACCAGAAGACCTGAGGATTCTAGAGGGTTCGGACGATAAAAGCAAATCTGATAAATGGCAGGACTAGGACCATTAAGAGCTTTATAAAACAGTGAAAGGGTTTAAAATCAATTCTGAAGCACACAGGAAGTCAGTGCAGAGACTTTAAAACTGTGTGCTTTCTTTCTGGTCCTCGTCGCACACATGCAGCTGAGTTTTGTAATAATTGTAACTGAAGAATATTTTTCTTAGAAGGACCAGAAAGTAGAGCATTACAATAGTCAGTTCTTTTTCACTTGTCGACAGGGTTTTAGTGTCAGTTCTTGCAGTTTTGCCTCAAGTATCTCTCTCTGAGTTTCAGGACCAATAATTAAGACCTCGGCTTTGTCCTGGTTGAGTTGAAGAAAGTTCTCTGCCATCCAGGATAGAACCTTTGAGATAAGTTCTACAGAAAGGTTTATACCTAGAACCATCTGTGAAAGGTTCCACTCAGAGCCCCCTATGATGATGGTGAACTGTCTCCACCCAGAACCCTATCTGTGGGTTTTATCCAGAACCTTTCCACCTTCTAAGGGTGCTAACAAGAACCCTATCAAGGAGGTTTCACAGAGGACCTTATTGTATTTCAAGGGTTTTATCTAGAACACATTCAGGAGGTTCTACCCAGAATCTTTTCATATGCCACGGGTTTTATCCTGAACCCATAAAGAGAGTTCTACTGAGAACCTATTTATATCCCAAGGGTCTTTATCTTTAATCCTTTTTTTTTCAAAAAAGTATTCTTCAGAAGCATGTGGGTCTGGGTAGAACCTCAGCCCTTCAGCAAGTGCCCCTCTAGAAACTTTCTAATAGTGTAGCTAAAGCTTTAAAGGGTGTGTTGCTGATGGGGGCCCAGTAGCACCCTGACACCATCTGGAGATGTCCCAGACTTTTATCTAGAACTCACCCAGGGGGTTCTGCCAGGAACCGTTTTATACTATAGCATAAAGAGCCCTTGACGAAAGAGTTCTTCAAAGATTTCAACATTCCTTGAAGTGCTCTTTCTTCCAAAAATGGGTCTTTGCATGAAAAAGGTGAAAAACAACCCTTGACAAACCCTTTCTTCAAGAAGGGGTTTTGGGTAGAACCTTAGCCCTCTGGGAAGAACCCCTCTGGAACCCTTCTTTCTAAGCGTGTAGCTAAAGCTTTAAGCAGTGCTCACTGATGGACAGCCCAGTAGCACCCAGATACCATCTGGAAACGTCGGCTTAATTTGAGGTGACTGGAGTATAGCTTTAGCCGCTAGCTTCCCCCCAGTGTAATTCAGCATTCGGGCAGCAGCGTTAGCCTAGCCTAGCTGTGCGTGGCTGCACGGCAGGCCCCACTCCAGCAGTGATGAGCAGATTAAGCTGGCAGCGGTTCCTCCTGCTTACAGCTTAGATTAGCACAGGCATCAATCTGTTACGCCATCAGACAGCTGTTACCCTGCAAATGACACTTTGTCCCAACTGAAGAACAGACACAGAAATGAGAGGAGCTCCAAAACTGGCTGTAAAAGTGCAGCCAGTGTTGGTGGAGGTACTTGGAATATTCCAACATGTATCAAGCTGGGTGTCACTCTCATATTTCTTTCCATCATAACAGCTGGTCATGATTATTTACTGTTTACTCCCATTAGGGATTATTATTTTTCCTGAAAATGAGACATTTTCTATCCCAGGAACAGACGCACACTGTCCTGTGGATCCTGGGCACTGCACGTGTATTTAAAGGAATAGTTTGGATTATTTTAAGTGGAGCTGAATGAGGTATTTATCCACAGTCAGTGTATTACCTACAATAGAACAATATTTTTTAAACACACACTTTTAGGAAAAGTCAGGTACCAGCAGCACTGTATTTTTTAATTCAACAAAGTTGTTGCACATATACATTTGAAAACAGTCAGAATGACCATATTGGTTATTCTAGTGTTAAAAACATCATTCAAAGTTTCTGTAGCTATACCATCATTCTGTTGGTGTGTGATGATCTGTGTTGTGAACTTTAAACTGTTAATATGACCTGAAGCAAAAGGACAAAAAAAAACTTTAGGCATTACCAACACAGGTTCTCATGGCAACGCAATACATATAGTTTGTGCTGCTGTTATTAACTCCACGGCTTCGTTCGGTGACATTAAAACATACGACTCAACGTCCTCCCTCAGCTGAGAACCTATATCACTCATCGGAAAAAAAAAAATCAGTTTTAAAGAGCAGCTCTTTTTATAGCTGATTTAATCAGAAACTGTGAACGTAACCTGCTCCTGACCAGTTCAGCATCAGTTACCATGGTGATCTAGCAGGTTAAAAGAGAGACACCTTTGTGACACTGAAATCTCAACACACCTCGCTAACACATTAATCTCACTTTGTAGCACAGCCCTCAGTTCCATATGCTGTTAGCTTTCAGAGGCTGCTGGTTTGAGGCAAACTGTTAGATAGAACTTTGCCAAAACTCTTATTTTATGTTCGTTTACATCAGTAACATTTGTGGACATGTAGAAAAGATAAATCTCCATTATGACCAATTAAGAACACACAAAATGCTGATTTTTTTGTCAAGTTATTAATGTACAGACAACAACCTTGAGCTCAATGTCAACAAGACAGTGGAGATGGTCATGGACTTCCACAAACACCCATCCCCACACCTTCCACTCCTTATCAAAGATACAATCATAGAGGTGGTGGAGTCAGTTAAGTTCCTGGGTACAACCATCACCAGCGACCTGAAATGGGAGAAACACTCATCAAATGTCATCAAGAGAGCACAGCAGAGGATGTTCTTCCTCAGACTACTCCAAAAGATGAATATCTCTCCAAAGGTCTGCACCCAGTTCTACAGAGCCACCACTAAAGCGTCCTCACCTCCTCCATCACTGTGTGGTATGTCGCGTCCTCTGCCCACACCAGAGACTGGAACGCATCGTGCGAACAGGCAGGCGGCTCACAGGACAGGAGCAGTCACCTGTCAGTGTTCTGCATGATCCCAGATCCAGGAAACAGGCCAGCAGGATAGTGGCGGACCCATCCCACCCAGCCTACAACCTCTTCAGAAAGCTCCCGTCTGGCCGCAGGTTTAGATCCATCAGCACCAGGACCACCAGACACATGAACAGTTTCTTTCCCAAGGCCATCACTCTCCTCAACAATCCATCCTAGTTTCCTCCCTAACCCCAACTGCCCATCACTCACTGACACCCCCACCCCCTACCCCCTCATTCCACACACATGCACACATACACTCCCCTCCCCCAATGGTCCCAACTGCCATGCCTGAACTGTAATGCCATTCATTATGTATAATAGAGTGCAGCTTATTGGTCTTCTCTAACCTGTTCTGTACATCTCTCATTCTTATTATTTCTTATTTTTAACTCATGCTGTACCATTCCTATATTATTCACACCTTCTATTTTTCATTGTATAGTATCCTTATTTGTATATAATATTCTTATTGTACATAATTCTCATATTTATCTTTTTCAACCCTTTAGTTGTCAAATTCCTGTGTACCATGTACATTTGGCGAATAAAGTGACTCTGATTCTGATTTACATACTGCCTTTTATGTGTACAACATAACAGGGAATGTCAACAGTAGTAATGACACTGACATGCATTCACAGCAAATAGAGAAGTTTGGCCATTTTGTTCTGTGCTGGCTCTAATAAACCAAGGCTAAGTGGCAGAGCTGTCAGCACTATGAACCTTGAACAAACACTTCTTTATAGAAATGCAGTGGAACAACAAAGCAGTTCTGATAGCATCCTGGTTTGATTGGCTGTGTTACAAACACCAAAGCACAGAGCTGGATGAGACGGAGATACATCCAAATGTGTTTGGGAGAACGGCCAAAAAAGAAGGAAAATGGGCGTCAGTTACTATATTTTTTAGTAACAACAACCTGTAATCAATAACACTGAAGCACTGCTCCAGGGCCACAAAACACCATTTAAAAAGCTGGCACTTTAATTTCCTTTTACTCAGGAAAACACTTCACTGTATATATCCAGTGACTCACAACCTATCCTGAATTCTTATTACCTTCTGCAATTACACACACAAGTAATAAATCAAGTTTTTGTTATTTAAAGCTAAAATATCAGCTTTCTTCATTTTTAATGTCTGCCATCTGCTGCAGGTCCTCTCTCCAAAGACTGTCCCTGGCAGTGTCTGTCCCTTTATCCCAACATGTCTCACCTGTTTTTGGCAGCATGTGATGTTAATTCTCAAGCCCCATAAAGATGAGACGTGTTGGTCATCAATGTGGGACACTGTGACACAGTAAAGACAAACTTTAACACAAAGAAACTTGTTGGACTGTTCAACATTATTTTCATGAGTTCTTCTGTTTAAATCTTTTGTTAAAAGGAGTGAGTTGCAGAGTTTTGGAAATATTGCCTGTAGAGATGTCAGCCTTCTCTTCAGTATAATGGGACTAAATGGCACTTGGCTTGTGGTGCTTAAAGCACCAACAGAATACATCTGAAAAATTCTGCCTCTTTCCAGAGATCATGACCCAGTTACTCAAGATAAACCACAGACCTTGTTATGAGCAGTTTCATGCAGGAACTACTTTCTTTCTGCAGTAGAATCTAACAGGACTGCTTTCTTTTGTACTAGAAAGAAAGTAGTTCCTGTAGTCCTGTTAGGTTCTTTTTTGTGTTTACTTGATCAGCCATGTATGAGCGAGACAGTTGGGCTCTGTGATACACCTGGCGTAAAGTAGTAAACAGTGCTGTCTTTGCTATTTTTTGACCAATGCAGTTGTCATTTTCTCGCCTAACGTCCATGTTGTGTAGGTAGCAAATGTACTTGCACCAAACTGTGCACCCATTTGGTGTTTTGGTCTCAAAATGAAGTGTGGTCGGGTGCATTGCTATCTTGAGGGAGCAGAAAATGACTGCGCAATTGACCAACAAAAAACCTGGTCTGAAGTCAATGGTACAGTATTTTCCTGCTATTTAAAGGACGTGTTATTCACCTGCATGGGTGTTTTGACAACATGCATACTTCTAGGATATTGTAGTTAATCCACAGGCTGATTGCAGGTGGATGGAATGGGATGAAGCTGTGTGTGCATGAGAGAGACACTGTACCATTTACGCACTGCAGCTGTAACTTTGTTCACTGTTTAAATCCAGCAGGATCATCAGGATTTACAGGTTAATTAATGTTCTGTTCTTCTACACATCCAAAACGTCTCACATCCAGTTGAAGTTTAAATCCTGACTGTCATATGAGCTGTCTAAAAAATGAACACACAATGAACCAGAACACACCTATGATTAATTAAGAGTCTAAATAGAACCTCTTTGCGGCTTGCAGCTTACTCTGCACCCAGATTATCCACCATTTAAATAGCAAAAGTAAAGCTGGACACACCCTAAAAACACGTGCACCATACACTTTTGACAACATGCTATAGATCATTTAAAAATGTGTCACAGCAATCCTTTTGACGTTGAGGTGCAGTATTATTCTGATCAGACATCTGGGTCTATTATATAGGGTTGAAATTATTTAAAAATATGCCAACATTATTGTTATTCTGATGTTCTATGTGTAAATCAAATATTGAAAGAGTAATGAGACAAGTTTTTGATATTTATTTTCGTTAAATGAAGTGTTGTATTAATCAAATAAGAAAGAAATTAATCTGTAGAGTAATCAATCATTAGGTTAATTAACTAATCCAAAAGAAAAAAAAACATTAATTGTCTAAATAATAATAATGAAGCGCTGACTTCAACATTTGGGCTGATGCGTCCCTCAGTGTGCAGGCCCAGTGATTCTCACAGTCCAGCCTCTTAAACTGGAAGAGAAAAAATCCACTGCAGAGGAGACTTTAGGACAGACAGACTTGGCAATAATTGTAAATGTTGTGGTCTTAAAATATTCATAATCATAATAACAATATGACATTGTAAGGAAAATGACATAACTCTCTGATCACAGTCATAGATGCCGTCTTCCACGACTACTGACAGTAAAGTCTGAGTCCGGCTGGTTGATATTTAGATTTAAACTCCAACCCAGTGCAGACTGTAATTGGCAAAACACGTCCAATTGATAATCAAACCGACTCTGGCCTGGTGTTTGGCCAGCAGCACTGTCGGCTCTGCTCTGTGTCTGTGCTCAGTTTCTCCCTCAGGGCTGTTTGGAGCCAGTTTGGTGCCACAGGCCACACATCTCCTGTGAAGACTGCCTCATTTCCAAATGATTTTATAATATTTTAGAATTCAGATTCACTTCAGTCAGTTCGGCCTGTCATATCATTAACAAAACATTTTTTTAATTATTACCTCTTCATACATGCTAGTTCCTGTCATGACATGTTAGTTTGAACCATGTTCAGGAACATAAGAATTCACATCCTATATGATTCATTATCTGGTGACTGATCCTCAGTGAAAATGTAGGCCTATCTTAAATATTTATGTCCCAGACATACCAGTCTGTTATTTCTGTGCTGTTATTTCACTTTCTGACCTGTAAATATTTTATGAGCTCATATTTATTTAAATTCTTAACATTACTCAGCTTTCGGTGCACACTCAGCCTATGCCTGCATGAAATTAGTAAAGCAATGCATATGTGTGACATCTGATAGCTCCACATGAGGAAAACATAATCTGCATAACAGCTTTATTTGGATGGTTCCATAATAGTGTGCAATCATAGCATAGAGGATGTTTGCATAGAGGATGTCAGTGTGGATCTGTTGTGGCAGAGATGTTTGGACAGGCTGTAGTTTTGACGACTGTAATTTCAGGAGTAAAATTACAACTTTTATCATTCTGTGTTTTGTTTTACTGACTTAATCGCGGCACCAGTGGCGGATTCAGCCTGTCTGTGGGGCCGGGGCGAAAGAAAATAAAAAGGGCACCATGTGTATCCAGTGGATCACCAGCACACTGAAAGTTGTGATGGACTTTTTCATATTTTGTCCACTGGAAGGGCACCTTTATCATGTTTTGTCCATTGGAGAACACTCTAGAGGGAACTTTATCACGTTTTGTCCACTCGAAGAGCAATTAGTCATGTTTTATCTACCTACCTCTAACCATGAAGGCATTTTTGCTGCTTTTTTTTTTTGTTTTTTCTCAAAAATGGGGCCACAAGGGGGAAAAAACATCCCTCCTGCCCCCCCCTCTGTGCCTGTGCGTGGCACAAATATATGCACAATACCATATTTATGAGTCTGGTTTGCATGGAACATCAGTAACCACCTAGTTATTTATGCCCACACATAAGTAACTGAAGCAACTGAAATGAACCATGTAGGTCACAAAAACTGGCAGTAGTCAGAACTCTTTCCCTCGCTGGGCTAAAATTGAAACTTAATGATGTGGGCCTCAGGCCAAAACGCCTTTTGTATTGTATTATATTGTATTGTTTTGTATTGTATTATGTTATTGTTAAGATGCAAAATGGAACTAGAATCCCAAGTTCCTTTAATTGTCTGTCTTCACAAAGTGCCACGCTGCCTGTCGTGCTCAGATTATGAATGACATTAATAATTAGGGCTCCTACAGATTTAAAGAGCATCTTTACCTCAGAAATAAAACAGCATAAACAGTAAGTTATATTAAACAATTTTCAAATTACTTTTTTTTTTCTGCTAGAAACATCTGGTAGGCCAAATCGAACGTCATGGCAGGACAAACTTTGGCTCCCAGGCCCCACTTTGGGCAGCCCTGATTTAATGTTGTGACCGAGAGTGACAGTCACCATATGGAGGTTTATTTAAAAATGTAATGTGCCCACTGGACGTCAGTGTGGCAGACTTTTGAAGGTAGACTGGATGAATGAAATTCAACACAAAAACAATTCTTCCTCCTCTTTAATGTCCCTCCAGCTGGTGGCGCCCTCAGCAACCATCTGTCCCGTCTGAGAACAGCCCTAGTTTTCCCTCATATATCCTCACCTGACTCTGACTGACTGAGCCTTTACTCAACATGTAAGTCAGTTTTTAGGTGATGGAGTATTTTGCTGTTGAGACTCTGAGGGTTACTTACATCAAAACACCTCTTTAACACTGGAACCAGCGGCATCATTACCCTCACTTTTAACCATGTATGCAGCTGCAGTATGTAAATGATGTAACATGTCACAACATAATTAATATCATGGTGCATTTATCCCATTAAATCTAATCTGGTATCATGAACATCATGATTTGATTCAGCCCTACCAAAGACTTAGAAATGAGGGGTTAGAGATGGTTGACTGTTTAATGGATTTTTTAATTCAAGTTTTATAGATATATTTTAATTTATGATTTGATTTTATTATTAATTGGATCTTTTTTCTTATTCTTTTGATGTAAGAAGTTGATTTTTTTTTTTATATGCCTACTGCTACACCTTCTCTTTGAAGCTCTCTATTACAATGCCTGCGACCTGAGCCCCGGCAGTCTTTTGTCATTCATACGGTGACATGTTCACCCTCATCATGTTCAAGTCTGCGTGGGTGCTGGACCTCGAGGGGATAAAATGTGCTGTGAGACGGGACTTAAGACCTCAGTGTTTCTGTGAAGCTGAATTGAAATTCTCTGTGACTGTGTTTCCAAGAATGCATCTGAACGGCTGTGAACAGTATTGTTATTGTCATCCAGACTGTCTAGGATATATTCAGGGTCTTTAGCATTAAAATACTCTGACACATATGCTAAGAATGTGCAGTGAATGCACCATTTACATGAACACTGCTAAGATAATATTCATATTAACAGAGGTCATCACACTGTGGATTATTATTATTTCTTTTACATCATCACATTCATATTGGTAGGGATTCTGGGTAATCTGAGAACAGTGTGTGATTTTGTAAGCCCGTCTCTTCAGTCTTATTTGGCACCCATCCTTTATATTAAGGAGAATCAAGAGCCACGCAATAATTCTGCAAGTTAACGCACTACCTTCATATAATCTATTTGTTCTTTCTTTGTACATTTTCTTAAACTGAAAAAAGACATTTGTAGAACCCTTTAAATCATTCCATAGAGAGAACCAACCACTGATAGACATCTGTTTTAAAGTAGTCCGAGCGTACTGATGTTTAAATCAAATTTCTTTACTTTCTGGTCATTGTCCACTAAACTAAAAACGAACAATTTCTGCAAGTTTTTTGGTAATACTGCCCTGTAGATAAGTAATAATATCTGTAACTCAACCAAATCTTTAAGTTTTAATAGTCCTGACTTAATAACAGAGGTGGCAAAAGTAAAAAAGTAAAAAAAAAGTAAAACGTCTTTTGTGTTGTTTCCATATTTTTGCATGTTTTACGTTGTTTTTTGTCCTGTTACATCTTTTACAGTTTTTCTGACATATTGTGTTGTCTTTTTTCTTTTTACACTTTTTATCTGTTTTGATTGATTCAACTTCTGTACTCGAGTAAAAGTGGAAAAATACAGGCTCTCAAATGTTCTCAAATTCTGAAAGTAAAAAGTAGCCGTCTTTTATGTTGTCTTTTATGTTGTTTTTAGTCTTTTACATATTTTACGTTGTTTTTTTTTTTATCCTGTTACGTCTTTTACATTGTTTTTTAGTGTTATTATGTCTTCTTTTGTCATTTTACATTTTTTACCTGTTTTTTGTCTTGTAACGTCTCTTTTTTCTTGCTGCATCTTCTATGTTGTTTTTCATCTGTTATATCTTTTTCCTTTCACTTTGTTTTCTGTTATGTAATTTTCATCTTGTGTCTGTTGTGCTTGATATTTGTGTCGGTGGATACACCAGGGAATCATCTTTTTAAGCTGAAATCACTCTTGATGTTGGGAGGAAAACAAAATAAAAATAATGACTAATTCCCCTCAAATGCATTAAAACTAAAGTAATGTGCCTGTTTTTAAAATTTAAGGAGTAGAAAGTACAGATACTTGTGTTCAAATGTAGGGAGTAAGATTAAAAAGTTGTCAGAAAAATAAATAACCAAGTAAAGTACAGATACCTGAAAAATCTATTTAAGTACAGTAACAGTATTTGTACTTAGTTACTTCCCACCTCTGCTTAAATAAGTCTTTTGGTATGTTCTCTTGAATCCACCTTATGAATGATTCTTACTACTTTTTTCTGTAATATAACAACAGTCTAATATTACTTACATTATAACACCCAAAAATCTACATTCAGGAGAAACTTTCAACATAAACACCATCTATAATCATTGAAATGTTTTCATTGTTTTTTTTTTTTGTTTTTTTTTTTTTTGTTTGTTTGTTTTTTTTTGGTTAGCAAAAACCATCAACTTAGTCACAGGAGAACTTATTTGTGTTGAACCAATGTTTAACTTTACATTTACAATGCTTGTAAGCTTTTAAGTCATCTCCTAAACTAAAAAAAATGGTGTCACCTGCAAACAACACAACTGTTATATTTTTGACATTTCACACAAAATAAAATGTTTTGGACCCCAAAACATGTGGTTTCATGCAGGACATGAACCCAAGGGCCGGTTTCACAAAGACAGACTCTGACCATGACTTTGACATAACAGATAGTTGTCTAAATTCATCTGCTACAATGAAGTCTGAGTAAATTAAAATTTACTCTTTTTCAAAATAAAAACATGGCAGACCGAGTGACAGCTCAGCTCTGTTTACCCCAGCAGAAAATATGTCTTAAGGAGCTATTCAAAACTTACAAGGACATTTCATGTGGAAAGTTTAGTGAAGAGGGCAACAATACAAAAAAATCTGAAAGAAATCATTGCTCCCTCCATAACAATTTCACAAACCACAAATTATGAGCCATGTTTTCCTCTTTTGTTCTTGGGTGCTATTGATCAGTTGGTAGCACCGATTGTTACCATGGTAACATGGTCTTAAGCCTGTACCAGCTTGGGGGTAAGGTGTCTATTTTTTTTAATTTATTTATATATTTTTTTTTAACTTACAGTTAGTAAGTCTTTATTTTTGTGAAATGGTCTGGTTTGCTTGTAGAATCATCTATGAGCAAAATTAAGACCAGTCTAACACTACAGACCAGTCTGAAATATCTTTGTGAAACTGTCCCCTGATAGTCTTGTGACTGTTTCACCCACCAGTCTTTATATTATGTTGCCTTACATTAATTTGATGGGTAGGACCATGTGTCATATGTGTGCAGAATTGGACTTTGGCATATGCGCTGCGCACTATTTGCAAACATGAAGTTGTGTTATTTGTAGCAGATTGAAGAGAGTGGGCTGAGTTTTGGACAGTCCTCTGCACTCACACAGACATCCTGGGAATGCACCCATCAAGTCTGGACATTTGGATTCAGCCAATACGGTTGGACAGTGACGATAACTGAGCACTTGTGCTTGATACGCTTATATATTACAAACAAAGAAACAAATCTATCTATCTATCTATCTATCTATCTATCTATCTATCTATCTATCTATCTATCTATATCTATCTATAGATGTTTCACAGTTTCTTCAGTAGTCAGAAGTTGAATGTTTCCTTTATAGTGCATATCTCAGATCAGTCCCTGTGTCCTGCTCTGCTCTGCTCTGATCCCTCTGAATGAATGAACGACTGTATATTGAATTAGTTGAACATTGCTTGATGAGGTCACTGCGAGAGCAGACGACCATTTGTGCCTAATGTGGCAAGAAGTGCGACACACTTGATGCCATTGTTCCAGTAAGTGAAGAATAATCCCAAACACAGAGATCCCTCCGCAGCCCCTCATTTGAAGAGCTTTGGTGACTCTAATCTAGCATTTAGCGTCTCTGCTAATCTCTTTGGATTACAGACTGTATAGATAAGTGATGCAAAGTGGTTCAAATCGCCTGTAAATCTTTCCTCCACTTTAGCTCCGTCTATGCGGTGTGTGCATGCTGACTGCACGGTGATATGTGAGAGGGTCACATGTAAAGCTGTATCCTTATGTAGAGGTCAGAGAGCAGGACAGATATGGTAAAGAGATATGAGACTTTTACAAGAATCCAGTTATAGTAAAGCTGGAAGAGATGCAGTAAGAACACTGGTGCCTCATGTTCTGATAATACAGAGACATGAGGCTGGACACCACAATACTCCCATGTCAATAAAAAGTTCAGGACTGTCAAAATGACATGAAAACTTTATATTCACTTGACACAAACACTCATCTCTCATCAGATTGACATATTTTGCTTATGTTAAGTTGTGATTTTTGATTTCATTTTACTAAAATTATAAAGCTAATATAGCCTCATTAGTTGAAGACCAAATAACATTGTGCACTTAACTGTGAAGGTTCTCAGTCATCCAGGTCATGGTATTCGTAGCAAAGTTTGTCGTAGGCAATTGGACTTGATAGAGTTCTTGAAGACGTTTCACCTCTCATCCAAGAGGCTTCTTCAGTTCTGACTGACTGGTTTGGGAGTTCAGGTATTAAACCTCTGTGTGGTCGTTAACACCTAGAGGGGGCATGTGTCTCAAGTGCCCACCCTTCCATTGTGTGGACCTTGGGTTTCACCTGGGGGGAGGTGTGAATGAGAGTCGTTAAGAACCCTGCCACCATGTGCCTTGTTGGAGTCACATGATTTCAGGTGGGTATCAAACTGTCTGGGGAGAGATCTTAAAACTGCATTGTATGTAGCAGATAAATTATATCTTAGACCACCTCCTCTGTTGAGAGATGGCCTTTCCAGGTTAACAAAGATGGCTTCTTTTACTCCTCTCTCAAACCATCTGTCTTCCCTGGCCAGAATATGGACATTGTTGTCTTCAAAGGAGTGTCCTTTCTCCTTCAAGTGTAGATGGACTGCTGAGTCCTGACCTGAGGAAGTGGCTCTCCTGTGTTGAGCCATGCGCTTGTGCAGTGGTTGTTTTGTCTCCCCAATGTACAGGTCTGTGCACTCCTCACTACACTGAACGGCATACACTACATTTTCCAGCTTGTGTCTGGGTGTTCTGTCCTTGGGGTGGACAAGCTTTTGTCTCAGGGTGTTGCTTGGCTTGAAATGCACTGTGTCAGGTCAGGACTCAGCAGTCCATCTACACTTGAAGGAGAAAAGACACTCCTTTGAAGACAACAATGTCCATATTCTGGCCAGGGAAGACAGATGGTTTGAGAGAGGAGTAAAAGAAGCCATCTTTGTTAACCTGGAAAGGCCATCTCTCAACAGAGGAGGTGGTCTAAGACATAATTTATCTGCTACATACAATGCAGTTTTAAGATCTCTCCCCAGACAGTTTGATACCCACCTGAAATCATGTGACTCCAACAAGGCACATGGTGGCAGGGTTCTTAACGACTCTCATTCACACCTCCCCCCAGGTGAAACCCAAGGTCCACACAATGGAAGGGTGGGCACTTGAGACACATGCCCCCTCTAGGTGTTAACGACCACACGGAGGTTTAATACCTGAACTCCCAAACCAGTCAGTCAGAACTGAAGAAGCCTCTTGGATGAGAGGTGAAACGTCTTCAAGAACTCTATCAAGTCCAGTTGCCTACGACAAACTTTGATACGAATTGTGCACTTAACATACTTTTTGATAGTTGAAGTAAAAATATGGTTGTAAAAATATGTACTCAATGTTCTATGTTTGTATGACATGTAGTCAATTTTTTGTTCAATGAAACAAAATCATTTATGTTCACTTTACATAACAAATACACATCATTACATAAAAAGTTGCAATGTTTTGCTTTCTTAACATAAAATTGCAGAAATCTCCTGTGTTTTACAAACGTATTATTTTCTTGTACGTGCAACTTAGTCAAAATTAGTCAAAAGTAATATATTAACACACTTCCCAGCATGCATTGCGTGAAAGCCTCTTCTGAGACTCTTTATTAAGTTGCAGGTGTACACTGTGAGGAAAAAGTTCAGACATCTCAAAATTTCAAGGGAATTTACTGCAGTAAATTGTTGAGTTTTCACTCAGACATCGTTAGAGTTTGCCGTCGAGGCTCCAACCTCATCACTCCCCACGGATTATGTTTACATAGAGATATTGAGAAGTGATGAGCAAATATCTTGAACCAGGCAGAGGGAGAGATGGGAGGTTTTAGCCAATCCACCAGATTGGAGGGTGTGTTTGGTGTGTACTAGAGAAAGTGAAGCATGTCACGTGTGATTAGTGGTGCAGCTGCCTGAACTAGCTCGCAGGCATTGCTACATTTGAGATCATTTACTTTTCTTCTTTGGATAAACTTGAGTCTTTGAGTTTAAGAAATGAAAAAAATGTATTATTTGGGTGCTTGAAAACTGAATGGTTGCAAGTGAAAATATTAACTTATTGACCATTATTCACTTTCACTTAAGTTCAGCTAAAGAAGAAAAGTTAATTATCTCAACAAAACATTATCAGTTGGTAAAACTTATTAAAAACTTAAGAATTTGAGTTGGACTCAAAATTTGCAGTGCACATTCAAAGTTTTGTGCACAAGCTGTTAACAATAAACTTTCTTTTATTTGTTTAGTTATTCATTTATTTTACAGTGGGTGGTCAATTTAATCAATCATGACAGAATGTGTACAAATCAGTATCTATGCAACAAACGATATCCCAGCAGCACTTGCAGGACAGAAACAAAACATTTCTTTTAAACAGCCACAAGTTGATGGTTTTTAATAATAATTCTTTGCGACAGGTGTGGCTCAGATTTCCTCTCTTCCATTAGAATAATAACCCATAAAGAGACTTGAGATGTGTTTGTGTGGGTCACTGTGGTCCACTCCCTGTGGTGTAATGTGTTCTGATCTCTCATCCATACTCTGCTTAAGTGAGACAGCTGCTAATTCCTGGATTCCACACAAAGTGGGCCAAATGTCACATGGAGTTCACGTGGAGCTAAATCAACTTTTCGTCTCAACTGACTGTAAAAGCTGCGTAACTTGTGTTAATGATGCAGCTTGAAATGAATGATGGACTCCAGCATTTAAAGACGGTCCCTAACTCACTTCAGGATTCTTTTACCTCTCTATTATGTCACATACTTTTCAAGAAGCCACGTTTTAATATGTGGTGAAAAGTTTTCTTGTTGTTTATCACTATTATTGGTGGGGTGGGTGGCCTTCTAAATCATATCGGCATCATTTTAAACCATGGGTTTTAGTTTGGTGACTTTAAAGTTGCGCTCTTTGTTTGGTTGATTTGTCTTTTTTTTCTTGTCCACCTCCCAATTGGTGCTTTTCTTCCCACTGGGCTGCTTTTGGCCTCTTCAGCCCAATTTGCATGTAACTGTCACCTAGAGACCACAGGTGTAGTTCTGCTGGAGTGCACCAAAATTATGCTTTGCTACTTTTTTCTCCAAGTGAGGAAACAGAATATTTGCAGCTCACATCTGTTTTTTTAAGCGCTTGAAGATCCGATCATTACCGAAGCGTACGTCATGCAATAGAGCCAATAACAACAATTGGAATGGTCAAAGTTGTCATGTTGACATTTAATCAATGAGGAACGTGTGATGATGATGCAGAATCACAGTCACAGCAGAGAGAGTGAGACAGAGAACATGTGGGCATGGGAGAGAGAGGGAGTGTGTCAATGTGGACAGAAGGGCAACAGAAAAAATCATGCAGCCTCATGTTACTCTACAGTTCTGTGGTTTTATCAGATCAATCAATCAAAGAAGAACTAAAACAATCACATTTTACAGCCTGTGAATGAAATAAGTCACTTTGTATACTTGTTTATATACATATACATTTTTTATTAAATGCATTTTTTTTGCAGCTGAGGACTTTTTTTTTTTTTAATTTTGTCAACTCCGTCAGACGCACAAAATCATTTATAACACAAAGACCACACATTATGTGTCCCATGACAATTTTTGTTGATGTAAACTCAATTTATAAATCATTATGAACATATATTCAATGGATATAACAGAAAAAAAATCTATGACTTCTCTATGATGGAGCTGACAGCCAAAACAAGGAAAAAAGGTATTAAAAGTCATTTCAAACACATTATTCAATTATAATGTCGCCTCTGCCAGCATAGACGTCAACTCTGTTACAGATTTGACAAAATGTTTTTTTTTTTCATTTCACAGCATAGCTGTAGTGAGCAGCCATTTTATTTTTTTAAAGTGTCTCAGAGTCTCTTAATGTTAATCAAATTACACATTTTTAAACCATAATTCTTATTTAGCTTTGATTTAGAAGAGCTACAGAGTCGACATGTTATGGTTGCGAGGCATCTGATAGCAATATTATTGAATTAATTTGTCAAAAAATAGAAAGTTTACCAGTGCTTGAGCAGTATTCCTGCTTTTTTTTTAACCCAGGAAGTGAACAGGGGCCTTAGGGTATAGCTAACACTTTTTATGCCTGATTAAATCATGTTTTTGTAAAAGTCTGATGGAAACTTGGACACAACTGTAAAGTTCCAACATTTTTTTTAAAAATATATTTTAAAACAAATTTGATTATAGTAGCATATGTTATCAGTAGGTATTGTTAGTTTTAGATTTTGAGGGATTTTAACACATTTCATTTTTATATTTTTTTTTCTTGTCTAGGACAAGGTGTTTGCTGGCACAGAGCAAGTTTAGAAATTTAAAAAATTATTGCAAACCAAAAATTTTTTTTAAATTACATAGTTCGTACATAAATCCTTTTAAATTTTTTGGTAGAATATGATTTGTCCAAATTCTCAGGGATGGGTGACAGACATCAGCACCTTCAAGTGTGACTGATTTTCATTGTTTTTTGACTGACTGCTGTCTATAATCTCAAAATGATGAAAATGTTCATAAAGTCGTGTGGTCAGTTATAGTTGACTAATGTATGTAAAGTTGCCACCATAAGAACAGTTGCTCTCGGGTTGTTAGCACTGCACCTCTGCTGTAGACCTCTAGTGATTTGTAACAGTTGTGGAGGTCGTCCATGATCCTCCATCCTGTGCAAATCTGCCATGTCCATAATTTGTAAAGAAAAACTTCCACAGCAAATGTCCTTCACCAAACTCAGAGGTCCTGTGATCAAATTATTCCTGTGCAAACAGGCATCTCTGTAATTTAGGGTTGTATTTTTCTTTCCAGCATCTGTTTGCTGTTGTCAGATAACTGAACGTGTATGAAATTTAATTGTGGCTCATAATATGCTAAAACAGCAGTCAACAGCTGTGCTGTGAAATGAGATCGGCTTTACTGAGGTTTAAAATGAGCGATGATGACAGAGAAGGTCAGCAGCAACAAAAGGTTGTATTACTCATATAGTAGAGCCACCGGGCATCTGTTATTGGATCTAAATGAGCTGCAAATGTATATTGATTGTGGTAACACGTGCAGAGGGAATGCAAAACAGCTGTAAAATATGATATTAATGTGGCTGCTCAGCAACAGATGCTCTGCTTCTGAAAGTATGCAACCCTGACCAGGGGGGTTTTTATACTTTTTTACACATTGTACCTCTATTATACATTTATTATCTCAGTAAATTAACCTTGTAAAAAATATAAGTAGAGTGCATACAAAAGAGGTCAATGCACATTTAAAAATACTCATCAAACAGTTGGTTCAAGCAAAGGTCCCACCTCTCACTGGACAGATAACCAATCATATTTGTTGATAGTGGGGTAGCACTTGGGGCGGCCAACCAGATCACAGAGGTGGCACCCCCGGACTTGACATCATATAAATCAGTGTTTCCCAAACTTCTTTTATAGGGACCTACTTTTTAAAAATGGCAAACTGCCGCAACCCAATTCACAACAGATCTCACCAATAAATCTTGGGGGAGTTAATGTTTTACTTACATTTATTTATACTTTTATTTTAATATTTTTACTGCCATTTCCACATCACCTTATATTATCTTGACACATGCATATACACATGTTAAATCATTTATAAAAGAGAAATAAATACATTCAGGCTGAGTTAACACACTTTCGTTGTTTTTATTTCCTCTCACCAGGAAAATAAATCTAAAAAAGTTGAGATGACTCAAAATTTCAGGGCAACTTACTGTAAAAATTTTTGAGTTTGAAGTTTAGAAAAATTGTATTTCAAAAATTATTCAGTGAGCTGTGAAGCCCCATACAAATATGGGGGTTTCTAAAACTCATAGATTGAAGTTCATCTAAAGAAGAAAAGTGTGTTATCTCATCAAAACATTACGAGTTGGTAAAACTTTTTTTAAAACTCAAAATAGTTAGGCAAAGTAAGTTGCCTTGAAATTTTGAATTGTCATTTACATGTTAGCCTACTTCATGAACGAGACTAAGTGCATTTAGGCAGAATTAACAGGCTCTCGTTTTTCTCTCATCAGTTAAACCATATACACATTTTAAATGCTTTATAAAAGCTGTACTGCTTAAAGTACAAACCTTAAAGTTTGCAGAATTTTCAAAATGTTTGTTCATGAAATTTTGCATTGTCTTTTATTTATTTGGTGACCTAAATACAATCCCCTGTGACCCAATGACTACAAATAACTGCTGCAGACTGTATGGAAGCACGTGGGCTCAATAACAGCATTTAACATAAGGGCAACCTGATCCTCGTGGACAAATCAAGAATTTTTTTGAAAAATTTGAATTAATGATATCTCTGCAGTTTTCACCGTTGCAAGTCATCCAGTGGGCTGGATTGCACCGTTGTAGGAGGGCCAGTTCTGCTGCACCTCTGCTCCAGAGCAATCGACCTGTTAAATCTGGCATTTCTTTGTGTAAGTAGACGTTTTGGCCTGATCATAGTACTGTACTGGACGAAAGGTCAAAAACAAGAGAATTCATCCTCAGTGAACATTAATTTCCTCTGTAAATGTTGTAGTTGTTGTAATACAGTTCACCTAAATGTTGGTGAAGGAGTCATTTTAATCTGATGGTGGCATTGAAGGAAATAATGACTGAATGTGCAGCAAATTTGCAGACATTCTCTCCTGCAGTTGTTGAGGTTTCTTGTCCTGAGGTGTTTAGTGGACTCATCTATGAAACGTCTGTGTCTTTACTGCATTGCAGTGTTAAAAATGATGATGAACTGACTCCTGGAGACATCTCTGGACCACGTCCAGCCTGTTGTCAGACAGTTTCAGAGTGATGGAGGCACAGAGTGTCCCCATAAGCATCGTAAAATCTATCATTCTGCAGTTAGGGGAGATAGAGAGTCGTACTGCTGCCAGAGGAGTGCTGACTAAGATTACAGCATGGGAATAAATGACAATGCAATATTAAATCTCATTTACTAGACTATGACAGACAACAATGGCTATATTTAATTTTTTGATAAACATATAGCTATTGCAAGTCTATATTCCTGGATATTGGCAGGAAAAGTCCTACTGTCCTAGTACACCCTTGGGATGAACATACATACATCTATATGACCTGTTCCCATCAGGGCAATCTCAGAACACACCAGCTATCGTATGATGAAGCAATCACATGCACATATCTGCTTCTAGAGATTTATATCAGAGCAGCAAAATAGAAACACAGCTCAGCTCACAGTCTGATTGAAACACTGAGGACGTCCCCCTGAGGACTGAAAGTTTGGGTTTCTACATGTAATTTCTTCACCTGCTCAACAGTTTAGCAGAATATCAGTAGATTTGGATGTTTTAGTGGGAGTGATATGAGATGCAGACTTTGCATCACTTAACCTTATTCTCACTGACTGACTGGTCTACCTGCAGACCCCAGAGCTGTACTTTTTGTACACAGGTGATTTATTCTATCATTCCATTTTTTCATGACTTTTTCAATCAATTTTACTGAATGACTTCATATCTTTGTTTTCTCTTTCTGTTTTAATGAGTAATTAAAAAAAGAAAAATACCAGTGTATCTGGGTCCAGTATCACACACGGTCAGTAGGTTCTTTTTAAGGAGACAGATGGATGCAGCAGACACACAAGTGCCCCATCCATTTTCACAATATACAAATTAATTGCAAGTGTCTGTTTTCATTTTTTTTACTTCAGATGACATTAATTACATAACTGATGATGTTACAAGAAAGAAATAAGTCAAAGTGATTTATGCTTTTGTTGTTTGTTTGTTTGTTTGTTTTTTTGTTTTCCTCTAATATCTTATATAGCAAAGTCACAAAGCCCAAAGTCCACACCAAGATTGTTCCTCTCTCCCACAGAAAACACAGTCAGCTACAAACATACCTTCAGTGACTCTCTCAGTCCAAATCAGCCCAGCAGTTCACTTCAGCTCACTTCAGTTCTAACAAACCATCACAAAAGAAAGAAAAATACCATCCTGTCACCGTCCTCTGGCTCTGGTGGCTCAAACATGTCCAGTAAAGCTGCTAGACAGAGTGTCCATGTTGTTTTCAGGTTGTAGTGGTGTTTGACACTGAGACAGCGGAGCAGACACACCCCCAGTGTTTCAGAGCAAAGACAACTGATCATTGTCTCATGATTTTGAGACCTAATTTTGGTAACACTTTAGATTACAGCCCGCAATGTTACAGTTTAATTTTTTTTTTTAAACTCCTGATTTGTTACCCTCTTTTGTTGTTACCCAGTACCTACAAATATGTTTGCTTGGTCCTGTGCTAGCACAGAATTATAAAAAAAAAATAAAAAATTTCATTGTAACTCACACAGTACGCTGTGGGCTGTAATCTAAAACCTTTCCCTAATTTTATATACTTAGCAATTTTTTTAATCAGTCAAATTTGTCATGTTTCTGTGGTGTGACAAACTCAGAACACACAGTTATTGTTCCTTTAACATTTTGCTATGATGGTTCTTTCTTACAATACATGAAGTCCCAAGTCAGTTTTCCACATATGTAAAATTTGTTGGTAAAATGAGGATCAAGCGGACAAGTAGGAAGTATTAGGGATTAAAAATGGCTGCAGGGAAAGAAAAGGTAAAAAGTAATTTGCGTAAAGTAGGAATGTGGCTCCAAGCTTTAGCTCAGAGCTTGTTTCACGACATTGGTGATTTGATCTTCTATTTATTATTCTCTGTTAGGAATATAAATCTGCCACATACATTGTTAGCTGTTGGTATCATTTGCAGCACATTAAAGTACACGTATCCACTGCTGCTTATAATGACTCATCTCACTGTGGTCATTATCCCTCAGGTGACATTAGGATGGGAACTGATGTTTGTTATATGAATGTAATGTTGTGCATTATTACTGTACAGAACATTAGGAACATGAGACTTATTGGTTCCCCATTTAGAAATAATAAACTCTGTAGATGAAGATGCAGAACGGTAGAGGAGTTTTATGGACAATATTCAAGTCCAGCTCACTGCCTAAACATCCTTGTTGTGCATCTCAATGAAAACACATTCATCACATTTATAAAGTTCCACCTGTTCGCTTCATCAGCTCATGGTGGAGGAGAACACAGTGAGCTCACACTGAGCCGGGGAAGGCAGCCAGCTGGTAAATTTCAGCCCGCTCTCTCATAAATCAGCTGGCCAGCGCTGCCTGCTGCTGTTACATAACACCGTGCTCTCATCTATTTGCTCATGTACACTTCTGTGTGGCAGGTCCTGCGATCCCCGTCGGAGTGGACGTTCAGGTGGAGAGCTTGGACAGCATCTCTGAGGTTGATATGGTAAGAAAACTGTTTATCCACACCTGTACACACTGTGACAGGTTATTACAGCTGACGTGAGTCACAGTGTGAGATGAAGATAAGATGGGACGTGATTTACTGCTGCAAATTAGAAAAAATAAAAATAATTTAGTAGTAGTGGTAAGTTAGATAGGATAAAGGTAAACGTAGATTTTCTTTTGTAATTTTTTTAAAGACAATAATAGTGTTTATTTATATATCAGCAATTACAACAAGACAAACACAAAATAATTAAAAAAAAAACAATTTAAGGGGCCCGGTGGACAATTATAAAAATTGATCCAGTGGCACAAACAAAATGAAGAAATGAGACTAATGAAATGTGAAAACAATTAATGACAGCAGCGGTGATTTAAATAACATGTGAAATACATATACTGTACACTGTAAAAAGGAAAAAATTGAGAAAACAAGGCAACAGTCTGCAAGATATTTCAAGTTTTGAAAAAGTTTTACCAACTACTGATTTTCAGATTTTTTGTTGAAATAATTTACTTTTCTTCTTTTCTTCTCCTGTGACCAATTTTTGATTTTTTTTTTTTTTTTTTGTAGTCTCTAAACCTCAAAGATTCAAGTTTATCTGAAGTAGAGAAGTAAATTATCTCAACTAAAGATTGCAAGTCAGCAACACTTTTTAAACTTTTTAAAAGTTTATTTTAAAACTTAAGAGTTTGAGTTGGACTCAAAACTCAAAAATTATTGCAGTGCGTTGCCTTGAAATTTTATGTCATCTCAGCTATTTTTTCTTTTTTACAGTGTAGCACGTAAATAAATCATAATACATATTCATAACTGGTCAGTTAAAAATAATTCACAATATAAGCATGTTACAGCAGCATATTGCTGCCACCTCAGAAAAAGTGAAATGGATCAGTAACCTATCTTATATAACATATATATCACAATTTAGTCTTCACATCTCTCTCCTCCCTGTATGAGAATAACAACAACACGTGGAGGCGGAGTGCTCCGCTGTCTTAACGTTATGTCTCCAGCAGTGGAGAACAGCCCCTCTGCTGCACCGTGAGTTCTGAGGAAACACGTCGCTGTGCAGGATGCTGAGCTGCTGCAGAGTTTCTGAGGTGAACAAACTGAGCAGAGAGTGACTTTCTCCACCACAGAGCTGATTTAAGTTGCTGCTGTGTGTCACTCAGCAGCTCTCATTTGTTACAACTGCTCATTGTTCCACTCTGTGAACATCTTAACGTCTCTGGCGATGATAAAAAGTAATCACAATATATTTAACATTCGTCTCGCAAACACACTTATTTAGACATTAAACCAGAACATGCTTACAACCGCTGCCTTTAGAGAAGATAAAGAACATCCCTCTCTGTTAACTGTTTTGCTCCGTCAACATCAAGTTGTCAACTGACATTTAGAAAATTGATTTTTGACTTTTATTAACTGATTCAGAATCCTCCACATCTGCATCACATTGCATGTAAGAGTCAAATCTTCCCCCAACCCTGTATTATAACATCATTTCTGTAGCTTGCTCCTCCTCTCAAAGCTGAGCTCACCAAAGCACATGATCATGTTAAATGACAGGATGCTTTCCACTGTTCTCCAGCATATTTTGGCTCACTCCAAAATTATTCAGTTTCTGTAGCAAGTGGAAAGTTGTGAACGTTTCTTAATGATGCAGTTGGTATTTTCCTTGAAAGCATGGCTGCTGTCAGTGTTTGATCCGAGGTATTTAAAATTATTGACCATCTCAGTCATTTTCAGTTGAGTCTGAATCATTACGCTGCCTGAGGGTCTGATGAGGAAGTTCTCGTTTATTGGTTTTCGAATTAACTTAGCTGCTATGTTCTGTATAATTAAAAAGGTCTTTACAGTGAGAAAACAAGCATGAATTGGACTGTGGATTGGGTCTCTCTAAAGTTCATGATTGACTGGATTCTGGCAATCTTAGGAACAAGATGGATAGTTGAGGCTGGAATCCACCATCGTGTCTGGTTTTCTGACAGAATGTTGAGCAGGATGTGTATGTGCAGATGGTCTGGGCCAATCATAAGAATTCACCACTAATCTTTTGGACGTCAGTGTAAAACTGTCCAGTGTTTACGTACAGTCATCCATAAAGTTTCTTCCAGTGTAACGAGGCTAAAATAATCTGGAGACACAATGCTGGAGAAATGTCACTAAATTCCATTTTCTACCTTGAAGTGACTTCAGTGTCGTGCAGCTAACTACAGCAGTAATTGGGGATGGTTCTCTGACAACTCTGAACGTGGAGATTCACAGAGCTGTGAAGCTTTGAAAAGCTGGATTCAGTCTAAATCTAATTAAATGTTGACAACTGAGGAGCAAAATCAGTTCAGCTGTGGGCAGTTTTTCACAACTTTTTGATGGTCTGCAACACAGTCAGATGTCCCTGCTTCTTCAGCTCCTGTCAGTCATCTTCGCTTGGGTTGCAGTAACTTACTGTAGCTACTTTGACTCCTACGCTTTGTTTCTCAGCTGTCATAGCGTATTAGCTTTTAGGTGGTTTGTAGCCTGTTAGCAGACATTTATTTGGTCTTTAAAGATGATTCTCCATAATGTTTACTGATATTATACATATAACAGTGTTTTCATTTTATACTGTCATGATCTTTAAGGGTTGAATCCTCAACCAGCTGTCAGTTTGTCTCTATTTCCCAATCACATGGTCAGAAGGAGTTGCATTGTGTTTTTGTGGCTTTAGAGAAAACATATGATGCTGTGCAGGTGGAGGAGGTGTGGTGTTGTTTGAGGAATACGCGAGTGACAGATGTGATCTGTAGTAGGGTTGTGCCAAAGGATGATATCGTCCATTGAGTTGCCTGACAGTCATCAACCATGAGTCTCTATCATTGTAACATCGTGATTCAAAAACCATATTTGAGGCAGCACGTCCCCTCAGAGTTGCCGTAAAGCAGGAGTGCACTACACAATGCTAGAGTCCATGTTCATGTTTTTCCGCACTACAACTTTTCCACAAATTTGACCAATCAGCGATGCTCCCACGAGTTCCACCAATAACAGCAGTCCCCTGCGCAGACATTATACATGTACAGTGCGTCTCAATGGACCAACTCAGTGTTTTGTTTCATTATTCACTATTTTGCATTTACTTTTTTTTAATTTTGTCATGAATAATAAGAAGAACACAACATTTGTCATTATTATTGAGATTTATCATTGCTCTGTGCACCTTTATTTAATACTTTTGTGCTGTTTTTGCATCTTTGCAGACTACCCCCCAGGTGCACTTCTCCATCTATAAATAAAGCAAACTGTTTTATTTTTGTAAAAAGATTAGTCATTTAGAACTGTCAGAATACAGTGTGGGTTTGTTCTCCCTTTTGCAATGTCATTGCAAAAAATGCCAGGTATTGCAACATGCATCACAATTTTTTAGAAAAGCTGCCATGAAATTAGTTGTTTTAGGCCAAAACAATCCAAAAAAAGCCTGGGAAATCCTGGAGGGACTGTCTTATTAAACCTGCCCTGTTAGGCAAAACTAAGACACTTGGTTACACTGGTGGCAGTTTCTTTTCTGCTGACTACACTGTGTATTTCCAGCAACAACAACATTATCATCATCCATCACAATATTTCACTGTGGTCATATGCCAATTAGGGAGAAGTTGCCCAACCCTTATCTGTAGTGAAAGTAGGGAGCAGGTTGAGGAGAGCTGCAGGTATGCACTGGAGAGAAGAGGAGTGGGAGTCAGGAGGAGAAATACATTAGTATGAATGAGAGGGAGGATTGTAGACTGTTGAGGATGTAAGGAGCAGCAGTGGCAAAGGTGGATGAGTTTAAATACTTGGGGTCAACTGTTCAAAGTGACGAGGAGTTCAAAGGAGAGTGCAGGCAGGGTGAAGTGGATCGACTCGAGTGTCGGGAGTGATTTGCAACAGAAGGTGGTTTGGATTTTTGTTGGGAGACAGTCAGAGGTGAGATGGAGATGGTTTGGACATGTGTGGAGGAGAAATGCAGGGTTTACTGAGAGAAAGATGCTGAAGATGGAGCTGCTTTTTTGGCCTATATTGTTTAGTAGGTGCACAACATGAGTGGGATGTGATCTAAAGGGGTTAAAAAGGCTTTTTTCATTTAATCTCAACTTAAAATGAATGGAAACCAACGGCTGCTTAGGAGGAAAAAATTAAGGCATCAAAATACTAAATGGAGGAAAAAGACATAAAAATGACTTGCACATTGAGAACTGATTGTACGTCTTGGTAAATGGTCAGCAGTCATATCAACTGAATAATATCATATGAATAATACTGATATGGTTGTTTAAAGTGAGACTGTGTAATAAGATTACATATTTGTCCTTTCACAAATGGAAAGGTGGATTTATAAGCGATAAAACACACCCCTGCTTGTTTGGTGTTTGGCTGCTACAGTCTTAATGGTGAAAGATACTGCTGTGGAACTAAATTGTCTGAGTTGGTTTGCCCACTTTCTGATTTTTCTTGTGCTGCTGTTACACTACATTATGGCAGAGCACAGATGAACACATCAAAGGTTTGTTACAAAAGTTAAGCAAGAGGTAAAGTGTAAAAAAGGTAAAGGTGAACACAGTTATAAACAGTACAGCATATGCTGGAATTCAATGTCTGCAATAAACCCATCAAAAGTATTAGGAGCAGTAAAACCAGTATATTTATAAAAATATATATTGTTTCCTTTGTGGGTCCATTTCATTTCTTACTGAGATGAGATGAGACTTTGTTGATCCCTGAAGGGAAAAGGTTTTTTAATTATTATCATTTCATGGGGTCTTTGGTCAGTCAAGTGCAGAAGCCCTGAAGGCAAGTTAGAAAAAAAAACCAATTAGGTGATCTATTTCTATGTTTGAAAATACTTGTTTTTTTTATTCATCTGTGAAATAAGTTGTAGACAAAAACATTTGGCAGGTGATTTTATTTTTATTTATTTTATTTATTTATTGTCAGTGTTAGTTGTTGTAATACTCGTTTTGGCCACAAGAGGCTGAAGTGCACCACTCCCCTATGTTCTATATAGGACTAAAGCATTCCTGTTTTATTACAGGTGAGTTTTAATTTAAGGTACATTATATATACAGTATATTGTTAGAAAGCTGTGTAATATTACTGTCATGTCTTTCTTTTGGCTTCTTTTGTTTTTTAATCAAACATTGTGTTTAAAGTATATGGAGAAATTGAAATACGTCAAAATGTGTATTACAAAAGCAATTCAAAATTTTACCTGTCAAAACTTTTCCCCACCACCAGTTTCATAGATGAAAAAAAGGAACTTAGAAAGATCATGACAAAACCTCTTTTTCACCTTTTCTTAAGTCATAAACACAGGAGAGAAAACTATTTGTGTCAGACTTAGAGAATGGATTTTCAGATTTTTTCCTCTTACTTGTCTCTCAGGGTTTCCGTACCGCAGGTTTTGACAAAATGACTTCTACAGACTAAAATTGCAGTGTCTTAGGAGTGTACACTGGTGGACATCATTATCATCATATTACCACACTGTTTGTTTGTGAATCCTCAGTACACTCTGTCTCATACCCCCTTGCTTCGATCCCCTCAGGACTTCACCATGACTCTGTACCTGAGACACTACTGGAAGGACGAGCGCCTGTCGTTCACCAGCAGCACCAATAAGAGCATGACGTTCGATGGTCGCCTTGTGAAGAAGATCTGGGTCCCTGATGTCTTCTTTGTGCACTCTAAGAGGTCCTTCATCCACGACACCACCACCGACAACATCATGCTGCGTGTCTTCCCTGATGGACACGTCCTCTACAGCCTGAGGTCCGTAGCATTTCACCATCTCACTTCTTCACTTACATTTTCAGAGCTGTGGTAAACTACCTCACGGAATCTCTGCTGTTCAGTACAACTTTTTATATCAGATTCCTTTGCAGCAGAATGTTTTCAGTGACCTTTTCCACAGCAGACATTTGAACTTGTCATAGCAGGAGAGGCACAGGTGTAATTTTTTCTTTCTCCTTTCTACATGAAGAGTGAGATCAAAGTCTTGTTCTTAGATGTTCAAACTTGGTAACTTGAAATCACAAGTCCAAGCTTCCCAAATCCTTAGTTATCATACAGTGGCATACAGATATGAAAGGAAAAGGAAAAAATCATCCATGTAGAGTGATAATTTATCTAATTGCCTCCCCCTCTGCACTCCAACTGGACTAGTGGTCCTTCTTTACGTTATTGCCAGGGTTCAATGGCAATGTGAAATATCTGGGGGCTCAAGGGACACCCTTGCCTTGTCCCACGGAAAACATGAAATAGTTAAATTTTGAATATTGATAATTTGACCTACAGTGAAGACTGGAGTCTGTGTTACAATGAGAAACAGACTGATAGATCCGTGTTATATTTGCTCCTCTCCTCTGTCTTGTCTCCCTCTTCATCTCCCTGCAGATCTCATGTATTCAGGGTGCGTTCAACTTGCACTGAGAAGTCTGAATTTGGAGTTCCCAGCTAGGCCAGTGGTCCCTATTTACATTGTTGCCAGGGGTTCAATTGCAATGTCAAATATCTGGGCTCAAGGGACATCTTTGCCTTGTCCATGGAAAAGATGAAATAGCTAGATATTATCTTATTTGTTCACACTGAGGCTTGTGACACCTTATATAGAATATTGATCCAGAACAAGAACTAGGGCCAGAGCCAAACTTCTCGAGTACAGTGAACAGGTAGATGTATTCCATCCTGCCAAATGCTTTTTGTGCATTTAAGGAAATCATAAGCTATAGCTTGAAATTGTTGGGTTGATAGATAACAGTGAACATGCAACAGAGGTTACTTGATAACTGTCACCCCACAGTAAAGCCTGTCTGATTTGAATGTATTAACTTAGTCAAGTCAAGTCAAGTTAATTTATAAAGCACATTTAAAAACAACTAAAGTTGACCAAAGTGCTGTCCCATAAAATAACAACGGTTAAGAAGTATAACAGCAAGACAGCAGCAAAGGTAACCATAAAAATACCATTTCATGCACATGTAAATAAAAAGAGGAACAGATAAAAATATAAAATAAAAGTGAGGACTCTCAAAAACATGTGGGTCTTAAGTTTTGCCTTTAAAATGTCAACAGAAGGGAAACACTTAATTAAGAGTAGGCTGTTCCAGAGCTTTGGGGCGGCTACAGCGATGTCTGATCGGCCTTCCCCTTCAGCCTTGATCCTTGTGACAGCTAAGAACAGCTGGTCCGAGGATCTGAGCAATCAGGGGATGGAAAGGGGACAGAGGAGCTCAGATGTTACTGGGGCACCAGGCTGTGCAGAGCTTCAAAAACAAATAAAAGAACCTTGAATGCTGTCCTGTAGTTAACTGGCAGTCAATGGAGGGTCGCCAGAACCGGTGTAAAGCCAGCATGCTTGTTGGTACCAGTCAGTAATCATCGACTTAGGCATGATTATCTCAAGCCTCTCCCAGCGCTGTGGTTAGAATTTTACGGTCCAAACATAGTAACCTAGCTAGATGATAAGACTCACACAGTCACGAATCGTGGCCAAATGCACAGGTTCAATAAGCACCTGCTAGGGCCCCCCAGAAGTCCCCCAAGAGTGCCTGAAATGTCCCACATGAGAGCTTTAAATCTTTTTGATATATCATATTATGTCAGTGAAATGGTAATCATACAAACACAGGCTGTCTAGCTAATTCTACTGGTTTAATCAATTCCTGCTGCCTCTGTCACATCCAGAATGTAACTGTGAAAAATGAAAAGAAACGCGAAGAAAAATGAAGACAGAGAGCAGAAGTCAGGATTCGGATATTTGCTGAATTTACCAGAGGGGACACATGATTAACAATTTGTCATACACAGTGTTTCACAAAGTTGATTAAGTTTCCACCATCTCAACAACTCACAAAACTCAGGGATTTTTGAAGAGAGTCTGGAACTTTCTCCCCGGGTGAAAAGGGAGAATATTGCAGTTATTGCACTGTGTATATTGTGCTCCTGCTTCCTTTATAGAGTGATATCACAGCCAATAACACACAGTGCCTACAGTGTTTCTTTCTGATGTGTCTCTCATGTATGAACAACTTTCACCACTATATTGTGTGTGAGAATATGTGAAATTATTGTGTGTTTGTGTGTGTGTGTGTGTGTGTGTGTGTGTGTGTGTGGTGTGTGTGTCTTGTGGGGTGTGTGTGCCCTGAGGATGTTGCTGAGGCTTCTAATTTAAAGTCTGAGGACAGAATTCTTATTGAACATCTATTGGCTGAAGGCATGTTTATTAAAAACGTGTTTTGTGTATTAATGTCATGAAGGATTGTGTCCACTTTACAGATAGCTCTTGCCACATTGGGTTGTCATGTTGTCCTGATAAAACAAATAACAGTTTTATTTGGTTTAAATAGTTAAACTATATATATATGTTAAATGTTTTATTTCATAGTTCTCCAGGCAAAGTAAGGAGGACCCTCAAAGAATCCTGTGTAGGGCCTTTTGTCCAGAGTTGGTCCTGCCACCTTGTCTAACAAGTAGCCAGTATAACAACGTATTAATGTTTAAATGGTTTCATCAATTTCTTGACCTCCAAAAATCTGAAAACTAAATTTGGTTAACTCTTTAGCACTTGTATCTGTACAACTGTATAACAGAAATAGAAGTGGCTCACCTAAATGGAATGTAGCCATTACTAATGTTACTATGTGTTTTTTTAGTTCTCCTTCTTCTTCGCAATCTCCAGTTGCGTTTTTATGGGGCTAACCATGCCCCAAAGACACCTTTCACCGATGTGCACGAAAATCGGTACACACATTTATCATGCTGAGATGTACAAAGAAGTCTCTTGGAGCAATCACTTAAACCCAACAGGAAGTCAGCCATTTTGAATGTAGTGGTCAATTTTGTGATTTCCATGTGTTGTATTTTAATGAATTCATCCTACAAATTTCATCATAGTGACTTCAAAATCGGTCGGCGTCATTTAGACTAGTTTGGGATCAGAATTTATAAAAAGATTTAGCTATTGTTGAAGGGCGTGGCTGTGATGTGACATCAAGTTTTGATGTCTCACCATGAAACGTTAAGTAAGGGAGTAAGGGAGAAATAAACCCCGACAGGGTGATGCATCATCCTGAAGGGGTTTATTTCTCCATAGTGACCGGCTCGCTCTACATTATTACACTGGCTACTCACTAAAGAAATCAAAAGTTTGACATAAAATGTTGATCTAAATATGATTTTATTGATTTACAAAAGTTTTCATTGCTTCTCGTCCATTCGTTTCTATGGTTGGAAGCTGTAGCTGTAAGCAACAGTAACACCGAAGCGAAGATTAGCTTATTTAGTATTGTAAAACATTAAACTGGACAATTCCATTGATGGTGAAGTGAGACAAGGTGAATGGGACGTCCTTGGGAATATTGATGCTGACGTCTCTGTCCTCATTCATGTCCATATTTCCTCCTTGCTGTGGCCCTGCAGCTGACACACCTGGAAACAGTTTTTTACTGTTACAACTGCTATCAATATTATCTCATCACTAACGCTTTAGGAGAGGCACTCACCCGATCTGCTGCTGCTGCCTGAATTAGAGGACAGGATCTTGCTCCACTTTTCCCGATCTGTATTGGTCGGAGCCCAGTAGCTCCTCAGATTGCTCTCACACCTGTGCCCAGTCACAGACATAATCTCCCTACTTTTTTAAAATTGATATTGGAAAAATATTCAATTTTTTTCTGATGGAGCAACAGAAAATTAACGATTTCTTGCCGCAGGTGTAAACGTCTTTCTGCGGATTGATATGACAGGACGTGATCCGCCAGAGTCGATCAGAAGCATCCATAGCAACGGTCTGCTATTCATAGCAACGGTCTGCTATACAGAAATAACAGACCTTAGAATGCTGTAATTGACCAATCAGGATCGAGCATTTGACAATGCCATGTAATAAATTGCTATAACTTAGCTGTAAATGGTCCAATCTGCACCTATCTTAAATGTTTGATATAAGTTCCAGCCTGAACACAGGTACATGCCAGTCAGGAGTCATAGCGCTACCTAGTGGAGACAGGAAGTGACATCAAACTCTTTTCTGCAGTGTCCAAAGCAGAAAATTCAGAGCCATCTCAGCCAGTCGACATCCACCAACAGGGTCACAGCTGCCACATGCCTCGACTGTGAAGGCCTGTCCAGTGCTGCTTGCAGCTTCAATTCACGTTTGATTTCACATTGATCACATTGTAGAATCTGTGCTGTAGCCACGTTGAAGTGTGGGTGTCATGTGTGTGTAAAATGTTTTAAAAATTTGGATCTTTGTTGCAGTAACATCTATATTTGAAGGTCTATAGTCCACCAGCAGCTCACTGGTTTTGTTGATCTGGAGCATCAGGCTGTTGCACCATGTGATGAAGCTCTCCATCAGTCCTCTGTCCTCCTCTGTCAAAGAGGACAGCATGTTTCTCACTGGAATCAGACTTTTCAATATAGTGGCAAAAATACTCTCAACTGCAGATTGATAAAAGTCTGCGCTGCATTACCTTACAACAATAATGTCCTTAACTGACTCTGTGCTCAATAAGATTACACAACTCAAGCAGGGTTCAAGAATCTGCTAATGAAATTCTTGTTCTCAGGCAACAGTCCTCATACAATATGTACAAAACAAAATTACACAAGTAGAAAAAGACAATCTGAGTCAAAGACATAAATAGTGCAGAAATAAAATAAAATTTAATATCTGTCAAAAAGAATAAAATATAATATAAACATTAACCCATGTTAGACTGGTGTACATTGTTATGAAATGAATAAAACAGTAATGTAGACAAGTTGTGTAGGAGTAATGAAACCTCAAAACCAATGCATCCCTGAAGCCTAAGAAAACGTAGTATTTAAAATGTCTACAACATACTACAAATACATATTAGACATATTAGGTTGCAGTATAATGAGCTGTGATGTGATGGTTCTCAAACTTTTTGAATCACGATCCCTGAGAAAACATCAGGTTGGTGTTTGTGGCCACCCCAACCCCCACCCAAGACTTTGTAACACATGGAAGCTTCCAAACACTACTTATATCAGTGGTATAGTGGGATTGTAGCAGTGTAAAACAAAATATAGCTCAGTCTGAAATATGGCCCTCATTTCACATAGGGGTGCAACAGATCACAAAATTCATGGTTCGGATCATATTGTGGTTTTGAGTCACAGATCGGATCATTTTTTGGATCAGTAAAAATAAAGAAACAGAGGTGGGATTAGAGTTAAATTATTTTAAAAATGCACTTGGGTTTGATCTCTCTCTGTCTGTAGTTATCAGCACAGCAATACAATGTAATAATGTTAAAAATTCTGTATATATTAATCATATATAATAAAACTTACACTGGTTAGAGGTCACAAGTAATAGCAAATTAAGACACACACCACACAGACAGACACAGAGCTGCACAACTGAGCAGAAAGAAGCTGTAGAAGTTCAGAAGACAGCAGATATCACCAAAGTTTGGCCAAATGTCACAATCTTATGATCTGTTTCTATGACGACAGCATAATTACACCAGTGAAAATGTCCAGAGTTATAGTTGGGATTTCATCAGAGGTAATGTGATGGCCCTTTTTAATCAGTTGCTCTTCACAGAGATGAGCTGCAGAGTAAAACACAGCGTGCGTCTGTCCCGTCTTTTCACTGCAACTCTGCATTGAGATTTCATGTTATTACTTATATAAAAGTAACAGCGACGGTAAAAATGTTTTTAACACCTGATGGCTACATGTAGTCCACAGATCATGTGATGTTGAACGGGGGTGGGGGGGTGGAATCCATACGGAACACAGGACAACTGCGATCCATTGCACCCCTAATTTCCCATCATGCCTACTGCTGGACTGTGTAGTTTGCCAAGTTTACTAATTTATGTTATAGAATGCAAATGTTAGTTTTTATTAGTATTTGTCTGATCAGAACAGGCTGCTTTATGTTAGTAACTGTCATTGTTGTGCTGGTTTATAATTTTAACCATTGTTGAGGTGGCTGACACATTTCTGGAGGCCCCCAGAAATTATCACGATCTCCCTTGGGGTTGAGAACCACTGCTTTGAAACCATTAACAGTTGTTGATACTATAATGCCTTACATTACATTTCAAAACTGCTCTAAATCCACTATTATTCAGACCACATATGATATGACGTGAAGGGGTTTCATATCATATTCATCAGGAACACGTCGTGAAAGTCCAGACCTTCATTTTTAGGCCTTATTATGTTCTTCTGTTGAATAATGAGGAGGATCAATCTGCCTGACGGAGCTACTAACCAAAAGAATTTCATTAGCCTGAGCTTTATTGGAGAGATTTCATGTGACAGTGTACAAGAGCTACTTCAGAGCTACTTCTCAAGAGTCTGACAGAAACGAAAGAAAAATCATCATACCTGCCGTTTCTCGTCTTTGAAATAATTTCAATTTAAAACAAATTTTCTCTAGACATTTCACGGAAGGTGAATGTCTAGATTCATGCATGTGTGTAGAAAAATAATGATTATTTTCAATCTTGATTAATCTGACGATCATGCTCTTGATTAATCAATTAGATAATCGTTAGCTGAAGAATAGGTCCAAAGATGTGAGCACTTTTTCCTGTCATTTCTAACAGTTATTCTCATTAACTGTCAACCTCTTGATCATTTTCTCCAGTGATCTATTACTTTGGTCCATGTTGATCACAGAATTTTGACATTTTTGTCTTGGAAAATGACTCTAACCGATTAATCAATTAGTAGTAGTAGTTAATTAATTAAATTGATTCATCAAATAATCATTACAGCTTTATACATAGGATGGGACCAACTAAGTCCCAAATCAAGTCCCAAGTCCCAAACTTGAAAAAGTTTTTAGTCCAAAAGAAGCCATAATGTTTCCAGCCTGATTGCTTATGACAAAGTTATCTAGCTTTTAACATTAGCTCACTCACTATATTAAGGCTTATTTATGCCTCCTTTACAAATGAAAATAGATGTGTCTGTTTCAAACGATGAAAACCGTCACTGTCCACAAACTTCCATGTGTCCTTTACATTGACATGGATGTAAAGTAATGCATCCACTAGAGGGCACATTTTTAGTCTTGTTACATCTTTTTTGTGTTATGTATTTTGCATTATTTTTAGTCTTGTTACGTTTTTTTCAACTTATGTATTTTATGTATTTTTAGTCTTGTACGTCTTTTTCTTATTATGTATTTTCCGTTGTTTTTAGTCTTGTTATATCTTTTTCGTCATATGTATTTTACGTTGTTGGTCTTGTTACGTCTTTTTTGTCTTGCTATATCTTTTATGTTGTTTTTCATCCTGGTCTGCCTTTTCGTCTTATTATGTGTTTTATGTCATTTTTTTGTTTGTTACATCATTTTCAGTTTTATGTCTTTTTCATCTTATGTATTTTACTTCATTTTTAGTCTTGTTAGTCTTTTTCTTTTTCCAATATGTGGATGGAGAATTCTTTTTTCTTTTCATTGATTGTCCTGTGTTTGTGTCTTGCTTCAATGATTGGCTACACTGCCTCCATGTATTGGTCCATTTCATCCATATCTGTAAGCTTTCAGAAAATGTGCAGAAATATGGACAAAATGAATGCAGAGTACGGACAGAAGGCACCATCCATGGTAGCCTTGACTTACTGTTCTTTCTGCAGCTTGGAACTTGTTGCATCTCCATCTGTAATTTTCAACCCACATGTTCATATTTTGTTGACCTCAGTTTTTGTACATCAACAAAATGGTCTTTGGTATCATTTTTTCCAACCTGAACTCAGTGATGTGACTTGATTGGATGCAGATGGGTTCATTCAAAGCGGGTCTGAGGACTTGAGTGTTGACTTGGTTAGAATGAATAGTGTTAAAGTTGTGTCAGGAAATGAAGGGAAATGAAGTGAATTGTGGATTCATACTTTTTAAATAACTTTTTGACGTTTGGCCTCGTTGGAAGGTGTCAAGTATTTTCAAGTAAAAAGGTTCAAGTCCAAGCAAAGTCACAGTCAAGTTGCAAGTCTTGTTTGATTTTGTCAAGTTGAGTCTCCAGGAAGTAGCGATGATGCTATTTAGGATGAAAGACCAGATATAAGTGAATTTTTTGACTTCTCACAATGTTTTAAAGACTCTTCTTATCTGCTGCTTTCTGACAGTGTCATCATCTCCCCCTCCTCTTTCTCATCGTTCTTTTTCCCACACCCTCCTGCTCTTTTCTCTGCATCAGGATATCATTTAATCTCTTAACTGCTAATTTCCTGATCCCGGTGAGCCTACAGGTTACTATGTACTTTGTGGAGGTGCTGATTAAAGGGAGCTGTCAGGCTGAAATATGACACCTGAAACCTAAAAATAATTCATGAATTTTGAGCTAAACTACAGACAGAACTTCAAACATAGCTGGAAGACTTGTCTATTCTGCTTTTTGTGTCCCCTGCTGCATCACGCAAAAAAAGTAAAAGATCGTTTGTCAAGATGAGGAATAAGATGTAATTAAACTCCAATCTGACAGAGCAAGTACCTGAGTATAAGAGTAGATGAGTTAACACAGTTTTCACTGGCTGCAGACTGAACAGCAGCAGAACATGTGAATATAATGATTTGTTCATGTTTGTGAGGCCTCAGTAATGGCTAGCAGGTTTAAGCTGGGAGACATTTGAAAAATGTTTTAATTGTAAAGCTGTGAGACATTTGAAACCAGGGCTGGATGAAGAATACATGCAGAGGTGGCAAAAGTACATTCATTCTTTACTCAAGTAGAAGTAGAGATATTTGCGTGAAAAATGACTGAGTAGAAGTACAAATTCAATTACTGATGTCGTTAGTCAGTAAAAGTACAGGCTATGAAATGATGTATAAAAGTAAGGTCGCCCTCTCAAGGACATTTCCACTGACTGTTTCTGTGCAAACTAACTGAACTTCACCTTGTCTGTTTTTATCTTGTAATGTCTTTTACGTAGTTTTTAGTCTTGTTACGTCTTTTTCGTCTTATGTATTTTATGTCATTTTTATTCTTGTTATATCTTTTCCGTCTTGCTGTATGTCATTTATGTTTTTGTTGGTCTTGTTACATCTTTTTCATTATATATATTTCATATTGTTTTTAGCCTTGTTTCATCTTATATATTTTACATCCTTTTTCATCTTGTTACGTCTTTTACGTTTCAGCAATATCACATGAGAAGGAGTGTTGTTGGACTGAATACCATCACAGCTGAGTTTCGGTTGTGTCAGGAGGCCCTGTTTAGCCTTTCAGAGGCAACTGCACAGTTAAATCAATTTTATTTTATGAAAAAAGATTAGTTTGCAACTCCATTGTCACATCTCAAGTTGCCAATTGGACTTCAACAGCCCCTAAACATTGGCCGTTGCCCCTAGAGACGAAATTGTCATCATAAGAAAGCCGATGGGCTCTGAGATTGAGATTGCTTTGTTAGTGACGTAGGTGCCAGATTTTGACAAGGAAGAAGAATGTGTGAACAAGAAACAGAATGTCTCCAAATTCTCAGTCTGCTGCATCACTTTTTGTTAAAGAGTTATATGAGTACAGTGCTGGAGAGGAGTTGGTATAATGTGTATTATTAATGAAAAAATAAGGATGTAAATGTGTCTTTACACTCAAATAAACAAGCATTCATAGAAAACAGATAAAAGAGTTTTTGTGACATTGAAGATCTCTACATGTGTCTGCCTGCTGAAACAAAAGCTAAATAGGTAAATACAACAACACCTGTATGGACTCACTCAGCTGTGATGGACCAGCTGATCTGCACTGACACTCTCCTCAGTGTTACAGACTGTGTCTTGGCGAGACACTAAATGACCAGTTACTTGCTTTTTTAAATAATTTAAATTTGTCTGGGAAATTAATAACATGTTTCTATGGTGTGACAAACTCTGAACACACATGTATTGCTGCTTTTCAAGATCTTTAATGCTCATTCTCAGTGAATTCATTTTGTAATCCTTTTCCAGGTTATTATGCAGCTATAATGGTTTGAGGTCTTCTGCAAAAATGTAATAGCATCCAGGTTTCTTTTTATGCCAAATGCACACACAGCACACTTCTGAAAAGAACAATCTCTGAACCACTCACAGTCCTGTTCAATCTAGCTTTAAGTTTGATGTAAATATGAGATTTAAATACATTTTTTGCCAGCTGCTTGGTATATAAACACTGCTGCAAATCATTCTAAGTACTTTTAGTGACAGTATTACTTTTTTTTTAAAACCAGTTCTATGCACAGAAGGCTCTGTATAAATATGCAATATTTTAATGACTCTAATGGCTGTGAGCTCTTCCTTTGGCAGAAGCCACTTTTGAAATGGCTGAATTTGTGAAGTAAATGTTTTTCTACACCTATGTCTGTATCTCAGTGAGCTGCTCTGGCTGCTGACCAGGAGGAGTGTGTGATCAGATGTTGATTGATTTGGACTCAAACAAAAAATGTTAAGTCTGAAACTGTTTCTCTGCCTTTTCAGTGCAGCGCAGATGGGCTGTACCTCCACAGCAGACTGAGATCCACCCACTGATGATTATGATTCATTGGCAAATAAGAAAACCTTCACATTTCTTCTTCTTCTTCTTCTTCTTCTACTTCTTCTTCTTCTTTGCATAAAAAATGGAAGAAAAATATGTTAGAAATACAATGAGTAAACTGTTATTTCATTTAAATTTATATTATATTATATTATATTATATTATATTATATTATACTCTTAGAAATAAAGGTGCTAACTAGAACCTAACTAGAAAAACCTTTTATAAAAGTTCCACTTGGAACCCTCTCAGGAAGTTCTACCTAATCTCCATTCTTTGTGATTCCTGGCCCATGCATTCCCCTCCTTCTTGTTCTTCTTCTTCAGTAGTGGATTTTCAGTAGGGCATTTTCACCATGAAGGCCTGATTCATGCAGTCTCGTCCAAACACTTGATGAAGAGATGTGTCTACTACTTGAACTCTCTGAAGTGTTTTTGTGGGTTCTAATCTGAGGTGCTGTTAACTGGTGATTTCTGAGGCTGTTGACTCTGATGAACTCATCCTCTGCAGCAGAGGTAACCCTCGGCCATCCTTTCTTCAGGCAGTTCTCATGAAAGCCAGTTTCATCCTGATGTTTAATGGTTTTTGTGGCTGTACTTGAAGAAACATTCAAAGTTCTAGAAACTCTCTGGATTGACTGACCTTCATGTCTTAAAGTAATGATGGACTTTAATTTCTCTTTACTTAGTTGAGCTGTCTTGTCATAATATGGACTGCTGCAGTAGTCAAATTGGGCTATTTCCTGTATACCAACACTACCTCTGCACAACACACCTGATGGTCTCAAACGCCTTAGGGAGGCAAGAAATTCAACTTAATTAACTTCTGACAGAGCACATCTGTTAATTGAAAAGCAGTCCAGGTAACTATTGAGAGAATGGCATGAGTATGCAAAGCTGTCATCAAAACAAAAGGTGGTTGCCTTAAGAATCTAAAATATAAAATATATTTTGCTTTGTTTACCACATTTTTGTTTTGCATCTGTTATTTTATAGTTTTGATGTCTTCAGTAATCGACAATGTAGAAAATAGTAAAAACAAACAAAAGAAAGATTGAATGAGGAGGTGTCTTTAACTGGTTGATTCCACTGGGCACGGTACATCGGCGCCACAAGTGTTTTACCCGCCTGATTACATCTACTTGTTCAGATCTTTCTGATTTGGTCCTCTCTCTTTGCTCAGTGTGCTTCTACCATGGATAAGCGCACTACATCCTTAAATAGCCACTTCTGGAATGCTCCGAGGCGCTGCTGGTGGAATCACAAGCATTGTATAGAATGGCAGTGATCAGCTCCGGCTGCCGCGGCATGCCAGTAATGCAACAAAGTCCTGCCTGGTGGATTTTAGCCATAAACATTTGACTGGTACAGACTCAAACCAGGGACAGGTCCCTTTAACTCAGTTCAATTCAATTTTATTTGTATAGCGCCAAATCATAACAAAGTTTTCTCAGGGCATTTTTCAAATTGACCAGGTCTAGAACTGCTCTGTTCAGTCTAGGCCAACAACTAGTCTAGACCAGTGACTGTGGTGAGGGAAAACTTCTTTTTAACAGGCAGAAACCTTGAGCATTTTCAGGCTCTTTATTATGGGTTTTTCTTTCCCTAAGACATACTTGAAGTTAGTGAACTGATTGGTGTGTATCATCTGCATAACAATGAACATTCATGGAGTGTTTCCTAATAATATTTCCCAAAGGAAGCTTATATAGGGTGAATTGAATTGGTCCAAGCACAGACTCTTGTGGAACTCCATAACTAATTTTGGCATACATAGAGGATTCATTGTTAACATGTACAAACTGAGATTGATCTGATAAATAGGACCTTAAACCAGCACTTTATCCAGATGGACCATAAAGGCTAAAACACACCACCGGTGCAGTGGCGCAGTGCGTCATGTGACGAGTGTCACGTGTTCTAATGAACACACATGACACAGCACGTCACCCTCATCCAGGACACTGGGCTCGGGATATTTCTTGACCTCAGCATCTCCAACCCTCCACCTCTCTCCTTAAATAAATGTGTGTTGTCAGACTGAGCTCCTGTCCGTGCATGAGCAGAGAACAGAGACACAGTGGTTTGTAGAAGTGTCTCTGTGTTCAGCTCTCAGTAATTTGCAGTTTCTAAATTGATTTCTGTAGTTTGAAGTTTAGTTTCTCTCTTGTATCACTGTGTGTACTTTCAGGTTTCTGCTTTATTTTATCATTTCTTGACATTCGCTTTCAGCTGATAGGAGTCCTATTAAGTTACTGCTGATGAGAACAACACTTCCTGAGTTTGCTGCTTCATAATAAAAGCTTTTAATTAAAAAATAATGATGACTTTTATGTTGAAGTATTTGTAGGAAGTGAAACATCCAGCGTCAGCCACTTGACTAAAAACAACTGTGTTTCAACGAACAGACTCACACCTTGGCAGCACTGAGATGCGAATCCCTGCCGTGGGGCCTGACTATAGCCGAATCAAACCAAGTCAAGACAAACAGCACAAGTGTCTGTAAAGAAGCTCTAGTCTCTCCATTGTTCTACACACATGAGAGACAGAGACAAGCAGAGAAAGTTGAGCTGCCATGTGAGCAGAGGCAGAGATGAACTGCAGGGGAGACAGACTGCAGGCAGAGAGAGGAGTTGGAGCACAGGAGGAACAGTTGAAACAGTTGAAACTACAGTGAAAAGCAAGAAACACAAGTAAATAACGACTGTAGTTAAGCCAACATTATATTGAAGCACTGAACTGCTGTTTCTCGAGATAAACCTGCATTTTTTTCAGGCGCAGCGACGCTGGGAACAGGACAGTAGCATGAAGCCCCGCGGGGCAGCATGTGACACGCGCCAGTGTGCGCCTGCTGCCACCGGTGTGGGGCTTCTCCATAGAAAATAATGGGCGCTGCTGTTTTGACACGCGGCATCTGCGGCGGTGTGTTTTAGCCTGAACACTACAACTTAGAGTCTGTGTAAAAGGAATTCAGAGTTTTTCTCTAAACACATTATATTTGTTAGAAAATATTTGCTGAAAAGACAGAGAACTTTGTAGTACTGAATTGTTAGACCATTATACTGTTGTTTACCATATCTGTGTTCAGGATTTCTTTGGGTTAACCTGAAACATGGCTTAGTGATGCACTGGAGCTGTACATCCCCTAATATTATATAAGCCATTACTGACGCACAAATTACATACCTTCAGTGACTCTCTCAGTCCAAATCAGTCCAGCAGTTCACTTCAGCTCACTTCAGTTCCAACAATCTGACACAGAAGAAAAAAAAAATACCATCCTGTCACCGTCCTCTGGTTCTGGTGGCTAAAACATGTCTTGACATGTCCAATAAAGCTGCTAGACAGTGTCCATGTTTCAGGTTGTTTTCAGGTTGAAGTGGTATTTGACACTGAGACAGAGGAGTGCACATGGCCCCAGTGTTTCAGGGTGTTTATTTAATCATTTATTGTTGCTTCATGCAATCTGTAATTAAAGTACAGCAGGTCAAAGTTAAAATAAGCTGTGATGGATGTTTGACAACCTGCCTGAACTATGAAAATAATACCCAGGTTACAATGTTAGTAAAGTAGAATTATCCTTGAATGTATTTCTTTCATCCTTCATCCAGTGTGCCAGCTGATTGGAGTGGACTGATGCTCACATTCAGTTATGCGTTGATCTGTTTAGGAGACTCACAGTGTGCGGCTCCATGCATTCTCTGCTCAGACCCAATTAGCCTGTAATTTAGAGTTTAAACTATGTCAAATCTTGACTGTAAAGGCTTGTGCACTCCTTCAGTTTCTTGTCATCAGCTGCGTAGGTGGAAATATCCATATGCAAGAGAAGAGAGAACTCTGGCACACTGTCCTTTCACTTTCAATAAACTTTATTAATTCTTTAGTTATTTACTTACTTTTAAAGTTCATTGAAAGTAAAAGGATAGTGTGTGGGAGTTCTGTCTCCTCGAGCCATAAATGAACAAAATGCATAAAAAGCACAAAGTGAATCTTTGTTTTTTGATTTGGGCCACAGAAAAGAAGTGATGACACACAGAACATAATCCTGCTATTTACTGTGTTACTGTGGGGGTTCAAAGTGACATTAATGTATTCAGTACCTGTTCTCACTGCGTTGTTCCTGTTGTTGCACAGAGTGACGGTGACAGCAGCCTGTAACATGGACTTCAGCCGCTTCCCTCTGGACTCTCAGACCTGCTCGCTGGAGCTGGAGAGCTGTGAGTACACATTTCATATTCCTGACCAGTCCAGAGCAGAATGAGGAGATGATTTAAATTATTCCAGCTCACATGGTGGAGAAGATGCTGCTAGATATGTGAAACATTTAAGGGAATAAAAGTCTTTTTAATGAATTATATGTTCTACCCTTAGAAATCAGGAGCCTATAATCTGTTATTCTGGAATATGCAGAGATAGGAATACACTCAAACTGTTAAATTATCGAGTAGTTTCTTGGCATTTAAAATGAGGAGAGTGATATAGGCTGCTGTAAAATTCAAAAAGCAGAGAAGAAAAGGGAGAAGTCCTAAACTAAGAACATCAGAGGTCGGATTATCCAGGGGTGGAAAAGAGTACTGAAAACCTGTACTCAAATACAAGTACAAGTACAGTGCTAAAATATTACTCAGTTACAAGTAAAAGTATTGATGTTAGAAATGTACTTGTCTCAAAAACTTTTATTGATGTCACAGTCTCCTCTCCAAAATAGGGTTGCAAGTTTTGTGCTTTTTCCTGAACCAATAGTTGAAAATGTGAACAATCAATTAATCAATTAATTTTCCTTATTCAACAAATGGCTCCACCGGACAGAACAACGTCAAAATATGATATAAATATCCATGAATGTATTTTTGATTGGTTAATGATTAATCATTAACGTCCTTACTCCAAATGTGTGTTGCTGCAGCATTTTGTTTTGTTTTTCAGTTATTTGTCATTATTTTCATTGGCCCATTTGTGATCAGATCATCTGATTGGCTACTAAAATGCAGATGAAAGGTTTGGATATTAATTCAAATTGTACTCAGTACTCAACTATTGGTTTAAAAGTAACTACTGTTAGTAGATTACATCTTGTAATGTGCACTTACATACAAGTAAAAGTACAGACTTGAAAATCTACTCATGAAAGTACAAGTACCCCAAAAAACTACCTAATTACAGTAATTTGAGTATTTGTAACTAGTTATGTCCATCTCTGAGGTTATCACACTGAGGTCAAATGCAATAAAATGTTTATGCTCCATAACTCTAAATCCTCTACTATTACTAAGGCTGAACTCTTTAGAAGAACACAGGACATTGATTAAAATAAGATCCTGATAATCCAGTCGTATTTAAACAACACACTGCTGTGCATTAATGGCACAGTGTCTCTCTTCTATGAGCACACAGCTTCATCCTATTTCATCCACCTGCAACCAATCCACTGTTAATCAGAAAGTTAATTTTTATGACCTGTGGATTAACTGCAGTGTCCTAGAAGCAGAGTGTGTGTGAACGTGCCTCTGTGTGCTCGTCTTACTGTCTGAATAATACTGCAAAACACTGCATCATTGACTTTACACCATGTTTTTGTTGGTCAGCGGCACAGTTGCTTTCTGCTGCCTCAGGACAGCAATGCACCAGCGATGCACCTGACTACACCAATGCACCCATGGGCGTACAGATTGGTGCAAGTGCGTTTTCTGCTTAAACAATGTGGGTGAGAAAATGACAACTGCATCAATCAGAAAATAGCAATGACAGCTGGCTGAGCTGTGCAACACTCAGACCCCATAATCACCTCCTTAAAATGCTTAGTATTGCAATTATTTGTACAAACATTTTTTTCTAATACACAATCATGAGCTAATTAATTTACAAGTGAGTAGTATGAGTAGTCAATACATAAGTATTAGTGCTAGGCTTTAAAAATAAATATATATCAGAGGAGGTTTTTATTGTGTACTTTTCTGAATGAAGAAAATAAGTCAAAATGTTGAGTGGAGAAGTGGAATACAATTTTGACCACACTGAAGGCCAAAATACAAAAGAAAAATTTGTTTTGGTTCTGGAGATATCGACCAAATCAAGTATTCATATTTTTATTCTTCACTTTTCTTTTCTACCTCTGTGTTTGACTGTCGAGCTGCTGTAACTGACATGTTGATATGTCCCCAGTTTTCCCGCCTCGTCTCGTCTCGTCTTGTCTCATCTCATCTTATCTTAACTTGTCTTATTTCATGATTGAAAGGTTAATTGTGAAACATAAAGACAAAAGCAGTATACTGTATAAATGCATCCATTTACCATTTATTTGGACATATGCACCCTGTGAGGACAGAAAACACTAACATGATAACAATCAAACACTTAGTTCTGACAGGGCCACAAGACCAGGATTAATAATGAAGGACCTGACTCAGTTGGGATTGCACCTGAGTGGTAATTTTGAGGTAGTTACATTACCATAAACCCGTTGATATGCAGTTAACCTGGGGCTTCTGGGTCCTTTTGGTCCTCTGGGAGTCTAAAGCTCCAAGGCAAACGGCAACTGCTAATTTAACTTAAGGTAACTTTTCTCACAGTGGACATACTGACTTGTCAAACACAGGTGTCACTAATAAAAGTAATTAACAGCCACAGTCTATTTACCAAAGCTGGCTCATTGTGCATGTTGGTTTATTAGCGACATTTTTTTTTTGCATTATATTGGAGAGAATGCAGACAGCTACAGCTGATATCTCCAAAACTCTGCAACTCACACCAAAACTATCTAGATGGAGAAATAGCACTACAGGTAAGAGGAAGAATATGTCACTCATTTATGAGAATCAGGACAAAACTGTATTTTGAGGAGGTTTTGATTTTTACTCTTGAATTATGCTGGAAAATATATTTTAAAAGATCAAACTCCTGGTTAATAAATCTTGTAATGGACCAACCTCCTAGTGATGAGATTTTTTATTAAATGTAGATGTCAACTCTGTCAGATGGAAAATCTGACAGAGTTGAAAAAATGTCCCATTTTTTCATTTCACACCATAGTCATAGTGAGCAGCAATTTTATTTCTTGAAGTGCCTCAGAGTCTCTTAATGTTAATCAAAATACACATTTTTAAACCATAATTCTTATTTAGCTTTGATTTAGAAGAGCTACAGAGTTGACATGTTATGGTTGAGACACATCTGATAGAAATATTATTAATAAATGTGTCTAAAAATAGAAAGTTTACTGGAGTGTAGCTCACCCTTTTTATGCCTGATTGATCATGTTTTTTTAAAATATCTGATGTAGTAGATGGAAATCTGTGACACAACTTTAAAGAGCCAACATTTTCATAGAAATATATGTTTAAACAAATATGACTGGAATAGCACATTTTTATACTGTTATCAGTATAAAATAATAAAATAAATAAATTAAATTCTTGTTTGGATCAAGGTTTTTTTCTGTCACAGAGCAAGTTTAGAAATGAATAAATTAAAATTAAAGCAAACCAAAACATTTTATAAATTACCCCTACTTCATTTAAATCCTTAGAGGATACGATTTCACCAACTTTCCCTTTAAAGTAGTTTGGTACCTTGAAAAAGATGCAGTTCTCCATTATTGTCTCTAAAGTGCTGCTTCACTAAAAATACCTGGTCCATCAGAAGGATAAGAGTGGAGGACAGACCTGAAAAGAGACAGAGTGAGGGGACTGATACAGTTCTGCCCGTACAAATTCTTTATTTCTGAGACATCAAAGATATTCCCAGGAAAGAGCCAGCACAGACCAGGGGCCATTTCACAAATCACAAATTTCAGATTAAGCGTTCAGCCTCTGATGTTTTAAATTCAGCTGTGAACTGTGTGCAGCTTCAAAACATCAACACTTAGCTGAAGACATGTGGGGATTTGAGGTTGCTATCAGGCCTATTCAAAATTTACAGAGTGTAAAGATAAAAGCTCTACACAAAGCCTCTTCCCGTTCCTGAGGTGAAGAAGTGCTCGCAGCAGGGGAACGGACTTTTGGAAAGTTTAAAGGTTTCCGAAGCACAGAAGAAGTTGATCAGAATGTTTATGATATTAATCACAGCCGAGGAGGGAACTAACTAAGAACAAATGCTCTACTTACATAGATTTTTCAGGTGTCTGTACTTTATTTGAGTTTTTTTTCTGACAACTTTTTACTTTTGCTAAGACAAAAAAGACAAAAAATAAAACGTAACGACAAAAAAAAAAGACATAACATGATGAAAAACAATGTACAAGACGTATTAAGATGAAAAACAATGAAAAAGACGCAGCAAGACAAGAAGACATAACAAGATAAAAACAACAAAAAATGTAAAATGCCAAAGTACTTAAGAGACGTAACAAGACAAAAGAGATGTAACACGACCAAAAAGGCAAAAAACAACATTAAAGATGTAATAAAAACAAAAACTAGGTAACAAGATGAAAAAAACACATAATGTAAAAATGTAAATGTAAAAAACAATGTAAAAGATGGAACAAGACCAAAAAAAACAACAAAAAGACAAAAGATTACATAAAACACGTAACAAAACAAATGAGGTGTAATAAGAAGGAAAAGACGTGACAAACAATGTTAAAAAAATAATGTAAACAATGTAAAAGATGTAACAAGACAAAAAGCAAAGTAAAACTGCAAAAAATGACGTAAAATATGTAAGAAGACAAGAGAGACATAATGAGATGGAAAGGATATAACAAGACAAAAAAAAAAAAAAAAAAAAAAGCCGTAACAAGACTAAAAAACAAAATAAGGGGAAAAATACGTACAAAGCAAAACAGGACAAAAAATGATGTAAAAGACTGATCCTTTTTTTTTTTTTTTACTATACTTACGTTTCAGAGCCTCTGTTCTTTTTTCACTTGAGTCAGTACTTCTGCTTTTACCAGTCTTTTGTAGACAAGTATCTGTACTTCTGCTTGAGTGCAGAACGTGTGTACTTTTGTCACCTCTGATTCTCAGTTACACCAGTGTTGAAGAGAAACTTCACTTCAGACTTCACTTTGGTGAACAAAAGAATAAACTCGAGGAGCTTCAGTTGACCTTGTATGAATATAATTTAGTTTAATACAACACATCTGTGCACAGATCACGTCTTTGTACAACGTGAACACATGGGCACAGTTTATACCTTAAAGTTTAAAGATACAATAGGAACACTCAGTTTTATCCAGTATGTCTCACGTCATACTGAGTCATGCCTCATCAGGACAATAGACAGGAGGACACAATGTCTACAAAAGCTGTGAGGACTGTAGCTCCTGAGACAGAACATGAAACATTCTGATCTGAAGGGCGCTGAGGCCTCTCAGGTCAGCACGTGTCGAGTTTAATTATATATCAGACACTCATTAAAGTTATTCAAAGTTGTCTTTATGCATGAATTCTTCCACAACCATTAAACCTATTTTATAGCCTCAGTTTATTTCAGTTCCACTGGACGTGCACGCCCACCAGCACAGACACAGTTCAGGAAACACATCTGCATCAGCAGCTGCTGAACCCTGGCAAACACCCACACCAACCTGTCACTGAAACATTTAAAGTCTGTCTGATAACAGGCTGATAGTGATAGAAATTATACGTCCACGCAAAAAGACTGTGATTATATGTTGTGTTAATGTCTATTAAATGGTGAGGCTGCTGTTTTTTCTGTATCACTACCAAAACCAACACGGTGTTTGTCAAACTCTCAATATTTTCTCTCAATAACAGGCCGACAACCAACAACTGCTTCCTACCCTAGACATTCATTTTTAAAAACACTCACAAAATCCACAGTCGGTGCCCTGGTGAGTATTTCTGGCAGCAGGACGGTGTGCGTGGGACTGAGACAGAATAAACTACAGTGTGTGTTCAGAGAGAACATGTTGTGGAACCATCGAAATGGTCAATAAAAGACCACTGAAGACCATCAGGGCAGATGATCAGATGATTTATATACACTCTCTCTATAATTTTATTTTCCATGTTACAATTTATGGTTATTACGGTGGAAACACTACCACAGAGGGCTCCAAAATGAGCTAAATATGAAAGAACCTTGTAGTAACTTTACATGAATAAAAAAGAAATTGTGAAATAAATAATCAGATGGATGCATAATCTAAGGTAAGTGAACCTACAATTTGTGAAATCATTTAAGAAAACTCATTATTTTGGAATGGGATTTAATAATTGATTTTCATTATAACTGATATGTGTTGGCTATTATTTTTATTTCATTGCAGATATTGTGTTTCAAAGATCACCAAACATGAAGAAAAATCCATTTTAGGAACAAGAACAATCAGCAGGGATGAAAAATAAGATAAAATTAAATAATATTAAACTAAATTAAAATTAAATTAAATCAGTGGTTGAATTAGAGAGAGGGGGGAATCAAAGAAAAAAGGAAAAAGATATAAAATAATAGCTAGAACTATATTTTGACAAAAGCTACAAAAGAGAGAGAGAGAGAGAAAGGACCACAATGAAGACATAAAATATCACAAATGGAAAAAACACATGACTCAAACTGATTCAGAATTACATTGAAATTTAGGTGGCTAATTCTGTTTTTGAGCTTGCTGCATTCAGAGGCAGGGGGCCACGTGGTCAGCTGAAATGTGAAAAACCAGGCTGGTGACCACTGACATGAGAACCGACAGTATGAAGGAAAAAGTGTCATGAAATACAAATGTAAGAGGAAAAACACATTAGGAAAAAGGCATTTTGAAATAAAAATGTCTATTATTTAATGATGAAATGACATTTTATAATGATGAGTTGAGTTTTAATGATTTCTTAAATTATTTCACAAATGATTCTATCATTTATATATTTTACATCATTTATTAATGTGATTTTTTATTTATTTAAAATGGACTACTTTGGAGCTGCATACATGTGACTTACTGACGTGTGTTTTTCTCTTTTTTAAAATAATTTGTAGCCATGTTAGCATCCTGACTTTTGGGCTGTATGTCAGTCTGGTCCAGACTGAAATATCCCAACAACTGTTGAATGGATTCCAGTGAAATGTGGTCAGACACTCATGTCAGGCCAAATTTTTCATTTTTCCAGTACTTTGGTTTACATCCAAATACCTGCAAAACTCATATTCCCATCAGCTGCTACATTATCTTTAGTGCTGATTATCAGGGCAGAATCTGAATTTTAACATCAGATGTGTGATTGTATTTGTGTTTCTTTTCATCCTGAAGTCGAGCTCGTACTAGTTAGTGTTTTCCTCTCCAGCGAGGTTCATGGTGCAGAGTGTTTGTGCCTCAGGCTGCTGCTCGGTTGTTGGCCATCACAAGCTGTTCTTTTTTTGTTTTCAGAAGTGTCAGTTCATCAGCTCCCATCAGCCTCTGTTCATGCGTGAATGAATAACAAGTGTGCAAATCATGTGAGCAGAGTGGAATGAAAAGAATAAATACTTCTGATTATCTGGGTCAGTTTCATGAAATAGCAATTTTGCCCCAAAGTCATGGTCTTCGCCCGGCGTTATTTAGAAGTGCGATGATAATTAGTGATGAGTCACTGCTGTAAAGCTTGGTTGGAGCTGACTCAGTCCGTGATTGGATCTGATTGGTCCGTGTTGTGTGTTACAGATGCCTACACAGATGAAGACCTGATGCTGTACTGGAAGAGCGGTGATGAGTCCCTCAGCACTGATGATCGCATCTCCTTATCACAGTTCCTCATCCAGAAGTTCCACACTACATCTCGCCTGGCCTTCTATAGCAGCACAGGTACACACACACACACACACAGGATTAAATGTGGCTGTGCAAATGCACATCTTCGTTAGTACCCAGCTACAGAGAAGAATGACAGTAATGTAAAACTTTGCTCCCCTGATGGTAAATTGTTGTGGGCTGGCTAAATATTCCTTTACAAACAGTCACATCATCAGTCAGTTTTTGGACCACTGGCTGGGCTAATTATCATTTCAGTTACTACACACAAGTATTTGTGTGTACTACCCACAAATACTTTTCCTGCTCGTGCAGGGGTGTCAAACTCAATTATATCCAGGCTACATCAGCATTATGGCTGCCCTCAAAGGGCTGGTTGTAATATAAATGTATGTAGTTGTCATCATATTGCATAATTGACTTTGCATTCAGTTATAAATGGTTGTAGTAATAACTTAATAATTAATAACTGGCTCTGAAAGCAGAAGAATAATGGCAAACACATTCAAGTGTACAGTTATTATACAGTTTATTCAAAAAATGAAATATACAGAGTAGTATATAAAGTCAAAATAACAATATAATGAGGTTTGTTTCAGTTTGTGTTTATTTTATTTATTTATTTATTTGTCACACATGAAGGCATTGTTATGTTTAAGTAAAAAAAATGCAACAGATGCAATGTACAGAAAACTTCTAGCTAAAGATAATTTGTAGTCTTTGTCTGTGGTTTGGCTTTTAAAGGCATAGTTCACCCAAAAAATGAAAATTCAGTCATTATCTACTCACCTTAATGCTGATTGAAGGTCGGGTTTAGTTTTTGAGTTCACAAAACACTGCTGGAGTTTCACAGGAAAACAGTTTTCCAAAGGAAAAAACAACTGAAAAGAAAAACATAAAATTCCTCCATACTGCTCGTCTGGTGTAATCAAGTCTCCTAAAGCCCCGATGTGCTGTTTGCACACCATCACAACACACACACACACTGTTCAGACATGAACACATGAACGTGGCTCCAAGCTAAAGATCTACAGTGAAGATTCAGACTAAAAACATGCTATAAATAACATTTTTTCAGTCAGTTTGGCATGTTGGCACTTTGGGAGACTTGGATTACACCAGACGAGCAGCATGGAGACTTTTTATGTTTTTATTCTGTTGGTTTTTGCGTTTGAAAACTAATCACCATTCACTTCCATTGTTTGTGCGATTCTTCAGCACTGTTTTCCTGTGAAACTCCAGCAGTGTTTTGTGGACTAAAAAACTAAACCTGACCTTCAATCAACATGAGGGTGAGGAGATAAGGACTGAACTTTCATTTTCAGTGAACTAGCCTTTTAAGGGATAAAACACATTTTACGGCACACTGAAACTACAATCAGTGATAAATACGGCAATGACTGAAAACAAACAACCACTATAAACATAATTGAGACATCAATGACTGAGAACAAACAACCACTAAACAATAAGTGAAACAACAATGACAGAATACCAAACAGCACTACAAACACTGAGACGACAATGACTAAAACTGACAATTAAGAACAATGACAAAATGCGACAGAACAAAAAAAGGAACAGAGAGTAAACAAACCACAGACTCATAGACTCATGTCTCTCAGTGCTCACACATTTGATCTTGTCTGAATCATAGTTTTGCCTTTGTATTAAAAACTTTCTTGAAAAGAAGGCAGGTATTCCAGATCTGTGCACCTTTGACTGAAAAGGAGGACTGACCAAATGTTGTTTTGCATTTTTCTGGTTTACAGTCTCACTAACTGCTCCTCTCATAGTGGCTCCTTTACTGCTGTCATTTGACTCACTAGTTGTAAGCCAGTGAACACACTTATGGCCTGATTGACTAAATAAAGAGTGCTAAATTGCATGTGTACTCTAACATATTGCACTTTTGGTTGGTTTGCATTTTGCACTGTGTAAATGACAACAGGTGCAAACACTGTGGAGACAGCAGTGTGTAAATGAGGGTTTTGCGTGTGTTACAGGTTTCCATCATGGGGAGTTTGGATGTAAAACAGAATGACTGCAAGAGCTAAATGAAATTTGATCCCATGGAGGTGTTAGTGGGAGAGGCAAATAAACATATTGTTGAGCTACAGCAGAAAAAAGTCAAGAACAGATGAAACTAAGAGAAGTTAGCACGATATAAGGTGAAGAAGAAAACAAAAATTGGCTTATAATAAAAACTTCTTCAGCTATCTTCAATAAATAAATAAATAAATAAATAAATAAATCCATTGTGCCAGAGGTCGAGCTGTGTCCTCTGTGGCCCGTGCGCTCAGGTGGGACACTCAGGCCACTGTCTGTGCTGTATCTGGTCTGACAGTGGCCATAAATGCCCTGAGAAGATGGATCTCAGACGGGGTACAGGCAGTGGTGAGGTCCCTCAATCAAAGCACGCACCACTTGGAGAGGAGCACAATGGATCAGAGGAGCGCGCTGGGGGCAGAGACGCCCAACCTGCCAAAAAAAACCCCACTTCAAAATGTATTGTTAGCGAAAAGAGGGAAATTGGAAGACACAGTAAAGGTCAGTGTTAATTTTCTTCAGGCTACAGTGGCTGTGAATGTTCAGTTTTGTTTGGCTGCAACAAATTTATGTTTAATCATGTTTTTTTCTGCGTTAAGGATTATTGAATGAAAATAAAAAATAAATGCATCAGACAAACAGCTCGAGAAATGACTTTAAATCAGAGTGTCTCCTTCGCGCCACAGTAACAGCAGCCATCTGTGTGCACTGCTGGGCCAATTACCACCTTCCTTTCAAACGTATTAAATACAGACAGATACAGATTTTGCACACTAGGGTAGAAACACCCCATATTGCATATTCATTAAGGCAAACACACTAAATGGACAGTGCGTGCTGTCTTGCACATTTGAAAGATGCACCGTCAGTTTGCACATTTGTTTGCGGGTGATGTCAGGTTTGCACGTTTTTACACAGGCAAACCTTTAGTAAGTCAGGCCCTTAAAGGTCAGTTTTATGAATGAGACATTTACAAAATTCTCAAAGCTTAATAGAAGCTTACCAGCCTACAAGGTTTCAAATCCAAAGTGTCTATTTGCTTAAAAATGACAGCGTTTTGCTCGGCTGCTACCATTACAGTTACTTTTAAAAAAATAATTGCTCACATGCATGAGTCAAAACTGGAGTCACGTTGTCAAAACTCTTCACACAGTCAGAGAAACAGAAGTCTGTGTGGACCAAACTGTGAATCATTTTTCATTGTTTTAACACTTTCAATAACCACATCTTCCAAAAATCCACTCTCTTCTCTTTTCTGTTAAACTCCACCACCTGCAGAACGCTGCTCATCTGCAGCACAGTTTTCAAATGCTGACAAACTGTTTTCAAAACTGTTGAAAGCACATTCAAAACACAACAATGGCAAATGTGATGAATTTCTGCAGAAATCATGTTGAGATATAATCTTAGCAGAATATTTACAATAGAATGAAATTACCCAAACACAGCTCATTGCAGTTAGAGCTGAAATTCTACCAAGATTTTCGATCTATTTGTAGTCTTTTTACAAAACAGACAAAAGGGGAAGCCTTCAGAATGATTTTATTTGGAAATATGGGTCAAGGAAGATGGGAAGGTTGGTGGGAAACGAGAGTGGCAGGGTTGCATTGGAAATTTCAAAATGCAGAAAACAGATGTGATGTGGATGACATGTGGTCAAATGCAGGAGAAAGAGGACTGGGACCTTCACAGTACTGCACAGATTGATTATATTATGCATGTTGATGATTTTTTTTTTTTTAGTAATTATTACTGTATTACAGCCCTGGAATTTCAGGGATTTGTGTTTGGTTTCAACTTTATTTGTCACAAGTAAATTACAGGTCCAACAAGCTTATTTAGTGTGTTTTGTTTTTTTTTTCTTTCCATGGTTTCAGGTGACATTAACTGTTTTAAATGGAGACTTTATGAAGGGTTTGTTTAAAAAAAGTAGGTTTAGTATTGTTGTAAGTGGATAGTAAAGGATTAATTAACCTTAATAAATGTTCACACTTTAGATCTCACAATACACATGATTATCATGCTATTGTTAACACTTATATAGTCTTTTCAACACATATTTTTAAAAATCATCTTATAAAAACCTTATTACCTATTAACTAAAGTTATTGCAAGCACATACTATAATAATATATAAGTGTTACCAGAAATAATTGTGTGTACATTTTGCTGTGTTTTGTCAACATTACATTGATGTTGTCTGATGTGTTGTATATTATACTAACAGTCAGGATTATTCATGCCAAATTCTAATTGTAGTTAATGTAACTTCTTGTAAAAACTTGACATCTTGTGTAGACAGTTTCAACATTGTTGAATCTTTTATTGTTCCACACTGTCTCCTGATGAGGTGTCTTTCTGTGTTTGCAGGCTGGTACAATCGTCTCTACATCAACTTCACGTTGCGACGCCACATCTTCTTCTTCCTGCTGCAGACGTACTTTCCCGCCACTCTGATGGTGATGCTGTCATGGGTGTCGTTCTGGATCGACCGGCGGGCTGTGCCGGCCAGAGTTTCCCTGGGTAAGAAAAAAAAAAAAAAAAAAAACTCTTGTCAAATGTCCTTTGAAGAGATTGTGCTTGCCGGAGGAAAATCTGTCTGTGAAATGATGAAAGCTGCCTGTGACATGGCTCCACCAACTGGGAACACACACACGCATGTGTGAACACACAAACCTCCCACGCTGCACCACTCGCACTTCTCTTTTGAATTATTTTCTGTATCGGGGCTGTTGCTATACTCGTCTCAGAGGCGTCTGTTTCCCCCTCGCTGAGATCCTTTTATGGCTCCTCTCATCGCTCTTATTAAACTCAGCTGTTAGGAGGGGATGTTCTTACAAGTCCCTCAGATGAGTTTTAGATCTAAACTCCACTTTGTTTCATTTTTTCTCGCTCCGTTGTGCATTTTAGCATTCATATAAAGATTTATAATTTATGAAAACTTGTTCAATAACTTGAAGCTGCAGTGCTCCCTGCTTAAACCCACCTCTCCAAATGAAGTTGTGGTGTAGGAAACTTCAGTGTGTCAGATTTATGGAGATCTATTGTCAGAATATGGCAGAAATGGAGTATAATATTCATTTCTGAAAATAAGAATTATTTTGTTTTTGTTGCCTTAGAATGAGCCCTTTATATCTAGAGAGGGAGCAGCTCCTCTTCCCTGGAGGTCACCATGTTGCACTGCCGTGTTTCTACAGTAACCCAGAACAGACAAACCAAACGCTGACTCAAAATAAAATTATCATATTTTGCAATTTTACTCTCTGGATTTTTGCGTCCACCATTGGTCCTCCTGCATGCTTGGAAGGGAACCTGCAAGCTACAGCTAGAAGGCGCTAAATCTTACAAATTGGTCCTTTAAATCAGTGGTTTTCAGGCTTTCCGAGTCACAACCTCCCAACAATAATCAGGTTTGTTTGTGATCCTCACAAAAAATCCACACTGCAAAAAGTCAGAGTGATAATTCTGACGCTTGGTGGAACCTTGGCACCCTGTGGTTTTTAGTTGATGGTGCTGCGGTCAGACTTTAAGGTGATCCACCTTGAGACTCTTGAGTCTCCATTTCCTGTCCAGCCTCCTGCTGTCCCGAGTCTTGAGTTGGAATAGTTTTTCTGAGAAGCCATCGCTCCACAGAGTTCATCCCATGTGATAGCTAGCAAAACTGGCTATACTGTAGCTGCTTAGGTCCTCACCATACTGTGGTACAAAAGTGCCAGAACACATGTGCATGCACTTTGACCACAAGCAAGTCAAACACTCATTGTTTCACTCGCACATCTCGTGTAGCAGAAGCTTTTTGATTTTTTCTCAGTGCAGCTGTCTGCACCAGCTCCATGTGTCTCGTGTTCCAGCTGCATCTGACAGACATAAACGTGAGCAGAAGCATTTATTTTGACTTCACGTCTATTTTTTGACAATACATGCACAAACGTGAGGTTGATACCCAGTAAAAATGCATTTGAAACTTATTTTAACCACATTTTGTAACCTGGGTGAAGCAGAGTGTACTCCAGAGCCAGAGATCAGTTCACTCTGCTAAGATTTAATCCCACAGACTCTCCCTTCATTTTACCCAGCAGCTGGGAAACAAGACACGAGAAATTCATGGACTTTTTCTGCAGTTGTTTTGTAGGCAAACTGTACATTTACTGCCACTAGACTAGGGCTGCAACTAACGACTACTTTGATAGTCAATTAGTCATTGATTATTGAAACAATTAATTGACTCGTCACCCAAAAAATACAGCTCACTCCTTGAATTTTTTCACCTGAGTTTGTGAGGCACAGAGACACACACAGGGTTGTGTCTAGAAGGGAACCCCGCATCCATGAAAGATCACAAGAGCAATCAGTTCCAAAAATTTCATGGTGGCGCACACACACACACACACAGACACACACTGCAGTGCATCGTGTTGATGGAAAATAGATCAGGAATATTCACATGCATCAAAGGAAAACAGCAGACTGCACAGACAGTTTGGCTGCTCATTTGCTGCTGGATGCTTTGAAATGTGCGGACAGTACAATACTGTTGTCATCACACCAGTGTGATGCTGACATGATGTTCACCATCTAGACAAGGGATAAGGCAAATTATATCAGTGACACAGGTGATGTAATGTATTTGTTTTTACATGTGCATACTGAAAAAAGAACTGGTGCATGATTGGAGAGATCCTTACAGCTAGAGATGCAGCCTTTGTTAGATTAGGAATCAAAAACAGAACATGGACAACAGGTTATAAAAAGTTCAAAAGGTGATTTATTCATGGAGTCAGAACTGTGAGCCGAGATCCTCAGAGTTCAGAGTGAAGCTGGCAGACAGAGAGAGAGAGAGCTGGGCAGGAGGCGCACAGACCAAACAGTGGGCAAACAGGCAGGCTGAGATCACTGGCCGGGATTGAGCCTGGGGCACAGACAAAAACAGCAAATAACAGAGTCAGACACAAGTCAGACATGAAGGATGATTCAGAACTAGAGCAAGATTTTCACCATACTGGCAAACTGAACGATCTGGCGAAGGCTGGAGTGAAGAGCCGGGGTTTTAAACCGCAGGAGCTCGAAAGTGAAGCTGACACAAAGTAACCTGTATCAGTTCAGTGAGTCACTTTCCACTGCTGAACATTTGATCGTCACCTCACTGCAGCATCAGACACACAGAAAAAGGAAGCAGCACGTTTTATTACTACTACAGTGCAATTAACATAAGTAAGGACAGGGTTTGAAGGGCAGAGAGAGACAGAGAAAAGAGACAGACTAACACATGATTAATTTGGTCTTTTAATGGAGGTCACACATGCACTGTGCGGACTCAGGTTACATGACTTGGACAAACTGGAGTCAAAAATTTGATGACCTTAGACTCGGCGAAATCAAAAAAGACTTGCATGGACATAAACACCAATGACTCGTGACTTCACTTAGACTTGATCCTTGAAAATACTTGATACCTTTCCCCAAGTCCAAAGATAAAAAAAGTCTGTTTTAAAGGACCAGTCTGTAGGATTTAGTGGCATCTAGTGGTGAGCTAGTACACCTTGTCTCACTCTCCCTTTCGAATTAATTTATTTTCCTTCATTTCCCAAGTCAAGTAACATCAATACTATTCATTCTCAGCTAATTGTCACACAATTCCCCAGTTTCACTTTGTTTGAACCAATCCAACAGCATCCAGTCAAGCAGGAGAGAACCACAAAGAACTACTGTCATGTTACTGAGCACCAGTTGGAAAAAATTATACCAAAGATCATTTTGTTAACATACAAAAAGTACAAGGTTGTCAATAAAAAACAAACCCCAGTGCATGCACAACATGTGGGTCGAAATGTATAATTATGTTAAATGACATTGCATTTGGTGAAGAGTGCATTATGACTTGCTTTGGACTCAAAGTTTAGGACTTGAGTGCAAAGACTTGACACCTAGCACTGACTTGGTTCCACCTCTAATAGGGGAGCATACGTCAGTCCAACTACCCAATACTCCGACTACCCATTTCTCCGACCGAAGTTACCGTTATCATTACTTTGCCCCTTTCCACTAGACAGTTACTTACACATTATAAGTAAGGGTCTTTACATTAATATTAAATTAGCTACATAATTTCAAACAAAGAGCAGGGGTCCCAAGATCAGCCACCAGAACCACTACCTGAGAAACGGAGGGCACTGGGGCCGACACCGACGGCTGATAAAGGTTCGAGGCTCCGTAAATATCAGCCCGACTTTTTTAAACAAACTAATAGCTGAAGTGAGATCACAAGTGCTTGTCTGATTTCTAAATGCGACATACGGTGTATTGATCGGGCGTTGTTTCAGCACCGCGGACAGCGCTTTATCCATCATGCGTTCACGATGTGTGTGTGTGTGTGTGTGATGTGTGTGTGTGAGAGAGAAATGGGCAGTCGGAGTATTGGGCAGTCGGACTGCTGCTACGCACCCCCTCTAATAACTGCTTTATTGTTCTGTTAGCAATGTCATGTTTCATATCCTCATGTCACACCAGCCATCATATGCCTGGATTGATGGTTGTGGGCAATAGGATAAAAAACAAATGGAGTTCATGTTGAAGTTGCTCCAGTTTTAGCATTTTATGACCTTGAGAGCTGTTTTTGAGAGCTCACTGTCATCTAAATTGCTCATAATTATACACCACTAATGGGCCTCATGCAAGAACCACTTGTACGAACAGATTTGCTCTTAAGTGCTGCGCACGAGTGATTTAAGAGAATGTGTCACATTCAGCAATTTTTTCGTATTTTGAATTTTCTTTCAGATACGAACACAATTTACGAGGTCCAGGCCTGGTGTAGAGTCCTGCAGTCAGTCTGCTGGTATACAAACCAAAGTTTTTCACCGATGACTGTATATTTCAATGACTTGAAGACATTTTGACTTTGAAAAATGAATTACACTTCATCATGATGTCGACGTTATCCAGTTTGAATTTCAAATTAGAATATAATTGTGAATTTACATATAAAGCCTATCATCAATAGTTAAATGATCTATTATCACCTGCTGTCAGGTGTATTGGTTGTATATCTGCACAAAAAGGTTTATGAAGTTCCCGTCCAGCGGAACATCCTCACTTATTCTGTCCTCTGTCTCCATGATGGAAAATTTTCTTTGACCCCCTCCTCATGCTGTAGTCATCTTTCGTCCTTTGCTGCATTTTTTTTCTTTGAAGTCATTTTCATATCATATCTTTATATCAGTGACAGTCCGGCCCTCAGGTAACACGACATTAACAGCACTCGTTTCCCTGTTTCTTTGCTTTAGCAGGTCTTTTAATCCCACCACTGATGCTGTTAAAATGACAAACTTTTCTTTATGAAACTCTAAACTCATAAAATTCTTTTTACTGTTTGATGCCATTGTCATGAATGAGCACTTCCTGACATATGCGGCAGGAAGCGCAGCCATATATAGTGTTATTGGGGCGTTAATTATGCTAATTTACAAGTTTCATGCATGTGCACTCAGATACACAGTTATCTGAAATTAGGAGTGTTTGTTGAATCTGACGTGGCATGTTCGTACGAGCCCTTCGTACCATAAAAAAGTAAGAGAAATTTAAGATAAGAATAGGAAAATGTTCTTGCATGAGGCCCATTGTACATATATAAGCCTCAAAAGTTTCACCAGAGTTTAATCAACATCTTTTTTATATAAGTTATAAAAAAGAACCACTGTCAGCATGCCTTTGGTGATTTACCTGTGAGAAGATGTCTTAAGTTAAAAGTGGCCTAAACTGTTTGAGTGTGACACCCTGTTCACACCTGGTATTAAAATGTGATCTGTATCCAGATATGCTCTCCAGATCGTTGTACAGATTGCGTTTACACCAACCTAAGACTGGAACACATTGCAAGCCAGACTACCTCTAGATGAGGCACATCTGATCACATTCCAGTCACATAACATTTACACCTCGCATTAACATGTGATTTTCCATATCTGAATAACATATCCGGATACAGATCACATTTTAATACCAGGTGTAAATGGGGTCTGAGAGTTCATTCTTGACAGTAATTTGACAAAATAGTGTAGAGGGAAGCGCACATCTACTGATGGACAAGAGGCTTGTGCTTGTGACAGAGCAGGACATAAACATTAATGACGTCCTCCTCTTATTTATTCATGTATGGGCAGTGATACAGTTTGCAGGTGTAGTTTGGTAGAACGAAACTGCTCATAACAAGGTGTGTGGATCATCTTGAGTGAACAGGGCATGATTTTTGCAAAAAAAACATTGCTTTTGAGTTTTAAAGATGTATTTTCTGGTGCTTTGAGCGCCACAAGCCAATTGCCATCTAGTCTCATTATATTGGAGAGAAGGCAGACATCTCTACGAGGTGATATCTCTAAGACTCTGCAACTCACACAAAAACTATCTAGATGGATAAATACCACTACAAGAGGAAAAATATGTATTTTTGGTTTAAGGGTGAGCTGTCTTTTTAAATAAAATCTCTGAGTACTGCTTCCACCCCTGACACCTTCTCACCTGCAAATCTTAGAAACCATGCTGACTTCACAGGGCTGTATTTCTTGCAGACCAGTTGAACCACGTTGCATCATATTGTATAAGTGGTCTTGTTAATGCTTTCAACGCCTGTCCTGCCTACCCAACCCTGGGTCATCTTCCTGACCCAGGAAAGCACATTATACGCTGTCCACACTGACAATAAACTCATTCAAACACATTTTCCAGCGTGCAGTTTGCTGTATTTGAAATAAAACCTTGTCTTTCTGTCTGTCCAGGCATCACCACAGTACTCACCATGTCCACCATCATCACCGGAGTCAATGCGTCCATGCCCCGGGTGTCCTACATCAAGGCGGTGGACATTTACCTCTGGGTCAGCTTCGTCTTTGTCTTCTTGTCCGTGTTGGAGTACGCTGCCGTCAACTACCTGTCCACCGTCCAGGACCGGCGGGAGCGCAAGATGAGAGAGAGGGCACGATCCCAGGTTTGTTTGTTTTTGTTTTTGTTTTTTCACTCTCTGCTGTTTGAAAAACTTCACACTGGCATGAAATATTAATAAAAAAGAGCCAGACCAGTCCCTCTAGCTGTTCACAGAATCCACAGTAGCCCCAGCTACTCTGCTGATTTTCTGCAATTTCGCTTGCAAGAGCTTCTGTCAGGCTGTCAGGATACAGACAGAAAGATACAAGAACAGCAGTGGAAAGAGAGAAATGAAGAGCAAGAACAAAGAGTGTTTGTGTTCAACAGTAAACTGCATGGTCTTTGGAAAGTTGGTAAAGTTCTCGTCCCTGAAAGATGTTTTGAAACAGTTAGCCTGTTGAACTAGAATAACTGGGTCTGTGATGAATAAAGGAAGTCACCACGTACAATAAAACTCTATGAATACAAACAAGCAAAACAGTAATGGCAAAAAAGAAAAAGGGAAAAAGCTAGACAATTCGTTCAGTCTCCCTGTGGTGTCACTTCTGTCCGGGCCCCCCTAAGTGGGGCACCAGAAATCAGAGGGGGTCCCCAAGACTTTTTCTGCTCTGAAGTCCTCAAAATCAGATTTGCACATATCGACTAAAATCACCTTTTTTAAAGTCAAATTCAAGCATTTTCAGACTTTTCCAGCTGTGATAAATGGCATTTTTATATCATTTCAGCTCTTCATGGCGTGAAATCAGATGTTATTGTGGTATTATCAACCAAAATTCTACAGATGGGTGAGAAATTAATTCCTATTAGTGTTCCAACGTTTCCAAAACTGTTTCAAAAGATACATTTCTGTGTCCTCAATTAAAAATAGTAGGTTACTTTGAAGGCTGGTTTGTAGGACACAACTCTGTGACCTCTCAGCTCTGTGATAATGAATCATTATCCACTTTTGGTCAAGATGAGTGTGTATAAGCTGCTCTGTTGGGATGTTCAAAGAAAAAAATGTTAAGCTTGTACTAAAAAAGAGACTTCTTAGAACCTTTACCAAAGGTAAATGCAAATATTAAGTTATTACAATTGAAAAGTCACAGAATCTTATTCTGACACTTTCCCCTTTGTTTCAGGACACTTCCTGCCAAATCTCATCCTTGTTCGGGTATTTATTCAACTATAGTACCTTGATATTTGCATTTACATCATTTCAATAGAACCATGTCCCAAAAAATGGGGCCCCTAAGACCAAACAGTCCCTTGTTGGGGACTAACTCAGATAAAGCAGGCAGCCAGGTCCACCTCTGGGGGTGTTTTCCGCTACCTTTTTTTTCACTATTGTTTCCTACAAGTTTATACCTTAGGCCATCAGAAGTTCATACTGAACACCCCAATTCATAGGCATTTGGTCTCAGGGGACCTAAAACCCCTTTTTAAGGACATGTTTCTGGTGAAATGATCTAAATTAGGGCTGCAACTAACAATTCTTTTCATAATTGAATAATCTGTCAATAATTTTCTTGATTAATCAATTACTAACTGATTAGTGGTTTGGTCTGTTTTCGTCTATAAAACATCACAAAATGTTGAGAATGTTGATCACTGTTTTCTGAAGCCCAGGTTGTCTTCAGATGTCTTGTTATGTCCAAAACACAAAGATATTCACTTTACTGTCATAAAAGAAACCAGAAAATATTCACATTTTGGAAGCTAAAATCAGTGAATTTTATTTAAAAAAAAAAAAAAAACACTCAAAACATTGAATAATTGAATAATTGTTGCAGCTCTTATGTAAATGCAAATATGAAGGTACTACAATTTCATAAATAGTGGTATGAAATTTGGCAGGGACTATCCTGACACAAACTGAAATGTAGCATAATAAGATTCTGGGGCTTGATGTTATTATATTTTAATATAACCCACAACATCCCCCAAAAAGTCCTTGTATATGGAAAACTTAAGTGTGAGCCCAAGATGGCCTCTATGTCTTCAAAATTACATCTGCTGTGGTGGGAAATAGAGCTTGAGATCTGTGTTGGGCCTTATTTCTTATTTCATGGGCTCATGTTGGGTTCGAGCTGCATTATATTGCTTTATTTCTTTATTTCTTTAATTTCATCTTTCTCCCCTATTTAGTCGCTGCCAGTTCCAGTTCCCCCCATGTATTGTCCCTGTCACTGAAAACTCCTCCTGTTCGGTACATGGAGGGAAGGTTGTTAAGAAAAATGTTGGGATATAATTGGTTTGGGCTAAAAAATGCCTCAACGGGCTCAACTTTTCAGGCACGATTAAAGCGCTAGCTGGAAATCTTGATTAACTTTCTTGTGAAATACGTTATTCTTTCACGCCGCAGCTCTCTCTCATTAAAGCTCAGATCACTAAAATATACAGAGTGAAGTACTGGACTGTTTCACCACTTCAGGCTTCTAAATGTCTTTAAAATGAGACAAACATCACTGCTGACAGCCCATGGCCACGCCAAGTCCGTAACCTTTCATTAGAGGATACAAGAAGACCTTGCTTTATAATTTAAGGGGTCACAGAAAAGGTCAGTATAGTATATATATGCTCATTCAGTTTGACAAACATCACATATAAAAGTTCCTTCCTTCATTTCTAAATGTTTAGATCTTGAACTTAAAAAGATTCAGACTGGTGCAGAGTTTTCAAGTCTCCACAGCATTCAGCAGGGAGTGACTCAACTCTAAAAGATAATATGGTCTGAAAAATTAATAAACCAGAGATCCTGAACAAATACACCAAACCACCAATGCAATTTTGCCAGTGGACACAAGTGGCCATTAAATTGACCCAATGCATCAAAGTAATACATAAAATATTGACTTAATAATAATAAATGAAACAAACAAAACCTCACTTTAGGGTCACACCAGGTTTGAAAATAACAAACTTCCTTCACGTACCCCAGCCTCATTAAAACATTCTGCTTGATTTTCTTTTTTTTTTTTTTCAAATATAATGTTTAAATGTCAGATGTGTGTGAGCGCAGCGGTTCAGTTCTGCACATGAGAGGAGGTCTGCCATCATCAGCAAATCAACGTCTGCCGCTGTCTCCACGCTCGCTGATCCTCTGCTGGAGGTCTGTTCTTCAGGGGATGAAAAGACTCATCACATTTACAGCAAACTAAACACTCTGACACGGTTTGTCTGTGTTTATCATTCATTTGACTTGATCAAATAACTCAAAAAAAAACACATGGTGAGAAGCCATGAATTATTAGTGAGCAGCAAAACTCTGATTTTCCGTTCGGTTTATACATCAGTACAGTATTTTGTGATGTATGAGTTAATGAAACCAAAGTAACGCAGAACTTGTAACCAATTTTAAAATATAAGGCTGTTGATATTCTATATTTTTATTCTGGTCAACAAATCCCATGTGCAAAAACTAAACTCAACACCCACTGCAGTTTACTTTGACTCAAGAAATACTCACCACTACATTTGTTCTCAGATTGAAACTATTTGTGAAGTGTCTTTTAAGATTTTGGTCTTCAGTGCCACAGACATGTTAGAGAGGTCAGAAAGTACGTAGAGACGGACTAACACATTTTATATTTTTGTGAGATTTTCTGACAATAAGAGAAGTAAAGAATTACACTTATCTTTTTAACAAAGCTGAATATGTGAAGTCATTCTCACAGTCTTTTCAAGGCTGAAACAACTCACATTATTTGAGTGTTAGACAAAACATATTGGACATTTGTCTATTTTTCTGTACCCAGTACACCGGTTGTACACAGATGTTTCGCCCCTCCCTGTTTTTCCCCGCTGTTTCCCACCAACACACAACATGCCTCACAACATGGTAGTTTAAAATGAAAAATAAATAAATAAATACACGCAGTTCACCTGTTTTTGTGTGTGGTACATAGGAGGAAAAATAAAACTAGGAGAAAAGGGGTAAAACAAACAAACAAATCAAATTACAGTGGAAGGACCCTGTTCTGGATTATATACTGCTTTTTTGCATTTGCAGCCGCAAATGTAACAACGCCTGCGAGCTAGTTCAGGCAGTCAACTCGAGCTGCACCGCAATCACACGACATGCTTCACTCCCAGTAGTACAAACCAAACGCACCCTTCCAATGTGGCACTCTACTTAAACCACTAAAACCTCCCATCTCTCCCTCTGCCTGTCAAGGCCATTGCTGCCCTACATCAGCGTCACTGCCTGCTCATTCAGCCCCACCACCACCACCCCAGCATCCACCTGCAGGCTCCGACAGGGGGTCCAAGATATGTGTTCATCACTCCTCAATATCTCTATGTAAACATAATCTGTGAGGAGTGATGAGGTTGGAGCCTTGACGCCAAACTCTAACTGTGTTCTGCTGCTGCAAGAAACAATCTAAAACATGAGTTGTCTGACTGAAATAATATCTTTTCCATCGTCAATTAATCCGTCTAACATTCTCTCAAACAATTTATCAGTTGTCTCGTCCATGGAGTGTCAGAACACAGTGAAAATGCTGATCAGTGTCTCCCAGAAAAGAAGTCTGAAAATAATGAATTTAAATTTAACAGCCAATTGATCAGTCATTGCAGCTCCAATTACACTGTCATTCTTGTGCACTTGTGCCCTATAGTTTAGACCACTGGTTCCTAACCTGGGGTCCGGGCCCCCCTTAAGGGGGTGGCAGAAATCATTAGTTAAACACATTGTAAATGCTTTATAAAAAGTGCTCCATGGGTATAAATATTCCTTCATAGACTGTGTTTATTTAATATTCTGTGACTTACCTGTGGGTTGTGACTCAGTCTCTGGGAATGACTGTTACACAGAGTACGGTCTAGCTCGATATGAAAAGTGCCCTGAGATAACTTCTGTTATGATTTGGCACTATATTAATAAAATGTAGCTGACTTGAAATTTGTCTTTTCCCACTAACGGATGTGATTGAGCTCCATCAAACACAGCAGCAAAAGGCACATGAACAAATCATCCTCTGTGGAGCACAAAGTCAACTTCATGGCAGTCTTCCCAATAGTTTTCTCAGTTTTGATCATTTCATCAGTTGTTCTAACCTCACAGTTAGTTTTGAATGTCTCTACCATCAAGTTTCACCCATTTTAAAAACATTTATAACAAGACTAAAGTAAACTGCCACTAACACCCAAAGGAAACCGTAGAATTAGTCAAAGTAAGACTTCCTTTGCACAAACTGCTCTCTCAATCACGACCCTCAGGAATTCTCTACCTGCCAGTTTAAAGCAGATTCAGGATTTTAAAATATTTTCTATAAAAGTCAGATCTTGTCTGGACTGTAATCAGGACACTAACCAGACAGGCTATTATCTGCATATTTGATGTCTTGACCTTTTTGTGTTTTTGTTTGTTTATATCTGTTTGTGTGTTGTCATGGTTGGTTCTTGTTCCTGTTCTCATTCTCATCATTTTGCACTGCAAGATGTAATTTTAACAGTTGATTGGACAATCAATGCCCATCGGGGGACTGGTGCTGGAAATTAGTTTGGGCCAAACAGAACGTTGTGATGTCATGAGAGGTTGTGTCATAGAGGCTGCAGCCAGGACTGCATGGGATCCAATAAGGAACTTCACAGCCCATAGTCGGGTGGGGGGGGGGGCAAGTCAGGACGGGGGTTGCTGCCCAGAAGCTGAACCAGATGAGCTGAGAGTTTTGATTTTAATACCTGTTTCGGTTTTGTTTGTTTTCTGAGATTAAGTTGACCTGTTATGAGGAGACTTAATACACTGAACTTAAATTGAGCAGCAAAGCCTGGCTGTCTTCATTTCCTGCAGCCACACCTCAAGAGCTCCAAGAGAAAAAGCTCCCGACCTCTCAAGACATCACAACGTGTACAGAACATCAGACACACCATCAGACTCATCCTTCATTCAATGATCTATAATTACCTGCTGTCAGTTGTACTGGTCGTATATCTGCACACAAGTCTCTGTCCAGGCGAACATCCTCACTTATTCTGTCCTCTGTCTCCGTGATGAAAGCTTGCCCTTAACCCTCTCCTCTCGCTGCAGTCATTGATCAGCCCTTACTGTGGCGAGTTGTTTTTATTTTTCTCTGAAGTCATTTTCATATCGAGACATGTCCTCTTTATTTCAGTGACAGTCTGACCCTCAGGTAACACGGCACTGACAGCACTCACTTTTCCCGTTTCTTTGCTTCAGTGGGTCCTTTAATTCCCTGCTGACGCTGTTAAAATGACAGTTTTTCCCTTATGGATCTGAACTCGTAAAGTTCTTTTTTTTTCTCTTTGATGCCATTATATATATATGTATTATATTACTGAGGGATTAATTATGCTAATTTACAAGTCTCATGAACATGCACTCAAATATGCACAGGTGGATCATTTCCCCAGTTATCTGAAGTTAGGAGTGTTTGTTCAATCTGACGTGGTGTGTTCATACGAGCCCTTCGTAGGAAAAAAAGTACGAGAAATTTAAGATAAGAATACAAAAATGTTCTAACATGAGGCCCAATGTTTTCCATGCTTGTCCTTTACAACTAAACTAAACTAACTAAATTAGGTATTTCATGTGTGCAAGTGGACAATGTCACCTGATGTACTAGAGCAATAGCTCCCATTGCAGACCTACTGTAGGAACCCCGATAATGGATCACGAGGTCATTGTGAGATTATACTTCTGCAACACAAAATTATCTTAATATCATGCCTTTTGTCTTGTCTTCAGGCCCCTAAAAATTATTAATTCCACTCCGGTTGATGTGTCACGACCCGTAGACATACATAAACAGTGACGATTGTTTTAAGAGGTCTCAAGTTAAAAGGTTTGGGAACACTGCATTACTGGATAGGTCAGGGGCATTAACAGTAACACTGGGATCTGACCTCTGGGCACATGAATATTCTAGCAGGTTTCATGGAAATTCAGTCATTAGTGCTCGAGATATCTCGTCTTTAGATAAAAGCATTAGTCAAGAGGAAATGTTGACCTCATGAAAGCCAGGTCACCACAGTTAAAGTGGATAACCATCGAGGGACAACAGTTTATTTCAACACATTTCACTCCCATCTCATCAAATACAGCAGCTCGGTCAGTGGCTCCATGTCTCAAACTATGTTCCTGTAGGTACCCCTCTGGTGTCGATGTTGCACGTGCAGGGTTCCACAGTCAAAGTTATGAATGCCAGTCTTGAGACCTCAAAAATAGGGAGGATTTCCATACCAACAAATCTGAGTTCAAGAGACTTTGTTTCTTGCATTCCGGTGACTTTTAAAGATTGAAAAATAAGCACACTGCAGCAGCGTTCATTTTGCTTTTAATTCTCAGGAAAAAATACAGAACAATTTGTCCCTCTTGCATGAACCTGTAAATCTCTAAAACTCTGTGTTCTTTCATTCACTTATTTTTTGCACCTGCCTCAAAAAGAAAATTGATTTGGCATTTTTTTTAAATGCATGCTACCCTCTTTAAGAAGTCTGGTGTGGTGAAGCTGTGTTGTTGTCCAGGTGGAAACAATAGACTTTTAGAATTGTATAGGGCTTATACATGCTGGACAGTGTCAATGCTAGACAATGTTTGACAGCACATCAAAACATAACATTACAGGACAGCCTCCAGAAATGACGGTAAAGGGACACCTACAGCGTCACAGTTTGAAGCATAGGGGCGCTGACCAAGCTGCTGCATTTAATGCATTGGGAGTGAGAACAGGATTGATATTCACACCAAATATCGTGGTATTATTGTCAGTATTTGCTCTGGACCAAAGTGCTGGAGTGACCAACAACTTAACTGTCAAAAGTAAGGCTCTCAGTTAGCAGGACAAAGTCAGCTATCTACCACTGATGGGTTCTGATTCTTCTTTTAACACTTCAAACGCAGGTAGCCTGATGATCTCCATAACCTTTGGTGTATTCCTTTAAAATTCCAGATGTAATAATGATTATATTGTATATTTCTTCCCTACCAGTCACTGCCCTGCACCTGCGGGATCTCCCAGACGCGAACCATGACCATGCTGGATGGTACCTACAGCGAGGCCGACACCAACAGCCTGGCCGGCTACACTGAGGAGCCCATGGTGCCGGAGGAGGAGCAGGAGGAGCTGCATGAGGTTCCAGAGAAACCTGAGCACATGGTGGTCCATCTGTCAGTCAGCAGCGAGTCCACCACCACCAAGAAGAAGAAGAGCCTGCGTGCCCTCAACATCATCCAGAACACGCACGCTATTGACAAATACTCCCGGATGATTTTCCCTGGTTCGTACATCTTCTTCAACCTTATCTACTGGTCCGTCTACTGCTGAGAGACGTTCCTGAGGAGGACGCTCGCTCTGTCAGGACTGAGGCCAGACAGATGACACACAGACAGTATAAATGCTGCATCACAAAGGGACACTTCTGGAATAACTCTGAGAGGAATGTACGTAGCCTGCTGTATGTCTGGACCATCAGGTTTAAGGCCTTGGACAGTAACAGAGCCTGAGAAGAGGAGCTGTCATGAAAAGTTCAGCAATGAGACTTTGCGATTGATCAGAGCAATCCTTTTTGATTTTTTTCCCCCTCATGCAGCAATTTGAATGTTCATTAACTCTCTAAACTAAAAAAGAAAATAGTCTGGTGTTTTTAAATTACTGATGCGAATTGTCTTTTTCAGCTTCATCAACTGTCAACTTCTGTTACCAAGCTCATTAGTGCTGTTGTTAATGAGATGAACAGCAGTTTGGTGGGAAGAAATGTACATTTTTGTATTTGACTCTCAACATTGATGGATAGGGATGAGTCCGGTGCTTGTGTTCATGCTGTGAGATGCTCAGATGACGGGGCGATGTATTTATATTCATTTGTAATGATTGTCAAGCTGAGAAAAAACATAATTAGAAAGTTTTATGGTTCATTATCTATTAGTCATGACAACTTCATCTCTATTATGTCAAGATAACAAACTTTGACCATATTTTTAAGCCTGTTATCTAAAAAAAAAAAACTCAAGGAACCAACAGGACTAAGAACGTACAACCATGTTAACAACTTTGCAAGGCTGTATTTAGTGGCGCATTGGGCTAAATGCTAATGCCAGCATGCTAACATGCTCCTGTGAATATGCTGATGGTGTTTTACAGGTAAAGTTTACCATGCTTTTGCTTAGCATGCAAACATTTGCTAGTGCTGCTGAGACTGATGGGAATATCTGATCATAAACCAGAGGTCACCAACTAACAAAGACCATGCCATCATTTGGAATGGCTAGTGGTACATGTACACAAGCTCCTTCTAGAGGTATGTGGAGGAACGTCAGAAATATTTTTTAATAAATAAAGTCAGGGTCAGGGTCAGGGTAAACTTTATTGTCCCGTTAGGGAAATTTGTCTTGGGCATCGTGCTACATTATTGCTTCACAGGGCAGAGAAGATAAAAAAAAAATACAATCACATAAAAACACAGACATTGACTACTAAAACAGGACTAAAAACAGGAGATACATTACAATGACAACACAGGGACATACAGAGACATTAGACAATTTAAGTACATTTAAAAACATAATACTGTCAAAATACTACATAATTTCAAATGCATTTTCCATGAGGCGACATTGTAAGCAGAGTTAAAATGAAGACACTAGAAATAAATGCTTCAAGAATAATGCAATCATAAATGAAAACATGAACTATTACAAGAAGAACTGCAGATCAGGAGGAGAATATTTCGAGCAGCCGTGTTGAAAATGAAGTGAACAACAGCGAACAGAGCACAGGTAAAAGTGGCTACAAGAAGAGCCAGTGAAGTGTCCACAGCATCTGTGAGCACTAAATGTGCAAAACACAAACGTGGTACTTGGAGAGCTCAGTATTTTCTGAGGTGATATGTGGTGTAAAAATGTTTGAGAAGCACTAGACTGGGGGATTCAGGAAAGGCAAGATGTGGGTCGTGCCCAGTAAGATCCATGGGGGTTGAGGAGATAGATGGAAGTTGGTTGACTGCCAGAGGATGAACAGGAGGTCGGGTTCGTGTACGGTGGGATGGTTGAGGAGAGGAATGAAGGGGGTTCAATTGTGTGAGGTGACTTGTGGGGAGGCTGAAGTGTCTAGGAACCCAGGGGGAGTCGAAACTCTGGGTGGGGGCACATCTCCATGATAATTCTGCTTCATCATTCCACTGTGGATCCTATTATGGAAGAAGAATTACTTAGATGGAGATATTAACCCTAACATGTGTCTTTGATGGTGGGAGGAAACTGGAGCACCCGGCAGAGCCCACACAAGCAGGGGGGGAAGACATTGGGTGGCTGGGGTTCAAACCCAGGATCCTCTCACTGAGAGGTAACAGCACCGATCACTGAGCTGGGAAGGGAAAGGGAAGGGAGGAAAAGAATGGGGTTGGGTACCAAAGTTTGTGGCAATCCATCCAATAGTTTTGGAGACGTTTCACAGAACCAAAACAACCTGTTGGTGGTGCTAGATGAAAAAGTTAGGGGACCAACAAAGTCAGTAAGATTCATTATCTGAAGACTTTGAATGGCTGTACTACATTTCATGGTAATTTCCCAACTGTCATTTCATTCAAAACCAAAAGTGTCAACTTCATGACGGTGCTAGAGGCAGATCAAGACAAAGGTCAGCGGGAAGTCATGACAGTCCATCTAATGTTTGTCAAGATATGTCAGTCTGTACCAAAGTTCTGTCCTTCAGCTGTCCCTAGAGCTCCACTGTTAGCATGGATAAAACGTATTTTCTTCAGTGTATTTTAGTCTGAGGATAATAGGCTTCCATAATTCATGGTCTGTCAGAGTGGATTTCATCACTGAGTCATTCCTCTCAGACATGACATATACATTTCCATCCAAATGTGGCACAGATTTTAGCTCAGTTTCCATTAAATGGGTAAAAAAAATGCAAATGATTGCACATTCCATCCACATCAACATAAACAATCAGTTGTCATTAAACTGTTGCAATAGAAAGTGACTCAACAAGATGATAAATATAAGTAAAAGAGTGGTCAAATCTTAAAGGTGCGATAAGTAAGAATTTTAGTTGAAAAAACTCAAAAATTAATTGAAATTATCAACAGATTGTGAAGATGCAACAATTTTGATGTTATGTTAAAGATGTACGTGTATTGCATTTCAGAAATGTCTGCTAAAATTAGCATACAAACAGCTAGCCCCAGGCCACCCTGTCTCGTAATACCACTTTTAACTCAAACCGCTTTAGTGAATTTAGTCCCCCAAACCCCGGGCCATAAAATCTCCTACTGACAGTCCAAAGCTCCTGAAATAGTGTTGTAAACACTTCCCTGGTGCCTTGGACTACTAGATGTAAGGCTAACTAACAAGATTACTAGCTAACAACTAGTTAGTGGTTACTATGGTGATAAGCTGCCCCCTATTTGTTTGGAGTATGAATTCAACAGGTGTATAATTCAAACATATTTCACCTTTAAATGAGGTTCCATGATTTTGGGGAAGTCACATGTTACATAATATATTTATTTGTCTGTTTCCATTGCACTTTGTCACATTGTGTTTTTACTGACACCTCAACATTTCTGCCCCAACCAATGCAATATTTGGACTTTTTTTTTTCTTTCTTCAAATTCCCAGCATTTCCACTCAGGTTTCTTCGTGCTTAGACAGGAAATAAACAGGCTGAATGATGCCCACTTACAGAAGCACTTACACAGTACATTTAAGGACTAAATAATCAAGTTTTGATAGCAGAGAAAACAGATCGATATCTAAAGATACAGACATCTTAGGATAACTATCTTCAGCACAAGTACAGATCTTGAGATAACAGGCCTAAAAACTATCAGCAGCCATAGCCAATCTTGACTTCTGTGGTACAGAACATGCAAATGTATTTTTCACTGATCGGTACTGGTTTTGATATTATCATGCTGTTCTAAGACTACTTTGGCTTTTTGAGAAACTGGCTTGACTATTTGGCTCAGCATGTGGCAGAGATATGTACCAGGTACAAGAGATGACTGTGGTGATACTTGTGTTATAATACCTGAAAGGTTTGTTGGCCAGTGAGACATTTTGTCCAGGTGAGTGGAGTCAAATTGAACAGAAGCTAGCTTAAAAAACAATAAAATTAATGTATAATTCCTGCCCCATTCAGTATGATTTCAGAGGGATTATTTCTCTTGTCTTTCAAATAAAAGTTTAGTGTAAATTTGGGACACTGGAATCAGTTTCTTGCCCATGTTGCACCCATCAGGCAGAACACTGAGTTTCCTTGAACTTCGTTGGAAATTAATAAGCTGGTGATGTGTTTAATGCACTTCTCATCGTGTGCAACACATACATACCCACTTGAAGTTGCTGTTTTTATTCCCTTTGATCATACATAGTTACTCCTATGTGCACAAATCTCCACTTGACTTCAAGAGCAATTTCAAAAGCTCTCCAAAGCTTCTAAATATATTCTGGTAATAGACTGAAGCTTTGATTGTAACTGTTTTTGACACATTAATAAAAAGACAAACTTACCTTGAGAGCACTATGACCTAATGTGACTGAAGCAAAGTCTTATTAAGAGTGTTTGCATATGACTTAAGGGCAAGATTTATTAAAGTGAATATAAGTGGTAATGAACGCCGTTTTGCAGACTACCAAACTGTGGTTGTTCTTCTTTTGTGAATACATACTGGTGTGTGCATTCAAAAGGAACCAGTGTCCCTGTCCACCTCATGGTTAGCTTGTGTTCCTCTAGCTTTCACTGCTAATCCATGATTTGTTGAAAAGCTGAAACACAAAAATGAAGATGAGTATCTGCTACTGTACTAACTGGTAACATTTGAACAGCTCATCATTTTAACAAAGATAAAAGACCACTTATTTTGCTAACATTTAAAACTCATGGAAAATGTTAATGCTAACAAACTATCTCTCCAAAATATTGTAATTATCATCTCTGTCAGAAAATAAGTTGCACAAGTTTTACTAACCAATACAGTAATAGATACACAATTATGCAATATCAATGCGTTTGCACTCCCAACTTGTCAAATACAACAGCTTGGTCAGCGCCCCTGTGCTTCAAACTATGATGCTGTAGCAGTTAGTATCATATCTGGAGGCGCCTCTTTAGCATCATGTTTTGATATGCCTTCTAGTCAGGTGATGTAGTATAAAGAATGAGAAAGTCTGCACGACTGATCAAACAACGCATAACTTGATGTTATGTGATGTGACGTAACATTGCTTTCACCCATGAGACCGGGGTTTCTTTTTAACTTACATGAAGCACATTGACTTTTTTGTATTTTTACTTAAGTAACATACACAAGTTACATAATATATGCAAGTTGCGTGGCATAACTTGATGTGATGTGACATTGTGTTACTTTCACCTAGGAGATTGGGGTTCATGTCCTGTGTGAAACCAACAGTCAACATTGACTTCTTTTCTTTTTTTTAAAAACTTAAGTAATATATGTAAGTTACACCATTTATGCAAGTTGCATAACATAACTTGCTGTGATGTGATGTTCCATTACTTTCACCCAGGAGATTTGGGTTTTGTGTCCCGTGTGAAACCATTAGTCAAGGTTGACATTCTTTTTTTTTTTTTTTGTTTCTTTATTTTACTTAAGTTAGGTAATGTATGTAAGTTGTGTGATATAACTTGATGTGATGTGACTTGACTGTACTTTCACCCAGGGGACCAGGTTTCGTGTCCCGTGTGAAACCAATAGTCAACGCTGACTTTTTTAAAACTTATGTAACATACGTAAGTTATGTAATGTACGCAAGTTGTGTGGTGTAACTTGTCGTGATGACGTTACTTTCACCCAGGAGATTGGGGTTTATGAAACCAACAGACAACACTGACTTCTTTTTAACTTGATGCAATGTACGTAACTTTTATTAACTGATGTGAGTTACATGATGTAACTTGCGTACATTACATTACGTTACAAATGTTAACATTAACATGCATAACTGATTTACTTATTATAACCCAAACCATGATCTTTTCCCAAACCTCACCAAGTTTTTTTTTAACGTAAAACCTAACCAAGTAGTTTTTGTGCCTTTATTTTGAAGTTGCACATTGCATATTTGCTATTGCTAACTTATGCTAACCATGGAGCCCTGCATGTGCAAAATTGACACTCGAGGTGCACCTACGGCATCATACTTTGGTCACTGACCAAGCTGCTGCATTTTGTGAGTTGGGAGTGCGAACATGTTGGTAATAACATGAACTAAAAGCCCCAGCATCATTTTTCAGCTTTTTAAAAGACTGATGACAAAAACTGGCCCTAAGAAGATACATTATTGAGATAAAGCTGGTGGAACAGAAACTGGCTTCAAATGGAGGCACAGCTTTGGCCAAAGGTGCAAAACACAAGATTTCAGAAAACGAATAAACAAAACTGAAAAGAGCTGCAGTTCAGAAAACATGACAAGAGAAAGCACATTTTAGGCTTGAAACTCTGAAGAAGACACAAAATTTGGTATAAGGCATCATTTTAGAAAACACAAAACTTCTGAAAACATTGCAGAAAACAGGTCTTAGAGGTGATTTGTTGTCATTTTCCCATCAGATGTTGACAGTCTGTGAAGACTACAAGAGGTAGGATTTAGGACAAGGTGTTATTTACTGTCTGGAATGCACTTCATCTCCCGAAACTCAGTGTGCTATCAGATATCTTGATGACATATGGACAAGTTTGTGCACATTTTGTAGCAGAGTGATGACATTTGAGGATCGCACAGGGGAGGACAAGGACAGGTGAAAGTGTATCCAGACTGTTGTGTACATTTAAAGTTTTATTCACTGCCATATTTGATTGTTTCTTTAGTTATTCCCTTTGGCGATGTACTGCCATTGATACTGAGATTACTTACAGGAGCCTATTTGATGAATCACACAACATGACAACAAAGTCAAACAGCATTAAGGATGAAAAAGATCGCAGCTACCTACCTCTTGTGGTTTCTGAAGTGTCATGTTTTCTGAAATGTTGTTGTGTCAAGAATAATGTGTGTTTAATTTATTTCTATCCATCATTTTTCTATGAGCAGGGTAAAAATGGGCCCGTGAATTCAACCCATTGCTGTGAGACAACAGTGTTTGTGAAGCACTGAGCCGCTGTACTGCCACGACTGTGTCGACAAGTTTCTGACATTTTGTTTTGCACCTCAGGGCTGCTGCAGTTCTACCAAAGTGAAATGTCACAAAATATCAGTTAAAGCCAGAACAGTAACTAATATGTGCATCTTAACATTTTCATGAGCTGGTGCAGATGGTGAAATTATTCCTGTAAACTATAAAGTGGCACACATTTCTGGAATCATACATGTGATAAGTAAAAAAAATAACAACAACTTCAAGCCGAGATCATGTAACAGTTCTTTTAGCCCCCAAAAACCCTTTGACAAAAAAAAAATAAAAATACTGGAAAGAATACTAGTCATGTTGAAGAATCTGTTGTAACATGAAAAGTATTTATAAGCTTTTTTAAAAAACATCTATTGATTTTGTATGTTAGTGTAGCCATTTATAGATCAAATAACTGCAATATGTCTAATTTATACAAATACAGCCGTTTGACTGGTTCTATCATGACAGAATCTGAGTTGGTTAAAGTTCGTGAGTCAACTGATAATTTGACAACTTTTGATTGATGATTTTTGATGTCCACAGTAAAGCTTTATTCATGAGCTCTGTCACAGTATGCAAATATACGAACCTTTTCTGGAAGCTGTTCCTGTTTCATTCAACATGAAGCCTGTATAGTTGAACTGTTCTGTAGGCCGATCACTGTAAGCATTCATGAGTTGCTACTGACATTAAAGAATGTTATGATGTATTTATCAGGAGATATTAAATGTAAATATGATGAACTAAAGTATGTCTTTGATTGAGAAACATTTGAATTATATTCATAGAAGCTACTCTGTCAGTTTCAAGTTGTAAACCAAATACTGGGATGCTACGTGGGAAAAGTGGATACATCACAAAAAGTTTGGTGAAACTTTGGGGTGTCCATAAGACTGACGTGACACTTTCATAACTATGACATGACGCCTGTCATGAACATGGGGGAGTCTTTGTGAATGTTTATGACTGTTGTCATTAAGTGTTAAGTGTATCACTAGAGTTGAGGTCAAGGAAATTATTCATGGCTGGTAGAAAAAGCATTTAACAGTGACTAGTAAATGACTAGTCGAGATTTACCACAGTGGTTGAGGTAAAGGAAAATATTCATAACACAATTATAATGGTCCCATGACAGCTTATGTCAAAACTGACCACATAAGACAATTTAATGTAATATTAACACATAACGCTTAGTAGTTTGATAATTACACCTGCTGTGGCATTTTATGACTCAGCTATGCTGTCTTGGTTCATGTCAAGTTGTCATAAAAAAGGACGAGACATGAAGGCATCTGATTGGTTCTTTCCACTCGGGCCGAAAGGCAGGGATTGGTCAGAGTTTTTACAGGCCTGCAGCTGACACAGATGTCTGATTCTTTTCGTTCCTTTTTCTGAATACATAATGTATTGACTACTCTCAGGATGGAAGGACCATTTCACCCAGTATAACAAAAAGTGTTTTCTGAACAGGATTACCAACTATAGCTTTAAAGATGACATAACTGACCAAATGACACTTAATGAAAAACTTAGTTAACATTCATAAGGACTCTTATCATGGCTATGACAGTTTCAAGTCAGTCTTATGTACACAAACACCCTTCAAATAAAGTTTTACCACAGTTTGTTTACTCCTGCAAAATTGGAGATGTTCTTCTGAAGGGTTCTGACAAATTGTGTTTTTGAGGCTGATGTGGAGAATGCATTTCAAATTGAGCTTTTTCAGGTTTGCTCATCACACTGCCAAGCTGCTGACAGAGGAGGTCAGCATACATAACAGACCTCAGAGTCCTGCCTACTCCGTCTCACTAAGGGAGGGATTAGAGATTCAGCTGAACCAAACTTTCACACACATACAAGCTAATGGAGCTATACACAGTGTGAATTCTGCTGGAAAACTCACCTGTGTTAACATCATGTGCCAACAAGAGACTATGTGAATATGTGCACAGTGGGAAAAAATAGTAATTTAGAGCTTAGTTCCTTAAATGCTAGTGTTGCTGTGCCTGCTGCATGTGTTGATGTGCAAATTATTTGCTAACATGTTAGTGTCAACATGAAGGTCTGTTAAGCTCAGCTTGTTGAGGGCAAAACAAAGATAGTAACAGTAGTAAGTAATTTATTAAGGACAAATAATAAATAAAATAAGCAAAGCATGATGTCTGATGTCAGCAGTCAGTGGTGGAGTGTTGCTGCTAGGTGCTATGAAAACGTAGGTGCTAACCTAATAGCTTATTCATATTACATGCTTGGGCAGCATGTGCTGGCAACGTCACTGAACTTCGCACACGCTGCAGGGTCCACACAGGCTGTGTTTCTGATTTTTCATGTCTGTGACATACTGCACAGATGTAGATAATGAAACTGTATTGAGAGGTGTCCTGTTGCTGAATCTCTGGATGAAGCGTGGCTGCAGCTGCTCCTGTCATACACATGAGCAGAGCTGCACATGTGGGCTTTGCATGTGAATGCTCTAACCTGTTAATATGGGCGCCGAAATAAAAATCAACAGGTAACGCCATGCGCATACTGCTCAACGTCTAGTGTGAGCAAGCCATAAATTTTCATGTGGCTTACAGAAAGGATAAACCAAACACAATCAAACCAAACAAAACTAAGTTTGGTGCCTGAAAGGCAAGTCTGATGAGGTATATGATATGAGTGTATGTTAACTTATGTCAGATATCCATAGACATTTACCCTATTTTGTCATGTATATCAGATTTATGTATGTGATCAATAACAGTCTGAATTAAAGCAGTGTGCAAAAATGAGTACAGCAGTCCACATAGTGACTTGGAGCCATAGACTGTATATTAAATAGGCTGTAATCCTGTTTAATATACAATCTATGGTTGAAGTCAGTTGTCGTGTTTTGAGTTTTTCTAACTTAACATGTTTCCTTGATCTCTGATGACACATATGGTCATTTTATAATTTATGACAATAAATATTATAACAATAAATTTATTACAGATTTCTCCTTTAAACACCATTGTTTTTTAAATTTATGCATGGGTTTGTTCACCACTTTGTAAATTATAAATTGTCCAAAAGCCAGCGAGACACAACAATTCCACTGTGGGATGAAAGCTGACAAAGTGTGATGTTACTGTACAGTAGGACACAGCAGAACTTCTGGCAGTGTCCTAAATGTGGAACTGCTGAAACACACAAACAGGTGCTCATGAATATGTATTACCTGGATGCACATGCCTTGGAAACAGAACTGCTTTTGGCTGAGCTGAATACAAAAAAGGAGAAGCTGTTCTTTTACTGGCTTAGTTAGTAGCAACAGTCATCACAGCTACTCTACATGCTGGGATCCAGTCACAGACCTGGTTAACAAGAGGCTTGGATGTTCAGGTTTGAATCTTTCAAGAATGTATTAACAGGTGATTAAGAGAGTGTGTCACTGATTTAATCTCATGAATCTTTCATAGATTCAAGACTTCAAGTGGAAGCTTTGGCCAGATGTTGACATCAAGGCTGGCCGCAGGTACCCCAGAACCCTCAAGGAGCCTCAAGGCTCGGTTCAGTATGTGGCAATTAGTATGAGGTAATTTCAATAATTGCAACAGTTATTAATATTCATATTAATTCTTAATTAAACCACAATATAAAACGAAAGGATAGGGACATTAACATCTGCATTATTACCAAATCTTGAGGCCCCATTTTGTGGAAGAGCCCTGAGTTAAAAATGTCACGTCAGGCCCTTACTGGTTACAATTTACAGTAAGAGTAGATTAATCGATATTTATTAATGTACCGATAAGCATTTACTAACAGTTAATTAACAGTTAACTGATGTGTATAATAATCATTTACTAACAGGTTCACATTAAGGAGGGTATTCATTTATACATTAATTAAAGTTTGATGCCAATAACATTAGTTAATACAGGAATGAGCGTTAATTAACAGTTAATTAATACAATAATAAGCATTGAGCAACTGTTGCTAAATGTCCCCTATTAACATTTATTAAGGGCTTACATGTTATTTAAGGTAGTAACTAATGTAGCTATATGGTTGAACACCATATATGCCTGGTGGCGATCATGTGATCACTTCTGTGTGTGCGTACTTGCGTGATCAGTGAACCTGCATCTTGTCCTGAGCTAATCTCAAATACTGCTGCACTGATCAGCCTTTTTTTAAATTTTATTTATTTATTTATTGGTGCATTCATGACTGTACGCTGAAGGACCTCTGTGGTTCAGAATTTTGGGGAAAAAAACCTTAAAAAACTTATTTTATGACTTTTATGCCTGTATGTTTTATGGCTGGAGGTTTATGTTTTCAGTTCATCCCATTCTTGTGAACGCGATATCTCAAGAACACCTTGAGGAAATTTATTCTGACTATTTATTTATATCATAATGTTCAGCTCTCTATCAGTCCTCTGTCTCTCCTGTGAAAATAGTTTCTAAGTGAAGACTACTTGGAAATTATTCACTGGAATCACAGATGTATTGTGAGAACTTCCAAAAAATATACTTCATACCTTTTATTAAATTCCCTCACAGTTACAGGTCAGTTCCATATTAAATTCCTTCAAAGTCTTCACTACAGACATTATATGAGTGTGGACAGACATGGATGTAAACTGTAACTTGACTGGTTGATGGAGACAAACAACTGTGAGGCAGTAATTCTATTTTTTGACTGATCTGTTTTATGCGACCATTGAGTGCTGACTTCTCACTCTTCTTAAATGACCACTAGGGGCCGCAAGTGATCAACAACTGCTTCAGTTTGAAATCCTGTTTCAGCTCAGGACAATATATGTGGGGTCATGATCCAGGACAACAATATGGCCAATGCATGACCAGCACCACAAAGGCAGGGTGCTAGAATCTGCTTTCACTTCAGCATAATTTTGTGGACAAAGTTGTGTAGCTGCTGAAGTCTCTGAAGCCTGAATCACCCTCACACAGTCTCAAACATGAATCTGAATAATCCCAGATTTAGAGGCTGCTGACTTATCATGGTCCTGCAGTGCTGTTTCATATTTTCATACACTTTAATACATGTTATGACCTGACTTGAGCACATCTGTTTCCTCTTTTGTGCTGACTATATGCTCCACGTTAAACTCATGGTTAATTTTACCAGCAGTTTCAGATGAATGTTGACAGTATCCTGGGGTCGGTGGATGCCCGAAAGCACTTTAATTCCAATCTCCAACTGTTGGAACCTCCAGCGTCAGGCAAACAGCCAATCACCTCTGTAATATGAAATGATGCTGTATTGGGACTGGGAGCTCTCTGGCTTTCCCACATAAAATACACACTGCATTGTGAGAGTATGACTGCAGATGTAACCAGTGGACTCCAGCATTCTGCGTTGTGTTAGGATGAAGATGCCCAGATCATGAATATCTTTGCAGGTGATCTCCCTTTATTTCTGACAGCCAGAGGTAAATAACTAAATCCTCCGTTGATTGCGACCATATACCCTCTCTCCCATGGAGTACAACAGCAGAAGGGCGAGAGGGCCATGTTGCATTCAATATAATACAATAAAACAAAGAAAACATACCTGACAGCAAGAGGTAAATAACAAAATCCTCCATCAATTGCAACCATAGAGCTGGAGCCCATACACAAATTAAGTGACACAGGAATACGTTAACATATTACACAATAAGTTTAAGTTAAAAAGTAATCTTTTAAACATATTTAACAGCGCTAAAACATGGAAATTACTACAAGAACAATGTCACTCATCTCTCCCATGGAACACAACAGCAAAAGGGTCTGAAATGTTCCACATAATGTCTATGGGGACCAAAGCATGTCAGGTTATATCAACAAATTTTGTGTAACTGCAACACTAAATATTACAAATGTCTTTTTAACTTTGTTACACATGTTACTGCTGTATAATTGAGCCTGTTACACAAACATGCATCTGGAGAACACAGTCTGAAGCATCAAGGCTGAGACCAATAAACATGAACTAAAATCCAAACACAAATGAGATTTGGGAGCATGTCATATCCATAGAAAATAAATTATAGCAGATATGAATTCCTAAGAATTAATAATGACATAATTTGTTTGTTTGTACAGTTCTTTCTGGTGATAACAGGTGGGGCCGTGCCTCTGATGACCTGTCACCAGCGGTCATCCCTGTGCCAGTAGCATGGCTGATAAATTCCATCACTGCACTCTGGTGCACAAACTTTGTAATTGAGATACTGTTCTAAATGAGGTAAAACATATCTTTGGCATTTCTGTAGGCTACTCACATTTCTTCTGCCTTATGAGCTGACATACACACTGATATGATTTATCTGTGATAAGCTAAGATCAGCCATATTGATCAGGTTGCAACACTGTTTCAGCTGCCTAAACAATTTTGGAAAACATAGTTCGGATATAAGGCAGGTTTGGCTCTATAACCGATCAGAGAGCTTGTTACATCTCATGTCTAATTTACTTTGTTTAACCTCAGTTCACCAGCACAAAGTGTCAGACAGGCTAAATAACTCAGCAAATCAAATATATAATATAGAAAGGAAAAGCAGCGGGGAAATGGAAATGCAAATGGGGAGGGAAAGTGCCCTTTTTAATCCCTGATTAAAATCTGTATTTATAATTAAGTTTGCAAATCCAGTTTATTTATTTCTCTTTTTAAACTGCATTTTAAAGTAGACTTTAAAATTCCATAATTTATTCATGAATTCATTAATATGTTTTTAAATGATGTGCTTATAGACTGTTTTATGTTGTTTTTGTAAATCCCTTTTTGAATTTGAACTATTTATTAATGGATTAATCTTTCATTTGTAAATCCTCTTTATAATTACTCTTCCTATTAAAATATCAAATAATAAATTACTTTGTAATTTAGTCTTTTTACTTGTAAATGAATGAATACATTTGTAAACAAAATTATTCATGCCTATTTTTACTGTACCATTAGTCATTACTTACATTACTGAAATGCCTTATGATAATCTCTGTGACATCGTTGTCCTTCATAGTTCACCATGTTCATTCTGATGGCTTTTCATTTGATTTTGTTCCTTCCAAAGGAAATAAAAACAACAGATCCTTTTTTGTGATTCAGATTTTGTATCTTATAGTAAGGACTAATTACAGTATGAGAAAAAATATCACATATTGTGATGAAACCTCTCCTTTTCTATGTCCTTGTGATTATGAGTGAGCCGATGCAGGACTTTAGAGATGTTTCACTCCACAATGTGATCTGCCATGTTGCCAGCTGAGTTAGAATGACTCATTTTCTATTTCAGCCTCTGTAACATAAATGATAAGCCTGCTGTTGATACATATTTTTCTCGTTGTCAACAAACTATGAAAGTTCCAAAACCGACAATGTGTTAGTCTGTCTCTCAGTACTTTCTGAGTCCACTAATTTGCCTGTTGTCCAAGGTTATTTAAAAAAAAAAAAAAAAGTTACATAATTTCCTAAAACAGCTGATCACTGTAGTTTTTAGCAAATGTTACTCAAGCAGGAGCAAATAGTGCATTTTTTGGGGAAGGGACTATTTTCAGCAGCAGATTAATCCACATTTGGCGCTCTAGTGAGTATTTGGGGCAGCATGTGGGATGCAGTCAAAATAAACCGCAGTGTGTGTGTGTGCTCATGGTAATGAAGGAACGTGTCAGCCAGTGCAACAGTGCGCCTCACCGATGTGTTTTTAATCGTTTTTGGACACCTATGGAACCCACAGAGGAATGAGATACATTAATTGTTTATATTTAATATTAGTTCATTAAACATCACACCAGTCTCCAGACGCAAACTAACTTATTACTGCTGAGACACAAGGTCTTGAGGAGAAGTTGGATGGGGTTGTGTTCTCTTTGGCCCTGCAGGGTTTATTGTGCGTCCTGCTGATTCTTATTGCTTCTTAGATTCATTAACAAGTCCCCTCAGGACCAGAGAGTCAACAAAATAAGCATTAATGCAAGAAATAAAAGCTGGGGTTAAGAAAAATAAAAATAACCCACCCATAGATTTCTAAAGAGCAATTGTAAAGCTTGTAAAGTGTTGTAGCTCTGGCCGTGACTCCACCTGACCTAAGACTAGTCCAAAAATGGGCAAAAAGGTGGAGCGTGGGTGGTGCTGCGGCTGCCGAATGAAGCAGCTATGTAGTGGTTAGCCATCTAAGACAGTATCCATCTGTCACACAAAGCAGCTACACCCGTAGTGACGCAAAACCTTAAGCCTTAATAGAATTTAAAGGACCAGTGTGCAGGATTTAGTGGCATCATCACCGAGCATGCAGATTGCAAACACCTCGTCTCACCCTCCCCTTCCAAACATGTAGGAGAACTATGGTGGTTGTGAAACTCAAAAGGCCCTATCTAGACCCAGTGTTTGGTTTGGTTTGACAAGTCCTAAGTCAAGTCCCAGGTCCCAAACTTTGAGTTTCTTTTGAGTCTGAAACAAGTCATAATGCTCACTGAAACCAATGTAATTCTATTTTAACAACAGAGTCACAATTGACTGTTCTGTTCAACTTCAAATGTCAAATTAAATTTTTGACCTGCATGTTTTGCACACTGCAGTTCATTTCATTTTGTTTACCACCTTGTAGTTTTTGTACACAAACAAAATTATCTTTGGTATCATTTTTTCCTGCTGCTGCTGTAACATTAGTTCTTCATGGTTCTCTCCTGCAACTTCATTGATTCAAACTAGAAAAAAGACACTTTTTCAGGATTCCCACAGGATAGGAGTCAATTTTACTATCTATTCCTCACAGTACTGGGATGAGACAGGAAAAACGTCAGTGGGAGTCAATCATAATAACAATAGGTCAGATTTTTGCAGGCACTTGACTGTGGATTGGCAGGAACAGGATGGGATGGGAGCCATTCTTCTGGATGTCATGGGATTAGGATGAGACGGGAGTATTTTTATGGGAGTGTGATGAACTGTTATGATTGCAACAGTTCATGCTAATTCAGCAAATCCCTGTGAATTCTGTGTGACCTTGCAATTTTGTCCAAACTCTGCTACGCTTCCACAAATCTGACCAATCATTGTAGCTTCCTGCAAGTTCCACCAATCACAAAAGTCCCCGCACAAACATCACACATCCCAATGAACTGATTAAATGTTTTGTGTTATTATTATTATTCTTATCACAATTTTTGGGGATTTATGTATTTTTTATTTTGTCAAGGGTACTGAAAAGGACACATTTGTCATGGTTATTGACATTTATCAATGCTCTTTTATTTCATCATTTTGTGCTGGTTTTTTTGTTTTTTTTTTGCTTCTTTGTGGAATACCCTCAGGTGCACTTCTTCATTTCAATAAGCAGATTTTATCTTTGTGATTGAGGCTTTTGGAAAGTAGGTAAGGTTGAAGTCATTCTTTGTCCTGGTTAACTTCCGCTCCTAAGCTTTATCGGTTGGAGCTTGTTGAGGCCAAAGGCTCAAGGGGGCGCTGTGACCTGCAGGTCATGACACAGATGGGGACAGTCAGTGGACTTCTTTTTGGTAGCCTTGCTAGACTGTCTTGTACCATTAGAATGTGTTACTGAAGAAGAAAATAACACAACTTTATGAAAAAAACAAAAAGAAAAGAAAAACTAACCTATAAAACTCTACAGTGAAGAGGAAAACACAGTAAAGTTTATTAATGCACCTGCTGCGTGTCTTCTTTCTTTAACATCTATTGTGTGCATTTCATGATTTTTACACACTTATCTCACTGTGCCATAAGTTGGTCCCAGGCAGGTGTGACACCATGAAAAGCATTATACACCCTTTACAAACAACCTGTGGAAATTCTTGATAAATAACCAATGAGTTTCCATCATTGTACCATTATTCAAAAGTAAAATGTATGGACCTTTGACAGTTTGCTTTGTTTTGCAGACATGTACCAGGTGATGTTTGAATTCATTCATGATCTTGTGCCACCACTACCTAGAAATGATTTGTCATTCTGCAGGGACAATGCTAGAGACCAGGGCGTCAGCCAGTGGTGAGTGCTCAGCTAAATTAAGAGAAGACTGCTTTTGGACAATCAGCTTTTTCAAACAGGAAAAAAGCAGCTAAATGGAACTCAATTCCCACCCATATCAGAGAATGCTCAGAATTCTTAAAACAACACTTAAAGGGACAGTTCACCCCAAAAATCAAAAACATATTTTTCCACTGAAAAGTTAGGAGGGTCACAGGACATATTCAGTGTATTTTTTTTAATCAGTGTTGTCATTGGCACTGGCAATGTGTAATTATAATCCAACTTTGTCTTAAATAGCACATTATCAATAATTATCAGGATGTCATCAATGAGCTTAGGCCTAAATGTGATTTTAAGTCCGGTACGTGGATAATACATTTTATATAATTGCTAATTATGTATAATTATGATAATTAATGTATCATTTCTGGTTCTTTTGTGAGATTGTTTTGGTCAAAGAAGCCATCACTTCATTGTGCTGCAGGGAGGGAGGATTTCACCGTGAAGACTGACTCACATGTTCAGTTAGTATCAGGCCAAGTGATCTTCAGTCACTCCTCTGTTCTTCTTTTCTCTCTCACAGTGTCTCTTTGCTGCTGCAGTTCAGATGTCCCTTTAAAACTGACATTGTGGTCAAAAGTGGAAAAAAAACGCAGTGCTAAAAGCACTGACATGCACTGAAATGAAAGTATCAACTAGACTGAGCACTTGAGATGGCAAAAAACAAAAACTGAAGCAAACTCTCTTGTTGATAACAAAATAGTTTCATTATGTGCAGACTTGGGAATAAACAACACATCCTCATACCTAAACAACAGAATAGATCAGGGTTGTGCAACCTGCGGCTCCAGAACCACATGCAGCTCTTTTGCCTCTGTGGCTCCCTGTGAATCTGACAAAGAATTATATGGAAATGAATAACACTTCTTTTTTTTTAACATTTTCATTTTCATTCATCATTGCTGTAGGCATAAAGTGATTTTAGCCATATACTGAATTAAATAAACAAAAAGTTTAAATATTTTGCTGACTAAAATGCGTCATATCCTATGTTTATGGCTCAGCAGCTTTTCCTCTACATTTTGCCGGTGGCTAGTTTTGAGTCTCCCTATAGGCTGGCCATAGAAGCCAAATCTTTTCTGTTTCTTTTTCTTTTTCCCTTCTCAAAAAAGAGGAAAGTCTCCCCCTCTTTTTTTTTCACCAAAAATTGCTCTTTTGAAAGTAAAAGTTGCAGACCCCTGGAATAGGTCATTTGCCAGTGACTCACAAAACATTATTGACAGTTGGAGAGTACCAGTGACAGGCGGACCAGCCATCCTTGTCACAGACCTAGGGTCGCAGTTTGATTAGGTTTGGGCACCATAACAACTTGATTAGGTTTCGGAAAAGGTTATGGCTTGGGTTAAAATAAGTATATTACTTATGTAACTTAAATATGTAAATCAAATTTCATATGTGATGTAAGGCAAGGACATACTTATGTATTTAAGCTAAAATGAGTAAACACTGACTATCAGTTTCACACGAGCCGTGGACAGTGTCTCCTGGGTGAAAGTCTGGGTGTGTTTCACCATCCATCCAAACTGACTTCCTCCTTTGTCCTGCCATAATCACTACAGCTGGAACTCCCTCTTTCATCACTTTCTGGACAAACTAACTAAACTGTAACCTAAAAAGTTGTTTATTAACCTAATATTTACCTTAACCCCAAAATTAACCTACAGGAGACCTCACACGTATAAGCTAAGCAGAGGTGATTTTTTATATTTACGTGATCATCAGTTTACAAAGATACACTTAGATTTTCACTCATTGTTCTGCTGTATTCTGCAACTGCGACTAACATCAGACTTCCTGCAGATGTTCAAATGACTTGTTACCTGACTGTAGATAAATTCTCAAATTCATAATATATTCATCAGGTTATACTGAGAAATATAACTGAACCAGGAATGTAGTGGTAAATACAGTAGTACAATACTTGTTTCCCCTCATTGATTAATATAGTTCATTTGAAAGTAGGTGAGAAATCTCTCAGCCTCATTTCAAAGAGGTGGATAAAGAGGGTTTACTTGGGTTTACCCTCCAAAACACCCCTGAACTAAATAGTGCTAAAATATACTGACAAGATGGACTAAATTATGCCCAACAACTAAAATCTACTAATATATGGGCCCTGTATTCTGATATCAGTTAGTATCTCTCCCAAACAGACTTACAAGGCTCACAGACATCTAATAAGTTGAACTCATATTGTATGTGTGTAGTATTTGGTCTAGATTTTGTAATTTTCGAACTGCATAAATTATAGCCCAATAGTTTTGCTCGCAATGGTCACAACTTTTTGTTGTGTGCTTGAGAACATAGGCTGAGACTGTGATGGAGCTCGCCCATGAGTATGAGCTCACCAATGCGTGCACTGCTCATCCTGCAAAACCACGCCCCCTGGGCAATATACCGTTACATTATATTACATTCTTCATTACATCTGTTGTATTTTTTTTTTTTTTTTTGTATATATATACACAGGCTCGAGCAGTTAGGGGTTCAGTGCCTTACACAAGGGCACCTTGTCAGTGCCCAGGAGGTGAACTGGCACCTCTCCAACTACCAGCCCACGCTCCGTACTTTGATCTGTGCGGGACTTGAACCGACGACCCAAGCCAAGTCTTCTGACTGAGCTACTGCTGCCCCACCCAAAAGAATTCTAATACAATCTTATTGCACAATTACACACAATAGCACAATTACTATCAATAGCACAATTTGAATACAACAATAAATATTGTAAAATAAATTAAAAGTCCCCTTAAACATGACTAAAACTAGTAAACCCAAACTAACTACAACAACAGACATTTGTATTCAGTTCCATCTTGACCTCACATAAACTGTAGTTTGGCTGTGGGCCATGTGCAATTTGAATAAGTTGTCTGTTAGGACGGTTTGTGATTTCCATAGATAGAAGAAGAATGTGACTGGAAAGAGAAGGAGGCTAGTCACATATTGGGGGAGACAAATGTTGTTTAAATGCAGATTTCCCAAAACATTTCTGTCTTCTTCTTGTGTTTCTGAGACACAAGTTAAATTACATTCACTCATCTTAAAGGTCAGTTCACCCTTATTACAAAAACATTGTTTCTTCCAGCGGTATACGTCTGTGCACGTAGTTTTATCTGCCAGTGTTTTGAGATACTCAAGTAGATCCACTTTACTTTTTATTTAAACTACACTCTACAAATGAAATAGTCTCCATGAAAGCTGTTGTTTTGGCAATACTGTATTTTGTTATAGGCATGGGGATAAAGCCTCCCTGAATTGAATTGTGTTCTTTGGATTATCCAGAGTAGCAGAAAGAGATGTTTTTGTTTTTCAAATGTCATCTTTCAGTGTAGCACCATAAACTAAATTCCATTCACCTCCTTTGAGTCGGTGTGGGCGGATGCAGAAATCTTTGAGAGAAAACTCTCAAACACTCTACAACGCTAGATTCCACCAGAGGACTGAACTGATAAACAAGTAAATAAAAGCTGGTTACACACAGCACAGTGCAACTGAACTGTACCTGGTTGTTAATATTTGATTTGTAGCCAAAGATTTGTGTGTGGGATTCCATCCTCAGCCTGTTAATCATTGATTCAGATTTAACATGATCAATAAATGCCAGCCATTAATCTTCAGTTTACTATATTTAGCCACCAAGTACACTTAACTGATATGTAATCAATGTTACCTGATGTTGTAACTTGTTATAAATGATGATTTAGTTCTTTAAAGTTCCTTTTCATGAAGTGTTTGCTGTGTACTTGTAACTGTCTGAAACACATGATAAGTTGTAATAGACTGAATGGAGACTGGGTGGGAACTGTGGCTTTTCTTTCTGCCAATAGGAACTCACTTCTGAGACGCGCCCTGCAGTTTGAATCAGGCTCTGGTCAGCAGCTGCTCTGGATTTGTTCCTTCTGCTGGTTCAATCTGGTCTGCTGGTGGGTTCAAGTGCTGCCGGAAATACAGGAATTCACTGTGAGTGGAACTTGTAATACAGTATGAATTGAATGGTCAGAAATGCTGAAATACAGTACAAATAGAAATTAGATTTAAGTAAATGTTGAGTGAAAGAATTTGCAATATGAGTTCTCCTTGTGTTTATTTTGGGCGCTTTTTCATCCCAAGTTAGTTATAATATGTGTTAGTTAAAAGGACGTGACATGAATAAATATGTTCACAAATAACTGAAACATCTGTACTTTTAAGAAGAGAGCTAAAATGTAAAATAACTAAAATGTATCTCTGTTGAAGCTTGTGGATGCTAGTTGCTTTAACACCATGAAGGCATCACTTGGTTTACAGGAGAATAACAACTTGACTAAGTGACAACAGATTTAGGAATCTTTAATAAAGCAGCTTGTGGTACATGTAAAATCTCCTTATTATTGGAAAATGCCAGAAATTCAATATCTGAAGTGTCTCTTTTATTATTTTAATATATTTTGTTATATTAAAATTGGATAAGAACATGTTGTTTTAATCCTATTCTTGCAGTGGTGATGGTGCACCTCCAGTGCCTGTGTTTCATTCTTTAAGGAAACCCTAAAATGCATCACTCACTTAAGAATTATTTTTATTCATTGTACTTTATTTGCATTTGAAACATGCACATACTATTGTATTTAGTAAGTTTCTGTCCAAAATGCAAGGTTCCCATACACTGAAAGTTCTGTTTAGCAATATCTGAAGGTTGCATTACCATGGTAGTCCATTTCTGCCAATTTGATGGAAAAATAAAGATCCTGGGAGTCATTAATGAGAATTCTTCTCGAAATAATGATGTAGTATTCAGAATAATAACTTACTGGTTGCAGGTAAGAAACCCATAACAAGAAAATAGTTACGGCCTGAATCACCAATATTACAAAACTTTAGAGAAATTGAAATTTCTGTTAAGCTGCAAATCAGTAGCTTCTTGTCATACTGGGCAAATTGATACAACACTTTACTACCACTGAACCCGGTTCTTTTATTTCATAACATAAAAGAACCATTTTATAACACCATTGTCAGCACAAGTATTTTGTGCTGTAAACAACTGTTTATTTCAGTTTGTTCCCAGTGTCTCCTCACATGTGATTTCCCCGTTTTTTATTGTTGTTTTGTCATTTCATTTGTATTGTTTGCTTGTTTTTTTTTGTTTTGTTTGAATGTTTTATTTCACTTTGTACATTCCTTTTATAGTTTGTGATTACGTATTTGCAAAAATACAAAATATATGTGAGTAAGGATGAGAAATGTCTATGAAATTATCTCAATGAAAAAGATTACATTTCAAAATTATGACTCACTTATCTCAAAATAATAAGTTAGCATCTCAAAATAATGAAAAACGTTCTCAAAATAATGCCTTATTTGTACCAAAATAAGAGTTAATAGGTCATCCAAAATAATGAGTTTCAAAATAATCACTTAGTATTTCAAAATAATACAGTTAGTATCTGAAAACATTGTGCTAGCATGCCAACATAATGAAAACGTTTCTCATTATATTGAGACACTAAGTCGTTGTTTGAAAAGTGTCTTATTATAATGACTTACAGGATCCCCTCTTCCATCATACTGGGGCTTCTCATAGATTTCAGTTGCACTGTCATGCGGTGTTGTAGTTTACAGGAAGTCAGTGAAGGCAGCATGACAGTGTACGTTGGGTCCAGCCCCCGGCGGCCTCGGCTCAACTTCCTGCCTGCCATAACTTCACTGTACACAACACACACAGCAGCAGGCAGGGCAGCGTTCACAGCAACGGCTCCAACACCTGATGAACACAAAGCCGTAAGTGTTTTTATTCTCATGAAGACGTATTTGTGCGATAAAGCTGCACAGTTCCTCTGCTAGCTTAACTGTAACAGGCGTGCCTCTAACCTATAGACACGGTGACTCTGACGAACACTTGAGACATGAGATTAGTGCACTATTACGAGCAGCGGATATATACATCTTACCCATTATGAGCTGGTTATCTATTATGGTCGCAGATATTACCGTCAACCAGGGCCTTCCTCTGAAATCTTCACCTCAAAATTAGCACGGCATAGGTCGTTAATACCAGACTGAAGTTATATGTAGACTATATGCTAACTTAGTGTACCCTTTGTGTAAATATTCATAAACGTCATTGAATTAAAAACGAATGCAGTAATCACAGTTAGCATGACAAGCTAACTAAAAGAGTGAATAATACCGCCGTCACCCGCACGTGCGAGTGAAATGGATTAAAGTTAATGCGAGTTTAGAGCACGAGCTGTCAAAGTGAAGGAGGCGGGGCTTCACGGACTCTAAACAGACCGCAGGCTGCTGCAATGAAACCAAAGGTGCCTTTACTGCTGTAGAGTGAGATACCATGACACATATGAACAGTTTCCCTCTATTAACAGCTAAATGATCTTACTGCAAGTAGCCCATAGCATCTATAGGTTAAAACTAAAGAGTAGCAGAAATAAGAGTAGCGGATTATAAATAGACGTTTTCCACAGCAGCCATTTTGACATTAAATAGTAAGATGAACACAGATGTTAGTAATTATACTAATTAAGTTCATTAAGGTAAGAACCAGGGGTGCTGCTATAGTGCATAGTGGCTCACTAGAAAGGCTTTGCTCAGGGTTGCCAGGTCTGTCTGACAAAACCAGCCCAACAGTGAATCACCAGTACAGAAACCAGTCCAATACCAGAACTCAAAATATGCCTGTACAAAACCATATACAATGTTTTTGAAGTCCAACAGCATTATCATTGCAAGATGTACTATAATATTTACAGAATAACACCATAAATGTTAAGTGTACCAGCATTAAATGCAATTTTCCCAAAACAGTGCTTTCACCTAATGGCCTTGTGTAATTACATACAGTATATTATCATAAATGAAATATAGCTGTGAACACAAACTACCCTGTTGCTTTGTCTTTCTCCCTCTTCTCTTCCTCCCTGCCTGCTTGGACAACATACATAAATCTACTTTTTATGCATGTGTGTATGTGCTGATCTGGCCTGGAGTCAGTTCGATAGTGTTTGGATATAAACATATCATTTCATTCAAACTATGGATCTGTATTCATAGATATTATTGACATAATTTGCATACAAAATATGTCTGCACAAACCCTCAGACAAAACATTTAACCCATGGCAGCACTTCAAAAGTAGCCCTATTCTGCAGCGCTGGCAGCCCTGGCTCTGCTGCACTGAATGGAACAGGACCTTAATTGGCATCATTGGTAATACCTGTGTTAACACCACTCACAGAGCTCACAGTGAGTTCCTGGAGGTAAAAATCCCATTCATAGTCTGAATGGACTATTATTAGCCATAATGTTGTAACTATCCGAGGTCAAATTACCATGGCAACAGAATGATGTGAAACGATGGTATATGCTCCATAGAAGCCTCAAGTCTGTATGATATCAACCTAGTTTTAAGAAAAACATGTTTTATTTGCAGTGTTACAGAGAAGAATTGCACTACCCATTACAAAAGAATTACAAAACCCACAAAGTTTTCCGCTGTTAAATCAGCCAAATAATGTAACAAAAAGTAGCCCATAGCATGTACTACATGTGCATGTACTGACTTATACCTACAGAAAAGTAGACACAATGTGGTATTGTGACAGATTGAACAGGAATTTATAAATAGACATTTTTCACAGCAGCCATTTTGACATGAAATAGTAGGATAAACACAGGTGTTACTAATGATTATAATTAAGGTAAGAGTCAGGGTGCTTCTATTGTGCATGCCAGCTCTACTACAGGCTCTACTACAGTGACTTAATTAGTATCATTGTTAACACCTGTGTGTACTCTGCTGTTTCATAATGTATCAGTATAGCTCACACTGAGGTTCTGGAGGTAAAAATCCCATTCAAAGTCTAAACGAAGGATTTTGATTATTAGCCATAATGTTGTAACCAACCAAGGTAGACTTACCACAACATCAAAATGACAAAACAAAATAATGCTCCACAGAAGCCTCAAGTCTGTATGAAATCAACCTAGTTTTAGGAAATACATGGTTTATTCGTGATGTCACAGTGAAGTACTACTCTACCCACAATCCTAATTTAAAACTGTTAACATGGAAGAGTTTACTGCAGTGCGAATGGCTAGTGAGTTTTGTAGGCTGGACAGTTAGGTAGCTAACATTAGCTAATATAAATAGAGTTGTACTACTGATCATGTCATTATGCCTCAGTGAATATTATACGTATACACACACAACACACAACACAAGTTATGTACTTATTAACTACATAAACACTGTAATAATGACAAAGGTTACTTTCACAAAGAAACACTATCATTTTCCAGTGGTTAATTGGATGAGTAGTTCCTTCACTCTTAAAATAATTCTGTACACAGTCTTGTATCTTTGCTTTTTTCTCCATTTTCCAATCTGGCTTTTGTCCAAATCAGATTTTTTTATGGTCACAATTTATCTTATAGTTGGTTTGCTTGGTTCGAGGGTTAAAGCTCTTTCTATATATATTTTTGGTAGGGGGCTTTTATGCCTTTTAAATGACAGAACAGCTGAAGATATGACAGGAAAGGGAGTAGAGAGAGTGGGGGAATGACATGCACTAAAGGGCCACGGTTGCTGCTGAAGACTTACAGTCACATGTGCCGAACTCTTGAACACCAGCTGAGCCTCCAGACCAATTTAAAACACTTCAGATAACATTTTCTGAAATGTTGATAGAGTGAATAAATGGGTAATTCACTTCTGGAATGGGGCCTGTCAAAATGTGGAGAATTTGCATATGACGACGTTAAGATCTTTATCTCATATCACAAATCTGATATCTAAAACCCGCTGTCATTCAGGAGTATGCATGTATAGGGGATTGGTGATCTCCTGTATCTCTCAGTTCATGATCTTGGAATAGTCAGTTTGTCCATGCCCACCAGCTTAACAGAACAAATAGCTGTCTGTGGTGTGTGTGTCTCTTCACGCATATGGAGCTCAACAGTGACTGGCTCTAGAAGTGAATTTCTCGTTCATTATCTCTATTAACATTTCAAAAAATCCTTACATATATAGATTTTAAGCCTGGAACCAAACCAGCCAACTACGAGATGAATTGTGACCATAAAACATTTAATTCAGATAAAAAAAGATTCAAAAATGAATAAAAAGGCGAAGGTACAAGACTGTGTACATAATTATTTTAAAAGTGAATGAACTACTCATCCCATAAACCATTGCAATACCGTTGTAATATACTGAAATTTGTGTTGTGTGTGTATATATAAATTATATTCACTGCACCATAACAACACTATTACAATTAATGTCAGCTACTTAACTAGCTACTAGTGGGGGCGGTAGACATTTCCATGGTAACAGTGATTAACAGTGAAATCACAGATATCGCTAGTAGACTTTCAGATTGTGGGTAGTGCAGTACTTGTACATGACATTTCAATAAAACAAGGTTGATATCATATGAACTTGTGTCATCTTTAGGGGCATATAGCATGTTTCACAATCTCACAGTTCATGGTCAAACCACATCGGATGGTTATGACATTAAGACTAATAATCTAAATCCTCTATGCAGAACATGAATGGGATTTTCACTTCTGGAAACCTCACTGTTGAGTTCTATAATTGAACCTTTAGTCACCACTGCTCCCCCCTGTTGCTCTGTTCGCAACGTCCAACTGTCTCACTTAGCCGAGAAAAGAGCACATTTATTCTGACATCCCTGCCAGGTGAGTGTCCAAAATACGTCCCTGTGCTGGGTTTAAAAGGGTCTTTGTCTCCGCACTACATGTACGTTGTAAGGATGTTAATGATTAATGATTCTCCAAATCGATTAGTCACCGTTATGAATTTAACCAATTAAAATGTATTTATCGATAATTTATTGTGTAGAAATGGCTGTAATTGTGTCTCATGGGACATTGTTTTGTATAGCAGAGGCATTTGTTGAATAAGGAAACTTAAACTTAAAATGAGAACAAAATTTAATCTGTAATTATAGCTGCTGCGCAGCAATGGTCGGGGCCGGGCAATTTTAGGCAAAATTAGGCAATTCTGAGCAACAAGCAGAGTGTAGGAAGATGAAAAAAAGGTGGCATTCTAATGTGCATTTTACATCAGTTGAGGCTTGAACTCACAATTTCTGGCACAAGAGACTCTGCATATTGACTGATAGCTAAGCCAAATAAACAGGGAAAAGAGACAAGGGATAACAGGGAAACGTGTTGATAAAGAGTATTTGTCTCTTCCCAAAACTCCCTGAATCATAATTATTTTAACCTTAGTAGTCTCTAATCCACATAGCATGATACCTGAACATAAGGCTTTCACATTTGAAAGTCCATCCTGCCTTAGCTGAGGCTCGAACTCACGACTTCTGACACTGAAGTCTGTCTTTTATCTCACTGAGCTAATTTGCAAGTGACAGTTGATGTGTGGCTTCACAAATTGACTAAGCCAAGGATCAGGGTGCCAGGCAGCAGCCATCCATGCCATGGAAAAGCAAATTTCAAAGTGAAAGTTCCAAAGCTGTAGCACATATGGTTGATTTGTTGTGAATTTTCAAAGTTTTGAAATTTAGAGGCTTGCTGTAGCGCCACCATCAGGACTATTGTCTTGTGTTTCCAGTTGAGGACATCTGGCATGGGACTGGACCTTTGTGAAAAGTTTGGGTAGATTTCTCATATGGAAATGTTGTACAAGCTGAGGCTTGAACTCACAACCTTCAACACCAAGAACCATCCTCTATCTCACTGAGCTAATTGGCAAATGGAAACACCACTTGTAGCTTCACAAATTGACTAAGCCAGTCACCTGTGTGCAAGACAGCAGCTGTTAGCATGTAAAGGCAGATTTCAAACGGCTGTCAAAAATTCAGTTATTGAGACAAAAATCCCAAAATACACAAATTGCATCTAGACAGCATGGAGATGTTGGTCATTAGTTTTTAACAATGATTTATTGGCTCCAAAAGTGAAAAACTGATGTTTAAAAATGACATTTTTGCATTGACTCCAATTGTTCGCATGAGAGTGAAATTCAAAATGCTGTAAAAAATTCAGTTTTTGAGATAAAATTCTGATATTTTCCAAACATCATCTACCATGACTCCAAAATTTTGTCTTTTTTTTTCATGAACATTGAAAATGTATTTAGCAAGAATTTGCAAGTATATGTTTATAATACCGTTTACAGTCAAACATTTTGATGCACTGTAGGCTCAATTTTTGATAAATCAGAAATCTGTGTGGATCGTTTGTGTAGGACAGTCTGAAGATGCTCTGTAGCAAGTTTGGTGTCAATTGAACAAAAATTGTGGGAGGAGATAGTTTAATAAGTTTTACAGTTTTTGAAAAAAAACAGAGTGATGGACTTCATAATTTGCAATAGGTTTAAATGTACAAAAGTTTCTTCAGTATCGGGGCTACATTGTGGTGAAAGTTGTAAATCTGTAGCACATATGGTTGATTTATTATGAATTTTCAAAATTTTGAACTTTAGAGGCTTGCTGTAGCGCCACCATCAGGACTATTGGCCTGTTTTTGGAGCTGAGGCAATCTGACATGGGACTGGACCTTTGTGCAAAGTTTGGTCATTTTTCGTGCATGGGAAGTAGGATTTCCTTGGAAGAAGAGGAAAGAAAGAAAGAAGAAGAAAGAAAGAAAGAAAGAAAGAAGAACATGCAGGATTACAATAGGGCTTAGGCTGCCCGGCCCCTAACTAGTCTGTAACTGACTTGTGTTAAGCTTGAAACAAAGTTAGCCGGCTAGCTATACAGAGGAAGCTAGGCTATGAAAATAACAGCAGCATGATTAGAGGAAACACACTAACAGCAGCCTACAGAAGCGCAACACCACTGCCACCTGTGTAACCATGCGCCTTGGGTTCAACTAACTGTGCAGGATTAATAAGAAAATAAGGACATGGAGACAAAACTTTAGTACACTGACCAGCAGCTCCTCTTTATTTTCTCTGCCATATGTCAAAAATATAACACAGCTGCTGTCTACGGCAACTCTAATGGGTCACACCACCTCAAATACAGAAGGCTTTTAAATCATAATGTCATGACAGTAGTGGGCTGAGTGGTCTATGACTGTCAGCCATCAGCGATGGAAGCCCAACCATATGTGGGCAGGCACTGTTGAATTCTATAGACCTTTTTTCACAACAGCCATATAGATTTGAAATAATAAAACAAATACAGGTGTTATCAATGATACTAATTAAGTTCTCCATTCAATTTAGTGAGCCTTTCCAGTGAGCCAACTTGTACAATAGTCACACCCTGACTATAGCACTGTTCTGTTCCACAGTGTGCATAAATCACACTCCCTTCTCCCTGTTTACGGGATGTCAGTTAACTTCCCTTGACAAAACTCCTCCATTTGAAACTCCCTGCAACATCACACACACATTTCTATTAAGTAATATTTACATTATGTCATCCTCAGTAATTATGAGTAGTAACATTAGTTACAATGACAATACTTACAGACATACTGTATGTAAACTATGTAAAGTTCAAGTTTATTTGTCATTTTTTACATACAGCGTACACCGCAACAAAATTGAATTTCTCACAGGCCAAGGTGCTAACACAGACATAAAAACGTAGAAGTATGAAAATATAAAATATAGAAAAGCAAACAAACAACTAAAAAAAGGACAGACATCTGGCATACAGGAAAAAGTATGACTGCAAACAGGAACAGAACTATGAGCTTCAAGGTATTTGCCTGCTGGTATTTAAAGTGCAGTGTGCACACCTGTGTGCAATGGAGCAGAGAGAATAGTGGGCAGAAGCGGGACCCGGAGGGGCTGCTGCATCTATGTGCGCTGCCGCCTTGGAGTAAAAAATTCAGATATATTAAATGAATTAATTAGGCCTAAATTAGATATCTTATATATCATTAAATATTAAATTAAATGACATTTAATGAATCAAATTAATCATTTTAAATTAAATATTTATAAATAGAAAATCTAAAAATATCTGCGAGAAATAAAACACCTCCATGATCTCCATTGTTAATTTTAGGCACAATGACTGATGGATAATCTTGCTTGTCAACTTCCAGCAAAGTGAAGATCAGCTTTTCATGTTCTCCCTACACTGTTCACAGTTTCCTTTGAAGTGAGCATGTTTTGCTCCCAAGGGTTTTGAGTCATACTTCTAACATGGCTGAATATCCTGTGCAGTCCATTTTGCAGGGAACCACAAGGCGATCAGAACAATCCTATTGTGTGACCTGAAAGGAACAGAGTTAATATCATTGGTAACACAACTATTTCATGTAAAAATGGCTGCTGTGAGAAAGGTCTGTTAGTACTAATTGCTAGAGGTGCAAATTGGCTGCTGAGTAGACCCTAACACATTTAGATTGATGTTGTTAAAATGTCGTCGTTGATTCATGAGCATTTTCATCTCTAAATAGATATGAGAATAACATAAAACACACAACTTTGGACCAAAAATTCCAAAAGTGAACAAAATAGCTGGGTTTACAGTAGATTTAGTTGTCAGATAATATGCTAATATTAATAATAACAAAATTTTATCAATAATGAAAATATTACAAAAAGCAAAATGACAGCAGTGAATCTCTTCATAAGTTTTATCAGGACAAGTCTTATCTTTGATAAGTATAAAGAATCTCTTTGTTAGCTTTCACACAGGACAGAGAGTTCTAATATTACCAAGCCTCAAGAGTCTGAGGCAAAACAAGCAGATATTGGGTAGAAGGAATGTTGTGGTGGGGAAAATGAGTCATTCAGGAAAATGGTCCATGCCGCCTGCATTTTATTTTCCCTCGAAGAAATGATGTGGTGCCTCTTTGTGCTCCTGCTGTGCCAGAACTCCTCCCTCTCATACATTTTAGTGCTTACTCTTGACTACCTCTGTCAGTTATGTTCTCTTCTCTCAAGGTTTTTCCTCCCAGCTGCATCTCCTGAGGGCACTCTGAGCTTCTGCACAATGCCTTAACACTGTTGACAGAATTCCTGGAATTTTGCCATTACCATGTTCTTGAAAATGCACAGAACAAGACAAGGGACAAATTATTTACTTTTCTTCAAATTAGTGGTTGAGTGTTGTGTTTTTTTTTCAACAGCTGATGCTGATACTGAAAGAGCAGGGAAGCTGCACATTACGATCTAATGTGCAGTACATGGTTGTCCCAGCCAGATTCATGTTGTTTTAGATGGAATTGTTATTAATTAGCTAATGGAATAGAAAAATATATTGGGTTATGCTTAGGTTTCAGAATGTGACTGGTATTCAAAGGAGAGAGAGGTGCAGTTTGTCAGAAGAGAGGTCATTCATGCATTATAGACCCCTTTTCTAATGGTAAACATGATGTTTTTATGGCCGGAGCTTACGTGGAGACAAAACAATTCCCTAACACTAGCTAGCAAGTTTTGTTGGCTTGTTTCTTCACAATGGCTGAAGACATACAAGACATACTTCAACTTAAGGATTTACGTCAAACAAACCAGAGTTGGTTATTGTTCTAACAGTGGAAAGACTGACCAAGACCATTTTGGTGGGTTTATAAGTTAACAAGGCAGTTAAAATTCTCTTAGTCCAGTAAAGAGAAATTTGAATTAAGAAGGTGATCGGTTGTATTCTAATAAGGGAAATAGATGTGATAATATTTTCTTTCTTGACATATTGTCAGTTCATTTTGTTTATTTTGTTGCAGCTCACACACATCTCCCAGGTTTCATCTTATTGTGTTTAATCTAGGGCTGAAACGATTCCTCGAATAACTCGAGTAATTCACTTACTAAAATGCAAAAAATTTGCCTCGAGGCCTCGTTTAAATCCAAAGAACTGTACAGCGCACTGCGTTTCGCACGTAGGGTACTGAAATTCAGTATTAAATGGCTGAATTATTAAAGAGCAGAGTATTGATAAGCTCCGACGTGTAAGTTTTGATGTAATTTATTATCACACGGTTGCAGCGCCTCTCCTCTCTGTGTCAGTGCAGCTCCTCCATATACACACATACAGTAATGCACAGACAGAACGAGGTCAGTGCGTTTCTCTTACCCTACCTGTGTCTGATCTGTTGACTTTCTTCATCAGCAGGATGTTTTATAGAGTCACCCCGAAACCCAACTCGCGTCTATTTTGTTCCACATATAAATTTACCCGCGATTCAGTTTTCACAGCAGCAGAGAAGCTGCATGTGGAGGAGACTTGTTGTTAATGACAGAGTTTATTAAAACAATCGAGACTCACTGATGGTGAATGATATCGACACCAACCAGGTGAACTTATAAGATTAAACAACTGTATAAGGAGGCCCTTGCATTAAACAGGAGAGTCTGTGTTTCTCTGTCAGAAACTGTCAGACCTTCTCACAGCAGAGCGAACAGGTGAGGGAGGGGGAGGAGGGCAGACTGATCACTAATCAATTGCGGATGCCGTCGTCCTCTTGGACTGATTAAAAAAATAAAAATGCCAGAATTGGTCACAAACTATGCCTGAGTGTCCGCACATGTAAAGTCTCTGTGTGCTGTTTACAGAGTCTGCTGTCATTAGTTTGACAGAGAGACACAGAGAGGGTCATGTCTAGAAGGGAACCCTAGACCCGCGAAAGATCGCGCGAGTTTGATTATTTTAGTAGAAACAACGGACACAAATCTCACGAGAGTTTTGCAAATCAAGAGTTCCCTTCTAGACACGACAGAGAAAGGTGCGTAGCTCCAAAAATAGAAAATCCTGTCGTGGTGCCGAAGTTTTTAAAGTGGTGGGCCGCCATAAATTACAAGTCAAAATCTTGCATGTGATTGTTTCCCTTTCTTGAAAAATCAACATTTTTATTGCTTTTTGTTGTACTTTAATGGTACTGTTATTGGTATATTTTGATTACTAAATACAGACCTGCAAACTCATAAGAGGAGAAAAAGGTGACATGTTGGTAAACCCATCACCGGTCTGGGAGCATCCTGCTCCAGAAAAAAAAAAAGATTTTAACATGTTAACAAAGCATCTGCAGACATAATACCTTTACTTTGACTCGGATGAAGAAGCTTTTTCAGCTAAGACTTTTAAAAAAGTTAAGCTTTCTAAGCAGCAGACCTAACGCAATCCCGCTTTTATCAGCTCAGACTTGACTACTGTAATGTACTTATATTGTGTCAAACAATCCTCCCTTCTCCCGCTTCACTGGTTCAAAACATGCTGCATGCCTTTTAACTGGTTTTCACGGTTAACCACATCACTCCTGTCTCCGCTCCCTCCACTGGCTTCCTGTTAAGTCAGGATTGTTTTTACACTTTAACGTTCACTTTTAAAGCTATCCATGGTCTTGCTCCTTCCTATCTGTCCAGTGCCTGAAATCGTCAGCACCAGAGCTCTTCGCTCATACGGACCAACTGCTTCTAGAAGTCCCTAGATTGTTGCCTACGGTGGGGGTATCGGCTTTCGCTGTGCCGCCCGAAGCACTGGAACCTTTTGCACCTGAACTGGAGCCATCAATGACTGCCACATTTTAAGTCTGTTAAAACATTTTATTCAGGAATGGCTTTTAATAGTGTGTAATGCTCTAATCTCTTTGTCGCTTGTTTCCTTCATTTTAATGTCTCTTTGTCTGTATTGTTTTCGTTTGTTATGTAAGCACTTTGTCCATCATTTTAGATGTTGTAAAGTGCTATATAAATTAACTTTGATTGATTGATTGATTGATATGGATCCAATGCTACTCAATACCACTGCACTGCATGTAGGTTAGAGCAGACTCAGCACAGCCACTTCCTCTTCATACGTAATATGACAACATTTGAAAATAAAGCCTTACTTAAACAGACCAGCGTTTACTCTGTTCCTTTGTCCTTATGTCCAAAATCTTAAATGAAGTTTTAAATTGTGATTTTACACAGTTACATATAGATTTCATTAAGAATTTAACCTACAAGTTACACTTTAAGCTCTATTATAGATGCAGATCTACTGCACTGTGGAATGCGTCCCCCAAGTGTGATCCAGAAAGTAAACAACTAATATCGTCCGTGTTGTCCACAGCTGTCTTGTCTGTCTTCTTGGATATAATCCAGCCTTCAGGTGAAGCACTGGAATCAGCATAGGCAAGTCTGTGGCCTGCAGTGAAATGATGACCAGTCACAGAAACGCTGTCTTCTGGTTTTAAACCATTTTCTGACTGCTGTTGTCTTTTCAGGCCCAAACTGGTCATGACGCAGCAGGAGCAGCAGGAGTTCATGGAGAGCCTGAGGCAGCCCTCTCGTGATGCGCACCATCCAGGAGAGGCTTAGGGCCATGACAACACGCAGGGGCCCGAGATGCCCTGGAGGCCGACTCAGGGACAGAGGTGAGATACTTGACTAACTGTTTGACCCTTCATCTCTGTACCCCGGCAGCTACTTTAGTAACTCTGTCACAATCCTGAGAGGAGACAGCTGCGGTTTCTGATCTTGGAGCAGGTGCAGGATCTGAGGATCCTTCTTGTGACAATTTTAATGATATTAGTAATATCAAAACATGAACACAGAAGGTAGTCATTTAATTAAAACAAATTGAGATTAGGCCCTCATTACTGTAAATAACACATTTCAGTGTGAATACAATACCTTCAGAAACCAAATGTCTGAGAGTCTGACTTTCAAATAAAAAATGATTTTTTGGTTCTCAAGTATTACAGTTTCTTGAATATAGTGCAAGTCTTCAGTTTCACATGATTCTATATATATGAAATCTTTTGAAATTAAAATCAGTACATAAAAAGGATAAAAAGAATAAAAGAGAATAGCATTAGCACTATGAAACTATTTAATCTTAGGTAAAAACTATATACAAACCAGTCTTACCAGCTAAAACCAGATACCAGAATCTGCACGTTCTGCAGACAGGGCGATCATCTTCCATCAAGTTTCCCTCTGCATGTTTATGGAAACCAAAATATGACCACACTTTGTTTGCTTAGATGGCAAATAATCTCTAGAGCAGCGCTGTCACAGTGTTTCGCCGTGTTTTCATTTGCCCAAACAAACCCATGTTTACTGCACATAAGCACCTGTGTCTGGAGGACTGTGGCTGCCTCTGATGCTGTTAGACAGTCTTCACTGTGAGGGCAATAATCAAACATGGTGTTAATGATAATTAACATTTGAAATAGTAATATTAACTGTCAGGAATTTCAGTGTGGTTAACCAATAAACTAGTAATCGTTACATCCCTAATAGAGGAACACATAAATCGCGAAAAGAGATAATGCAAAGTAAGACAGTGACAAGAGGAACACAACATGAGTGCGAACTGGTGGTTAAGTGTTAAACAAGAAAACAAAAACTTATCTTTCATGTCAAATTAAAATATTGTATTTCAAGTGCTCTGTGAGATTCACATGTTTGTGTTGTGAGATTGAAACATAATTTGCTTAAAACAAGATCACAAACATCTTGTGCAAAAAATCCAGTCCAGAAATGATATTATATTTAGATTTTTGGTTTCTTTATTTTTGTTTTTGTCCTTGAATGACTATCTTTAATGCAAGATCTTCAAAAAGTTTGAAGTGTGGGATTTTTTTGGTGATAAGATAATGATACTCTAATGATGTTCTTTTGGGATTTGGGTCATTGGTGCAGCAAACATGATACAAATAAAAATCAGAACAAAGGAGCATTGAAAATAAAATAACTCTCTTCTGTCATAGATGTTAGGCAGGAAAAGCACAGAAAATGAAAGGGCTCAATGGGAATGTGTCTTAATTTTGAGAAGTATTAGCACTAATGATACTGGTTGTGAGAAAGCTGCTATCAGTCATCTCAGTCAAATTCTAGTTAGTTTACAGTCATTTGACAATATTACAGAGGTGGCAAAATTTCACACAATCAGAAGTACAGATACTTGTGTATAAAAAGACTAGTAAAGTAAAAGTACTCAACTTCAGGCTCTGAAATGAATTCAAAGTATAGAAGTAAAAATAAGTATTTTATTGTTTTTGTCTTATGTTGTCTTATGTGTTTTTTGCCTCATTACATCATTTACCATCGTTCTTTGTCTTGCTACATCTTTTTTGTCTTGTGTCTTTTTGTTTTGTTATGTTTCTTTTGTCTTGTCGCGTATTTAACATCTTATAATGTCTTTTGTCTTATTATGTTTTTTTAATCTTTTAATGTTCTTTGTTCTTTGTCTTATTACATCTTTTTTGTTGTTTTACATCTTTTTTGTTTTTATGTCTTTTTTGTTTTGTTGTCTTTTTTTTTCTAGTTAAGTCTTTTTTGTCTCGTCACAGCTTTTTTGTCACGTTATGTCTTTTTTTGACTTATGTCGTTTTTGTCTTGTCACATCTAGAGATGCACCGATTCCAATTTTCTTGGCCGATTCCGATTTCCGATTTTTTTAAGGGTCTGACCTGCCGATTCCGATTTTGGCGATTCTGATTTTCAGTCTTTCCAAGAAATATAATTGACAGCATTCACAAACATTTTTGCAACTTTTCTTGTAAAACTAAATTGGATGTTCATAATAAAACACTGACTATTAAATAACTTGTATATTTTCTCCAAAAGTGCTCCAGATTACAGCCAGGCCCTATTAGAAGAATAAATTATTATGAACTAGAAAAATGTGATCTCGCGAGATTTCGCGGGACGCGATTTCACGTGATCTTGTGTAGAAGCCGATGTAAACAAACTGGAGACTGACCGGTGCAACAGTTTGCTGTAGTAAAACTTTGCAGTGAGAAAAACAGAAGAAGTTTAAATGAGTCTGGATGAGAAAATGTTTGAGGAGACGCATCAACACAGGTTGTTTATTCTTCACCCAGAACAGGTGGTGAGATTTTAACTGTCAGTCTGTGAACAGCAGTCTGCTGCTGGCTAACATTAGCATGCTGTGGTGAGTGATTACGGCTGTGTTGAGCATGACCGACCATCGTGCAAAGTGTGTGTGTGAATTTTGTAGACTGACTGGCACAGAATTGGATATGTAGGCCTGACCGGCGGTCAGGGCCGGTCACGCTGAAAACCGGCCGGTTCCGGTCTCTGACCGGTCAATCGGTGTATCCCTAGTCACATCTTTTTTGTCTTGTTACCTGTTTTTTTTTTTTGTTATATCTTTTTTGTAGTTTTTGGTCTTGTTACATCTTTTTAAACTGGTTAGAGCTTTACGTTGTCTTTCATCTGTGCCTTTCTTTTCTTCAACAACTTTTGTCTCAAATGCATTAAAACAAAAGTAATGAACATATTTTGAAATTGTAAGGAGTAGAAAGTACAGATATTTGTATTTAATGTAGGGAGTAAAAGTAAAAAGTCAGAAAAATAAATACTCAAGTAAATTACCTGAGATACCTGAAAAATCTATTAAGTACAGTAATGAAGTATTTGTACTTAGTTACTTCCCACCTCTGCAGTACCTTTAATGTTCAGTCTACAGGTGCTCTGTGTTTGCATGTATGGACTAAAATGCTCGTCCCTGTGTTCTGCTGACTGTAGAAAATCCACCAGTCGGAGCATGAAGGTCGTGTGAAGGTGGACAGGACGCTGGCGGCAGCAGAGAACCTCTTGGAGTGTGGAGATGAAGAGCTGAGTAACGACACCCACGCTAAGCTCAAAGACCTCAAAATCCTGTGGGAGGAGACGTGCACCTACATCATCCACTGTCACAGGTGCTGCTCCGCCCACTGCACACTCTGTTGTTTTCTGTCATCTGAAGTTGTTTGAAACTCCTCCTGGTTAGTTTGCCCTGAGGCCAGCTTTGGCTGCATTCACAGTTGATCCGTTAACGCTCTGTTTTGAACATCATTGGATGTGTGTTTTCAGGTGATGTTCCACACCTGCACCATCAAAGATGCTGTAAAGCCACATTTCCATTGAGCATTTAAAAGCTGTTTTGTTGGCTACAGTATTTGACTGAATGGTGGGTTTTCCCCAGATATTATCATTGTTTGGGATTCGTTCCATTGTACTGCCTCACCTTTATGCTGCAAATGTAACATGGGCCAAAATACTGACTATTGTTTTAGGTGAATGATATGTTATTGTGTAATAAAATGATTACAAAACAAGTAGAGACAGGGACAGGGACACATACACAGCCAAAAGAGATACAAAGATAAAGATAGGAGACAAAAACAAAGAGAGGAGTACAGCATGAGTTCAGATTAGTGGTTGGGTATGAAGCAAACAAGAAGCAAAACTGTGTGTGCAGCTGGATGTGTGTGTGTGTGTGTAGACATATATTGTACTATACTGCACTAGGGATGAGCGAGTACTAGGTTTAGAGGCCGGGATCCCGGTTCTCGGGATCCCGGGATGTGCACGTGTCATTTCTCGCCCGGGAAATGCCAGCGGGACCCATCCTCCCGAAGGTTGTTTTTTTTTTTTTGCTAAATATTACACGGGAATGAGATAAAAAAAAAAAATAAAGATGCAAAATCTGTGTAAAATGTCAAATTTATTCCTCTAATACATGTTGTTACTTGTTGAATACATTTTACGTATAGGCCTATATTTCCACGCATATAGAAAAAAATATTTTAATATAGTAGGCCGGCAAGCGGAGGCATTTGGCACTAATTAACCACCACGACAGCTATTACATTAACGTTAGCCCACTCTGCGACCATGGCGTCAGTTGTTTAACCCTCTGGAATCAACGGCATCACCCGCGATGTCTGAGGATATCTTTTACTTAATCGCGCTATTTCTGGAATGCCGATAGATAGAAACTTACTTTTTTCTTTGGCGAAAAGGGGACATCTCAGCCTTTCAAACGGCACCTACGCTGTGTCTGTGTTATGCTTCCTCGATTTTCAGTGTCCAATAGGAAAACCGTGCGCGTCACATGGTGTGCCTGTCCAATAGGAGACATGTGTGCTGCACAAAGATCCTCTATTCACGGTAAGATGGCTCCTCCGTTGACTTCTATGATCGCTACAGCTGAATCGCAGCCGTGAATGTAATAATTGCTACATAAAAGACCATTTAAAGACATTTAAATGACCTATTTAAATGACTATTTAAATGTCCATTTACACATTTGGATAGTACGTCATACCACGGTTATATCGTTGCTGTTTTCCTTGTAAATGTTTTATTTGACTTCGTAAACAATGGTTTATATGATAAATTATCATTATTCAGTTGAAATTACTTATCTACATACCATAAATGCATTTTATTAAGGACTTCCAGTTTCATGGGAATTCCCGGGAATCCCGGGAAATGTATCAAAAATTCCCGGGATTTAAAATGGGCTAAATTCGGGAAAAATCTGAAACACTAGCAAGTACACAATTGTCTGTATTTGTTCATTCACCTAAATTCTTTATTAATTATTAATTCTTTATTCCTACTTGGAATGGGTGTGGCTTAAACTTGAAGTGGGTGGGACTAAGTAGAAGTTCAAGCCTGAAAATTATTGATCAAAAGTTGCTATATTTATTATTCATTAGAAAATTATTTACAGAGCAGCTTCAGAGTTGAGCTTCAGATCAACATTTTTGAACCCAGAGTAAGAGACCATTCCAGAACAAGTTTTTGTTTTGTTTTTTTAATAAACTTGAATGAATAAACATCAATGAATCAATGAGCAAACCACATGCAGTATCAGATAACCAATAAGGATTTTCCTCCATCACAAGAGGAGATATATAAGCAAAAACGGCACGGTGGCACAGTGGTTACCACTGTTGCCTCACAGCAAGAAGGTCCTGAGTTCGAATTCCCCAGCTGGCTGGGGCGCTGGGGAGTTTGTGGCTGGGGCTGGGTCCTTTCTGTGTGGTGTTTGCATGTTGTCCTCGTGTCTGCGTGGGTTCTCTCTGGGTACTCCGGCTTCCTCCCATAATCCACATGCGGCATAGTAGGTTAATTGATGATTCTAAATTGCCCCTAGGTGTGAATGTGAGAGTGAGTGGTAGTTTGTCTCTGTCTGTCAGCCCGTGATGAACTGGTGACTTGTCCAGGATGTACCCTGCCTTTCACCCAATGTCACCTGGGATAGGCTCTAGCCCCCCTCCCCCCCATGACCCTTCAAGGATAAGTGGTTATGGACAATGAATGAATGAATATGTAAGCATTTTAAAAGTTTGTATTGAAAGAAGGAGGCCCTGCATCGCTCAGATGGCTGGTCTAACACGTGCCTTTTAGTGAACCAGGCAAAAGTACAAAAAGACAACAAAATCCACGAGGTCTTGCTTGAGTTATGCAGACAACCATGCAAAAACACACTCCAGCACTCTGTCTCCTGGTGGAATGATACTATAAATTATTCTTTGTATCGATTCGTATCATCAATATGCCTAGGTCTGTTTGTTTGCCTTTGCTAGAAGAATAAATTTAGAGTCTCATTTCACCAGAAGACTGAGTGTCAGTGTTTTTTTGTGATTGTCTGCATAACTCAAGCAAGTTGTTGTCTTTATGTACACGTGCACATTATCTGTACCAGATACTTTCAGCTGAGTACTCGCTCAACTCTAACACACACACACACACACACACACACACCACACACACACCACACACACACACAGATAATCAGTTTACAGTGATATAAAGCAAACAGAAAAAGAACAGAGCTGGAACCAAAGCTGGAGAATATTTGGTTTATTATTTTTCTTGATAAATGTTCAGAAATGAAAGAAACTGATTAGTTCACTAATCCTTTCAGCACTACATGTACCACATCTGAGAGTTTTAAAAAGAGGTTAACTATCTTGTGTATTGGAATAGTTATAGTATGTTAGAGATAAAACAATATGAAGATTTCACATCACAATTATAGTGACAAAATCATCATCAGTATTGTCATGTTATTGTTAAAATGTGCTGAATATGTACTGATGAACACACTGAAATCATATCAGTGTTTTATACTGATGTCAGATGTCACCATTTTCAGTGATGGCATCTGGGAGACTGATACTAACTTAATTTAATACTGGATAGTATTTACTGAGTTTGTCAAAGTGTGCTAATCAAAAACGGTCGTGATGGACAATTGAAAATTAAACAATAATACTAATTATCTGGTTTATCATAAAGAAGAATAGGGCTGGGCATTGTGGCCTTAAATTTATCACCGTATAATTTAAAGCATGGATGTAACGGTATGTATTACAGTTCACTGCACTCTTAACTTTATAGTAGATATATTTCACATAGTACAGATGTGTTTAATTGGAAGAATAATAGAAAACATTTCAAAACTTTTTCTCAAATGTATCAAGCATTACCACCACTACAACCGCTTCTGCTCTTCGTATAACCACCACATCTTCTGATATGATTTACAGATTATCAGTTTCTGCTTGTTTGACTTTTTAATCCTGAACATGTCCAAATGATGGCAGCTGCACTGGTCTTTTTTTTTCCATCTTCTCGTCTTCTTCATTGTGTGACCTGTAGTGAATTGTTACAAATAAGCAAAAACCACATGTCATGTCTGCCATATATCTTCAAATCTGGCAAAGCTCTGATGTAATTGGTTCTTTTATCTGCGCTGTTAACATTTCCTTGTAACTTATTATGATGTTGCTTTTTTGTCAAGCAAAGTCAGGGCTCTATTATGGTATGATGGCATCATGGTATAGTCAAAATCCAATTCTAAAATGAATTCTGATCAGTTACTTGCACACATTTCAAAACAACTAATTTGCTAAATGTACCACAGTATGGCATATACATGAGTCATTTCTCTTCTCTTATGTCTGAGTTTATCATTTCATCAGTGAGTCGGTTATATTTTGTGTTTTGACAACGTGTGTGTGAGCTCAGCTAAGTGGGCCTATTGTGTCATCAGGCAGTTATCACTGTGCTGTTGTTGAAACGTCTGGATTGCACAATATCTGAGGTTAAATGACAAATGACTGGTGGCTTGTGGCTTTATTCTAATGTTATCTGCTTAGCTCAGCAAATAGTTTGCTCTTTAATTAGATAGGTACATGTAAGTATTAGGGCTGCAACTAATGATTACTTTCATCGTTGATTTATCTGTCAGTTATTTTCTTGATTAATCGATTAGTTGTTTGGTCTGTAAATTGTCAGAAATAAGATGAAAAATATTGATCAGTGTTTCCCTAAGCTCAAGATGACGTCCTCAAAACAAAGGTATTCAGTTTACTGTCAGAGAGGAGTAAAGAAACCAGAAAAAAAAATCACATTTAAGAAGTTGAAATCAGATTAGTTTGACTTTTTTTTCCTAAAAAATTACTCAAACAGATTAATCGATTATCAAAATAGTTGGTGATTAATTTAATAATCAATTAATAATCGATTATTCGATTAATTGTTGCAGCTCTAATTAGAGTATAAAGTATAAGGGGAAATAAAAAAAAACAAACATAAAATGATCTTTAAGATGAGTCAGTTCACTGTTTCACAGTTACAATAAATCACTAAATCTATCCCTATTCACTTGTAATAAAACATGCTCATGTGAACACAGTTCAAACATTTTCATACAGTATGTAGTCTGTAGCCTAACTCTTCTTCATGTGTTTCACTGAACCCAGTCGGATAGAGTGGGTGTGGCTCCACTGGAGCGAGTACCTGAAGGCCTACGAGGAGTTCGAACTGTGGCTGACGAAGCAGCAGCGCAGTCTGGACGTCAGGGTGGAGCTCCAGCTGGGGGTGAAGGAGAAGCTCTGGCAGGTGGACCAGCAGAGGGTGGTGGTGAGCGACATCCACGGCCAGGCCACGCTGCTGGAGAGGCTGCTGGACGAGGCGGCCGCGCTGCACAACAGGACCCAGGACCCCAGCGTGGAGCCCCAGGCCCAGGAGAGGCTGCAGGAGGCCTACAACAATGTCAGGGACAGAGCTGAGGTGAGGATGCACTCTGCACTGCTCGGCTCCAGCATGTTGCATACATACATATCACATGTACTCCGAGCCATTCAAACAGGTGTGTGAGAGATGTGGCCTTTAGGGACTTCACTATGCTTTATTTTTGTTTTTTTGTCTGTCCTAACTCAACTTATTCAAACCAAATTTCTACTCTGTAGACTTCATTTTCCATAATCAAGGTGAGGTGGTTTTGTTTTCCTGTGTTAAGGTCATACTGTTTTAAATATCAGACAGCAAAAGCAGAAGTGCTGGCTCATGCATGAGTCAGGGTCTGAAAAAAGGTGAAACTAGTTGAAAGAATTTTTCACACATCACTGCATCAGGACAGAATATGTGGATTGCACAGATCTTATTGCCAAGTTATATAATAACTGACTTATTTGTCACAAACCAGTTGCTTACAAATGTATTATAATGTGACATGAATGACTCTGAGGGCCAAAACAAGCCAAATACCACATTCCACAATGTGGACTGTCTTGCCAAACTCTTAGATAACATCAGAATATCTTGTTGTTTTTTCTCTTACACAGACAAGAGTTTCATTTTCATGATCTGTAACTCTAACTGGTAGTTTACTTGCAACTGCAATAATTGTTGCTCAAAAGTTAAAGGAGACACACTATGCTCATTTTTGGGTTCATAGTTTTATTTGAAGGTTCTAATAGAATAGGTTTACTTGCTTTAATGTTCATAAAACACATTATTTTTCTTATACTGGCCTTGCAGCTCCTTTATTCACCTTTTCTGCTCTGAGTAGTCAGCTCTCTGCTCAGGAGAGCAGGCACTGTCCTCTGTGACTTATTAGGTATTCAGTGGGTGGGACGTTCACCTTTCAAGAGGCTATGCTATCATAAGGGGAGACAAATCCGACTGGTGTTTTAGATCACACATTTTCTGAAAGGTTGAGCAAGCAAAAAGATTGATGATGGCAGGTTCTCATATTTTGAGGGTCTTTAGAGACACCAGGGATGTATTTTTGTTGAAAAACAATGAAAAAGTGTTTTTTGCATAATATGCAACCTTTAAAGTCCATGGCTGCCGCATCTCACTGGTCACTGAAGGACTTGAAATGAAGCGACCTGCACTGGAAGCCATCATCAGAACCAAACTAGCCCAAACAGCTCTCTACAGATCCTGAACAGGACACATGTGAACTGGAGACTCATCCCTGTGCCTATGCTAACTACACTGTTGAAGCCAACAAGCTAACTCATCTCTAGTCTTCATGCAGTTAGTGATGGGGGTGCCTATGCACGCCAAACCAGCAGAATGAAGAAAGCAACCAGGAAGCTGGTGACCCTCTTACAGCCACAGAGATGCTCCTGAGCTAAGAGCTCCACCCACTTTCACTGCTACTTAAATTAAACACCACAAGACCCATCGAAGAAGCTGGAACCAGATGCAACCATGATTGACATTTTTGCTTGATAAATAATAGTTTGATTATCAGAATTGTTGTTGAATAATTTTCTGTCAATCAACAAATCCATTGATTAATTGACTAATCATTCCAGTGCTGTTGACACATCTCTGTGCACTGTACACTCTAAACAGCCTTTATGGACACACTGCATTTGAAGGGACTTATTGCTCTGTGAAAGAAATCCATCAACTGGTGTTGGTGGAGGAAAAACTGCTGTTCCCGCCCGGTTTCGAACCGAGGACCTTTCGCGTGTTAGGCGAACGTGATAACCACTACACTACGGGAACTGGCTGACAGCTGTCCTGCCCCTCCACACACACACTCGGCAAACATGATCTCAGAGCACACATTGAGAAATCTTTGCTGAGGGGAAGCTGCAGCTGACACAGTTTAAAGGTGAGGGGAAAGTGAAGGGAGGCACTTTGACTGCGATTAATGTTCACCAAGTCACCTTTTAGCTGCTCCAGTTTTCTAACCTCTGAACCAGATCAAAGTCAGGCTGTCACTGTGGCCTGTGCCTGTGTGCTGCAGCGCTAACACACTCACAGCGTCTGCTCTGGGAAAGAAAGATGACACTTCACACATATGCCATCTGCAGACTCTTTGGCTTCCAACAAGGGCTCCAGATAGGCTCACACACTTCACCACAGTGCATTGTACTGTTTTGTATCCCCTCCAAGTTCCTATCAAGTGCAGCATGCTACAGTATATATATATATCCGCTTCATCCAGATCCAGAGACCAACCAGAACTCCTGTACTGAAATAGTACCTGGTCTACTTAGAGCAGTTAGTTGGAGTTAATTTGATTTTACATGACTTGATTGAAGAGTATGCACCATGTGAGCACCAAAGAAAATAAGTTCTTAGTTCTTGAAAGTAGATTGTGACGGAGAGCCCCTCTACAAGACAGGGCCACTTCTGTTCTTCAAATACCAATTCAACTTAACCACTTAATCAAATTGACACGCAGTGTGCCTGGAACATTTGGGGTCCCCCGGGGCAGTATGTTATGTCGGAGATGCTTTTGTAGGAGCTATAAAGTGTGCACACATTAGGAGTTTACAATTTAAAAAACCCAGATGTTTATGTAAGGGATGAGATTTTTTCAGCTTTATTGTAGAAACACACATCACCTATGTCAGAAATACACTTGTAGGCATTGGAAAATGAAGATGTGGGGTTTGGATTAAAGAGCAGCGGACCCTGTGACCATCAACAACCATCAGCAGTCGGCATTTCAAACATGCAGTCAGATCAGCTGGACGCAACATCACGGGTGACCGGCCCAGGAGGACTGCAGAAGAGCAGAGAAGAGCCATGCTAGAGCTGGGAATTGGCAATATTCCACTCTTAGATAATCATCCACTCAATATGTACTCACCCCTATGCCGATGTGAAGATGGGTGATCTTCACTTCACAAAACAATCCTGGAGTTTCAGCAGAAAACAGGGTTGCAGCCAAATCCAGTACAATTAGAGTGAATGGTGACCCAGTTTAAAAAGTTAAAAAAAGAACACAAAACAAACACAAAATGTCTCCATCCTGCTCATGTGGTGTAATCCAAGTGTCCGCGAGCCGCAACATTAAAATTTAACCGCAGAAAATGTAATTTATGCCATGGTTTTAGCCGAAATGTCAACTGTAGCATGTAGCCGGTAGCATGTAAACATGGCGTCAATCTCTTAATGGACACGTATGAAAATATCGCGAGATCGACGCCATGTACACAGACTAACAACTAACATTAACTATACAGCAACAGCTAACATTAGCTACACAGGTTAACCGCTAACTTTAGATACACAGAAATCCAGTTATGCTAGCTAACCTGTCAAAACTACTACTACCTCATGGCAGTTTACTTTAAGTTTGAGTGTGAAGCCTGAATAACATGCTTAACAAAGTACATTTAAATGTCCATAATTACCGCTATTGATCTAAATGTGTGTTCGTGGATAGCAAAAGAAGGAATAGCTAAATAAGCAATTATTAAAGCTAACAATTAACATAAAACATTATATTAGGCTAAACCATTTCACCATATTTGGTATTGAGGTAATTAAAAAGTAATGGAAAGTAATGAACTTACCTTACTTTAATGCTGTGATACTGAATTAGGTTACTGACTACATTTTTTAATAGGTAATGTATGTATGGGAATACATTTTAAAGTAGTTTTTAAAGTAAGGTAAATATGAGAAAATATGATATACAATACATACAATATACAATATGATATACAACCGATTATTTAATAGTGGATGTTTATGTGTAATGTTTGAATGTTTTACCACCATGTGTACCGCTCCACACAGATTTTATATCCTGTCCTATGCAACTTGAACAAGCGTTCATGTCAGTGATCAGGGTCTTCCTGCACAAGTCTGGATGGAGCCTTGCAGCCAGTGTGTGACAGCTCGGCTTACGCAAGACAGAAGAGACAGTACAGTACATGTGTTTGTGGTTTATGTGGGGTTTATGTGAACGTGCACACAGATCAGGTGCTAGAATGTGTGCTGAACAATACTTAAAAAGGCAGAAGACAAGACAGTCAAGTGAAAAGACTAAACAAACACTCAAAGAAAGAAAGTGAAGTGAAAGCATGTTGATCCTCTTGAGTGAAACAAAAGAGAATTCATCTCTCGGAATCAGGAAGAGCTTCTCTGTAACAGGAAGCACACGGCTGGAGAAACACTTGCAGTTGCAACAGCAGTGGCTTGAAATTGAGTCATTTTTATTATGCTGTCATTCTTTGCCTCCTAACCACCACACACACACACACACACACACACACACACACACGTATACACACCTCCACATAGATACAGTATGTATTGTTGATTAAGTGTAAGAGCATGTTTTGGACTTGTCCATGTGGTCAAAAGGCTGAAATGGAGATAATGGTGTGGGGGTGGCTGTCCGTTTGAGATGAGCGTGTTGGTGGGATTTGCATTGTATTTGATGTCGGGTGAAATTTTGAATCCAAGTGAGCAGCAGACAGTATGTGCCCACAAACCAGTGAGCCCTGATTTACATTAACAGCGAGGATTTCAAATTTAAATTCATGTTTACTTGTGTACTTTACTCTTTGTTTGAGTGAATCCCTCAACCGCACAACTGAAAAAAAGTTTGAGGTTAATGAAAAACGTGCTGATATTATTATTCTGTGCATCTTTAATCAGATCCAGACACTGCAAAGAGAGACAATGATTTATTGTTTACTGAATTCCAGATGGTAATAATTAACATTCAGAGTAAAGATACTGTTGCAACATAAACAGATTAACACCGGCTGCTTTCCTCCTCTGTGAGTCTCACAATGACGCTGCTCTTCCTCTTCCCTTCACAGGCAATTCTTTCAAATGTCAGGCAGATTTAGCCACACATCCGTGCGTCAGTCTTAAAGGGATAGTTTGGATTTTTTGAAGTGTGGTTGCATGAGGTACTTATCAATAGATCAGTGTATTATCTACAGTAGATGGCAGTCGACACACCCCCAGTTTGGGGAAGCAGCAGGAGTACCAGTGTAGGAAGCTATGCAATGTACTGCAGTGGACAGGGTCAGCAGCAAAACGCCTAAAAAAGCAATATCACTTGAGGTGCATGCTATATTTAGAATATTTTAACCACTTTACCTTGCCTTCTCTGACAGGGCACCACCATTCTACAGTATAAGCCAGATGTCACTCTCTCCAAACCAACCAGACTCCTTTGACAAAATCCGTAATTTTACCTCACAGAACACAGGAGTTTCTGGCCTGCTGCTAACCATATAATAATAACAGAAACATAGGGACCTAATAATATGTTTCTGTTATTGTTATATGGTTATCCCTTGGGTCAGCCAAAGAAAATCGACTAAAAATTTTATGTTCTGTTCAACCAATCAATTGGTCAGTGGGGAAACAAACTGCATGTTATTTCTAGATTAACTAAATTAGCTAAAGTGCACTGAATGTGCTCTACCTTGCAGCCTAACAGGGTACTAATTAAAGTTACATAGTGTTGCCAAGCAAATGAACTCCTGATTTTGTCTAGGCCTGGGCAATATAGCTGAAAAACCTATCATGATAGTGAAGTTTGATATCGATAATTATTGATCATCTAGGTTGTGACTGACTACATGATGTGAACTCCAAGGGATGGAAGCGGTTAAGGTGATAAAACGAGTAAAAATCAAATTATTTTTGACCAAATACCTTGATATTGCAACAATATTGTAGGGATGACAATTGATGCTTTCACAAAAAAATCTACCCAATGAGATTTTTTGATAAATAATCATCAGTAAGTACAGTACAGTCTGGTAAGTTCAGAAAATTACGTCACTTTCTTGTAATGCAGCCTTTAAAACCAGGAAAAGACAAAACTTATGCCATATCACAATATAACAATATCCAAAATCTTTCATGATATCTAGTGTCATATTATTGTTATGATAAAATACTGATATATTGACCCTTTCTTACTTAATTTGTTTCAGATGTGGAAGTTCACACAGTTTCTCTTGACTGTCCCTCAATATTACAATATTAGTCCAGTATCACCCCAGCATATGAGAATAGTCACATTAGCAACATTGTAATGCCAGATTCAGCAGGATAACCCACAAATGAACACTAAAATGAAATGAAACCTTGCAAAACTTACAGCTTTCAAGTTTGAAGTCAGGTCACAGACAGCCATAGAGCTGTCACTGAGCTTGAACTGTTACTGACACTCATGGACTGTATGCGTTGTAGCTGCTGCAGCAGTGGGCCAATCACACGTCACAAAAAACTGAATGCTTGTGGTGATTGATTGCAAGCAAAACTGTACAAATGGTTCCCCTGGATCTGGTTAAAAAAGGATCAGTCACAGGTATTATTTGACCAGAGAGGTTTAAATACTGCTTAGTACTTATTTCGGTCGATCCCTTAAAGGGGTCAAGCTCTGATACCCAGCTGTGGTTGTTTGTCTACCACTGCTTTGACTGGTTAGTTTGTTTGTGTTATTCTGTGACTAGTTTTAAAGGGTCACACAACAGATCAAGGCAGTGTTAACCCAGCAACTCCTCTGTTCTTCGAGGTACTAATACTGTTTCTGTCTGAGGAGTCTCTTTGGTTTGGAGAGAGACATATTTGTCTTATAAAACGGCTGTTTCTCATTAGAAATGTCTGTCTGACAGCAGGGTTAAGGTGGTGAAAATATTCTAAATGTGGTGCACACTTAAACTGATATGGATATTTTTAGGTGTGTAAAATACATTTTGCTGCTGACCCTGTCCACAGCAGCACATTTCTTAGCTTCCTAAACCAGCACTCCAGCTGCCTCTCCAAACTGGGGGCCGTCATCTACTGTAGGTAATATACTGACTGTGGAGAAATATCTCATACAATCACACTTCAAATAATCCAAACTATCCGTTTAATCTACATCATGTATTCACTTGAACACACCATCTGCTGGCAAAGCTGTTCTTCTGATTCCAAATGTTAAAGTTGTGATTTATATAATGCAGTGTTTTATGGGATAATGTTTCCTGGATCACCTCCCACCTGTGAACTGGCTCTATTTGTTAGTCTCTGTGTTCTTGTTTAGAATTTCAATGTGCTCTCAAGAATCATGTAGTTGAAGTCAGACGCAAGAGAGTCTCACAGGAGAATACAACATTCAGGTTCCTCGCTCAGATACCCAAATGTGAAGTCTGTGATGTCTGCTGAAAGATCTTCATTCATTTTGAACAGTGCCATGCTAAAAATTACAACAATGCGTGTCTCCTGCTGTGTTAGGAGCGTCTGTCTCTGCTTCAGAAGATCGCAGAGGAGCACCAGACATACCAAGGCTGCGTTCAGAGGTTCCAGTCCTGGCTGCTGTCAAAAACCAAGGAGCTAACTGATCTGATGGAGAGGGAAGATACCGCCGAGAACAAGCTCAAAGCCTTACAAGTGAGACTCACTGAAAGTGAATTAGGGAGTTGCTGTTTGATGTTGCCAACCTGTCACTGTTATTTTCGGGGGGGGGGGTTAGAATAAATATTCTCATTCTTTGTATCATGAAGGTACCAACAAAATAAAAAGTAAATATAATTATCCTCATGGTGAAAGGTAAACTGCAGCTAAACAACATAGGAGCATAAATTTTAATGAATTTCCCCTTGGGGATCAATAAAGTATTTCGTATTCGTATTCGTAAATGGGTGGATGCAATACAGTGAGTGTGGTGTATAGCATTAGTTGTAACAGCACACCTTGTCAGGATACAAAGAAATGGAACATTGCAGTATACTCAAACTCAGTGTCTCAGAGGGTTTGTGTCTTTATTTGAGTGTGATATCACCAACCCTGATAGAGTCTGGAGTGTGTTACCAGAAGACTTATACACTTTTTCAGTGTTTGATTAAAACACTTTGGTATTTTTCAACCTGAACCCTTTTCTCCCATGTTTTTCAAATATTATTGAGGGAGAGCGCTGCAGCTGACAGAAGCGAAACTGAGCTGCAACGTAATCCCTCCAGGCAACTGTAAGTGTGCCCAGAAGATTAATATTCTAAGTGTCTGACAACCAGTGTTGATAAAGTTACTTTTTGCTTATTATGCCTTTGAAAAGTAGTAATAATACTTTACTTGTTACTTGTTAATTGTTATCCAAAGCGATTAGTTACATTACTAGTTATATTACTTTAGTACCTTGTTGGCAGCCTTGTTGCACTCCAAAGTTGCACTGCTAATCCAGTGAACTGTTAATACCCAGTACACGTTTGTTGTTCTCTGTTCAAGTGTTGGCTGTGGTGGAAATAAAGGAGCCAAACAAACACAAAAGAATGATAATACTTCCACCTGTGAAAGTATGACTCTCTTCCTCTCCCTCATCCTCTAGCATTTTGGCTGCAGCTGATGTGAGCTGCCTAGACCTACCATACTTGTGTGTCATCATAAGAGCCTACAGAGGTCAAAAAGTAACTCAGCAACTCAGAGATACTTGGATAAGTAACTATAATATGTTTTGGAAATTGTAATCCTTACACTACATGTTACTGGGTAAAATAATAATACACTTCTGACAACATTATGGAAACAGAGAGAGACCTTTTTGTTAAAGAATTAGATACATTTTGTTAAATCAAAAGGAACTGTCGCTATATCGCTGTGTTCAAAGCAACCAGACTCCAGTGATGAAAACAGTAATTTTACCTCTGGTTCACCGCTGCCTCCATTGGTTAGTTTATTTATGTTATTGTGTAACTTGTGGTGTTTTAAAGGGTTGAAAACCAACCAACAGCAGTAAACCAGAGAGGTAAAATTAGCAATTTTGTCAGTGGAGTCTGGTTGCCTTCATACAGTGGCTGAAAGGTGCATTTGTCTCTCTCAGTACTGGGTCAGTTTCAAAACACGTTGTTCCCATTAGTCACTTAGACAAAAACACATGGGAAAAGGATAAAAAATAATGAAGCTACCCTTTAAAGCTAACATTTATAGATGTAGCAAAAAAGTTTAATTTAAAAGCCAATTGCATTTTGCTAAATTACTGATAGTAGATAGTAGTTGTGCCTCTGGAAAATCCCATTTTGCAGTGACATTAAGTTTTTGGTTCCTAGCAGACTTTTTAATTTGAAACATTTGAAACTTGACCACACTTAAAAAATAACCAAGTTGAAGCGACTAAAAGTAATTAGTAAGTGAAAACAGTATTTTGTGTTCAAAAAGAAAGTGAGAGCAGCAGAGTGGTGAGTATGACATGACTGTAGTTGTACTGGAGTGATTAGTGCTGTAGAAATTATTACTGAACAACATATTGAGCACACATGAATACATTGTAGTAATATATAGTGAATTTGCCATGTGACTTAATATACTACAGGTAATTCCACTTATCGCAGTAGTCACAAATATTTCATGTTATAAAGAAATGATTTGAAACCAGGTTGTAAATTGTTTTTCCAACTGTATTTTTGAAATACAAGCCAACACTTTGTAGTCACTTGTCAAAGATATCAACTTAGTGATACATATTGATGATGAATAATTGAAATTATTTCAATACTAAATGTCTGCAGTATCGATATACTGGTATTAGCTGTGCTTTCTTGCTCTCTCTGACAGAGAGTTGACACTATTAATTTAAATTTTTTAAGATTAGTTATTAGATCATCTAGTTATCTTAAAGGCCCTGATTTAAGGGAAAAAAAACAAATGTTTCTGGGGTAAGGGTTTATCGTTGTGTCTCGTCTTTTAATAAAGATGTAATTTTCTTTTTGCCCATTTGATGTCTCAAGCTTTCCAAATATCCAAGTTATAAATTCCAGTATTGTGACACCGCTGACTATAATGTTTCTGCCCCGTGACAGGCTCTGGACGACACCGTCGCCGGCGAGGAGAAGACCCTGCAGCATATTGAGAACGTTGCGGAGGCGGTGAGGGGCAACACCTCTCCTGCGGGGGCAGAGGCGGTGGTGGAGGAGGCCGAGGAGTTGAGACTGGGCTGGCAGAGGCTGAGGCAGGGCCTGTGTGAGGCCGAGGAGGGCCTGCGCTCCAGCCTGGACTCCCACAGTCAGTACATGGCCAGGTGCCAGCGGCTGGGAGAGGACATCGGCCGCCTCAGGTTGTTGATGCAGGGCCTGGACCAGGAACTGGTGGAGAACCGCGAGACTGGGAACCACACTGAAGAGCAGATGGTGGGCCAGTGGAAGAAATATATGGTAGGCTTTTTAAATATGTTAGTAATATTATTAAGTTTTGGTGGAAATGTAGTCTAGATACAGTAAAGTTATATTTCCTGTGGTCCTGGATGGATATTCAAGTGAAGCCTCTGAAATTTGAGAACATAATGCCGCCAAACAGATGGTGAACTCAGTTCTCAGTTCAGGATATACAGGATATATCAGGTAAGTGTACAACGTAAACAAGATGTGACTTCAGATGAGGGTGTGTTGGATTTCTGTTCATGTGGATGTCCAGTCAGTGTTCATCGTAAACACATTCATTTGAAGCATGAAATAAATTCCTCAGTGCTGCTGTATTGACAGAGAAAGCTGACTTTACCTGCGGCAAAATGTATTGTTCTTCTTGCATCTAGTCATGCCACAGTGAAGTCATGGTGATGTCACTACAGGCTATTTCATCTCGAATTTCCTCACTCGTCCTCTGGGTAGCCAGGCGGCGTGTTAGATGAGTATTTTTGTCACCTAACACTATGTTTTAGCCATCAGAGTAATAGCTGTGGGTGGTGATAATACAGCAACTCGGGCAGGATCCTGGTGCATGGTACATGCTGCTCCAGAACTCCACAAGCAGGAGAAGTTGTTTTTTTGGTCACACAAGAAGAATGTATTACTTTAATTAACTACATATTCATCAACCATCCACATGAAAAGTGACAAATATTCCATTAAACTCAATATAGAAAATCCAAGATGGGGGATCATTTCCTTCTCGGAGTGCTGCTCAGCATCATTGAAGACACTGGAGACGAGGGAGTGCAGATTGACTTGCCAGAGATGGAACTGGCTGGCAGATTCATTTAACTTCTCCTTCTGCTTCTACTGCAAAGTTTACTACACAAACTGTTGCACCGCATCAGTCTCAGTTGTTTACATCAGCCTCCATGAGATCATATGAAATCACATTTCCCACGAGATCTCACGAGATCATGCTCTTCTCTGGTACATAATCTTAAAATAATAATATAATGGGCCTGACTGTAACCTGGAGCACCTTTGAAGAAAATGTAAGCAGTTATTTAATAGTCAGTGTTTTATTATGAACATCCAATTTTACATTAAAGAAAAGTTACAGAAATGTTTGTGTATTCTGTCAATTATAGTTCTTAGAAAGACTGAAAATTGGAATAGACCAGATGCAGAAGTGGCAGGTCAGACCCTTAAAAGAATTGGAAAATGGAATCAGTCGGTGCATCTGCACTGGAGAGCAGAATGTACATCGCTGCATTACTGATATTATATTAGGGCTGCAACTAACAATTATTTTCATAGTCGGTAAATTGGTCAATTATTTTCTCAATTAATTAATTGATAGTTGTTTGGTCTATAAAATTTGGCTGTTAAGTACAACCGAGCAAAACTATCCTGTTCTTATTGGTAGGGTTAGGCAATTTGACATATTTACTGTGAGATAATCAGTGGGTTTACATGCCCTGAAGTAACCAGAGAATCCTGGTTACACCTATAATCAGAGAATACATGAACATTCTCTTTGGGAGTCTGGTTATTGTAAATCCTTGTATACACGCAGCAGGCTGATCTCTCCTCTACCCTCAACCGTATTTTAGAGGCATGGATTTCTTTTTTTCAACGGCCGGATGTTTTGAAACTATTTTAAACATGAGAATCTGTCAGTGGTGTGTAATTATCTCTCCTTTCATCCAGCCACTCAGTTGTCACTTTCCCTGCCTGTGGTCTCTTTGTCTCAGGCACGTGCTCACATGTAAAACATCTATTTGAATCCTGGTTACCTGTGTACATGACCAAGACATCTGCATGCTCCGGAAGAAATCTACCCACGGAAACCAAGTTTCCCAATTCTTCATATCACGGTATCTATTTCTTTAAAGGGACAGTTCATCCCAAAATTGAAAATATATATTTTTCCCCTGGCCTGTAGAGCTGTTTATCATCTATACTGTTGCAGTGTGAGTTGCAGATTTTTGGAGATATCAGCCATGGAGATGTCTGCATTCTCTGCAATATACTGGTACTAAATGGCACTAGTCCTGTAGTGTTCAAAGTGCTAAAAGGTACATTTGAAACTTCACAGCAGTGTCTCTTTCTAGGAATCATGAACTGGTTAGTGTAGGAACTACTTTGTTTCTCCATAGAATCTACTAGAACTACTTTGTTGCTTCTAGAGGGAAAATATTTTCTACATGAAACTGCTCACAACAAGGTCAATGGATTATCTGTTCTAATGGGTCATGAGTTGTGAAAAAAGACACTGGTTTTGAATTTTAATGTATAATAAAGTGTAGTTTTTGTTGCTTTGAGCACCACAAGCCAATCTAGATGGATAAACAGCACTACAGGCTGTTTTGAGACCTTGGTTTTAAATTTTAATTACAGTAATGTTTTATATTAAACATTCATGACTAAAAAAACAACAATTAGACTTAAAGTTTGTGAAAACCAAAGATCCTAAATGACGGTTTATCATGAGTTGACAGTCAGTAACTTCTTTCTTTCATTAGACCCCTGAGGTTGAGGTTTGATCAGATTTGACTAACAGTGGTGGAAATATGAGCAAACAACCCATCAACTGTCATTAGAATTTGAGTCAAATATTTGCGAAACTCAGAATGGTGCATGAAAATAAGTCCTGCCATTTTAAACCAGTGAGAAATAGGACGGAAAAAAATCTATTTCAATTATTTCGTCTGATATTCCAATTGCAAATTAGAGGGAATGATACTTTTTACATCATCATTCTCATTTCCACTGAAAAACACATTAAAATGATTATATTATGACTTTTGTGGTGATCTGTACCAAACAAAGACGTTTTTTATTAATGCTGTAGAATATAATGTGTAGGCCAGGACATCTCGGCAGAACGACAGTATTTTCTTTAAAATGGTATTTTGACACACATTTAATAAATATTCTGCTTCCTCCAATTTGAAAATTGCAGTAGGCCATTTCTGGTTTCTATAAAACGAAGATGAATTGTTCAGCTGTAGTGAGAAGAGCTCAGACAGAACCAAACACAGACGAATGTTCGTGTTGGACCCTATTGCTCATAATAAGACACTGATTTAAGAAATTTGTAGTTATTACCTTTTATTGATACATGACTTTCACAACTAATAATTAACAATAGTTTAATAGTTTTTCAATTCCCTTCAAAATCTTAAGAAAAAATGTCTGTTTATAAAGTGCAGTTTACTTTTACCAATCTGGCCAGACATTTTATTCCAAATTTAGTGTTTGACAGTTTTTGATAGTCAGTGCTATGGACACATTTCAGTTGGTTGGAAGAAAATAATTGAGATTTGATACCCAGCAGTGAGTTAGAGTTCTTTTTGCTTCAGCATTGCCAATTTCACTCCACTCCTTCCCAGCATACCAGAATATTTTGTAGTCCATCTGTCCTCCCCCATCTCTTCTATTTTTCTTTCTATTATCCATTCTTCTCCACGGGTGCACACCCTCATTTTGCATTTTTCTTTTCTTTTTTTTTTCTTTTTGTCAGTGACATTGTGATGCCTTGTCTCGATGCCTTTCCTCCAACACAAACATCATTCCTCCTCTTGCCCCTCTTAGAGGTGATAAAATCTACGTGTCCTGACATGATGACTCTTGGCTGGATTCTTTATCTCCATCGGAGTATATTTTACAACCTATTTCACATGCCTGACACACTGGAAGAGAATCCTGCAGCCCTGTCACTGAGGCTGTTTTATCACTCTGAGTGCCTGAGAGAGGTGTGGTAGAGTCAGTCCGATTATCATTTCTATCTGGCTGCCTCTCACTGTGACATTCATCCACCTCTTTGTCTGTCAGGTCCCTGCAGGCTGTAGATTAATAAGCACTCCTTTACCAGTGAACAGCAGATAACTGGCAATAAACGTGACAAGCTTTGCCTCGACAGAATTTATCTTTCATAAATTTGTGTATACATGTTTGCAGCATGTGACAGATGAAGGGCAGAGCCAGCAGGAGCCTGTTCACAGAGAATCTTCCACAGCAATAGTTCCGTACCTGTGGACCTGTGGAGCTGCTTCTGTAGGGTGTGACTGGAATGCTTAAAAACATAGTGGACTCATCTGTCTGTCATCTGCTGCAATCGAGACAGGCTGTCACCTCCCTGTGACTCACTGTGTTCTCACTTTTAGTTTTAAGACGTAGAATGGATTGTAAACAACTTTGCTTTATCTACATTGCAAATACAGTATGCCATTGTAGTTGAAATATTTTACCACTTAGAATTTGCACTGACAGATAATGGAAAGAAGTGCCAAACAATTATACAACATACTCCACTAATGGCTCTAACCTTAAAGAAAATACAGTTTTGTGCTCTGAATAAATAAATGAATTTTAATAATTCATGAGAGCACATTTCAGTTTCTGAAAAGAAGCCATCCCAAGCTTTTTGACCTCAGTAAATAGAAGAAATATTCACATCTTGTCGAATGCTGAATGTATACTTAAGTTATGCCATATTTAATAGTTTTAGAGGTTAACCTACCAAATTTCAGCAGGTCCATCAAGAATGGAATAAGTGAGTGACCTGTGTGTAGGGTACTGATTAGGGTTGCTCAGTTAATCGCAACTGCAATAAAATCTCAACAATATCCAATGGAATATCCAAATCACATTCTGTTTTTTGAAAGGGGAAAAAGTTGGTAAAAACAGTATTATTATGAGTTACTGTAGAGCTGCATAGATGTCCTGACCTAAAAATCTTGTTCTCCAGATGGAAGATAACATGTTTGTTTGGTACAGACCTCAGTAAATATCACATCATCATGATTTTAATAGTTTTAATAGTTTTTTTTTCGGTGAACATGAAAATTGTGACGCAAAACTGATAATTTCCAGTACTCGTTTTGCATATTATAATCACAATTTGAGTCAAAATAATCGCAATATTTTTTTTCACCAAATCATGCAGCCCTAATATCGATACTGGTGCCTGGAATTTGGTACCTTTACTCTCTGTGTAATAGCAAAAATGTAATTTCTGTTATAAAAAATAAATCCCAACTTCTCAGTTTCAACATTATTTATTTTGACTGCTTAGGTATTTATTAAGAGCATTTTATACACTACAAGAGATGAAGTCCCTCCCTCCCCCCTCTCAAACCTGTCTCTACAACCTCCAGCCTGTCAGGCTGTCACCACGGCAACACTGTTTGTGTCATGGAGGAAACGTGGTATCCTTCCTGTTATGTTGTTGTCATCATTACAACTGCTGGCTGCGCTTGCCTACTGTAATATTTCCCTGATGACAAATATTGGTTTAATTCTAAGATTTTGGACATACTGTTGGTAAGGTGGTAAAATGCTAAGCCAAACAAGACAGTTATCACAGTAAAAATCTCAGCTGTCTCCAACAACAACTTATCCAACAAGCTAATTAATCAGCTGAAGGTGTTAATGAAGTTGTCGATGCCTCAATTCAAGTTTTGTTGTCTATGAAGGGTTAAGTTACACTGTATACACACTGGCTGCATGTTTGCTAACATTAGCTGCAGCTGCTCTAAGGACTTGTCTTTCAGGCTATGAAAAAATAGTCCACTCTTTTAGATATGCTGTATTTTGTGTAACAATACCGAGTTCTGAACCAGACCCTACCTGTATCTATATCTGCAAGAAAAGCTTTTTTGTCTTAAAGGTGCAATATGTTAAAAAAAATTGAAAGCAATTTATATGCAGCAGTCACTTTGTATGACCAATGTGTGAACAGATTGTCATGTAACTTAAAAACTTAAACCTACCCCGACTTACTTGGCTGTCTGTAACAACCTGTGGACTTAATCTGTGTAAATGATTTTATGTGGCCTGAGTTCCTTGTCTTTCACTCCCTTATACAGTGCCAGCAGTGTGCAACACTAGCAAGAAAGGGAAATTGCTAATGTCAACAAATGACTGTTACCGATCACAACACAGTGTCCAACACAAAGTCCAGAGTCCAAGCTAATATTACTGCAAAGCATGTGAAATGTGTTGTGATATTGTGATTTGAGCTGGCTAATACTAGCTAACATTAGCTTACTTGCTAACACAGATCCTCCCAGGTCTGATCTGGCTGGTAGATTGGCTGGCTTGCTGTTTGCAGGTTGCTCTGTCAGCTCAGGTTGCGGGAAGAGCAGCACCAGATACATGCAGCATGGCCAAGACACCAATTTGCCAAACTGACATAGTGGCCAAATAATGCCATGACTTTTTCCTCATAAGCTAACATTGTGATAAAAGCGGCTGTAAAATGGTGAATACATGAGTGTCACAGTGCCCACCAAATGTCTTGTTTCACTATCATGATTTGACATGAACACTGCAGCCACTGTGAACCCCCTTTGAAATTTCCATTCTGGACTGGAATAACTGTTTTGTATGTCTGTTTCACATTAATCACAGTTCAAATGCAGAATATTTGCTGAATGAGTAAGTGTTTGTTTATGAGTCATAAGAAATCAATAATTTTGTAGAAGGCATAGATGTTTATAATGGTTAAATTGAGCAAAATGTTAATGGAGTTGGGCAGCAGTGAGACAGGCAGCCGCTTAACTCATCATCCAGAGGGTGTTATTTCAGAGCAGTGGGCTTTTGTTGTCAGGATAACAGACTTAATTTTGCATTGAGAGACGACTGACAGTTATAATCAACTGATCAACTTATAGTGGAGGACTTGTCACCGCTTGTTATTGTCAGTTTACAAGGTTGTATCCTGCGCTCCTGCAGTCTGCCTGTCTCTGCTGTGTCTGGAGAGGAGGGGTTGTTGTATATTAAACAGGATTACAACTTATTTAATATACAATCTATTGTTCCTATTTAGACTGCTGTACTCATATTTGTACGCACAATGGATTCATATTGCTCCTTTAAGGTCTGCAGTTCTTGCTTCTTTGTTTTGGCTATAATTTTGTTCAACAATGTGAGAATTTTACATTCTCACTCTTTACCATGGCCACCGATTCATTGCAGACACTTAATTGTGTTTCCTGTGGCTGAACATGTACAAATCTACTCCAGTTTAACAACTGAGGTCATGTGATTGCCATGTGTGGACCGAAAACGTTGCAGGCGGGGTTTCATTGAAATTTATCTGCAGGTCTGGATTAAATTGTTCCCATCTCTGGATCAGCTCTTATGAAGGAAGTTTGGGTGTGTCAGCAGGCAGTGAGTCATCGTGCTGTACAGTGAATTGGCCTCTTACTGGGTCATTGATTTAATGAATAGTGACACTGATGAATCACTGAGCCGAGACGCAATTTCTCACTAGATTGAACTATTTTTAGATGAAAATGATATTGCAGTGCATTTATTTCTATTGGTTATAATCCATTACCAACACACATGGTTAGTTAATTCATGAAAACTATAATGTCTAGCTGTATCAACAGTTAGATTTGTTATTCAAGTTTGTTTGGGGTGCAGCTCTGCTTTTCATTGGACTCTTTTCACAGATGTCAAAGCAGGCTAATTCCTGCTGGAGCTGATAAAAGTCATTATGGGTATGTTTCATTCATTCATGTTTCATCAGTCGTGTCAATTAGCAGCCACTCACAATAATACTAATAATAACCCTGTTGGTTAGTCATTGTTGATTATCTGCAGCTGTGTCATTCAGTCCATGCTGACAGCAGTGATGGCTGCAGTCTGTTTACATCAACCACTCCCAGGGCTGTGGAATTGTGCATGCTGGCTGAGTGGCACATCTAAATGGGACAGAGCCATCACTGCTGTCATTAGTTGCACCTGTGCTGTTCTTGTTATGACAAGTCAAAAATGTCCACTGCGAGAAAGGTCTATTACCTGACAATGCAGAATACAACAAACGTCCACAGAAAGCTGAAAAGCAGAAAGGAACAGAATAAAGGATGGTGGTGGCAGAGCTCCAGACAGCTCACAAAACATGGATGAATGAAAGTCTGAAAGTACACTTTTTAAAAACTTTTTCTGAAGTTTTCAATTGTGAAGCTGTTCACAAGTCACATCAATTGATACACACCTTGTGTATTATTTTTTTTGTTTGCAGTACATAGTTGTATTTTATCATCTCGCCAAGGAGGTTATGTTTTCATTGCTGTTCGTCTGTCTGTCAGCGGGATCACAGAAAAACTTCTGTCCCTATTTTCACAAAACTTGTGTGTGTAGTAGTAGTAGTAGGGTGTAGTATGGACCAAGGAAGAACCCATTCAATTAATATAGGGACAGTTCAGACAGTTTCATGTTGGAACTACTTTTTGTCTGCAGTAAAATCAACCAGAACTACCTTATTGTCTACTAGAACTACTTTCTTTCTCCCAGAAAAAGAAAGAAAGAAAGAAAGAAAGAAAGAAAGAAAGAAAGAAAGAAGAAAGAAAGAAAGAATGTCCTTTCTTTCTCCCAGAAAGAAAGTAGTGCTTTGAGCACCACAAGCCGAGTACCATTTAGTCCCATTATATTGGAGAGAAGGCAGACATCTCTACGGATGATATCTCCAAAACTCTGCATCTCACACCAAAAAGATTTAGATGGATAAACAGCCCTACAGGCCAGAGGAAAAATATGTATTTTTTACATAATGAGGGGAACTGTCCCTTTAACATTGTGAGATAAGGCATTTGGCTGTGCTTGAGGTCTATTTAAGAGTGTGCGCTCTTGATTAAAGTACACAGGGTAATAAGTAATTAGTTAGTTCTGTAAATTCACTTGAAAACATTTAAATAACCATACTGTACGACATCACATTTGATTATTTTCTTTTTTTCCACACTAACAAAAACAACTGTTTAACATGGGACAACCATTCAGTTAAAAAAAAAAGAGTCAAAGCAGTAAAACTAACAATCCTTCAAAATGGAAGCTTTAAGGTTTCAAATGAGAAGTAGAATAATTTTCTTAAAGTTTTTTTTAACTTAGAGCAACAATAAATGTGTGATCTATGTGTGATCTATTAACCACCCAGCCAAATTTGAATGAAAAACAAACAAACAAACAAACAAACAAAAAAATTAAAATCATGAAACAAAGAGTTTTCTCTGCTCTGAAACAATGGGGACATGTCCACTCTGCTAGCTCAGTGTCAAACACCACCACAGGCTTAAAACCACTGGAAACATGTCTAGCAGGTTTATTGGACATGTCCAGACATGTTTGAGTCACCAGAGCCAGAGGACAGTACCACAGGATGGCACCGAGTAATGTTTCAGGTCCACCCAAAAATCCTAAACAGAGCAGCAATTAAAACAGTTTAACGGACTAACTCCATCATTCAGTACTATATAGTTCTCAGTCTTTTGACATTTTCACTAAGTATTTTCTAACATGTATAATGTGTTGAGAAGGAAACTCTGCAGTCCCTTCACACAGACTTAAACAGTTATAAATAAACAGCCTTGGGTTGGGATGCCTCCTGCTCTGTATTTATATTTTCACTTCTCCATGTTTTCTTGTCACTCTCTTCTTTGAGGAGGTTGGCAAACCAGCTTGGAGCTGCATTACCCTCACTCTCATTCATCCTGCTGCCCAAATCACATTACCGTGCCAGGCTGCTGGATTCGTGAGATCATGCGAGAATAGCTCCTGTGGTGAAAACTGTGTGGCCAAATCTCTACCAACAGACACATTTCTACTGTCACACAACATCTACGTCATATTACCCAACCTGATGAGTACTTTATAGTATTACTGTGGCACTGAGACACAGCTAAGGTGTGAAAAGGGTCTAGTGGGAGTGTACTGATGTTGCTTCCAGTTAGGAAGCGCAAGCTGGCAGCTTCTTATCATGCATGCTGGGATTTTTTTTATGAAGCTGAACATCTAAATTGGCATCATATTTGGCATCATGCTGCACTGGAGCAGTGTTGGCAGAATGGGAAGAACAGACAAACCTGTTATTTTAACTTGAGAACGTTCAGGCATGATTCCAAGATGCCCCCCCCCCCCCCAACTGCCAGCCTTGTAGTCATACATATGAACAGCTTACATTAGTTATTTTTGTCATGTTAGTTGTAACAGTTGAAGTTTTATTGTTGGCCATAATTCATTAGTCATATCAGTGTATATCTCCCTGTTATGTAGCCAAATGACTGCAGTAGTGTGAATATTGGATTTTAACAGTTGACTCAGTCTGGAGCCATTTTGCCACCGATTTGATGACATTTCTGTTGTTCTTTCAGCCAAGATGGATATTGTAGCTGTCAGAAGTAATCATCTCTCAGTTAGTGAGTTACAGTGAAGAGTACAGCTGCAATGATGATGATGATAATGATCAATTATTAAATCAATCATCAACTATTTTGATAATCAGTTAATTGGTTTGGGTATCTTTTTAAGAAAAAAGTAAAAATTCTCTGATTTCACCTTCTTAAAAGTGAATATTTTCTGGTTTCTTTACTCCTCTCTGACAGTAAACTGTCATATCTTTGGATTGTTGAAACACCAACATTTTTCACCATTTTCTGACATTTTCTGACCAACAATAAATCAAATAAATGAGAAAATAATCAACGGATTAATTGATTATGAAAATAATCAGTAGTTACAGCCCTCGTGAGGAGGCTGACTAGTCAGTCCAGTCCCTCCAGGATTTTGCGGGCTTTTTTTTTGGTATGTTGCAGACTAAAATGTCTGATTTCTCTTTTTGGTTTTCTAAAAAATTGTGATGCATGCTGCAATAAAAATGAAATTGCGGGAGCAAGAGAAAATTGCAAGTTTCTTTCATAATTCATTAAAAATCAAAGTTAAGATGTTCCAGAGAAAATAAAAATACACTGTTCTAAGTGATGTTACCAAAAAGGCTCAAGATTACAAAAATTCTGCCAGAATATGCTTTATTTGTAAATGAAGAAGTGCCCCTGGGAGGTATTCCACAAGATGCAAAATGTTTTTGGAGCTCAAAGTCAAAAACAGGTCGAAATTATGACAAAAATGCACAGAGCATTGAAAAATCTCAATAACAGTGACTAAACTTTGTACGTGTTTGATGTTTTCGCAGGGGACTGGGGTCATGGAAAGCTATGATGATTGGTCAAACTTGTGGAAAAGTTGTGGTGGTTGGAGAATTCACAGAGATTAGTTGAATTTGCGTTAATTGTTGCGATTGCAACACCACAACTTCCTGGAGGGACTGACCTGTACAGTATTTACGGTGTGAATGATGTAATGTGAACATGGCATTTAACTATAGACATGTCTGTGGTAAAAATCACAGCCAGTGGTTTGCTGCTGCTGCGGCTTCAGCTAACTTTGCTGTTTTCTATATTTGTATCTGGCAGGGTGTGAGGAACACTCTGGCAGGGGAGGAGTCCGAAGTGGAACATCTCAAGGCTCAACTCAAGGAGCTCTTCAGGTTCTCAGAGGACTCACGCCACCTCTCTGATGACGTCCTCGCTGTGGTCAAAGAACATCAGAGGTATGTGATAGGAAGCCTACTACTGTTTAAAAACTGTGAAAATCAAAACATGTAGGCCTCATAATATCTGCAAATAATTCTTGTTAAAACTTATTACATGTATCAAATGTTTGAACTAGCACAGAACAGTTCCCTTTCATTTCACTGAGTTGCCATACTGAGGTTGGGATCATGTTCTAACTTCAGAACATGAGATGTAAAAGTGTTATTTACCACTCTGACTCTGTTGAGAGCGTAATCAAATTAAAGGCAAAGCAATGCAAATTTGTTGGTATAGCACTTTTTACCAACAAGGCAATTCAACCTGGCAGGCAGTAAGACAAGATATAAAAGAAACATAAAGCATTATAAAAAGTCACATAAAGAGGATTTTAGAGGATTAAAATAAAGTGAATTAAAATATAAGCTGTCCCAATTCTAATTTAGTAAGATACAGTGGCAAACAGAGAAATCTTAAGTCCTGATTTAAAAGAACAAGATTTCAGAAAGTTTGTTCCAGATGTTTGGAGCTTAAAAACTGAATGCTTCTTCTCCATGCTTAGTTAGAGCTCTGGGGACAGTAAGCAGACGTGTCCCAGACAATCTGAGAGGTCTAGGTGGTTCAGAACAGAGCAGCAGATCAGAAATGTCTTTTGACCCTATACCATCCAGTATAGTAATATTTTGAAGTCATTTTTGACACACAGGCAGACACTGTAAAGAAGTGGGCGATGGTGCATTTCTCCCCCAGCTGTATCAGAGCATTTTAATTTGAAAAGCACAAGTTAGTTTTTTAATGCATTCAAATGCAGAGTAGAAGTAAAAAGAGCACTTAAGTCGTTAAACACACTGTTGAATCTAAACATCAAACACCTGATGTAGTCGACTTTTCAGAATGCAGACTGGTGTTGTGAGTTTGATACCTGATGAACACCTCATGTTGGACCCTGATACCAGTATTGGATGGGATCTGCCCCGTCTCTAGTTTCATTTATAAGATGATGTGCAGTGGAAGCCATTAAATTCATGAGCAGATGATAACAAGGACAAAGACGAGGATAAGGAAAAAGAGAGCCAGATTTTTAATTACTGCTTTTTGTGGAGCAACGACTGATGGAGGAGTGTGTGGATCTGGGTCTGATGTGAATGGCTTCACAGAAACAGATTTCATCCACAATCATTTCACGCGATCAAGGGGCCACTTTTAAATACATCTGTCAGCGCCTCTCCACAAGAGCCTTTTGAGACACTTGAGTGTTGCGTGAGTGAGGTAAAAGTTGCATTAGGGCAGCAAAATTAAACATAGTATTATCAAAATCACAATATGGCCAAGTGCAATATCCAAATCACAGAACCCAAACCAAAAATCTTCATCTCCAGATGAAAAAAAACTCAAAACAAATATTCACATTATCACAATTTTATTATTATTATTATTTTCAGTATTAACTACAGTTGTAATGCAAAAATGATCCTTCCCACTAATCATATCACATACTGTAATTTCAGTTAAAATCGCAATATGACTTTTTTTTTTACCATATCCTCCATTCCAAACATCACACCTTTGTCTAAATTTGGACAAGTAACCCAAATCTGATTTAAAAAGATCAGATTCCCCTGTGACTTGTGCTCTTTCACTATCATGACAAGAACAGATTGCCTGCAGTGTGAACGTAGCTTTTGGCTCTGGCAGCAGGTGACATAAGCCTTCCTTAAACTCTTGGCTACTGAAAACACAGTTAAAATGCCAAGCTTAACTGTCTGAAGTGTGGCTGTATTCACTCAAAAGGATTCCAACAGCAGGCAGGACGTCCAATAAATGTTTAAAAAGAACTGCGAGCAAACGGCAACGCACGGGATACACTTGAAAGCAGAGAGATGAACTGAGCTCAACTGCTTGTGTGACCCAATGCCAAGCTCATCAGCTGGTAGTGTGAGCATCCTTCGCCCTGGAGATGGGGTGCATAGATATAAAACACACGTCTGATGACTTTTTATATTTATGAGAATTTATATCTGTGGTGGGGAGACCACTGATGATGATGACAGCATCACAGACATCCTCAGGTTAGCAAATATGATGATATTAGAATTGGGAAGTAGAATACCAAGAACACCAACTTAAACTGTATGTTGCTGTTATTAGTACTGAAACTGTTATCTAGTGTTAAATTAGTGTAATTGTAAGGTTGTAAGGTATGGTTTTATTTATTATGTACATTTGTTATGAAAATTACAGTGTTCTGTATTTATTTATATATGTAAATAAAATTATAGCTGTTAACAACTGATATATTAAATTTCAAGTCCAAATTTGCTTTTCATTGACCGTCAGTTTTCTTCTTATTTTACATTGATTCATGCACTGTTAAGGCGCTGGTATTATTTTAAAATGATTGTATTAGCCCTGGTATCAGAAAAAACCCAAACAATACCCGACCCTAGATGGGATCCACTCTGCTGGTCTTAGTGAGGACTCAGGTTGCAGCGTTCTGAATTAACTGCAGCATAGTCGAACCAGCTGAAGAAAAATATATGGGCACGTTTTCTGCTGGGACATATAAAGTCTGTTAATTCTTGAAAAGTACTCAAGGTGATAGGCTCATTATTTTACTTGTCTAAATGTGGCTATTGAAGTCCAGGCTGAGTCCATGACACAAATATTTCTGGTCTTGTATGTTAGCGACTGAAGTTGAGGACTGACTTCTCATCTTTGACAGCTTCATCTTTGTTTAACCATAAAAAATTCTGGAACATCCACTCACTGATTTGTTCAATGCTCTTCTTACCTGCTTGTATAGGATCATAGACACCTGATGATATTGTTACATAAATCTGCATGTCGTTTGCATAATTATACTAAGATATATTGTTGTTCTCTGAAATCTCAGCTGGTGGGAGATGAACAGAAGGGACCCAAGAATGGAGCCTTGGTGAACTCCAAATTTCAGACTTTGTCGATGGACACAATTAATCCCTGTCAAATAGGATTCACTGTGCCAGAAAGTCCCACCCAGTTTTCCAGTCTGTCTTGTAATTTGTTGTGTTTTTTTATGTGTGGTGTTGAATGCAGTGCTGAGAGCTTATTATACACCACATTTTTCTGGTATGTGGATTATCTTGGCAAAGGTGAAGTGCTCTTGACAGATTCTTAACAAATGTCCTCAAAATTTGAGAGAAACAAACCTTCAACTCACAAAAAATAGGGGCAAAACAAAAGTGTTTATTTATTTTTTGTTGAGGGAGACTGAAACTTTTCCATTGCTTGTCCTGAAGTGGATGTCCTTCAAAAACCTAACAAAAGCAGTCTAAACTTTGGTGAGGTGGAAATCGTGACTGGAAAACATCGAAACAGTTGTTTAGGGCCAGGAAGGGGTTAAGCTGTGTTGTAACAGTTAGTGAAATCTAGATTATAATGGCAGTTTTGGGGGTTCTGTGGGGAAATAGCCTGACAGTAGAGAAATGTTGACTTTTTGCAGAAGCTCTGATGCCATGCAGTTAAAAATATTTTTGATTAAAAACTACAGGCAGAACATCAAGGCAGCAGGAGGATTTCAATAATTGCACAGTTTCCTCCAAGGTTATGTGGTTGATGAGATTCAAGTGTGTTGTGCTTATTGAATTGGTTTTAAGTGGATGCAAGGACAATACAGACTCTATACCTGACACACAGCATCTGAATTTTGTCAGTGAAGAAGGAAAATTCTTTGCATGATAGAAGTTGAATGGTGAGTGATGCAGAAGTATTTGTCAACCTGTCAACAGAAGCAACTAAAGAACGCGCTTTCAAATAAGGAAAGGGCCCAAGAGATTAGTGTGTGTTCTGACAGCACTGATATACCTGCTTTTAACTGAACTGCTTCATGGCAGCCTTGCATATCCTCCATCTCTTCATGTCTCCTCAGACATGAACATTATGCATCCATAAGATGCAATGAAGCCCATGAACAGTGTGAAGAGTGTGTCAGGATGTGAAGTAAGGTCAGCGGCACTCTGAACAACACATGAAAACAATGGTTCAAGTGTTTTCATGACTAATTATATTTACATTATGGAAAATTTGAAGGATTTCCAAAATCACAGTCACAGTCAAACAAGGGGATTTGGTCCTCCTCTGCCACCTTGTGGACTTACTTTTAAATTACACACTAAGATCACAGCAAACGTGGACAGTTACACTTGTGTTGCAGCCATTTGCACACGCTCTGGTAAAAGCATACAAGTAAACAGTTTGTTGTTGTTGACTGACAAATAAAGGTTGGTATTACCAGGAAGTCAGTCCAGGGACTACATAAAATAAGTGGTAACTGTGAAAAATAAAAAATTATTCAATATCTTTTAAAATGCCAACATGTTTTGAACACTGTACGTCTTTGTCAGTGCTTTGAACTTGTTTTTAAAGCATACATCAGGTTTGATAAAATGTACATTTTCTATTTGTGATGGTTTCATTTCATTTAAAATGACATTTCTACCATTTTTGACAAAAGAAAAATAGTTTTTATTTGGATTAATGTTGTCATGATACTGGAATTTCTCATTTCAATAAGATACCTTGAAATATATTGATATTCAATAGCATTTTCAATACTACTGTAAAAACTGACTCAACATTGAGGGCATAAAGTCTTAGATTTTTATTTAAAGATAGGTATATCAGGAGTTCGGCGGATGCAGCGGAGGAGTGCAGACGTGTATTCGTGAGCTCTCAGTGGTGGACCCTAGCATCTGCTTTTATCCTGATTTAACCTCTCATAACTTTGTTTGTTTGTGTCCAAGAGGCGAAGTTATTAAGAATACTTTTGTATGGCAAGCTACAATTTTCGACATACAAAGCGAAAGAAAACTTCTAAAACTCCTCAAACTTCAGGGCACCTGCACGCGCTAACTACAAGAAACATGGCGGACGGGGAAAAGGAAACCTCATTCAGCAAGCTTCTCGATGCTATTCAAGAAACCAAAGACGACCTCACGAAACATATTGACAAAAAAACAGCCGACATACAAACAACATTAACGAAAATTGAATCCTCACTCTCCACGCTTTCGGAACAGGTCATGGAGATAGAGACGCGAGTGAGTGCAAATGAAGACGACATTAAAGATGCACGCGACCGTGTTGACAAAATGGAGAAACTGATAAAGCACCTCAAAGACAAAACTGACGACTTAGAAAACCGCAGCAGGAGGTCTAACGTTCGGATACTGAATGTGCCGGAACAGGCAGAAGGTCGTGATGCTGTGGGATTTTTGGAAAAGTTTATACCACAAATCCTGGGTAACGACAACTTCACCTCACCCGTCACCCTGGAAAGAGCGCACCGCATCGGGAAGAAGTTGGACAGACCGCGGCCTCTCATCGCCAAGTTCCTGAACTTCAGAGATAAAGAGAAAGTCCTTCGCCTGGCCAGAAGTAAAGGAGAGATGACATACGAGAATAAAAAGATATCATTCTATCCAGATTACAGCGCAGACCTGCAGCGTAGGAGAGACGAGTTCCGTGACGTGAAGCGGATGCTGCGGGAGAGGGAGGTGGAATACGCACTGATCTACCCAGCTCAGCTTCGCATTAAACATCTGGGATCCGTCAAGTTTTTCTCCACTCCAGCCGAAGCGCAACGTTTTCTTAAAGAACTGCCAAGTGAGTAACCTAAAGCTGACTAAAGTGACTGCAGTATACAGTCCACCGTTATAGATGCTGATGAGAAGGGCTGTGATTCCCACTGTTAATTTGAGAGGAGGGAAAAAGTGATATAAAGGAAGACAAGACTATATGATCAAGCTGTGACATAGTAATCCTGTCATCTTCAAATGTGCAGAATAACTGGGAACATGATTGATGATAAACCTACATCTGATTACTGATACATGGACAATTGTGCATATATCAATCATGACAGTATGTCCAGATCTATAATACTGTAGACCCTGCATGCAGGCTTATGAGCATGATGTCATATTTTTCACCCCAGTGGTAGAATGGGATCACATTTTGCTTAACCAACTTCTCTATTCTTTATATGTTTTTTTATTTTATCTATTTTATTTTATTTATTTTAGCATCCTAAAATTTAAAACCTTGCCATATACAAACTGTTATGAGTGGCCAGTTCTAATTTCAGCAGTTGCTGGAGCCACCACTGTTGTTTAAGAGAGTTACCTACCTAATGTGGTTTTGTTACGGGGGTTTTACTAGGCAGGTTTTTACTTTAATGTTTTGGGGTTATGTATGGTCTCTCACTAAAACTCGAACTTCTACTTACACATATGTCCAGATTATTCTTTGGTCCAGGTTGAGTTTTATCATTATAACCAGGTTCATTGTTTTACCACTTCTAAACTCAGTGCAGGAATACAACCAGACATCCTTAGAGCTGAACATTATGACATTTATCCTGATGAGACATCTATATGAAGAACTCATAATATGGGGCAATTAACATGTATATCTTGGAATATTAGAGGGGTCAACTCACCAATTAAGAGGAAGAAAATGTTGACATATTTAAAGAGGCAGAATGTAGATATTGCCTTTATCCAGGAGAGCCACCTCACCGACACTGAACATATAAAACTGCGTAGGGACTGGGTGGGTAATGTTTTCTACTCTTCCTACTCCTCAAAAGCAAGAGGTGTCGCCCTGCTCATTAACAAACACCTGAACTTTAAATTAAATTCAGTTGAAAAGGATAAAAATGGTAGATTTTTGCTTGTAGACTGTGAAATAAATAGGAACAAGATATCTTTGGTTAACATATATGGGCCTAACTATGATGACCCACTGTTCTTTAACAATCTGATTATGAAACTGGCTACAATTGGGGGTCAATGTGTTGTGGGTGGAGACTTTAATTTGGTCTTAAACCCTCTTTTGGATCGATCATCACCCAAAACAATTTCACTAACAAAGGCGGCAACCGCACTAGACCAAGGTATGAAAGACATAGGCATAATTGATGTGTGGCGAAATCTTTATCCAAACCAGAGGGATTTTTCTTTCTTTTCACCAACACATAATACACACTCTAGAATTGACATGTTCTTGGTGCCTCAAGATATGATGTCCATAGTGGTAGAATGCTCCTATTTAGCAGCTACCTTCTCGGATCATAATCCTATCAAACTCTCCTGGATTATTAATACTCCGCAGCCCACAATTCGCAGGTGGAGATTTAAAAATTACATGTTAAAAGACCCTGAATTTATTTCATATATGACCACTAATATTGAAATATTTCTTGATGCCAGTTCAAATTCCTCTTCACATGCTAAACATTTGGGAGGCCCTTAAAGCCTATATGAGAGGTCAGGTTTTATCATACAGTGCCCATAAGGTTAAAAAAATAAGAGAGACATTAACTAAATTGGAAAGTGATATCAAAAAACTGGAACAAGACTACATTGCCACCAAAAAGGAAGAACACCTTAACACATTAACCAAAACAAGGATGCAGTATAATAATTTATGTACCAACAAAGAGGAAGCAGCTATGGCCAGAACTAGGTATCACTATTATGAATTTGGGAACAAAACAAGTAAACTTTTGGCTTGGCAAATTAGAAAGGAAACATCTGATAAATTTATACACTCAATATCAACAGAGGACGGCAGACTCCTCGATGATTCAGTATCCATAAATGCAGAATTCAAACAATTTTATGAAGATCTATATAAAACTGGGCAGGACGCTGACAATATTGGAGCAAAAAGGTTTATGGATGGAATAACCCTTCCCAAATTACAAGATGAGGATAAAGAACTGCTTGATGCAGATATATCAGAAATGGAGGTACTCCAAGCTATTAATTCTTTACAAAATAACAAGACTCCCGGGCCAGATGGCTTACCTATTGAGTATTATAAGGCCTTTTCAAAAAAATTACTGACCCCCCTCACAAACATGATTAAAGAAGCATTAGAAAATAAAAAAATTACCAGATTCATTGGAAATCGCAACAATTACACTGCTTCCAAACCGGGTAAGGACAAGCAGAAATGTGACTCATATAGACCCCTCAGTCTCTTAAATGCAGATTATAAGATACTATCCAAACTAATTGCTATCAGACTGGAAGATGTTATACCAAAGATAATACACGCTGACCAAACGGGCTTCGTTAAAAACAGACACGGAGCAGATAATGTGCGGCGACTGCTTCATATACTGAACACCGCTCAAAAAAATCGAAATCCTATGCTAATTATATCTATGGATGCAAACAAAGCATTTGACAGGATTGAGCCAAGCTTTCTCTTTCGGACTCTAGAGGCTATGGGCTTTGGAGAGAAATTCACTCAGTATGTTAAAACACTTTTTAATGCTCCCAAAGCCAATATTTTAACAAATGACGTTCTGTCTAACACTTTCTCCTTATCCAGAGGCTGCAGGCAAGGCTGTCCAAGCTCCCCCCTGCTCTTCGCACTTGCGATTGAACCATTAGCCATCGCCATCCGCTCCAACACCTCCATAGCCGGAATCAAATTTGGTACAAGTGAACATAAACTTTCTCTGTATGCAGATGATCTCCTATTATATATAACTGATCCACACACATCAGTCCCCCCTTTATTGAAATGTCTCAAAGAATATAGTGCAGTTTCAGGATATAAATTAAATTATACTAAAAGTGAGATTTTACCACTAAATATACAGGACAATAATATTAGAGCTCTCACTGACCCATTGAAATGGTGCAACAATGGTTTCAATTATTTGGGTATACAAATTGGCAAATCGGATGGACATATATTTAAACAGAATTATATGAAATTATTGGAACAAACCAAACTTAACCTTCAAAGATGGATTGACCTCCCATTGTCTCTCATAGGCAGAATTAACACTATTAAAATGAATATTTTGCCTAAGTTTATTTACCTATTTCAATGTCTCTCTATAAATGTTCCCAAGAGTTTCTTCAAAGAACTTAACAAAATTTTAACTCCTTTCATATGGCAAAAGAAAAACCCTAGGGTCAAATTCATTTCTCTGCAGGCTCCATATTCAAGGGGAGGACTTAACCTACCAAATTTTAGGAATTATTATCTTGCCTCTCAGTACCGATCAATTTGGATCTGGCTGCATGCAGAGAACAGTGAGGTTAGATGGGTCCCAATAGAACAACATGAGATGAAGACTATGCCTTTAAAGGATGTTCCATTTATAGGTACAAAAAAATGTTTAGCCACACTCACAAACAATTCAATAATACTGAACACATTCGCTGCTTGGCAAGAATCTCACTCACTTCTGGATACAAATATTTCTTTTCTTAGAAGGACACCTTTGTGGGGTAATCCCAACCTCTCACACCACATCTCTGACTCAGTATTGCGGGGGTGGAGGGACAGAAAAATCCAAACAGTTGCTGATTTATATATTAATGATACATTTGCTAACTTCCAACAACTAAATGAAAAATTTAATCTTCCTAAATATAGTCTCTTCAAATTCCTACAATAAGAGACTGGGTTAAGGAGAAATCTAAAGAAACATTCCCAAATATTCCAAAAGAAACCCCTCTTGAAACTCAGTTATGTAACAAATTATGCAGATCAACAAAAGGAATAATATCTTCTATATATGGTGTCATTAATGGAAAGTTACCTGTTTATGATAAAACATCTACAAAAGGAAAATGGGAAACAGACCTAGGCTGTATATATGAGGACATGGATTGGCACTATCTATTGGAACAGGCACAGACTGTGTTAATTTCCACAAAACATAGGCAAATTCAATTCAATATATTTCATAGGACATACTACACCCCTTACAGGTTACATAAAATTGACAGCAACATTTCCCCCAGATGTCAGAGATGCAAAGTGACTGATGGTGATCTTCTCCACATGCTCTGGAGTTGCCCAATGATAGAGGAATTTTGGAAACGAGCCATTGAATTAACCTCAAGGGTAATAGGAATTCAAATTGAACAGGACCCAAAACTATGGATTCTGGGGGACACAAGCTCTATTAATGTGAACTACTATAAGAAATACTTTATTTTACTTGCGAGCACTGCAGTGAAAAAATGTATTCTGACTAAGTGGAAATCTGAAAATTCACCAACAGTAAGGCACTGGATTAATGAGCTTGTGTCTTGCTGCACACCTGAAAAGATATTATATAACGTGAGAGGGAAGTATGCAGCCTTTGAAAAAATCTGGGGCCCCTTCATAAACATTATGCCTTCTCTGGACTTGGTTGACCATGGTGATGTGAGCCTTCCTGGACCGGCTTCAAATTAGCCCTCTGTAGGTTCTTCTTGTATAACTTCCTCAATGATGTATTTATTGTGAGTAATATGTTGATTCATATACATATGAATGTGTACAGATGGGTGTATGTATAAATTGTGTATATAGACTGTGTAGGTATATAAAGGAAAGGAAATTGAGAGCCATACGAGGGAGGAGGGTGGGGGGTGGGATAGGGAAAGTTCATGTAATATTTTTTGCTTTGTTTTGACTTTATTTATTTTATCTTTATTAATTAGTATATATAAACTTTTTTTTTCTCGTTTTCTTTTCTGATGCTCAAAAATTATCCTTATATGGTGTGTCTATAAGGTTATATATTTATGTATGTTCCTTCTGTAAATACGACTCATTTCAGTGCAACAAACTGTAGATGCTAACTATGCACCACAAATATCCTGTAAGAGCTTCTGTTAATAAAAACAAATCTTTACAAAAAAAAAAAAGATAGGTATATCAAGGCTATAACGTGAAAATGGATATAGCAAATGAGACGAGTGATAAGAAGAAGACAGCACTGTGGGTCAGTGAGAGAGGCAAGACCGTGTGGGTTGTGTAAGAGACAGCGAGAAAGTGCAGCTGGTACCACAGCATCAGTACTGTGAAAATAAGTACTGAGGCCATTTCAGATATTTTTCACAACACTAATTAGGACTATCTCTAAATTTAAATTGTATATGTTTTTGCAATAGTGTGCAGAATATATGCATAAAATACCTGTTTTTCTTAATAATCTAGTTGTTTAAAAAGGCATCTTATTACACTGGAACAGAGGATTACCACAAGTTAATCCACATTAACTTGTGTACATTATCATATTTTTGTTGTTTCTACTAGTGTTGGGTGATGTTTACCAATCAATGAAACATAGTGATGTACGATAATGTAGTTGCTGGGTCTGAAAGTTTCTCGTCTCAGCACCAAATAACTTTGTTTTGTTCGAAAAAAAAGTAAATACAACATGGCAGAGCTGAAACAATTAATCAATTAATTGATTATTAATCGGTCATGAAATTAATTGCCAACTATTTGATTAATTGGTTTGAGTTAATTTTTAATACAAAAAAAAAAAGTCCAAATTCTCTGATTTCAGCTTCTCAAATGTGAATATTTTCTGGTTTCTTTACTGCTCCTCTGACAGTAAACTGAATATCTTTGGGTTTTGGACCTAAGAAGACACTTGAGGACGTCCACTCTGGCTTCTTAAAACTTGATCAACGTTTTGTGACATTTTACAGACCAAACCACTAATCGATTAATAATTGATTAATCAAGAAAATAATCAACAGATTAATCAATGATGGAAATAATTGTTAGTTACAGCCATGCAACATGGAGATGAAGTGCGATGACCAGCAGCAATGGTTTCTTTTTATTGTCTCACACTACCTCAAAAACAGAGGGCTGTGAATTCATGATGTTACGATGATGGAGGGCTCAGTGGTCCATGATGCCATCATGATGTACAGAGACATCGTCCATTGGCCCGACCCTGACTTCTACAGTCACAGGTCGTTGTTTGTTGAAGACGTTGACACTGAAAATTAAGAACGACAGTCAACAGGTCACAGAAAACAGATCTTAAATAGTCTAAAATATACACTATCATGAAACTTGCAGACACCCTGCAATTTCAAACAAAGAATAAGATTAAAGGTTCCTCGTGTAGTTTATGACAGCTGCAGAGTAATGTTGTGATGAAGTCCTTGTGTTGTTTGTGTATTACATGTTCTACCAATGCGTGTACAAGGATACACATGCACACCGCAGACATGGGGTTGATGGGACACAAACACACAGTGTATTCCGGGTGGTAATCATAGCCTGATTATCCTGCTCGCGGGCCCCGGTGCAACAAAGAGCTGCTGAGCCCCTGTTCATCCTCTGTGTGCACTGTGTGCACTTTATCTTTGCTGGAGTGCTACCTGCCTGGCGCCAGGTTTGACTGTGGCCTAATGTGATTAAATACAAATGACTGTAAGTCAAATCACTGCGAACTAACTGCTACAACGGAACCTGGGGCTTTGGGGCCCCTGGGGGTATGGGGCCACTTTGTCCTGGTAGTAATCCAGCCTGCCACTAACTGTTAATGTATATCATCAGTTAGTGGAAGTAATGCAATTGGAAATGTCTTAATACAGCAATTCAAGAGGAGGAGAAGAGCACAAGCCAGTGCAACCAAAGTAGTTTTCAAAATAAAAAATGTTTTAGGTGCAGTTTTTTTATGAGGTAGAAGATATATTCAAATTAAAACTGCATTTTCCCAAAATTCTACCTGATAATGACAATAATAACTGCTCGGGTAAAATCCAGCCAAAATGTGTCAACAGAATCAGGTCAAGATTAAATATAAACTCCTCCAAATAATGTGTAAATATTCCACATGTCTGAATTCTGTTTTCCTGCAGCAGGTTGTCCTACTAAGCCTTTAGTGCTACTTTCAGAGATTTGTGGGGCTTAATGGAGTGCTCCACTTTTGGATATTTAAATCTCAGACATGAGCTAGCTATTCTGAGCTGTGAGTGTTCCCTTGGCTGTGAGGTAATGATGATTTAAGTAACATTTTGGTTATGAGATGGCTTCACAATGTGTTCTGTGACGTGCAGCAAACCATTAAGCATCACATTTGTGAATTTTGTGGCTTTATCGCCCTAATTATGTGCCCTGCTAACACTTTTTTAAATGGGTCCTTTATTTCCTAATAGCTTCCAAATAATTTGTTGAGTTTCCTGGAAAGAATTATGTGATTCAGAGGTAATTGTAAGGAAAATGAAGACAAAATTCACAGCTCAGGAACAATATTCTATTCAATCTAGTTGGGTTTAAGTAGTTGTTGATTTTTAGTGGGACCACCTTAAAAGAACAGCTCCATTTAAATCCAAGTTATTGCCCACTGATACATTTCACATTTTTGGGCTGACCTGCTGTGCGCTTACTAAAAGACTCAAAACATATTTTATTGTAGATCTTAAAGTTATATCTGAGACATACATTTTCTGTCAAAATTTTTGGTCTGGACCAAAATATAAATGAGAACTACTGGCCAGATGAAAGTCATTAACTTAATTATGGATATTCATGGTGGTCACAGATAGTTTCAAGGTATTAAAGGGATAGTCTACTCACCCTCATTCCGATTGAGGGTCGGGTTTATTTTGTTAGCCCACAAAACACTGCTGGAGTTTCACAGGAAAACAGTGTTGCAGATCTCCCAAACAATTGAAGTGAATGGTGACCAGTTTTCAAATGTAAAAAACAACTGGAAAAAAATACATAAAATGCCTCCATACTGCTTGTCTGGTGTAATCCAAGTCTCCTAAAGCCCCAACATGCTGTTTTACACCGTCACACCACACACACTCAGTTCAGACAGTGTACATGTGAACATGGCTCCAAGCTAAGGACCTACAGTGAAGATTCAGGCTAAAAACATGGTGTAAATAACATTTTTTTTTAGTCAACCTGGTATTTTGCGCTTTTAGTCTGTTTTTTTTACACTGAAAACTGGTCACAACAACAGCAACACGATAATGATGATAAGAGAAAGAGAAAAGTAGCAAAGTCTATGCACCAGTGTTGCCAGTTTTGATCACTTCTTTGCCTTTTCTCCACCATCAGAACAAAATTTCTTTTTCAAAATAAGAAATATTCAAATCACATGGGCATGTTGACTTAAAATGTATTGAGCATCGAAAGAATGGACCCTTTTGATTTTCTTTCAGCAATTCAGGAGCAAGTTTCTACAGTGAGGATGCCAGATTTGAAAACCTATATTGTAATTATCTACATTCTATTGTAGACCATCCTCATCTCTTTGTGCTTCTGTCTAAACCATTTGCTTTTGAGCTTTTGGGTTCCCTCCAACTTTTCAGCATCAGTGGAGGCTTTTTATTTTTTTTGAAGACTTTTCAGATAAACACCACAGGATACAATGAACAAGCTTCCACAACACATCACGAGGGGAAAGGAGGGCAAAAGCACAGATAATTGCATCATGTTCACATGCCAGCAGCACTCCCGACGCAATAACACCAAAAACACACAGAGAGCCAGATTAACAAACATAACCAGCCTAACAAACCCACTGCAATCTGTCTGCATTATGTGTTTCCTTCTGGAAACACTGTGCCCTAGATATAAACATCAAAAAACTTTAAACATGGAGATGTACTGTTAGCCAAAATCCTGGGTGTTTGTACAGTCATACTTTGATTTGTCTGAAACTTTATTTGGATCCTTTGCTTCCTGCAGTTGCACACACTTTGAGACTGAGAAGTGCTTAAGAGATACAGTAACTGACTGTTTTGTGTTGACTAAAGGGACAGCATTTGTCTTTTTGAAAAGTTCAGATATTTTTTTCTGCACACAAATTAATATTGTAAGAAAGTTGCTAATCACTTACATTTATCTAATTACACTAATTATTAAACATCCATAATCTATGAATATGCAAATATTGTTTGAACTGCAGGGCACAAGATTCTTGCTTGATTCTCAGTTTACAGTATGTGCACTGTAAGTTTCCACGACACACTTTTGCAAATTGGACAATGATTGTCTTCTATACTTGTAATAAGTCCAACTGGTACATCCAAGTGTTGCAACAAACTATACAGTCCTATGTTGACAATGACAATTCCCAAAAGCAAAAATACATATTCTGCCCCTGGCCTGTAGTGCTGTTTATCCATCTCGATAGTTTTGGTGTGAGTTTCTGAGATAGCAGCTGTAAAGATGTCTGTCTTCTCTCCAATATAATGAGACTACATGGCACTCAGCTTGTGGTGCTCACAGCACCAAATGATACATTTGAAAGATTCAAAGCCAGTGTCGCTTTACAAAAATCATAATTCACAGACCTTTTGTGAGCAGTTTCATGTAGGAACTACTTTCTTTCGGCAATAAAATCTGCCAGAACTTGTGATTGTTATTATGTTATGATTTTTGGAAAGGTTTTGAATTTTTCCCATGTATTTTTTTGGCTCAAGTTTCTCAAGTAGTTCAGGTAGATTCTACAGCAGAAAGAAAGTAATTGCTTAAAAAGAACTCAATGGTGCTACAGTAGAATCTACTGGAACAACTTTCTTTCTACTAGAGAGACGTGGTTTCTTTTAAAAAAATACAAATCATGTGGTTTCTTTCTACTAGAAAGAAAGTAGATCCTTTGACGCTCAAAGCACCAAAACAAATACATTTGAAAAATTCAAAAACCGTGTCTCTTTCACAAAATCATGACCCGGTTACGCAAGATAACCCACAGGCCTTGTTGTGAGCATTTTTGTGTCGGAAGTATTTTCTTTCTAGTAGAAAAGAAAGTAGTTCCAATAGATTCAAAAACAGTTTGGTAGATTCTACTGCAGAGTAGCTGCAAAGAGAAAGTGGTTTTGAATTTTTCAGATTTATTTTTTGGTTCTTTGAGCACTACAAGCTTAGTTTTAAGCTTTAGTCCCATTATGTTGAATATAATCTAAAAAATCTGGATGAATAAACAGCAGTACAGGCCGTGGGAAAAATATATATTTTTGATTTTGGGGTGAACTGTCTCTTTAAAGTGAGCAAAGAGAAACTTTCCCCATTCAGCAGATGAATGTGAAAACAAACTCTGCACATTCTGCACAGTGAAGAACGACAGCTAAAACACAGTTTTGACTAGAGGAGAGTTTAATATTTGCTTCCCAACTACAAACTCTGTCAGTCCTCAGTGTTGTCTCTGACAAGTGCTTCTTGTGTCAGGAGGGATTAACATAATTTGAAATGGCATTATTAATAACAGTGTTGCCTTACTTTTCTTAACAGTACTCTTTGAAGTTAAACAAGGTCACATTATATTCACTGTTTCTCACCAAAACACATGCATATTCTTTCTCAAAAAATTTGCAAAACAGATTTTTAAACCTTCTTCCTTTACAACACTAACATGTGATAAATATTAGTATGATGAGAACAAAATGTCTGAGTGGAACATTCTTGGTCAGAGTAATAGTTGCAGTTGTCTTGAAATTCTTCTGGCCAGTCTTCACAGCTTCTAGCTGTGCTGCTGCAGAAGATCTTATGCCATTCTGCTGGTGTGTGTGTGCATGCGTGTGTGTTTTGTGTGCGTGTGTCCATCAACTCTTGTCACCAGATTGTCTAGGGCTGCAACCAGTGATTATTTTCATTATCAGTCAACGTGCAGATTATTTTCACAATTAGTTAATTAATCTTTTAGTCAATAAAATGTCATAAAATGTTCAAAAATACTCATCATATCACAGAGCTCAAAGTGATGACTTCAAGTTGCTTCTCTTGTCCACCCAACAGTCCAAAGACTCTTCATTTGCTGTCATAAATGACAAAGAAAAGTAGCAAATCCTCACATCTAAGAGGCTGGAACCGAATAGCTTGCAATTGATTTTCTTTCAATCAACTTATTGATAAATTGACTAATTGTTGCAGATGTAAGCATCTGCCTGAGCAGCTTGCATCTCTGAAACATGACATTCACATGGGACTGTGTATGTACGGACAATTGACTTAAAATAAGATTTTAATTATAATTTTCATTTGCGTCTGACTTTCTAACACATACATTAAAAGTTTTTTTTTTTTTTGGTGGTGGGGGTGATGTTTATAAGGGGGAGAGAGAGAGAAGTGCGGGAGGGAAGGAGGGCGGGAGACAATCTGAAATGTTCTGGCTCCTCCTCACAATGCAGTTTCCTATTTTTAAATTATATTTTTTCTTCATTGTGGCTCATAAATGCTTCATGTTAAAGACAGCAGATGTACTGTGTGATCGGTTATACTGACATTTAAAATGACAGACAAACTAAGAAGCAATAAAAGGTCATATTCAAGTATAGCCACAATACTTTTTACCATCTAAAGGAGCTACAAACATGTATCCATGCTTGACAGATTATCTAGTTTATTTCTGTGACTGGGCCAGAGCAGAGCCAGGATGTGATGCAGCCACATGCTGCGCACTTTCAGCATTGTAACAGAGACTGAATGCACCTGTTTTTGACTCGCATGGTTTTGATGCTCAACTAAGACTATATGTACCAACTAGTAATTACAGCTTTGTATGTCTGTTTTGAAATTCTCCTGTAAATCTCCTTCAAAGAAAGTTCTGTCTCGTGTGTTCATGTTGCAGCGTGAAGTGCAGAGCGACCAGGCTGTGTTCAGAGTCCGAGTCGGGGCTGAGGAACATCCTCCAGGACCCCCTGCTGGTCTACGCCCAGTGGAGCTACATGGTCTCTCAGGTTCTGGAGGCTTCTGCTGAGGTCACTGACTTCTCCCACATCGCCATGTTGGTCCAGAACATCGAGGTAAAACACACTTGTTTCCTTTGTTTTGTGTGTAATGTATGAAATGACAGTGTGTAGTGTGAGAGTTGTGGTTCACTTACACTGCTTTCATGGTGCTGTTTTTGGCCGCAGCAGACAGCGAAAAAGCTGTAAAAACACACTGTACACTACCTGCTCAGCAGCAAACAGCAGACAGACACAGTTGGAGATGAGCTGGTGAACACAGTGGAGCAGCTGAAGAGACATATTTTTTTCAGGATTTGGTAGAGATGAAAAATCAGAGCTAAAAGAGAGGGAATATTGGACTAATATTCTGCAGGTGGACTGAAACACAACCCCAAATGAAAGATAATGTTGCCCCTCGACTTCTAGATGAGTAAATAAGCAGCTGTTTGCCATATTAACTTGATGATTTGTCAGTGTTGCGTTCAGAGCTGATTTCTTCTGCTTCATAGTGGCTGAAAAAATAAATCATTGCAGCTTTAAGAAAGAGTTTTCCTCTTTCAGGTAGCTCAGCTTAGCTTTTACACCTGTAGTTTGTTAGAAGAAAATGATCCATTGTTGCCTTTTAGATCATGTCTGTTATGTGTTCATTATGAATTATTACAAAGATCTAAGAAGAGTAAATGAGAAGTCAGATGGACAGCTGACTCATTCATCGCACTGTTTTGAGGTGTCATCCTGTATCATCAGCATACATGGACCTTTGGGGAAAGACTAATTCTAGAGCCTACTGCTATTTACTGATCCTGATGTGTTCATTGATCTCCTCTTTGGTGTCACCAAGGCTTCCTTCAAACTGCAGGCAAATCAGATTTGTTTCTCAGATCAGATCTTTAAGACAGACTGAGTACACTGTTATTTGCAAGTGATCAGATCAGATTTCTGTGTCCAGACATCACCAGCCTATCTGTAAGGGTTGCTGTGGTAACGCTGTAGGTATTGGTGACTAATATGTATACCGGTGACGTAGCTTTCTAATGTGGAATCATGATAAATGCATTTCCATCATCAAACACATTGCTCTCCAAACAATCGTGCTATCGAGTTGTCATCCTGTGTATACCAGCCTCCTCCATTGATGACTTTGTCTTCTGTGATGGAGGAAGCTGGTACGCATTTTTTTTTTTCTTCCCGACTGTTCTGCCATGGTCCAGCCTACTGTGCTGTGATTGGTTACTACTACTGTGCTCTGATTGGCTGTGAGTGTAGACTTGGGAGAAGTTTAGCAAGGTAGTTGTGGGGGATGAATGGATCAAAAACAGGACTTTCTGTCCCGTGTAAAGCTAAATATCACTTCTAACTTTTTTAGACTTAGATGACTCATTTTCAGTTTCATTAGGTTTAGGCACTTAGAACAAAGGAACACTTTGTACATCTAGTAGATGAGACAGGTGATGGTGGGGGGCAAAAAGTTGCAAAAAGACTCCCACACACTGTCTAACTTGCAATATAACATTTATTTGTGATGTGTCTGTACTTTATTCCATTCAAAACTGCTCAGTGGATAAATCATGACTGTGGACATTAGTCAGAACTCATGACAGAACATGTTTACATGTCAGGATGCTACATTAGGAAGCAGTTCTTGGTCTCTGAGACACATGCTGCACTTTACACACTTCACAACTTCCTCACACTGCATCCTCCCCCCCTGCACCATTTTTGAATAAAGAGCAGACTGCGACCTCTCCTCCGCAGGTCTGCCTGAGTCCTGGTGGTCTGACCTGTACTGGATCCAGCTGTTTGTGGCAGACAGATGTGCAGGATGTAGGATGGTGCAAGTTGACATTAGATACAGGCTGATCATGGGGTCACACAGATCAAAATCTGTTCGGCCTCACTCAGGTCTCTGTTTCCTGAAGTATGGAATATGGTCTTACTGTCCTCCACAAAAGAACATGGGTTAAAATGCATATTTTGAAAGACTTAAAATTGACATAACTTATAAACTCTTAATCTAATGAAGATAAGACTTTATCCTTACATTCTCTGTTGGCAACATCTCCCTGTATGTTACATCACTAGAAAGTCCAGGATGTGCTTTTTAAAGTACAACAGGACTCAAATAAATTAGTTTACGAAGTTACACACATCTTGCGCTCCGGCAGCCTGCCTGAGCTTCCCCGAGTCTTGAGAGGAGAGGGCCGAGAGAAACATCACTTCAACCATAGATCATACATAAGATATGGATTTCAGCCCATTCAACATACAGTCTGTGGCTCCAACTGGCTGTTTGGACTGCATTACTTATTTCTGCATGTGCAATTGCTACATATTGCTCCTTTAACTTTCTGTTAGATACATATTTAATGAATTTAATGAAACTGTGGGAGTTATCTTCTAGACAGAGAGAGCTCACAGATCTGATAAATAGGCTGGTAATGTCTCTAGTGTCAGAGAATTTTACACACGTCAACATCACAAATATACTACAAGATATTTCCCCTCTCACAGAGTAGTTTTAGTTTTAATTGGTCTCCAGCCTGATGTTAGTGGAAACCTCAACATGCTCTTACTTCTGTTACAACAGAGACACACTGGAAAATCTGACAGTACCATCAGAGGCCTGTTCAGTCAGCCGTCAGGTTCCTGTATCTACTGTTGCACTGTCACAGAAAACAATAAGGATAAACAGTGTCACTTAATATATTATCAGGATGTGGATGAGTATATCCAAGAAAAAAAAAAGCTCCCACATTTACGTCCTGCTAATAGAAAGATCAGAAAACTGGTGTAAGAGTTGCATCACTGTGGCAGCACTGTATATTCATAAAAATTCTGTATGAAGTCGTGTATAAAATTCTCTTTGAAATATTTTCTGGAGTTAAACTTAATGAAAATGTGTGGGTTTGAACATAAAATTGCACATGTTTATATTTGCACTAGTATTTGTGAATGCCCACATACAGCAGTGTGGAGCGTTCATGTGTCCTCCATTTCTGTCCTCTGTCAGCACCTGCTGAAGGAGAGCGTCCAGCTGCAGGAGCGTTTCAGCCTGCTGCAGGTGAAGGGGGACCTGCTGGACTCTGTGTTTGGTCTTGAGAGGTCTGACGGCCTGCAGGACGAGCTGAGCGCCGCCATCAGGAACAGAGAGCTACTGCACACTCAGCTGCTGCAGAGGAAGAGCAGACTACAGGTACCACAATGTTACTTTAACTGCATCTTAAATCTGAATGTGAACTATCCAAACCATGCAGAAAATTCCCTGTTGTGTTGTTAATTAAAAGCTTTTATTATGAAGCAGCCTGTTACACCTTTGTCTGGGGGTGTCAGGAAGCAAAATAAGGATGAGGTGGAGAGAGCAGGGCTGAAAGCAAAAGTGAGCAATTTATTGCCACACACAAAATTATTTACATGGTTCAGTGGTGATTAGTATTTAAACGAACAAACGAAGCAAAAGACTTCATGGTCCACTTAGACCAAAATAACAAACAGCACATCAACACTTAAAGAGAGAGTTCACCCAAAACTAGTATTAGTATTATTACTTACATACAGCTTACATATTTATATGTGCTACTATTCCCTACATATAGTTTTACTATTGATGCTCTGTTACTACTGTTCTCTCTGCCCCTCTTCTTTTCTCTCTCTCCTCCACCCCTCCCACCACCCCTCTTTCTTCCCCTTCTCCTCTTTCCCTCTAACCCAACTGGTGCCGTCAGATCACCGCCTACCATGAGTCATGGATCTGTCCGAGGTTTCTGCCTGTTAAAAGGAAGTTTTTCCTCGTCACTGTCGCCAAAGTGCTTGCTCATTGGGGAATTGTTTCAGTTGTTGAATGTAAATATAATTAATTATTGAGTGTGGTCTAGACCTACTCTATATGTAAAGTGTCTTGAGACAACTTTGTTGTGAATTGGCGCTATATAAATAAAATTGACTTGACTTGACTTGATTTGAAAACTGAAAATTCAGTCATTATCTACTCACCCTCATGCCGATTGAAGGTCAGGTTAATTTTTAAGTCCATAAAACACTGCTGGAGTTTCACAGGAAAACAGCTTTACAGAGTCTCCCAAACAGTGGAAGTGAATGGTGACCAGTTTTCAAATGGAAAAAAACAGCAGTCAAACTGGTGTAATACAAGTCTCCCCAGAATGCCAATTTGACTTGAAAGATGTCATTTACACGCCGTTTATAGCCTGAATCTTCACTGTAGATCTAGAGCTTGGAGCCACGTTCACATGTGCGTGCACACCATCTGAACTGGGTGTGTGTGGTGTGATGGTGTGCACACACAAGTGAACAGCATGTCGGGGCTTTAGGAGATTTGGATTACACCAGACGAGCAGTATGGAGGCTTTTTATGTTTTTTTCTGTTGTTTTTGTCCTAATCTTCCACATATATTATGTTATAACTTGAGTTAGCATGTAGATATTAGCAATATCTTGGTATCAAAATGCCAGCTGCTCTCTGACCTTTTGGCTGACACCTCACTTGAGCCAATAGAAGCCTCCATGTCCTGTCCACAGCCTACAATAACCAATGACAGTTGAGGATGAAAGGAAGTGCCTGCCTTTCTTCTCTTATGTAAAGACAGAACTTATTAGAACCAGGGCCGGGTATCGATTCAGATTTTCAAATTGATTTGATTCACAAGATCCAGATTCAGTTTGATTCATGATTTGAATTTGGTTGGGGATATATCAGTTACATATAATTTTGCTTGGATATGACAGAGATTCTCAGAGAACTAATACTGTAAATTGTACAAGGAACCCTCTAACCTGGTGCATTATTAAAAATATTAATGTTTATGTTAACACTTGACCCCAAAGCAGTTACATTAATCATGTACTTTTTTTATTGTGTTAATGACTGACACTGAAAATTATGTAGTTTTAATGAGTAATATGAAGCCACAACAAAGAAAGTGTGTGTGAGTTGCTTTTCATATGGACTGCTTTTCCACCGTAGCACTTATTTTTACATTTTGACACTTTTATATGCATAAGATTTAGTTTCAAGGAGGAAAAAATCACCAAAATGTCTTTATGCTTCAGATAGTCTGATGCAGGGGTCCTTTGAGGTCTCCAGATGACCTTGTCTGTATCTCTGTCATGTATCTCGGACAAATCACAGCAAGATTATATAACTCTGATTACCTAATTGCCCATTTTTTTGTCAAAGAAATCAAACTTCAGAGTGTGATGAGTGATTGTTTCAGAGCCTGTTTTTTAGCTGCCACCTCCTGCCGCACAGCGTGAGGTCAATATTCCTCCTGAGGTATCAGCGAACGATACGTGCACATGTAAATGAGTTTAAGGCCATCAGACTCTGCAGGCAGGATCTAAAAATACCTCCACAACCTCTCGAGCTTTTCATATATTCCTTTTTTCATGTCTGTTGGTGGGAGGTGAATCATATGCACACAAACTCAGAATTTCATCCTGCACATTATTACAGTTTGAAAGTTGTGTTAAAACAGAATAGTGTAGAAGGCCTGAGCTGCTTGTGTTGGCTTTATTTCATTATGAAGGATATTAAAACAACAAAAAGTGATCCAGACAAGACATCCTGTATAACAACACACCTAATGACATTTTCCTCACTCTCAGGGCTTGATCTCAAGAACCAAGGACTTCAGTGACGCCTACGAGTTGATTCGCTCTAAGCTTGCCAGTCTTCGGGACCGACTGGTGGCAGCTGACGGCCCTCAGCCTGACATCCTGGCTAAAAAAAGCCAATCGGACCAGTTCAGGGTGAGTTTAATCCCAGGTCAGACCAGGCCCAAGCCAGAGTCAGCCAAAGTGTCTGCAACTTCTCCAACAGTGCAACACTGGCCTATCATATTCAAGAAAGACACCAGTGCTTGATGGAATGATTTATTATATAACTGGATCACCAACAACAAGAATAATGTTGTCATTATTAATATATTTGCATACCAAATTCTTTCCTTTTTTGTATCTATCTATAAGCTATTTCTTTACATTTTGAAATGTAAAATATGTACAGGGCATCAACAGTAGCATATGTGTTAAGTTGAAAATAGTAGAAAGAAGTTAAATAGTTGATTAATTCATGCTTATTCCACAGAAATTACCACACGTGTTTCCATGTAACAAGTTACAGCATTGAACATATGGTGTGTACAGTATTACACTGATAAGAGCCTGTAATATTGTGAGGACATCATATGTTACCTCATTATAATCAGGTTATTATCCCATTAATATCACCATGTTACCATTTTCAATCTAAATAATGCACTGATATAAGCATTTTATTGTAAACTGGATACCATATTGTTAACAAAATATTACTATACCATTACTTAATATGTTTGCCGTATGGCTTTAAAAGTGTTTCCACATTATTACCCTTATTACCCTGTTACATTAAATTTCAGTCTAATATTACCTGAAATGCCTATTACTGTATCAGTGCCAAGCTATTACTTGGCCATTACTTTAGTAATTACATGGCAGTCCTTAATTGATACCTCTTTATTATCAAACTATTACCCCACTGTTATCATGTTATTACTGAGCTGTAATGTAAAGGGCTACTGATCGTGCTGCAACATCATCCTGAATATTGTAGTATCCAGGACCTAAACATGAGATATTTTTAAGTGATATTACAAATGAACTTTTCCGTTCATTGCCTGGCAACAAACATTGCCTGAAAGTTTACACTAAAACCACAGTTGTTATGTTCTTTCCCTGTCACACTGTGTGTCTTGTGTGTCCTCAGGTGATCCAAAAGGACCTGGAGGACTGTGAAGCTCACATCATAGCTCTGGAGACTCTGGTGTCGTCCAGTCAGAGCAACAGGACCCAGTACGACAGGCTGTACGCTGAGTGGAAACATCTGCACAACACAGTGAGGGTAAGACACATGTACTTCTGAAACATTTCTCTCTCAGGGTTTGTACAGGTGCTGGAATTCCTTGCAGCACTTGAATTTTAATGTGGTGTTTTCAAGGTTTGAAAAGTGCTTGGATTTTGCATAACGTGCTTTAAACTGCTTGAAATTATAATTTCATTACTTTCATATGAAATTGCTTTCTGACTTAATAGTAGACTTGCACCGATTATAATTTTTTGGGCCGACACCGATTTCCGATTTGCAGTGCTTGGACCGCCAATACCGATTTTGGCCGATTCCGATTTCATTTTTTCCAAACCACCCTTTATTAGAACATTTTAACCAAGATACAACCAGCTTTTCAATAATCATGTCTCTGCTAAAACACACTCTACATTAATAAATAATATATAACTTTTTGTCTACTATATCATCATCATATCATAGCATGTGCTATATTATTCTTAAGATTTAATTTTCATTCGGGGTAGTGTGTGTTTTCTGGCTCCCATTTGCTACCGGCTGAGTACACAAGGTGCTTTTATTAATTGGTTAATGATCACAAATCGCCATGAATTCAAGCATGTCTGATTATGAATGCACTTAATACAATAACTTTTGTCTCTACCATCTTAATGAGACATAACACGCTGTGTGCCACCAGCTTTGTGTGGAAATACTTAAAAATATTAAACAATGAAGATGCAAACTGTGCGCTGCACTGGATGGATAAAATCCGCTGGACTTATGTTTGCTGCAACTTTTAGAATCTCAGATAAAATTCCAGGTGAAGCTCAAAGCTTCAAGATCACTGGATTTATACTTTATCCAAAACACGTCGGGGTGAAATACTGCATGTGATGGATTTACTGTCAGCAGCTGGTTGTGGCAAAAAGCGCCCCTCACTGAAGAAAGATGCCAAAATCTCCAGGGAATGCATACAAAGCCCTAGACAAGTGAGTGAGAGCTTTTTTTTTTTAGAGTTTTGCTTTTAAACTTTCAGTGATAATTAACTTTATTAAGTCTACGATGTTGAACATGCAGTGTGCGGGTGCGAGCCGTCTGCTGCGCTCAGCAGCAGCCTGTGAATGCGAACGAACCTGGAACCTGTTTCAGCTAATATCATGACTTGAAAACACCAACTGACTTTTTTAAATGAATTTCGTTAGATTAAAATATGTAGAACTGTAAAATATCACTTCCATGAGGCTGTTCAGTCAGACAGTAACAGATCACAGGCTGAACTTAGCATTTCATCCTCCTGTGCAGCCGCAGAGAAGGTCAAGTTGCACGACAGCCTGCACAGTTTATTTAATGTTCATAATAATGTTGATTAATATTGAAACGGCGTTCGTCTTCCTCAAAAATAATTATTAATACCAGCAGAAAATACACTAAAGTGGTCAGGTTGAGAACCTACATACATCGGGATAGAGCGCCTCTGTTTCCAGGATAGAAAATGTAATTTTTGGGAAAATATTAATCCCTACGCCCCCAAAAGGCTTTCTCTGTCAAACTATGAAGTACGAAATTGTGCAAAAATAACTACAGAAAATAAAAGTAAAACAGTACTGAACAAACAAACAAATGAACAAAGTCGGGATCAGCACCTTGGAAAGTGCCGCGGCATCAGCGCCTTGGGAGAGTGCAGCGGTACCAAACACCTGGGCAAAGATGTTATAGCCTGCTAGTAAATGTAATCATTAATTGTCACATACTGAGCACTACTGAAAACAACATGCAGAATACAGTGTATACTGGTGTCGTACGCAGTAAGCAGTATGTATGTGGTTTCGAATACAGCCCAAGTTTCATAAGTGGGCCGTAGTTTGGACACCTCTGGATTAGTCGTACCAAACGTTTTCGGTGTTGTTCCTCCACGCCCTATTTTAGCCTCTCAGGTGTTGCATACTGCAAACTTGTTATCCTCCTCACACACTTTAAAAAATTTCCTTATGGCCGACATGGTGTAAGTTGCCAAAGCCGTGAGTTGCACATGTGCGTGTTTGTGCTGCTGATGTTATTGACCTGGGCAGGCTGACATAAGGGCTGACGTATCCCGCGAGGCATTGTGAGGGTTCAAGGACTGCTCACGCTTTGCAACATGTTAGCATATAACCGAAAAGAGGCAATGCCTTTGCTTAGTGTGTTTTCTTTTTTTGCTGCCGCAGCACGTTGGAATTTGACCAGCGCTTTAGACCGGCAAATTTTAGACTGACCGGCCGGTCACGGGTCATGACCGATCACGTGAAAACCGGCCCAATTACGAGCATTGCCGATAAATCGGTGCAAGTCTGCTTAATAGTTCACTTTTGCTCGAGTCCTTGCGTCGGCTATGTTTAGTGAATGGGAAGTAACAGATGACAACATGCTTGGAGGTTGGTTGGTTTCAATGAGCACTGGCTTGAAAATGAAAAATGAAAAAGATTTTAATTGAAATTTAGGTAATTTGTCCACTAATTTAGTCTAGTAACGTGATGCCAAGTGTACTTGCGGACAAGTGACACATTTTCAAATGCTGTTGCTTTTTCCTTTAATTTGTCACCCTTCTGTAGAATGCTAACCCTTTGGTTGTTTGGTTGTTGTTAGCACAATAACATCATATTTAATGTGTGATGAAGAAATGAAATAACCATTTTGAGTGTAATTTGGTTAATATATGTAATTTACCACAGGTTTAAGGTGCTGAAAATGCTAAAAATGCATCTTGAAAATGCTTGAGAAGTGAAAAGAGTCTGACTTTGAAAAAGGTGTAGGAACCCTGCTGTCTGAATAAAACTCATCCTTCATATCAGATGAAGCAGTCATCCATAGTTAAAGCTGCTCCAGTGACTTTCTCTATATTAACAATGGATCAGATGACTGTGTGCACAGTAACAGGGGTAATGGGTTGCTCATTGTGACAAAAGACACATTACTCATCACCAACTCTGCAGTTCCCCTCTGCTTTTCTGAGCTTTATACAGTCTTTTAGCTTATCACTTTGGATTTACTGCCTGCAACTTTACTGCTGTGGCTCAGTTAAATTCAGTTGAATTAATACTGCTTTAAAAGAGAACCCAGACGATTTAGCATTTCACTCCTGTAACTTTTTCAGCCTCATGATGGACAGGTTTTTAGTACTAATGTAGCAGAAGCAGAGATATTGTCTTTTTTATTCCACCTGTCAAAATCTGGCACCTACACAACCCACTATTCACTCGAGGGCATTTATCAGACTTCACACAGCTCTCTGTAGAGACACTAAAGACTTAATACAACTTTATTCACTCATGCAGTAGAACCCAACACCTGGAAACACAAGTTCCTGTGAAGACTTGCAGGAGTCATTTTTCTCACAGCTTTGTAGATGTAGATACGCTGCAGTATAAATTTCAGCCATCAGTAGGCACTTAGACCTAAAATGAGACTTTGATGTACACTAGAGCTGCAATGATTAATCATGTAATTGATTATAAATAAATTACTAAATTAATCGTCAACTATTTTGATAGTCAATTAATTGGTTTTAGTACTGTTTTAAGAAGAAAGGTCAAAGAATTATCTTATTTTAGCTTCTTAAATGTGAATATTTTCTGGTCTCTTTGCTTCTTTATGACAGTAAACTGAATATTCTTGAGTTGTGGACAAAACAAGACATTTGTGGAAGTCATTTTGGACTTTTGGACACACTGATCGACCATTTTCTGACATTTTTAGATGAAACAATGAATCAATTATTTGACAAAATAATCAACAGATTAATCGACTATAAAAATCATCTTTTTTTTGCAGCCCTGTGGTGCCCTCTAAAACACTTCTATTTTATTTTTTCGGTCTCATATACAACACCTGGCTGACCAGATCACTTCCACAGAGCACAAACATCTAGACTGACAGAATCTGTGACAGAATTCGATTATGAAGTGACTTTTTTTTTTTTTTGTCAGGCTGATGTTTTCCTTTTGTCTGCAGATGAAGGTGCAGGAGAGTGAGGAGAGCATCGTCGACCACGAGAGCTTCCACGACAGCCTGCTCAACATCGAGAAGTGGCTGATGATCATGAAGCAGAAGCTGGAGTCCTTCCGCAGCCCCTCAGGAGAGTGGAGCGTCGAGGGCCGCCAGCATGAAGCTGAGGTGTTTGTATGTTCCTACATGTCTGTGCTCACAATCAGCAGTCTTTAGAGAAGATTATGGTCAATTTTTATCAATTTAAAGGTTTAGTTTTGCACATTAATGGAGATTTGTCCACTTTGGAAAATAGAACAGAGAGGTTGCCAGTTCTTAAAAAGTGTTCCTTGAATAGTTTGCATTAGCCAGCCTTCATGAGATGGTGTTACAGTCTTTTTCATCTCAGATGGATGAATTTTTGAGTGACAGTTTGCTTCATCCACAAGCTCCTGGACCCAAACCTTGAACTTTTGGATATTGGCTGTCCAGAAATAGATATAATCTGGCAGAGCCGAACGTTCACATTAAAAACTTGACAGCTGAGAAACACTGACCATCCACTTAAGTCTGCCTCCTCTTCTCTTTCCAGAGTCTTGCATTCTGTCGACATGGTATACGCTCCACCTATCCAGTGCAATAGCTTGATCAGTAAAGATGAAGGCACAAGTCTGATTTCCCGTTGCTGAGTTTGCCTGAGTCTTATTTCATCCATTTTAATGTCCTGAGACTGGACATTAGCCGGGAGTAGGCTGTGTAGTGGAACAGCCTGAGGCCCAGCTGTGTTATTTAGCTCTTATCTTGACTTCCTCCTCTTCTTGGGGTGATCACACTGCGTGCAATAGCGTTTGGTCCAGCTGGTCAGACTGGAGGGTCTGGGGACGATGTGGGCAGTGAACTTCCCAGGATTCACTTAATCCAATCACTGTGCCTGCCTTTCAATGTTGAGTGTATTTCTCTCATAGGTTATATGTGTTTGACGGACGTACTGGCAGCTACATCTACATGCACTGCTGTCACCAGTGTTGGAAAGAGTACTGAAAATCTGTACTCAAGTACAAGTGCTGTTACATTACTAAAATGTTACTCAATTACAAGTAAATGTACAAATGTAAGTGTCAGAAAAACTCTTAAGTAAAAGTACAAAGTATTCAACTCAAAAACTACTCAGAGTATTAGTTACTTTTTAACCACTGACCACTTTATCAACAGCAGCATTCAATCAAAGTGGTTTCTGTTTCTCCTTCAGTCTGAATTACTCCCAACTGCTGCTCCGTTCTGCTCAGTGGTCACAGTCGCCTCTCCAAACTAGGGTTGCCAAGTTTATGCATTTTCGTTGTATTAATCATTAATAATTTATTAGATAGAAAACACGTTTGTCATTTGTTTCTGATTTAAAGTTTTAGTTTCTTTACTTAACAGATGGCTCCGCCAGACAAAACAATGTCAAATGAGGTGTAATTACTGCCATTTCTAGACTATTGGATAGATTTTTAATTGTTTAAATTCTCAATGGTGATAAATCAATTAATGATTAATCATCAACATCCTCACTCCAACCCTGTGCTGCTGCAGTCTTTAGTTTTTCATATGTGCTCATTTTTTATTGGCCCTTTTGCAATCAGATCACCTTAATGCAGATAAAAGTCTTGGAGAACTCAGACTGTACTCAGTATTCAACTATGATTTTAAAAGTAACGAAGTAGATTACATAGTGTAATGCATACAAGTAAAAGTACAGACTTAAAAATCTACCCATAAAAGTACCCCCAAAAAAATACTTACAGTAACTTTGACAAATATTGCCGTTGTAATATGATTCACAGTTAGTGGGAATGATCATTTTTGTGTCACAGTTTTCAATTTCACTGATTAATAATGATGATATAATATTTGTTGTGGTCTGAACCAAAAAGAATATTTTCTCACATCTGGAGAGCAGGTTTTTTTTTTTTTACCTTACTTATGATGCTGCTCTGTTACTCATTTCTCCTTTATCAAAAAATTGCAGCTGCTGTGATTTGGATATATTACGATTTTAATAATATTTTGATTAATTGTGCAGCCCAAACATAATATATGATTCTTTGATTCATGTTTCCTTTTTGTATTAAAATAAGAAACACTGTTTTTCAAAAAGATAGAATAAAGATTAGGAAATTATTCCTCTGACTAAGTTTGAGGAACAATATTAGCTGTATGAGAAGTGACAGGATGATTTTAGCCTAATAACAACTTTCAACCTGAATCACAGCTTCAGTTATTGGCTGTTATTTCCCAAACCATGCAGCCATATTATAACTTTTGTAATATTTTGCAGAATTGTTTTAAATTTTAAAAGTCAAAGTGTCTAGAGTACACTTGTCTTCAGATGTTGCTCTTTCTGTAACAAATTGTGTGGTTAGAGAAAAGTTACAAAAAGTAGGGGTTCAGGGACATGCTCCATCGAGATTTTATTTTATTTCAGACCTCTTTTAAACATCTCCCTGCTCTCTTCTTGCCTGCTTTTTTAAGTGAGTCAGTGAGTGGGTGTCAGGTGATGTAGATGAATAGTGTGCTAAACTAAAAGTTTATTTTCCAGTTTCCACTCCAGCAAAATAATTTCATGGACCATTCAATACAACTACAGTGAGCATCACAATTAGAACATGTTCTCATGACTTTCATGTCTGATCATTATTTGTATTCTCTGTTGAGTTAACAAACATCACAGCTCCTGATTGCTCTGCTGCGTGGAAATTGAATGGAGGAGCAGTGAATGGTGGTGACAGATCACTCTGCCACTCACAATTGAAACAAATTTAAAAAAATGTAATGAAAACCAGAGCAGACGTGTGTTTCATTATGATCTATCAACTCTGCTGAGTGATTTTCAAGGCTCTGAGTTGATTTTAATAGTTTACTAAAATGAACTGAAGCCCATTGGCTGTCAGTTAAGGACATACTGTCCTAGAAATAAAGGAGCTAACTAGAACCATATAGCGTTCTTCAGCTTGTCCCCATAGGTTCCCATTGGTTCTACTTGAACCCAAACAGGGTCTTGGCAGAAACCTTTTATAAAGATTCTACTTTCAGATAGTTCCCTTTCAGATTGTTCTACGTAGAACCCAACATAAAGGGCTATACCTAGAACCATCTATGAAAGGTTTCACCCAGAATCCCCTATGAGAAGGTCTACAGAGAACCCTTCTGTGCTGTGGTGTAATGACTCCACGGAGAACCTTCTCTGGGGGTTTTATCCAAAACCTTTCCACCTTCTAAGGGTGCTAACAAGAGCCCACCCAGGGGGTTCTACCGAGAAGCTTTCTATATTCCAAGGGTTTCATCTAGAACACACTTAGGGGGATTTACAGAGATTGTTTTCATATCCCAAGGGTTTTTTATCTAGAGCACACCAAGGAGTTGTGTTGAGAAACTTTTTCATTCCATGGGGTTTATCTAGAACACACTCAAGGGGTTCTACAGAGAATGTTTTTATATTCTTAGGGTTTTTATCTAGGACCCACCAAGGAGTTGTATTGAGAACTTTGCAGTTCCAGGGAGTATATCTAGAACATACTTATGAGGTTCTACCAAGAACGTTTTTATATCCTAAGGTTTTTATCTAAAACTCATACAAGGGGCTGTAATGAGAGGCTTTTTATATTTTATCTAGAACCTTAGGGGATTCTACCGAAAATCCTTTTATGTTATGGTACAAAGAACCTTTGACAAACCCTTGAAGAAAGAGTTCTTTAAGGCTTTCAACAGTCCTTGAAGAACTTTTCTCCCAAAAAGGGTTCTTTAGATGATGTGGTAATGATATGGTATAATGGCTCCACCAAGAACCCTCTGTGAGGGTTTTATCCAAAATCTGTCCACCTTCTAAGCGTGCTAACAAGAACTACCCAGGGGGTTCTACTGAGAACCTTTTTATATTCCAAGGGTTTTATCTAGAACCCACCAAGGGGTTCTATTGAGAAACATTGTAGTTCCAAGGAGTTTATCTAGGAGAACTCATGGGGTTCTACCAAGACCTTTTTTTTTATTGTCCAAGGTTTTATCTAAAACCCATCCAGGGGGTTCTAATGAGAACCTTTTATATTCCAATGGTTTTATCTTGAACCCTAGGACGTTCTACTGAGAACCTTTCTATATTATGGTATAAAGAACCTTTGACAAACACTTGAAGAAAGAGTTCTTCAAGGATTTCAGTCCTTGAATAACTTTTCTTCCAAATTCTTCCAAATGTTCAAAATCGTTCCACCTTTTAAGGGTGCTAACAAGAACCCTCCTAGGGGGGGTTCTACAGTACCAAGAACCCTACACAAAGAACCTTTGACAAATGCTCAAAGAAAGAGTTCTTGAAGGATATCAACAGTCCTTGAAGAACCCTTTCTTCCAAAAAGCAGTCTTTAGGTTAAAAGGGTTTTAATGGAACCCTTAGTCTTAGGTAGAACATCAGCCCTTCAGGAAGAACCTTTTTGGAACCCTTATTTCTAAGAGTGTAAGATTTACTGGACTGTAAAACCACAGATATGGTCATTTCAGTAATTTTCCTTCAAGTAGTCCTTCAAGTTCCTTCCTTCATCCAGACATGTTTCAACATGTTGCCTCATCACGTTAGAGACGTCTCATATTTCTCTCTGTAGTCAGCATGTTTGGCTTCAGTGTTGATGAGGAACCTTGGGAACATTTTTGTTTAGCTTGAAGTTTGAAAGTCCAGGCCTGCAGGTGTCTGAGTTCATGATGGAGAAAGTCATCAATTCATTAAAATCCTGATTTCATATCATTTACATGCGTTGTTCTGTCAGCTGGCTCTGTGAAAGACCTGATGGCAGCTCACACTGACCTCAGTGATGGCCGCAGTCATGAATTTTAATGGGAATACCAAGGAGACTATTTATAATTACAGTGTTCATTATTACACTGACCTACCTGCCAATCTCATCACACAGTGGGTTGAGATTCTTCACCTCTACATTTCATTATCTCAGTGTGCCTACAATAGAGTTCAGCAGCTCTGCTCTTTCAATATAAAGAATGGATATCAAATACATGTAGCAGTGTGCAAATAAGTTTCATAGTTCGAGAGAGTTTTTATGAATTACAGCTATCTTATCAGCCTAAAACAGACAGCAGGAGAGCACCGGAGAGGAGAAATCCATTCCAAAAAATGCTGCTATTGGTTCAGTGTGTTTGCACACATTAAACAGACGATACGGAGGAGTGTGTACACTTCACCACACACAGGAGATGATGTGCTGAAGTTTGAAAGAAAAAGTCAAAGTCTTTCTTACCCAGCAGTAAGTACTGCATTCAACAGCCTGTGACCTTCTGCTGCTCTGGCTTCTTTGGCCTCAAGCTTCACAGCTCAGCTGCTATTAAAATCTATGTAAAAGAAAAAGGAGTTTTTCTTCAAAACTCATTTTACATGGTTGAAAATATTTGTTGAAAACATGTAAAAGACTGAGAACTGTGTAGCACTGAATTGTGGAGTTGGCGTTACACTGTTGTGCACAATTTCTGTCTTCAGGACTTTTTGGGCGGACCTGAAACATGGCTCGGTGATGTGCCCGAGTCATGGTCCCCCGACATTATGTAAGCCCCACGAACCGACACAGCCTCCCCCCATCTTGTCATGATCCCTAATCGTCAGTTGCAAATGTACCTTCAGCGACTCTCTCAGTCCAAATCAGCCCAGCAGTTCACTTCAGCTTACTTCCAACAACCTGACACAAGAAAAAAAAAAAAGTCCTGTCACCGTCCTCTGGCTCTGGTGGCTCAGACATGTCTGGACATGTCTAATAAAGCTGCCAGAGGGAGCGTCCATGTTTCAGGTTGTTTTCAGGTCATAGTTAAGTTTGTGTATGTACTGTCTAAAATGACCTCTAGAATAATCATAGCCTCATGAAGTGTCTGTGTGCCCCACTGTGTGCCTCCTTAACAATTATTTTATTTTAATTAGTTGTTTGGGATGTAAAATGTTGAAATATGTTGATCAGTGATTACATCCTCTAATGTCTTGTTTTGTCCACAAATCAAAGATAATCAGTTTACCGTCAGAGAGGAGCAAAGAAAAAAAATTCACATTTAAGAAGCTGAAATCAGAGAATTTGGACTTTTTTTTCTTAAAACATAATTCAAATCAGTTGATCAATTATGAAAATAGTTGGCATTCATTTTAATAGTTGATTTATTTATAAATCGTTGCAGCTCTAATCCCAAATCACAGCATGTATTTTTCTCTTATGTTCCTCAAAGTTTTGGTGTCTTAATGTGGTATTTTGGAGGGATTTTCAGCCATTTTTATCAAGTATTTTTATCATTACTGGGTGCTGGATCATATACTTCCTGTCTTTTTGTTTCTCTCCATCATATACTTCCATCATAAGGTTCTAAGCCTTTATACGCTCTAAACTTTCAAAATGTGAATAGGCCGCTAAAGTAAACACTGCAGATTTATGACCATAAAAACTTGACGCACCATGCTGAGCTGTACCTCAAATGAAAGTTTCTGGTAGGGAGGGTGGAGTGGAAGAGGTTAACCCCATGAACTCAGCTGATGTAATTTTAAGCTGCTCTTTTCCTCATGGCCGTAGATCAGTTAAAGCAGAACACACAGACATCAAACACAAACTGCTGGGATCAGAGCAACTTACTCACTTACTTGATAGCAGCATCTTCAATGGCCACTGGCAACAAACACCCACAACTTTTCTAAAAAATCACTCAACTACAGTAGTTATTGCACATAGCTTCAGATGTTGCCTTAAAATTATTACATTTCTCTTGTATCAAAAGTAATCCAGAAATCCTCACAATGTCTCATCAACATGGCACTCACATCCCTGGAACACTGATACTCTCAGTCTGTGTTACACTTATCAGTTCAATTTTCCGCTACAGTGTCAGGCAGACACAGCTCTTTAAAAACTTCATCGCATTTAGTTACACAAACGTGTATGACTGATATCCTCACCTACTGGTGAGTGTTCCTAGAAAGGTAGGTCTTGTCGTTTCAGACCAAAGCCCCACTTCCAAAAGCATCTTAAAGGGACAGGTAACCCAAAAATAAAAAGTACCATAGGCCAGAGGAAAAATATCTTTAATTAGCAGAGTTGCAGAGTTTTGGAGATATTGGCCATAGAGATGTCTGTCTTCTCTCCAATATAATGGGACTAAATGGCACCAAAAGCACAAAAAAATACAGTTGAAAAACTCTGACCTTGTTGTGAGTAGTTCCATGTAGTTTCTTTTTGCTACAAAGAAAGTCTTTCTGGTAGATTCTAAAGTAGTACCGGTAGATTCTGGTACGGAAAGAAAGTAGTTTCTACATGAAACTGTTCACAACAAGGTCTGTGGATTGTCTTCAGTAAGTGGGTCATGATTTTTGAAAAGAGACGCTGATTCTGAATTTTTCAAATGAATTTCTTTTTTGTGGTGCTTAGTCCCATTATATCGGAGAGAAGGCAGACATCTTTATGGCTGATATCTCCAAAACTCTGAAACCCACACCAAAAAACTCTAGATGGATAAATAGAACTATACCATGGGAAAAATATGAATTTTTGATTTTGGGTTGAACTGTCCCTTTAAGGCTGAAATGATCTTGGTCATTCTGAGTCCCTGGATCATTTTAGCCTGAAGATGATTTTGTTAAATGAAACCCAGTGTAGTGGCAATGTTGTAAATAATTTTGTGTCACACACAAAGAGCATGTCTTTAGTAAGTTAAGCGTCTCAACATATGGTTTCCCATAACAAAGTCAACAGTTTGTTCAGTAATGACCAACTACAGCAGCTTGCAGCAAGGTTGATCACTTTAACAAACAATAGTAAGCGCAGTGACTCAAAGAAAGTAAAGAATGCTTATTCTTTTCTCTGTCTTGGAAGAGATTTTGAGAAAATGTTTCAGTAAATATTAAATGGTAACCAAAGCTCAAGCTCACCATCTACTGGTGAAGATATCACATACTGAGCTTAGCTTAGCTTGGTTGATGGTCAAATGAGTGTACAGTGCTTCACGATAGCAGAGCTGTTTTTCTCAACAACTGGACAGACAGACAGAGACAGACAGTACAGTTGTTATGTGGCTGATTACTGAAAGTAATTAATCATGTTTAAGTTGTGAAAAACAACTTGTACAATGATGCAGAGTGTCACACTGGTGCTCTTAAATCTTGATTGCTGCCCGATAAAAAGTGTTCAGCCTCCATGAGTTTTGGTCTCCTCTCTCTGACCACCGTGCGTATTAAAGTGTCCTTGTCCCTGTCCACAGAGAGCGCTGGGAGAGTTTCCAGAGAAGGAGCTTCAGCTGCAGCAGATGGAGGTCCAGGGTCAGGGTGTTCTAGAGAAGACCTCAGTGGAGGGACAGGTCCACATTGTGCGAGACATGAAGCGCCTTCGAGAGTCCTGGTTGGCCCTGTACAACATGAGTCTCAATCTGCACAGGTACCTGACAACAATAGATCGGTTTCACTGGTCACTCTGACTGCTTCACCCTCCAGCTCTTGTAGAAGAGATGGAGGGTAGTTGTCAGTTGTTATTTCACTATAAAAAACAAAAATTATTAACATTATCAAGCCAGACAGGAACACAAATAAGGAGGATTTCTGCTATTTTGGTAGAAGCTAACGCATCACAGTCTTCCTGCACTGACACTGAACTTATATTAATCCACCATCTAACTTCCAGGAAGACACAAACAGAGTTTGTACTGGTGCTGGAAATCCTTGAAAACTTCAGTTTTGCTGTCATGTTTTCAAGGTTTGAAAAGTGCTTGAATTTTGGATAAAGCTGCTTGAATTTGTAATTAGATTATCTTCATGATAAATCACTCTTTGACTGAATAGTTTGCTTATTAGATAAAGAAATAAAATAAATCAGAAGTTGAAGGGAGGTTGCCATTGCACTAAGTTGGCTTGACAAAGAAAAATGCAAAAAAACATTTATTGAAATATTTATTGTTGGCTCAGCCAGATTATAGCTGATAGGATGCCAAGTCTACTTACAGACACACCTTTCTGTAGAATGCTATTATGAAACATCATTTTTGTTTTTTATAGTGAAATAACAACTGACAACTACTGATTAATGTGATCAAGAAGTGAAATAATTATTTGAGTGTATCTATATACATATGTCACTTACTATAGCAGAAAAGCTTGAAAATGCACCTTGAAAATACCTGAAAAGTGCTTAAGTATGACTTTGGAAAAGGTGCAGGAAGAAGCTTGGGAACAGCTATGTGAGATTCAGTGGAAAACTTCAGATTCACAATGGAGAGAGTTTTGCTGGAAAAACCTTATTAGGTTCTTTATCACTCCAGTTCAAAAAAGACAATACACCAATTCATCTGTATGTTGGAGACAGTGCGGATCCCAGGAGGCTAATCATTTTCACATATTTTGGTCCTGTTCAATATTGCTCCCCTTTTGGCAGGAGGTGTATACAATTTTGAAAAAAGTATTCCAGATAGACATTCCATTTAAGTTTGTATCTTTATACTTAGGAGCCCTACCATTGGAAAATGTTACCTCTAAGGATAAATATTTATTTCAAATTCTAACCGCCGCTTGTAGGAAAACCATTACAAGGAAGTGGTTGAAACCAGAGAGACCTACGGTGGATGAGTAGATTGATATAGTATATGATATATTCAAGATGGAAAGATTAACCTTTGCCATAAGATTGCAACAAGAAGCGTTTTTAAAAAGATGGGAGAGATGGATTAGATTAGTTACACAAGTACGGCCATCATTTATTTAATGCTATGTCTTATGTACTTTCATATCCTTTTTTTGTATGTTTGTTTGTTTGTTCCTTCTTACCTTCGTAGTAAAAGTCTTCCTGAAAAACTTAAAGGTATACCCCACAAGTTATACAACCCTGTTCTAGGGAGGGTAGTTCCTATTCTGTATTTTTAAGGACTCATCTAAGTTATTATGGTGGTAGGACCATTCATTCACCTCTGTATTGTTTATGGTATTACAAACATACTGCAGTGTGAAATGTTAATTAACAGACTGGATGTATGAGAGTTTGGTTATGTTAATGAACATATGTACCATAGAAATTCCTAATAAAAAGAGAATTGGGAAAAAAAAAAAGGAAAAGGTGCAGGAGCTCTGAAAAAAAGTCAACCCCAAATGTCAACCCTATCTTATGCTGCTCAATACTGAACAACTGAAAAGTAATCTCATTACCAAGAACATCACAGGCAAGTGATGCACTCCTGCCCAACCTTGGTGTCTAAACGAAATGAGGGAAACAATTTGGCATTGCTCATAGGCCAATACATGATGTACGTAATGACAAAAAAGTGGCAGATGTGTGAGACTGATGACAGAAAACCCAGCTGACATGCATCTGCTTTTGATAAGAGATAACAGGTGCAGTCATTCCACATTTTCTACACGACTTTTTGTATCAGAATCCAGAATAAGTGAAATAAGATATGTTAAGTAATGTATAAACCAAGCTAGTTGATATTTTTTACATTACACAGACACTTGTGTTTCATTGAAGTTTTTTATTGATAATTTGAACATTTACACCCATATAAAATACAAACAAAAACCCAAAAACAAAATAATACAAAAAAGAAAATCATCTCTTTGGGACATACATTTTAGTAGTCCATCATTTATCTCAGTGTCATCAGCTGGATCAGCTGGTCTTGTCTGTAGTCTTCATCACTGTTTTAGGTTCTGAATGATGCCCATTTCTCCCACTTTTCTTCCTGCTGTGTTTCTTGTAGTCTCAGGCGATGTGTCAGTTTCTCCATTGTGTGGATTTCTTCTCCTCTCCTATCCACTGTTCCTAACAAGGAGGGCCTGCTTTGCTGCATTCACTTGTAAAAGTTTTCTTACTTGCAATCAACAGTATTTTATTTTATCTATCCCTTATTCTTATATTCTCTTTAGTAAGGTTAAAATTACAAAGGTAAAGTAGCATGTAGCTCAGTATCTTTTGTGTAGTTTCATGCATAATTTCCCAAAACTTTGATATTTTGTGGTATTTCCAGAATATTGAGCGGTCTGCATCTATTGATCCACACTCTCTTCAGCATGGTAAATTTCTATTTGAACTTGGATGTGATTTAGAAAAAAAAGAAGAGTTTCCTCTGTATCCGTGAATCGGTACACAAACACGTTTTTGAATTGCAAACATGATACGCATTCACAGAATCAATACTTAAACATTCAGGGTTGTTTGGCCCACAGTGACACTGGCTCCTTCTCGAAACCAAGTGTGGTTTAGAAACCAGTTTAACAAAAAAAATTCTCACAAGATCCAGTGTTTACAACTTTCTGACACATTTTAAATTGAGACTCTTGTCAAATGTCTTGTCAAAACTGAATGAACATTCAAGCTCAGTCACTGGAGTGTTGAGATAAGTGGTTGTGGTGCAGAATATAAATGCATCCACATAAACAAACAAAAACCAATTTCAGCTACTCTGACATCAAGTTTACAGCTGCTTCCCTCCATCCATTTTTTGTAAGGAAAAAACTGGATGGAGGGAAGAGAAATTAGAGTTTTTTCTTGTCTTTGTGACCCATTAGACTTAAAGGTATAATATGCAATGTTTCCCTAAAAAACAATGTATGGACTCATATATAAATAATCCCTTTCAATCATCACTTATGACCAACTACAAGTGTGTGGTGATGTCTGTATCTGCAGAGACCCTGCCTCTTTAACCTGTCTTTGTTTCTCTCCAGGCTGCTGAACGGCTCCACAGAGCAAGAGTCTGACTCGTGGAGAGTTGGAGGTCTGTCAGTAGACAACACGTCCCTGACAACAGAGCTCAGTGTAGGGAGGGGGACAGTCAGGCGAGGACAGGAAGCTCCAGGAGCCAGAGAGGAGAGCATCAAGACCACCCAGCAGAGGTGTACATGGCTGGCTCTGGGCTCGGAAGAGGAGGAAGCCTAGAGGGACAGGCAGGAGACGGGGCGATGACAGGGCAGGGCGGGTGGTTCCAAGGCCATGGTGAGGGTCAGGTCCTTCTGGTTGGACGGGACAGTGAAAATGTGAGCACATCAAGGGCAGGCACAGACAGTGGGCGCTCCCGTAAAGGGGACGAAGTAGATGCCTCTGGCTGGAGCATTCGAAGCAGAGCGCGCCAGAAAGTTTCCAAAGAGTCCAGCGCTGATCGAAGTCCCGACAGTGATAAACCAACAGAGGGCGACAGCAGCATGTTGGCCCGAGACAGAGGGACAGCAGCACTCACCACAAAGGCCAGCTATGGTGAGGAAGGAAGACTGAGCTCTGGAGAAGGCAGCGCAGAGGCAGCAGAAGGCCGCAGCCCAGGAAGAGGAGCGTTCATGCTGTTCACAAGAGACACAGCCAAGCAAGCATCACCAGCACCAACGCAACACACAATGGTAACAGTGTCAGTGTTATCTCCAAACAAGTGTCCAGATTTCCTGTCCCTTGGTTAACTGTGGATAGAAGCAAACTAGGCAGAGCCAGCCATAAGCTGTTACAGCAACCTCTCCAGGACTTGTGTTTGACTGTCTGTACTAGAGGGTGAAACAGGAGTGGATGTTTACTCCTGTCCCATCCCACTCCCACAATAATACTTCTGTCTCATCCCAATCCCATGACAGAGTTAAAAAAAAATGTCCTGTCTCGTCCCAATGCTGGAAGAATGATTCTCATCTGTAATGTTCCCATCAATCTACAGCTCACGCACGTCATTGTTTTTATATATAAAAAACTGACCCATTGTTATCATGATTCTGCTCCCGTTGAGTATTTTCTTGTCCCTCCCTGTCCCGTGATGATTAGTAAATTTTACTCCCATCCCGCAAGAATCCCATGGGAATTCTTTCTCCCGTGGGTTTGTCAGCCTCTAGTCTGTACTGATAATTCAACAGGGAGGATTTTCTTTGCTCTCTCTGGCTCTGTTTTGGCAACGTTTCGCACACTTGCTTCGCCTCCAAGATATTTTATTTAGTCTAAATTGATCCTTATGTCCTTGGCTTTTTGGTTTCCCTTCATCAAAGCAGTCAAACAGGGACGACGAGAGCCTAAAAGACAAGGATGAGAGGCAGCACCTTTTATATGATCCGCAGCAGCTTATTTATAGAAATATCTGAGGTTTGGAAGGAAAACAGAAATTACAAGAGAGAAAGTGTACCCCATCTATATAGAAACAAGGCTGATTTACTTCTTTTTACTAATTAAATTATTATGACAAAATGACCACTGCATAGGAAGAAATAAGAGGCACTGCTGCAACATCACTCGTTTTATATCTGGACATTTTTTTTGTGAGTTTGCTCGTTTGCTTCCAGTTAAGAGTTTTGATCCTGTTTGAGATATGACATGGAACATGAGAAACCTGGTTATTCTTATCCCTGTATGCATGCAGAAATGCAGAGTTTAAACATGATAAATAGACATGCAAAAGAGCAAAAAGGGCAGAATCCACATTTTGAGTCTTATAATTCAATATCAACACCATGAATGAAGCTTTGAAGCTTCAAACTCTTCAGCACAGGCCTCAGAATAAAGTTAGCTCAGAACTTATCATTCATTCAGTGATGGACATAGCTGTCTAAGTACCAGTCTTTAGATGCTCATTTGTCCTCTTTTACTTGCAGGGCATTGGCTGTAAGAGCAAGGAATGACTGTAATCACCTTTGCACCCACTGTGCTCTTTCATGTCATGCAGAAGAAATTAGCACAGACTGACTAATGACTTGTAAAGGGTATAAGTGTGTGGAAGGGTTTTTCAAATTGTTTGGTGTTTTACAGGGAGCTGCAGGACAATTCTCATCCAGGAGGTGGGAGTTTGAGGCCTGGCTGTCCAAACAGAATGAACTCCTCTCAGGGATCCTCAGCACCAAGGGAGCAACACTGAGTGCCAAAGAACTCAAGATCAGACAGGACACACTCAAGGTGAGCTTCTGTCAACATTAAAACATTACAGCTCAGTCTGTAGTTGAAGTATGACACCACCTCACATGTTAATGTTGTACTGTTTTCACCAGCTCATTGTTAAAGACCCCCTCCAGTGAAGATCATGCTTTCAACCAGTTTTTTACTAAACAGTAACAACTTACAGAGGAGGATTCGTCCTCGCTTGTAATTGTCAATTTACGAGGTTGCTCCTGCAGCCTGCCTGTCTCTGCTGTGTCTTTCTTTAACCATAGATTGTATATTAAAGAGGATTACAACCTATTTAATATACAGTCTTTGGCTCCAACTCAATGCAATGACTACATATTGTTCCCTTAAGCTAACAGGCCTTTGTTAGTGCTGGTGCTGGCCTTCAGCACTTGTTGAGTATATGCTACCAAAATGGTACTCTTTCAACATTAAATTCACTAAAGAGGGATATAATGATAGAGTCGTGTCAAGATGACAGAAAGAGAGTCTCTCCTTACTTCTACATGAGTGGAAGTGCACTTGAAGTAATTAATGAGGTCAAGTACGAGAGAACGAGAGAACTTAATGGATGATGATGTTTAAAAAAAAATATGTTCAGTGAAATACACTGTGATGTAAAATTGGTCATCTGTGGTACTGAAAAAAAAACAGTATGCAGAGGTTTAAAGGGATAGTTCAGATTATTTGACATGTGCCTGTGTGAGGTACCTATCCACAGACAGTAGATGTCGGTCGACACACTTCTCAAAGCATCCAGACTCCTTTGAATCCGAACAGTCCCTTTACAGAAGCTTACAGTGTTGCCGTGAGAATGTTGTCAAGTGTGTCAACATGTTACAGTTACATTCATGTGTTTGTCTGCATAAATGTCCCCACATGTCAGGCAGTGATAAGAAGCCTTATGTATAAATGTATGAGTAGATTTAACAGAGTAGAAAATCCATGCAGTGGTAAATGCTCTTAAAAGCTGCACATGATACTTTAGAGAAGTGGTACCAGGGTCTGACTGTGCTTCCTGAGAAAGTGATGTTAGAAATATGTAGTCTGAAGTGAACTAAACTGACATTTAATTGTTACAGAAGCTTTTAGTGGTATATTATAAATGCAATAAAACAACCACAACCACTGTTTTCCCTCATAGCTTTATACACACTGCTTCAATTCTTAAGTTCTTGTTGGCTGAAGATTTGGAAATGCCAAAAAAGCCAGTGTGAAACTAGAATATACAGCAGAATGTTTCTGTTTCTTGATGGTTTGATAATCTATTAATCGGTTTGAGTAATTTTTATGGAAAAAAAACAGTCAAAATTCTCTGATTTCAGCATCTTAAATCTGAATATTTTCTGGCTTCTTTAGTCCTTTATGACAATTGACTGAATATCTTTGGGTTGTTTGCAAAACAAGACATTTGAGGGCATCCACTTAGGCTCTGGGAAACACTGACTGACATTTTTCACCACTTTCTGACATTTTATAGACCAAACAACAGATTAATTGATATATTGATGTAATGTTTGATCTGATTAAGCTGACTTCATCAAGCTGAAAAGCTTTGTTACACTGACCTCCTGTGGTTAAAATAGTCAGTGTTGTTGCTTCTTAGGTTTCTTGTCACTTCTGAAATGGACAGTTAAAAACAGAACAAAAGAACAAATAGCAGGAACTTTGTGTAGTAGTCCAGTGTAGCTGAAACTGTGTTCTGTGTCCTGTTGCAGGCGCTGAGGGCTGAAGTGGGCTGGGGTCAGGAGCAGTTCCAGCTGTTGCTGGAGGAGAGTCAGGGCAGTGAGGCTGGTTCTGGACCAGCAGAAGATTTGGGTCTGGAGGATCTTCGCTACCGCTGGATGCTCTACAAGTCCAAACTGAAGGATGTGGGAGACGTCAGGGCAAGGACCAGTGCCAAGGTGAGAGGAGCAATCCTGAACCTGTATCAGTGTCCAGACTTCTTTTTAGTCAGTATTGACCATTAAGTTCTGTCACATGTAGATGAAATACTCAAGAACAAAATAAAATAGGGCTTTGCAACGAAAAAAGCAAAACTCAAAAAAATGTTGTCTCTAAAGACAGTTTTTCTTTACTTCTTTAATTTACTTTTTACTTTTTACATTTACTTTTTCCTTCTATATTCTACTACTTCCTTTGTTGTAGTTGAGAACTGTTGCTCTCCATTGTCTCCCCGCTGCTGCCTGCTCCTGATTCTATTAATTGGCCGGGACAGTGCAAGCCACTTGCTCCTATATTCCTTTTTCCAAAGATGCTTCCACAAAACTATAATCAACAAGAGGTGTACTATGTCATTATCATCAGGGATGCACCGATCCAACTATTTCTCTTCCGATACAAAGTCTAATGCATACGACCCAGAGTAAAGTTTGCAAAGAAAAGGAAAGGGCTCAAGGAGAAGTCTCACCTTTGGTTCAGGCTTAAGTTACAGGCAGACAGTACCATTTCTTAATATTACGTCAAGCCGGCACCATGCTGACATGTTGAATATGGGTAGTTTTTGTTAGTTCAGTAATGTAAAACAAGGTTTGTGACATTCTTGTTTTTTGCCTTATTGACTGTAGACTAATGTAGGTATTATAGTGGGTAATTATGCAGGCATGAGATTTGGTCACTATGACAGAACTGTGGGTCCCAAAAATAAAGTTGTTTGCACCAGTGTTGTCAGGATACTGGAATTTTTAATTTTGATACAATACCGTGAAAAATATCTGTATTTGATAACATTTTCAGTACCACAGGGAAGAACTGGCTCAACATTGAGGGCATAAAATTATTGATTTTTATTAACTGCTGAATATAAAAAGGTGAGAGATGAGAAGAAGAGAGACAAAGTCAAAGGAGATGAGACAATGTGAGCGCAGCAACAGCGTGTGTCAACATGCTGTCATTGAGAAGAAAGAGTGAGAAAGTGCAGCTGGTACCGAAGTATCGATACTGTAAAAAATGAGTGTTGAAAGCATTTCAGATACTCTGTATTGATATTTATCAATATTGAGATATTTTTAACAAAACTAGTTTAAACATATGCACTCTATTCTATTCTATTATGTTGGAATATTGTCTGAACAAGTCCGTTCACACATGTAGCACACAAAAGATTGTCTGCATCAGATGTGTTCTCACATGTTGGACATACTCAGTATGATTTATGCAATGGGTGACATCTGGAGAGCATGCAGGAGGAGGAGGAGGACTCATTTGTAATGATTACTGTTTATGCGTTCATCATTCCAAACCAAGTCTCAAAATGAACACACTGTCATGGATGCTTCATGGTGTGCAGAGCTTTTATAACTGAACTATAAGCAGGACATATACCTTTAAGGTTTCTGATCTGATGTTTTCACATCACATCACTGATGAAGAACAGCCAACAAATGAGACTCAGATAGGCTGATGTTAATTGGAGGATAGTCTGTATGAAAATGAAAAATTAATTAAAGAATGGGAAGAAATATACAGGCAAGCAGAAAAGAGTCAAAGCAGATACACACGCCATGCAACATCATCGTCACTCCCGCTTGCTCCCTTACTGAGCTGGTCTGTTCAGACATGTGGCTCACCTGTACTTAGGACAAGAGAGCTGGCAGGGTTCAGTCCAGGAACAAAAATAGGAGTATGCACACACATCCAATCCAAACTTAGAACAGGTGCTGAACCGAAGGTAAGTAAAGAGTCAAGTAAGCAAAAACAGCTCAACACACACGCAGGGCTCCAATTTCAAATCAAAATCAAATCAAATCAAATTTTATTTATATAGCGCCAATTCACAACAAAGTTGTCTCAAGACACTTTACAAATAGAGTAGGTCTAGACCACACTCAATAATTTTGTTTACATCCGACAGTTGAAAAAACTCCCCCATAAGCAAGCACTTTGGCGACAGCGGCGAGGAAAACTTCACACATCTTTAATGCACCAAAGTAGTGATGTTTGGAGCAAAGCCTTCTTAAATACACATGAGAACAGTTGCCTGATCAATCTCTTCAACATAGTGTGTGAAAATACATATTCATGCATACATGCAAAATCTCATACACAATATACATGTATATAAATATATAAATATAACACATCGCTGGTATTACACATGGCCTTTAGTTCACACAGTATCTGATGTAAACATTTAAAATAACTCTCAATAAATGTCCCCAATATACCATTTGAGAGTGCAATAAAAAAACACACTAGATACATTTACATAAGAAAATATTGAGAGCAGGCCACTCAATAGGGTGTCTGTAACCACCACCAGGCTTAAAGGCCATCATCAACTACAGGAACAGACTAAAGAGAGGGTTCAAGTCGGGCCAACTAATGCAGACATTGACAGCTCCTCTGGGTAGTGTCTACGTGTGTGCAGAGTTGCAGTGCATGTGTGAAAGAGTTAGAACTCTATCATTACTGTTGGTAGTAGACAGGTTTCTCTTTACATGTAAACACTGACACAGAAAAAAAAGAAAAGTCGCGTAACTGTGCTTGATTTTGGAAACTGACGATAATTGCGGTTGTATACCAGGGCCCTGCATTAACTTCTGTCTTGTGATGGTAACTGCTGTTTTTCACCACAGGGTGGCAGTGTAACACAATTTAGATTCCTTGTCACACTCAGTGCACCCAGTACTACAGTAGACTGGAAGGGGCCTGACCGATATGGATTTTTTGGGGCCGATCCGATTATTAGGGAAGAAAATTCAGATAACCGATTAATCGGCCAATTAAATTTTTAATAATTTTTTTTTTAACAAATGGCTGCTTTTGAGCCTTTCAGACATTTCTTTCTTACAAAGATGTAAATTGAAGGCAGAAAATTAATTGCAAATACTTTTATTGTTTTGAGGCAAGCAGCATATAACACAAACCTTACCATCCTTAACATTACCATTAGGTTTTTAAAAAATAAATAAATAAAATAAATAATAATTAAATAAATAATGAATAATAATAATAATAATAATAAATAAAAACAGATTAGTAAGATGTAAATATGCATTGGTTTAAAAAAAGGGTTGCACCCCTGAACCGGGCTCTACAAACACTGGTGCGCATATCATGCCATGTAGCGACTCGTTAATAGCCCACTGCACATTGTAGCGACCCCGCAGTAATGTTCTTCTTATGATGTTTACGTTCTGTGATTTCTGACTGACTGTGAAAGTGTATGGTACGGGCAGGTAGGCTATGTGGTTGGATGAGAAACTGAGGGGCAGGGTGAGAGTGAGGAAAACAGGGTCCTGTGTGTGTGTGTTGTAGTTACGTTGGGTCGGACGCTACAATATCAATAAAAACGTGTGCTTAACATAGACGTCTGAACCCCCCCGCGACAGAGATGAACCACGGTCCCACTCCCTATGCGTCAACAGCCTGACGAATGGTCAGGGTCCCTCATCGTCACATGCCGACTCATTAGGTACCCGTTTCTCGTCGTTTTTCGACGAGTTGGGTGGACCCGACAGATTTTACATAGAAATCCTACACATACCCACAGACACACAGCTGAGGGTGCTGAGGGGCAGAGGCGCTTGCGACTGGCACGGAGAAAATGCACGTCTGCGTGCCCCAGTGGGTGCTCAACTGGTCAGGGGTGTTCGAGGGTAAAGGCGTCGGCTCGCGGTGTGTGGGGGGCTTTACTGACACGGCTAATGTGTGTAGCTAGGCTAATAGCTGATGGCTTATTCTCACTTTAGCTTGCATACGTAGGTAGTGCTTACACGCAACATAAACAGATAACTCGGCATGACCGAGACCACAGCGAGGCACATGTGACGGGGAACTTATTGACTTATTGTTTATTTCACAAACTAGTTATATTTACCTTTGATGCAGACCGCTCAGCTCTGCATGTGCGTTCCAGCCGCTGCTGGCTCCAGGTCACTCTGCTGTGAGGTGGTTAGTGGAGTGTGTCATGAAGTCGGTGCGCCCTCTACTGGTCGGATAAATAATATTGGCCATATCTGCGAATAATCTGCGAATTTTGGCCGATTACCGATTATTCTCAAATGGGCTTAATCAGCTGATTTAATCAGCCGAACGGTAAATCGGTTGGGCCCTAAGACTGGATGCTAATAACACAGTGTTCTCCAGATGCCATGGAACCAAACGTTTTCACAAACTCATGATTTTTAAGATCAAGTCACTTCAACAGTGTGGTCCTGCAGGGGTCAGCAGTCAGTAAGAGCCTCACTGTGGTTTCAGTTTAGTGTGATAATACGCACACAAGGTAACTCTTGCTGAGTTTTTGAGCACAGTCAAGATTGTGAATTGATTGAAATATTTTCTATCTCTGCAGAGACTTCAAGCCAAACAGGAGGAGCCGGCCATGGCAGCAAAGGTGCAAAAGGTAACGCCAAACGATTTAGGACTCAAAGAAATCAGTCAGCATAACTGAACAGTACAGTTCTGGCAAGGATTATTATCAGTATTAATTTGAATTTATCTTAATACTGAGATGAAGATTACCATGATTAATAACCCACTGTTCAGAGGGAAAGCATGGGGAAATATTAAATTATTGTGAAGCTTTCACATCTTCCTCAGGGTTACATGAAAACAGTGCAGTTTGTCACTCATAAACTGTTGTAAATAAAAACAGTTTAGCTTGCAATTTTAAGCACCAATGTGTAGGATTTAGTGTTATCTAGCGGTGAGCTTGCAGATTGACTCAACCTCCCCTTCCAAGTGTGTAGGCACACGTCTAGAGCCAGTGTTTGGTTTGTCCGTTCTGGGCTACTGTAGAAACATGGTGGCACAACATGGCAGCCTCCATGGAACAGGAGCTGCTTCCTCTGCAGATATGAAGGGGCTCATTCTGAAGTAACAAAAACACAACAATTCTTATTTTCAGGCAATGATACACTAATGAAAGCATACTTATGATAATAAAATTCCATTTCTGCCGTATTCTGACAATAAATTCCCCAAAATGTGACACACTGGACCTTTCATTTACTAATTTATCTTTAATGAAGTCTCCTGTCCTGTGTGACAAGTGTTGAAAATAGTTTGATATTACCAAAGAACCTATAAGTCCTCACAGTTTGAAACAAACTGATGGAAAATAGGAAGAAAATGTCCTAAGCAAATTCCCACTGCCCAAGCTGATGTCTTCAAATGTCTTGTTATGTCCAAACAACATAGCCCCCCCCACGATTTTCCCAGGAGACTTCCATTTTTCATTGCCCTCTCCCCATATTGACAGGATCATTTCATTCCTTTTCTCCTTTTCATTATCACAACCAGTTTCTGACACTGTACAGCGTGTATAAGCCCTGTATGACTCTAAATGTCTGCTGTTTCCACACGGACAAAATACAGTGACGTTAAACCAGACTTCCCAAGAAAAAGTCCTGTTTCTTCAGAAAAGTTTTAAAGGAAAGGGGCATGCATTTTATAAAATCTGCCACATCAGTTTTCTTTTAGGGGCAGGAGCAAAAATAATAAATGAAAGAAACTGATGAATCTTAGTTTATGCCAGAGGGACAAATAATTCTTTATCCTTTCCTGAGAATTAAAAGTAAAATTAATGCATTGCAGTGTACTTATTATTATTTATTTATTTATTAAATTCTTTAAAGGTCATCAGAATGCAGGAAACACTCTCTGAAACTAAAAATCCTCCCTATTTTCTATTGAGGTCTCAGGGTTGGCAAGTATGCCAACCAAAAGTCTGAAACAGAAAGAAAGTCAGTTTACAATGATATTAAAGAGAAGAAAAAAAGCAACTAATCACCACATTTGAGAGACTGGAACCAAAGAACAAACAATAGAAAAATCTTCAATCTTCAGTGCTAACAAACTCATCCCAAAGATCTTTCTTGAGGATCTTCATATTCTACAGTTTTGTTTTGTGTTTTTTTTTTTTTCATGTAAGCTGTTGCTAAGTGCTTCTTGCTGTTTTGTGTGTTTGTTTTGTTCTGGTTTTCTTGCGCTGCATCTCCTGGAGATAAAACACAAGAGGAGTTTTAGAGGTTAAAGCCCTGCAGATGGCGCTCTCTCTGTAGTCTTGTGAGCTGTGCTGCCTCCCACTGTTTTATCTTTCACAGCCAGTTCCTCTGTTTGTTCCAGAGGAACTACAAATATACAATGTTTTCTTCCTGTGTAGTGGATGATAAGCGAGGAAAAATTACCTGCTCGCATTCAAAATGTTTGAGTCTTAAATCTGTCAACCAAGTGCTCTCCTCCATTCAGTTAACATGAAGATATAGACATTTCCCAGTGGTCTCTGGACTGCAGAGAACCAACCACCTGACCTGACCACCCAGGACTGGCACCAAATCAAGCATATCGAACCAACCCCCCAACCCAGCATTCATTGAGTAAGCAGTGGGTGGTGAGCAGATTAAAGAATGCCACCCCCCTCCTCGACCACCCTGTTGACCCCTGAGACAGCCCAGCTCAAACAGCCTCCAAACATTCCTCTTCAGACTCTTTTCACACGGTCTTTACAGCCGAGGGCTCTGCTCCTGCTCGCTTCTATCAGCCTTTATCTTCAGGAGGGGGGGTTGATTGCTTTATTGACTGGATGGTTTGTTGAGGCACATAATTTGTTTTTCTTTTCTCATGCCATGAAGCATGAACACCCACAATTTAGCAGCTATTTATGATACACCGGAATAACTGATGTGCTGGAAAATGTCTCAGAATTGAAGCTCTTTATGATGATTTAAGTCTTTTACATGAAGACATAATGTCGATTCATTTGGAATGACAGGCGTCTTTGTTGCACTCAACCCTGGATTTAAAGCACAGTGTGTAGAACAGTATACATCCTGTCTGCTCTGCTGTTGTGGGCTCCATGTCTCTCAGCTGTCACACATCTAATAGGTATGTAGTCAGCCCTGTTTACTTTTTCCACACAGTGTTTACACGTCTGCAAGCACACATGTGACAGTGTCGTCATTTTTGTTCGTCCTGTGTCAGAATACTAACCTGTAGGATATTGGATTTTTGCTGATATCTGAAATGCCAATATTTTCCAACTCGTTTTCGGGATTGTCACTTCCGACCACATTTGTCCACCAACTGCAATGGACATAAAGTCTCTCCTATAAAGACTAACGTACAGTATTAAAATGTCGCTCATTCTTGAGAATTGAGACATAGCATGTCCTACCTACCTAAAAAAGAACATTTAAAATTATTAATACCAACACTCTAATTAAATTTTTTTGCTGAAAATGTATTCTTTAAGGATTTATATATATGAAATACATGTAATTTAATATATGTATGTGGTTTGCTTTAATTTTGTGTCAGAAAACAGCCTTGTCCCAGACAAGAATTCACAACTTAAAACAATTTAAAAATTGTGTTACAAGCCTCCAAAATCTAAAACTAACAATACCTACTGATAACATAGGTACAAAAATGTGCTATTAGAATCATCTTTGTTTTCAAATATATGTTTTTAATGAAAATGTTGGTCCTTTAAAGTTGTGTCCCAGATTTCCGTCAAATTTCTCTAAAAACATGATTTCATCAGGCATAAAAAGGGTTCTCTATACCTTAAGGACCCCTGTCTCACTTCCTGGTTTAAAAAAGGCAGGAATACTGCTCAAACACTGGTAAACTTTCTATTTCTCCACAAATTCACAAAATAATATCGCTATCAGATGTGTCTCAACCATAACATGTCAACTCTGTTCAAAGCTAAATAAGAATTATGGTTTAAAAATGTGTTTTGATTAACATTCTGAGCAACTGAGCAACTTTAAAAAATAAAATGGCTGCTCACTATGAAAAAAATGAAAAAAAAATGTAACATTTTGTCATCAGATTTTCTTCAGCATTTTTTCCAGCATAATTGAAGAGTAAAAATCAAAACCCCCTCAAAATACAGTTTTGTTCCAGTTCTCAAGAATGAGTAGCATGTTAATCATGGTGGCCCACTGGCAGATACAGACAGAATTCAGTGCTTTTCAAGATGTTCACATTCACTGAGCAAAATTTTAGAAAATACTGGTGATGTCTTTTTCACTGGTGCCTGATGGAACATGAATGTATGAACTAAATTCCATGGCAATCCATCCATATACGCTTTGGTAGAGATTCTAGATATGCTGCTATAATAACTAAAACACCATAGGCTTATGAAGGCATCTCACCAAAAATAACAACAAGGACAGCTGAAATTAAATCCTTTTAATCCCCTTTAAATGAGGTTTTGTAAAACAGATTAAATAAATGAGGCAACTAGCTGGCAAGACACACATTTGAAACTCTAGTTATACATGACGCTTACAGTTAGTAATTGGCAGAGATGGGACTAAGGGCCAATTCCAATTCCTATCTTAACCCTCAATCTTAACCCTCAAGCTCAACCCTCAATCTTAGTAGCCCTCAAAACCAAGTGTTAAGGGCTATTTTGTGACTTAGAAATGGGACAGCCCTTAAATGCAGATACGTCTTCAGACTGTGGGGGGCAGCATTACGCCAAAGCGACGTTCAGTCTGTCAATTCAGAAGAAGAAGAAGAAGAAGGAGGAGGACGCTCGTTGTTGTCGTTGTTGGCCCTGAAATGAATCAGGGCCCTGCGTTGTCTCTGTAGTCCCTGAAATGAAACACAACATTATTTTATTATTTTTTTAATATTTGCATTGTTAACCCTGCCTGTTTAATCATAAGCCACAAACGCAGCTATCATGGACGGGTCCATCAGGTCCATGTTTTTGAAATTGTTGTGGACTATCTGTCAGTTATTCCTTCGGTTAGAGTTATCAAACAAATAATCTGTATAAATAGCACAACCACGGACATATTCAGCTGTCACCGCATACCACGGCTTATTGAAAGGTAAACACCAGCTATAACTATTGTTAGATAACTCTACGGCTACGGGAGCTGACATTAGCCCGGTCATCTTATACCATTATCGACACAAGCATGTTATATAGGCTGTTATCTTGATAAAACAACTACATTACCACCGAGAAAAATTACCATTTTGTAACGTTAACTAACTTAAACGATAGCAATATGGCTTGTCTGCACCGGCCGCCGCTATTGACAAAAGATCGTAAAATAAAAATAAATGTTATGCAACAATGAGGTAAATAATCCATAAAATGGGCCTAAACTAAGATAATACAATGGTTTTCTTAATATTTATATCTCCATTAACAAAGAAAATACTTACATTTGTAGCTTGCCTGGATAGCCCTTGCTCCCAAGGGTGGTGTCGGAGAATCTCAGTATTGAGGGCTATACAGCCCTCAAACTTGTCCCTCAACTTAACGTTCTGAGAATCGGGACAGCACTTGCACTTCGCGGGAGTGCGCATTTTTGAGATTGAGGGTTAAGATTGAGGGTTAAGACAGGAATTGGAATTCACCCCAAGTCATTGTTTGGCAAGTCTCAAGTCAAGACAGGTAATTCCTGAGTCAAGTCTGAAGTCAAAACAAGTTCTGAGTCCTAAACTTTGGGTTTCAAGTCTTAAACAAGTCAAAGTTAAGCAGTGAAAAGTGGATGTGATGAATTAAGTGTCGACTTGCTGAGTGTTTACAGTTGATTCAGAAAATGAAGGCAAATGAATTGACTGTGGGATTCAGACTTTTCAAATAATAGACATTTTAATTTGGGAGTCATTGGTGTTTATGTCCAAGTCGAGTTGCAAATCTCTTTTGATTTTGTCAGTTGAGTCTAAAGTCATCAAATTTGCCAAGTCACATGACTGGAGTCCACACCTCAGGTAATTTGACCTTGACAAGCAATTTGTCTTCAGTCATTCAGCAGCCATTGGTGTCAGCGGTTCCATAACCCCGAGAACATTTATTGATCAGAACTCACAGGTCCAGTACACATTAGAAATTCATTAGGTAACAAAATGCATAATGTAGAAAATACTAAATAATTGTTTCACATTAAAAGTCTTGCAGCAGCTCAAAGGTCACAATCCTTCCTTTTTCTGTTAGACTCTCACTGTGAAACAGCTGCAGGAATTGTAGTTTTATTGATGATAACGGAACAGCAATTAAAAAACTGTGGTGGAAATGTAAATGTGAAATATTACAGTATTATACAGTATATTACAGCAAAGGCAGTTCCAACCCCGCTTAATGAATGGAATAGTTGTATTTTCTCTATCATGTGTGTTCACCCCTTCTCAGTGAGTGGCAGTAGTGTGTGTTGATTCTAAGAAACACACACATACCTTTGCCCAGTGAGTGTTTGTCATATGTAGGTATGATTAGCTAGTTTCACTTCCTCTTCCATCAATCATTAACTTTTACACACTCAGTTAAACAAAATCTCATGTCTTTGTCCCTCTGTCTGTCCCTCCCTCTGTCCACAACAGAGCAGACACACTCTGTTCCATCTGAAGTGTTTGACCACATTGTTAGATCTTGATCTGTGTCTTGTTTCTTTCCTCTAGCTACCATGTTCCTCTGTGCTGTGACACACGGTCACAATGAAAATGTCTACAAATAGAAAGTGTTTAGTGTTAATGAATGACGCACATCAAGATCTGCAGCTCAATCAAATGATTAATGTAATCACTGAGGACTGTTTGACACATTAACAGCTTGTCGGCAAGATCCATCAGGCTACATTTAAGACCTTTTACAGTTTTATTGATGGAACAACATGCAAATATCTGGACTAAATCAGAACACAAAGAAAAAACAAGATTCTCTAAACTTTAAAGCTGAATTAGTTGACAAGATTGAACTAAACATAAAACCTTTTGAAGCTGTTTTATCATAAATGAAACACCTGGAAATGGTTATGAAGATAAAAGCAGATAAGAATTCAAACCTGTGTGATCATTATTGGCTGTAGGATCCTGTGTTATTCTATTGCAGCCCTCATTCTGTAGCACTGTCACTGCTATGTAAATGCCCAAAATGACAAACTGACCCTCTACTCTTATTGTAGGGGGTTTAGTCATGTCATCACAGCAGTTAAATGAATTATGATGAATTTGAAGAAGAAGTTCTCATAAGGTACTCACATGCATTAGTCAAGAGGAAGGAGTTATTTTAGGGCATTTTGCTTTAAAAGAGTTTTAACAGGGCTGCACAATTAATCGCTATATTACTGACATTGCAATACAGCCAAGCACAATATCCAAATCATAATTGTTTTTAAAAATAGAAGAATGTGTGAGAAAACAGCATTATAATGAAGTACTGTAGTGCTGCAGAGATGCCCTGCTGTAAAAATCTTGTTCTCCAGATGAAAGGAAACAGATTGTTTGTTTGGCAAAGATCTCAACAAATGTCACATTATGTTTTTTTATTGGGTTTTTTTCAGTAAAAATGAAGATCATACTGAAAAAGTTATCATTCCCACTAATATAATCAGATATTGCAATCACAATATGACTATATTTTGCAGCCTTACTTTCTACAGCACAATGCGAGGTGACCTGCTTTCTGACAACTGGATTTTTACTTAAAATTTGTTTTTGTTAAATCACCATCAGTTCTGTCACTTATGATAATAAGTGACAGAACTGACTGCCAAAGTGGGCTTGGGCTCGCTGGCCCTTTTCCAGAGCAGGTTAGTATGTCGGGTTATCCTGGGGGTCTGCAACCTGTGGCTCTGTAGCCACAGGTTGCAACCAACTCAGACTCCTAAGTTTTAAAAAAGTTTTACTAACTACAAATCTTTTGTTGAGATAATTTACTTTTCTATTTCAGATAAACTGAAATTTTTGAGTTTTAGAAAAACACCAAAAATTGTTTTTAAATATCAATTCAAGGTGAGGTTCACAGCTCACTGTGACCAAATTTTGAAATACAGTTTTTTTGAGTTTCTAAAACTCAAAGATTCAAGTTTATCTAAAGAAGAAAAGTACATAATCTCAACTAGAGATTATAGGTCAGCAAAACTTTTAAAGTTTACAACAGGAGTTTGAGTCGGGCTTAAAACTCAAATCTACTGCAATATGTTGCCTTAAAATCTTGAGTTGTCTCAGCTACTCTTTCTCGCATTGGCCACCTGTAAAAATATGTAGCCTTTACATCAGATTTTTTTAAGAAAAGGTTTTTTTTTTTATTCCATCAATTAAAATCTGTGGTACAGCCTATGTCTACAGCTTGGTGACCTTTCCTCTAAATTTCGATTCTTGTGTCTCCATAAACTCGCTATAGATACCAAATTTAAAAAAAAAGTCTTAAGGTGAAAGAGAGAATTTAATAGTTGTGGCTCCAGAAAGATTTTTTTTTTCTTTTTGTTGGTCAAAAACTCCTTTGATTGTAAAGGTTGCCGTCCCCTGGGCTAAAAGTTGCCAGTGGGGCGCTAAAGGTTGTTAAAGACTAGTCATACATCATTCTAGAAGGTAAACATTAGTTACATGTTCCAACAGACATCGTGTAGCGCAGAGCCAAGGATAGCCCCAGGCTAACAGTATGCAGTGTGAAAAGCCCCATTGTTAACTCGGGCTTAACCTAAGCCCCTAGCTATACCATTCATACTCAAGTTTTACGACACTTGGGTTAAATGTCTGTTGGAATACATGACGAAGGGTTAACAACCATCATAGAGAATTACAGTATGAGGCATCAAAGTATTCATCATTATCAATCAAATACATAATAGATCAAGTTGCTAAATCAACATATCTAATCAGATTGATCCCACTACTGTTATTGTTATTACTGATGTATAGACTTAAAGGACCAGTGTGGAGGATTTAGTAGCATCTTGTGGTGGGGTTGCAAATTGCAACCAAACAATACCCCTCACCTCACTCTGTCCTTCCAAGCATGTAGGAGAACCTGCACTGGTAACAAAACTTGCAAAAACCATGAAAGGCTGTATCTAGAGCCAGATAAAAGTCTCATTCTAAGGTAATGAAAACACAGTGATTCTTATTTTCAGATTGTGAAAACAGACTTAAGATTACATTCCATTTCTGCCAGTAGATCCCACTAATTCTCACACACTGTTTCTGTAATTCTCTACCATGAAATAGTGCCACATTTTAGCAAATGTTCACACAACAATCCTGCACAAAAACACCTTCAAGATGTGTCCATCTGTTGCCTGGTGTATCAGTGTTTGTTGCTGGGCCTCAGTGAATTTGACTTTTGCAGGCAACTGTTTGGTTTGCCTTGAAATTATTTCCAGTGAGGCCTGATGGCTAAGGCAGTGTTCAACAAGCGAGAGATGGACGTGGGCAGTAAACATGATTCACAGAACAACTGTCTGAGAGAGAGAGTGTGGAGGGCTGAGCTGAATCAGTTTTCTGTGGTGCATGATGTTTCTGACTGTGTGGGCGAGCTGCTTCTGCTTTCATCCTCTCACAGCTCACATTTAGTTAGTTTTTGCATTTCGACAGAATAATCACAAAATCATCACATCTTTTTTCCATTCATCCTCTAACCCACAGATATTGGCAAACAAAAACATTGCAAGGAATTTGCATCGTAAACCTAAAAAAGCAGCAGAGACACACATGTATTTAAGGCAGATATCAAAGACAGAGCACCATCGTTAAGGGAGGCAAGAAACTGTAGTTTCTAAACACTTTGTAGTCTGTGTAGTTTCATGGATAAGATGCAGAGAAAGAGAAGCCAGCTCATTAAAAGCCTGCAGAGGAAAGATGTACTGGACACAGCAAAAGTAATGATCTAGATCTAAATCACATGCTTAGAGAACTTTATCTCTGTATGCCATAAAACACAAGAATCACCAAGATGTTACCTGCCTATAATACGGCATGTTTCCATGGTTCATATATTATTTGCTTGGGATAATTACATTCAGTTTGAACCCTTTCTAACCTGACGTACCAGATGGTTTGACACCCACAACCATCCGTGAAGTCCTCTTTGGAAAAAGGAAAAGGGCAGGCACTTTCAAAAGATACTTGGCAGGTGATTGGATGGACCATCTGTCTGTCAAAGGCTAACTTAAACCAGTCAAACTAGTAGTCAAACTCTTGTCGAAGCCAGTCAGAAGAAGAGTGAAGACTTTTTTCCATCAAGCAAAGCCTCATTCATGTCGTTCTTCAGTCTGTTTTCAATGAAGAAACACTCTCCAGTTCTGACATAACTGATGCTATAGCTGCATCTACGCTAACCTCTTTAGGAGCCTCCATTGTTTTTTGTTTGTTTTTTTTGCTTTTGTGACACCTAAACCACACCTGTAGCTGACAGTAGTTGTTTATAGGACTTGTTTGACCACAAGGGCATTAACCTGAAGCCTGGCGAGATGGAAACTCGCAATCTCGTAGTCTTTCAAATCTAGCAGAGTCAGCACATATTGCTGATTGTTAAAGCATGAGCAGGTCAGAAAACAGGGAGGCTTCTTGATTAAATATGACAGTATACTTAAAAACAAGGAAAACTAGAAGGGCAACTTGAAGGACCGTCACCAAGGCCCAGTCCATAATTTGTGTATCTGCCCCATGGTTCCAATCTATTCGGAAATTAGGTTCTTCTTCTTCCTGACCTATGCTGCACCCTTTAAACAACATTTCATGAACATAGGGCTAGTAGTTTTCCTATAACCCTGCTGACAAAAATAAAAAACATAATTGAAAAGAAATCCTCCTTGGAGGGTGTATTTAGAAAAAAAAAGCCTGTCTAATCAGGGCCAACCACTAAGGACTGCCTCCTTGCCCATGGCCAGTGAAATGCCACTTTGGGCTGGTAAATCTAGTAACTTACTTGCCCAATTGGGCAAATGGCAAAAAAAGGCATTAAACATATTGTTGCAAAGTTAACAAATCTGTCTCTGGGGAGAAGGAGGGGGGATTTTCATACCATCTATGATATGCAAGAATGTTTGTTGCTTGGCATCTATGACACACTGTGTTGTTATTTGATAACCGCTAATAAATAAAACACTTTATATAGGAGCAAATAAAACTTGACTTCAGGCAAGTACATTTCTTACCTGACCAGGCAAGTAGAAAAAAAACATTACGCTGAACCCTGCAAACACAGACCTGTTTCAAATAAAGGCCTGCGTCTCGTTAAAGTAAATAAAGGCCCCACCACTATTTGAGTATTTATGGTAAATCTTCATCCCTGCAGTTTATCACTTATTTCAGATGATAAATTAATATGGTCTGTTTGCTAAAAACAACTCCTTAATAGTCTTGTTATATTTCCCTCACTTAGACTGAAGATCACTCTGTATGATGAAGAACAAATGTAGGGTTCAGGAGTAAAATATGTTGAAAGCTGAATTAGATATGATTCATTAAATGGCAACGTGTGGTACATGGTCCCTGACTAATGAACTAAATAAAGTTTGACTGAGTTCATGAATAATGAAGTGGACCAGAAACCACTTGATGCTGCTGACTGTTGAGCTTGTGATGTTCACTGAGCTTATGTGTTCATATTTGAACCAAATACACTTTACTTTTAAAAATGTAGTTCTAAAATTGTGCTATAATCCACATCACAACTCTAAAGCTGCAGTCCGTGCGCCTCTTTCACTTGAATTATAACGATTTTAGCAATATATTTTCTATAGTTCTTGCAGTTCTTGGTGTGGACAGCCTGACACCAGTCACTCAAACAAGTACTAGCTAATCAGAGGCAGAGTAGGGGGGGTCATGACTTCTTCTTCTTCTGGGAATAAAATGTGGTATCTATTACTCTATTTGAAATAGCCATAGTTCAGAGGCTAATAAATGTCTTTTATTAAGCTCAAATGTCACATTTTTGAGTGTCCTTTTATCGTGACCAGTCCATGACACACCTGTGCAATAATCCTGCTGTTTAATCAGCATCTCCATATCCCACACCTGTCAGCTGGATGGATTATCTTGGCATCTTGGTGCTCACTGATATGGATTTTAACACATTTGTGAACAAATTTGAGAGAAAGTGGCATCCATCTCTTTTATTAGTCAGCTGTATGGGTCCCCCAGGAAGCACTATATATGCTTGTGTGTGTGTGTGTGTGTGTGTGTTGTGTGTGTGTTAATGAGTTTTCTCTGTGTCCCTGCTGTCATTGCAGAAGCCCAGCCTGTGTCATCGGGTGTGTCGGGTGGCTCTCCCTCTGTGGCTCCTCCTCCTGGCCCTGCTGCTGCTGGCCTTCCTGCTGCCCTTCATGGACGAAGGCAACAGCTGCTCCCTGTCTAACAACTTCGCCCGCTCCTTCAACATCATGCTCCGCTACGACGGACCTCCACCTACATAGGAAAAACCTCCTCTGGACGCCACGAGACAGAGCAACATCTGAGCTCGCTCTCTCTGTCGCTGTAATGGACCATGGCTTCTGTAAGAATGTTGACTTGAATACTTCAGATCCCACAATGCTCTGCCCTTTGATCATCATGCGTGACTGTACCAGACCACAAACAGGACCACGAGGCTGTGCAGCTTCAAACTCTGTCCCTTTGCAACAATCTTGCTAGATATTCATTTTAAAAACTACTCATCTTACAAATAACTTTACTAACCAGACACATTTTTCCTCCTTAATATCATGTCTACGAGGATGAACACAATCTATGAAGGAAACCACATGCACATCTGGAAACCACAAATCCCACATTATCCTCATCCTTCTGTTCATTCTGCTTCTACTCATCCTGAACCTCACATCACACCATCTTTAGTGGTAAATCATCATGTCATCTAGTTAAACTACCTATTTAGGATGAAAGATCAACAAGACTCCAAAAAGAACTACAAAAGAATGTCAAAGTATTATAACTTTACCATAGAAGCTGTAACATCTGTAAACCAAAGTCATTTTTGTCATATTTCAGTGACATGCCTTCCTAACACTTTAAATATGGTTGACAGCATTTATCTTATGAAGACTGTTAGTATCTTAGAGCTGCGACAAACCATTATTTTCAATTAATCGATTAATTGTTTGGTTTATAAAATGTCAGAAAATGGTGAAAAATGTTGATCAGTGTTTCCCAAAGGCCAAGATGATGTCCTCAAATGTCTTGTTTTGTCCACAATTCAAAGATATTTAGTTTACCGTCATGAAGAAGTAAAGAAACCCGGAAGTACTCACTTTTAAGACGCTGGAATCAGGGAATTCTGACTTTTTTCTTTTTAAAGAATTATCCCCAATTAATCAATTATCAAAATAGCCTCTAATTTAATAATCGATTAATTGTTGCAGCTCTAGTTCATCTAAACTTTAGATACCTTTAATAATCACCCATAAACCAAAATTCCATCATCAGTGTTCGGTAGAAATACTTTTACAGAAGTCACTTTACAGCAGACTGTTACTGCCACCATGACAAACAACGTTGCCTAATTTGTCATGTTTAATTACATATTTTTCTCACACACACAATTTACTTACAATTTGTTCTATTTTAACAAGAAACTCTTTTGGTCATAGCACGTAGTACATCTCATATAAAACGTTCTTGTTACACAAAACCAACAAAGTCAAAGTCAGCTGGTTCATGAACGCAGATGTACTGGAACACGTACCAGAAGATCCACATCAAAGAACAGCAACAGAACAGGACAACAGCTGACAGTATGGATTCCAGCCTCCATGTGTTCCTGTGGTCCTGGTCTGAACTTAGACTCCAGTTTGATTTTCTCTGCCTGAGGTAAAAAAACGCTTCAGCTAACGCTGTGCTAATGATATGTAGCATTTTAAAACAGCTAGTTTGCAAAGAACTACAAAGTGCAGCTTTATATTTTAAATTATGTTGAATCTTTTTAAGGCCAAAAATTGAAATGGTGTGTGAATGTTGTAGTATTACAGTGTAAAATCAAGCAGGACTGTCACTGTGTGTTCATACTGAGAGCAACATGGCTAATGCTAACTCTTCTGTTCTGACTCTTAGAGTCTGTCGTTACAAAAGACCCAATCAGAGAAACTGTAGCTGTACTTTTCCTCATCATCATGTTGACTTTGATCATTTTGCTGATTGAATGTGTCAGCATGGCTCTTAACCAGCCTGCTGTTCCACACCAACACCTCATTCAGAGTTCCTTTCATCGATCTCACTGAAACAGTGAAACATGTTGCTGGACTTTACTGTACATATTATACATTATGAAAAATATGTAGCTGAAGCTGCCTTCTGATGATCAGAGCTCTTGGCTCACCATGAGATGGAGCGCAGAACTATGCGTCATGCCTGCCCGCTGTACAGTATATAAACAGCTAAGCTAACTTTAGCATTGCCTTTAGCTAAGTTTGTAAAGTATATACTCATTCACAAATCTGGTAGTGCCAGTAATCTGACTGCTGGTGAGATCATGGTGTGTCTTTAATGTTGGATCTCTGAAGCACCTTTCTTCTTTCACTCTTTCCCTCCCCTGCTCACTCTGGCTACATCATCACACACAGCTGTTACCTCATTGGTTGAGCTGTGAGAGGTCCGCTGCAGTCGAGGTCTAAGTTGAACTTTCAGAGCAGCACTCGGTGGCAGTTTGGAGTGGTGCACCATGCTACGGGTAGCGGCTCCCCGTTCCACTCACAGCAGTAGTGGGCTTGTGGGAAATGGTGTTCTTTAAAGGCAGCAAAAGCAGAAATACTAAATCAACAAAATTATAATGTTGTTTTATTTATTTTTTTTTATGCTCAGGATCATGTTCCAAGGATGGAATTTTAGGAATCAGTCCCTCCAGGATTTTGTGGGCTATTTTTTGGTTGTATTGTTATGACCTAATTTGCCTGATTTCACTGCAGCTTTTTCGCAGCATTTTTTGTGTATTTATAAGTTGCGATATGTATATATATTTTGTATTATTCATTAAAAGTCACAGGCAACTTGTTCCGGCGAGAATAAAAATGCACTCTGCTCTGAGCGTTCTAAGTAACCTCAGAATAGCACAGAATTATGAAATATAAAAGTGCACACAGCATTAATAAATGTCAGTAACAATGACAAAACTTTTTTTGAGGGACTGCTATGATTGGTTGAACTCACTGGAAGCTACACTGATAGCAAATTTTTGGAAAAGTTGCGTGATTGGACGAAATTGCAAGGTCGTACAGACTTCATGGGGATTGGTTGAATTTGTGTTAACTGTTGCAAATGCAACATCGCAACTTCCTGGAGGGACTAAGTCATAAAATGTCTCATAGGTGCTCCGTCTTTCACATCACAGAGGCAGAACACAGGTCGATCATGTTGCTCACAGTGTGGACACACATTCAGAAACAGATTTGTTGAAGCAGTACACATGAAGAATCACAAGCAATGACGGTTGTCCAGTGAATGTGTGTGTGTGTTTATGTGTGTGTGTGTCTGTGTGTGTAGCTCTTTTCCCTCCTCCTAGTTTGACACGTTACCTCTTGGAAACAACATCCACTGCTCTGAATCTTAATAGAGAAGGACGCTTTTAATATTTGTTTAATATTTGCAGAACGTGCTCTGAAGAACCAAAAATCCTCTGTTCAGGTTGATCCTGTTTTTGTGGTCTTGTGTGTAAGCTTTTAAGATTTTTAAACCGTTACTTTGATCCTGTTAGCACTGATTTCATGACAGCTAATCTGCAGGAATAAGAGGGTGTCTGACTTCATCCTTCAGGTGTCAGCAGGTTGAAGCAGTTTTTCTTTGTTCTCTCTGTTTTCCTGTTTTGAACCGTACAAACATCTCATGAGAGCAGTTGAGCTTTCTTATCTAGAGGTGCTATTTTGGCTTAAACACCACGATTTGTCTTTTTCACAGCCTGACCCAGCAGTGAAAACAGTTAGAAAGCTGTCTGCCGTGGCCTCTGACATTTTCTTGGACCGCAGCGTGCTCTTGCTGCCAGTGCCTGAGCTGTAAAAGTTTGGCGCTCACCTTTTTTGTCCAAACCCAAAATAACCTGCAATCACTTTTTTTAATCCTGCATTCCCTCTCTTTAAACACCACGCACACCCCTAAAAATACCCAAACACCTCCACACACCCTCACACACACACAAACACACACACATTTACTTTCCCTTTTTGGGCTGACTCAGTGTGTTTATTGACTTGTCAAGTTGCCATGGCAACACGACCAATGAAGTTAATCTGTTACGTCAGCAACAGTTTTTGTTTGCTGCAACTTCAGAAGTTCTCGATCGTGTTTCTAATTCAGTGTTAAATTCAGCTTTTGTTCAGGAAAAAGAGGAAAAAGATTTCAGCATCACTAGTTCAGACATAAAAGTTTATGATACAACGTCATATATGATAATACAGTATAATTCTATGAAAGGAATGAAAACCTCAGTCAAGCTGACGTTCTTTCAGCACAAACAACTTGTCTTGTGAGCTGTGTTCACATTATGGCAGAAAAATAGCTTTTGCTTTTGCAGGGCAGTAAATCTCCCGTTAAATTCAGCTGTAAGATTTGTAACAAAAATGTATTTTGACTCTCTAGACTGGAGCTGTTACTGTTTCAAAAATCCATTTTGATCAAATGAGAACTTTGATTTAAATAAGTTCAGATGCACAGATGTATGTTCAGGTGTAAATAGAAATGTCTCAATTTGGGGTGCAAATTGTAAGCACTTTCCTTCATAGATCATTGGTAACATAAATAAATTAATTGATTAATCGTTAAAAAAACATAAAACTCTTTTTGCTTTTTTTTCCCTCCACACTAAAAACTTAATTTCTTCAGTAACTTATTGCACATACAGCCTTTGAAACATATAAAGACATGAAGACAAACACATGTACTTGAATACTGGATAACATGGAGCACACTCATAAACATAATCTCGTTATATTTCAGATCTTTATTTGATAGTAGATTGACTACATTTTACTTGATCAATCAAATTCTTAATTGTATCATCCCTACTTTCAAAAAAATAACTGGCTCACAATCTAAAAAGTTGGTTTCCAGCTGAACCCAAAAATATCAGGTTTTCCTTGATCTGAAGTGTGAACTATGAAACATTTTACACACCATGTCTTGGACGTTGTAGTCTTTTCATTGAGGTGGTCTCACATGATATTTAGAGCTAATTATCCAGCTAGAACACTTTAAAGTGTTACAAATAGCAAACATTTGCAGATTGTTTCTTGCTAATTAATTATCTCTCAAAGTCGCCTCCGGGTTTCTCCTCCAGGCCTTTGCCTGTTTTTTTCCACTATAATGTGAACACAGCTTTGTACAGGCAAACCCCAATCTGTGTGTAAACTGACAGCTTGTACTCTCTTATCTGCTACTGGCTGGTCTTTAGTGCCAACTCATGTCACTCTATTCATATCATGGGCAGGGAAAACACTTCCTGAACTACCTGATTGGCCACCAGTCTGTCAGTGTGTCTTTTAAATCAGGTATCTCAAACATAGTTCTGCCAACACTGTGGTTTCTGAGGTTTATCCAAACAAAAAAGGCGGTGGAGGTGAAGAAAGACGAGGTTGAGATTGTCACCAGGTGTCACACATCTTCCAGGTTTTGTTGTTGGGATTCTAATAACAAAAGAACTTAAAACTGTCACATTTATAGGAACCATAAAGTTAATATTGCTATAAGGCTTTCACTACCAGCCCCACTGGGGTGTCTGTCAAAACCTTATTTATTCTTCTGATGACTTCTAATATGTAAATCTGCTCCATGTAGCATCACATCCAGATATCATGGCCTTAAAGTATGTAAAGCATCTAGTTATCCAGCTGTACTCAGTGCCATAACCACATGTATTTAATCAGTATGTAACTTGTAAAGCACTTGCAGCCTGTTTAACAGTTATATAACCAGTTAAATATAAGGTTCAGTCCTGTCATGTGTTGATGCTGCATCGTATACTGAATCAATAATTAGGCTCTGTGGTACTGCTGCTTTTTGCACTGCTCTTCTATTATGCATGTGTCCCTTTAGAGAAGCTATGCAACGCCTGGCTTTAACCCCACATTACTGTATTACATGTTACGTGTCCATCGACCTTATGCAACATATGAAATGACTTGAATCTCCTGAGCACAACTGGTCCTTTAGATACAGTGTGTGTGTGTGAGAAACATGCAGAAGAAACGCTGTCAGAGTAGTTGAAGCACTCTTGTTATGCAAAAATGTCCTAAATGTCAGTGTGTGTTCTCAGATGGAGGTGTTCATCATGAACACGCACAGGTAATGAGCTTTTTTTTTTTGTATAAGGATACAGTTCTATTTTATTAACGTTTAAAAAACAGTAGAAAGCTTCATATTATTCAAGAGAGCTTGTATTTAACCAATGTTTTTTTTTATTCTGATGAAATAAAAATGCAATTTAAATATTGCGTGCTGGAATCTGGTGTTTGTGTGTGTTTTGTTTCAAGGTTGAAGGATGGAAAGAGAAATGTATTAGGGGTGGGAATCACCAGATGTCCATATGATATTATTATGATACTTAAGTCACAGTACAATATTGTACAATATTGTGCAGTATGAGTATTGCAATAACATATTGTGATTTATTACTTTTTTGACTGCAAACATCCCCGAGGGAAAACTTTGTCAACATCTGTTCTATCTAATAAGATCACATTCATGTTCATGTTCATATAACTTCAATCAATGCACTTTATTGCAGCAAAATTAAACTTTTCTCCCTGGCAGAGTGGCATGTACACTTCGGGGTCCATGGACCATTATTTGAGAACCACTGGCCTTGTAGATGATGACAGTGGGAGAGGGGAGGTGGAGGGAGAACTGCACATCATTGCTCATCAAATCTTTTATTCATTTTCATCACAAACATGGACTTCAGATCATCTTTCTAGTTAACAAGAAGTAAAATTATAGCTCTGTCCAGTTCTTGGTAATTAGTTAGCTCAGTATGCTAATTACTCAAAATGCAACACGGTGAATTTCATCCACCAGGCTCACTGATGACTTTCAAATCATAAAGGTTCACAGGTTTTGTTTTACCTGGATCAAGAAATTTTCCTGTAGACTGAATGTCATGAAAACCTCCCAGTCTCACTAACTGCGATCTCTGTTCATCTCATCAGTTTGCATTTGCAATATTACTAATTTATGCAGTAAAAGACTGATATTTTGTGTCTGTGTATTGATACAATATTGCCACATAAAATATTGCAATACTATGCTGTATAGATTTTTTCCCCACACACTCCCAAAGTATTGAGAGAAACATACAGTGTTGGTTTTCATGGTGTTGGTGTTCATTTTCTCATTTTTGATTTCCAAGGGGTGTTATTAACATGCTTATGCCTCTGGATGCAACTGGTTAGACCTACAACCAATCAGAGCAAAGAAAATCACCTACAACCAATCAGAGACATAAAACAAGACAAAATGGCAGACGCCTGTAGCTGCGATCTCTCTCATACAGGGTGTCCATAAAGTCTCCTTACATTTTAACAAATGTATTACAAAAGCAAATGAATAGACAAATCTATGGAAATTATTACAAAATGAAAAGTAGATATTGATGTTTTTTGCCTCATTTAATACACCTCTATATGGGCACCATTAGTTGCACAAAGCACCTCAAGACGATACTCGATTTCTTGCCATGTTCGCTGTAGCATAGCCTCATCAATGGTGACAATGGCATCAGTGATCTTTTGCACGAATTGACGGACGTGACGGTGGATATCTTCCATACTTAATCCTGTAGTTTCGCTGAGTCTGCGTATCTGATTTTGTTTCAATAAACCACGATACACATTGTGCCTTTTCTTGAGGAGCAGCCATTTTTTAGGGGTTTATTTAACAGAACCTATTTCATCAACAGGGTTCCTGAAATACACAAATGCAGTGTGATTAAAAACTTTGATAACCACTGAGTACATAGAACAAATCTGATTAACATATTTCATCAATTGCTTTTGTAATAAATGTTTTAAATTGTAAAGAGACTTTGTGGACACCCTGTATTACAGCTAAACAGTACACCAAATTACGTCTCTGAAAACATTTAAGGCGAGTTTGATCTGAGTTTGGGGAGCCTGAGGCATTGTGTTGGATGGACCCACTCCATATAGATGCAGCAGGATAGACCTACAACCAATCAGAGCAGATGTGACTTTTAAATTCTGGACCAATGACGCTGTTCTGTCAATCATCATATAGGACCTGCCCCATATTAAATACACTGTTACGATTGGCCCGACCAGATCAAGGCTGGTGGAATTCTGTCTGAATGGGGGAGGGTGATTTGTGTTCTTTTCAGTACCCAATTTTCTGATTTTTGATTTGGATTTGTCTTGTTCCAGGATAGGATTTGTGAAAAATTAGAATAATATCAGTCTTATTCCAAAAAGGAGCAATATGTAGCTATTGCGCATGCAAAATGAGTTGTTTCCCCCGACCCCCTCCTCCCCAGATACAGCAGAAACAGGCAGACTGCAGGAGCTCTGCAGGTTGACCTCAACTCAAACTGATAATAACCAGCGACAACAAGTCCTCCACTGTAAGATGATCAGCTGTGTAGAACTCCATCAACTATCTGTCAATGTAAAGCTCAGCCTGTTATCCTGACAACAAAAGCCCTCTGATCTGAAATAACACTCTGGATGATGAGTTCAGTGGCTGCCTGTCTCACTGCTGCCAAACTCCATTAATATTTTGATCAATTTAACAGTTACAAACATCTGCGGCTTCTACAAGATTATTAATGATTTCTTACGACTCATAAACAGACACTAACTCATTCAGTGAAAATTCTGTATTAATTTGAACTCTGATTAATGTGAAACTGACACACAAAACAGTTATTCCAGCCTGGAATGGAAATTTCAGTAGAGGAGTTTTTCAACCTAACATGTTTCCTTGATCTCTGATGAATCATTGTGGTCACTTTATGATTTACTGCAGTAAATATATTACAGATTTCGCCTTTAAGTTCAAAATACACAGTATACTATCAAGGTGTGTCTGTTCAGTGATGCCTTGGACAGACCAGTTAAATCAAACTGTTCTATCTGTGATGATGTAATGTAGCTCCCTGGTGCTTCTATTCTGGAGGAGAAGGAACAGCATGTGGAACAGCACTGAGTCTACCCTGGGACTAAAACTCCTCTGAAGACCAGTTTAAAGACAATCTTTTAGAACAGTTAGCACCTGCTTGAGTCAGATGGCCAATATTTATTGCCTCAATATAAATCAGGAAGCTGTAGTCAGACCCCATTTTTCTGTCTTCAGCTCTGATTTCCCTTGTGAGTTCTTTGATGTATCCTGTTACTACCTCCTGCTACTACACTCCACTTTCTCCAGAGACATCGGTACATTTTCAGCATCTAATCTCCATGCCTGTGTGTGTTCTCACTCTGAGTGTTTGTGCTTCCATCCTGTGTGTGCGCAGCCTCCTACGCTGCTCTCACCTCGCTCTCCCAGCCAGGCCCACCGAGCTGTGCTGCAATCTGGAGCTCCCACTCTGCCAAATACACAGAGCAAAAATACCAGGACAGCCTTCATCAATCTGCAGCTTTTTAACAGAAAAATCTTTTTTTTCCTCCCAACTTATAACCTAATGCTAATCATTGTAACCACACCGCAGGGTTGTTTAATAATGAGCAGTTTAAAAAAGATCAAATTTTGTGTTCTACCAGCAGCCTGACCAGTTCTGCAATGAAAGTTTTTTTCATGTTGATTTAAAGCTAAAAAAGAAAAAAAAAAAAAACAGGACCAAAATCTCTTTTTTTCTAGTAAGATGAAGCTGCAAAATTAAAGTGCATGATAATATTAGATGTACATTTTTTGTAATTCAAGCATTAGAACAGATGACTTGTTAGCATGAACAGCGTGGGTGCAGGTTTGCTATCAGAGGTGGGGAGCTGCACCTGTTACAGGAAATATTCAGCATCAGATTCATCATATTCAACATTATGAGGAAATTGGTTACTGTGCTTCCTGTATAACTGTAGTCCAACAAACAAATTATCAATGCAATATATTTATATTAGAAATACATTATTCCAATAATAACTGTGTAATAACTCAGTTTTTCACACCAGAGAAACATGTTATTAAACACCCAGCCAAATTTGAATGATTAAAAAAATCACTAAGTATATAAGGTCTCAAAATCATGAAAAAAAACGATCAGTTTTCTCTGCTCTGAAACACTGGGGGCATGTCCACTCCACTCCACTGAAACATGGATGCTCCGTCTAGAAGCTTTATTGACATGTCCAGACATGTCTATAAAAAGGACGGTGACAGGATGGCATTTTTTCCTTCTGTGTCGGGTTCTTGGAACCGAAAGTGAGCTGAAGTGAACTACTGGGCTGATTTGGACTGAGAGAATCGCTAAAGGGGAGGTCGTTTGTGGTTGGTTTGAGTCAGTTTGTGGAGCTTATATAGTGTTGGGGACCATGGCTCCGGCACTTCACCGAGCCATGTTTCAGGTCCGCACAAAAAATCCTGACCACAGAACAGTTTAATGATCTAACTCCACAGTTCAGTCCTACAAAGTTCTCCGTGTTTTCACATTTTCAGCAACTATCTTCTAGCATGTATAATGTGTTTAGAAGAAAAAATCCTTTTTCCTTTACACAGACTTTAATTACATTTGCTCTCATTTGTAGATACTGAAGTCCTCCATAGACTTAAATTTTAGGAACTATTTTTCAGTGACTGTGTGCAGTTTTCACAGTGAGGTCATCAGGTTTGGTACCATAGTGCCAGTACAGAAACCAAAACCTGTGCTTACTAACCTCATTTGGAAACCAGCACAGCAGCTGAAAACTCTGTGTTGAGTGAATAGATACACTGTTAGTCATGAAAAACTTTCCTCAACTGTCATATTTCCCCTTTCTGTTTGTGTATGGATTAAACAAGAGATGTAACATGTTTCTTCATGTCTCATCCTTTCTCTTTCTTTTCTTTCTTATCCCTCCACCAAACACATCACACAGCTCCTGTGGACATGCTCACACAAAGCACAACTGTGTGCCCCTGTTTCATGAAATCAGTTTTACTTTGTTTGTGTCAGGGACTTTGTACAAAATACATTAGTCTCACAAAGAGAAAAGATGCTTTGTACCAGATTTAGCTTACTGGTTAATTTCCATCTGCAATAAAACCATAAAAGACACAACAAAACCACATCATCATCTATACACACACACACACACACACACACACAATAACACATTTCATAAGAAAAAACACAGACAGGAATACAAATAATATTATGCACATGCATCCAAAGTTATAAAACAGTTGTTCATATGTCAAATTAATGTTGAAAAGACTGGTTACTTTTTCTCAGGAAAAATCTAGACGTCTGCACAAGTTTTCAGATTGGCTGGGAGATTATTCCATTCTATAATGGCTCGTTCAGGGATGCTACAGTCTCTGTTTGAAGCAGACCTTGAAGCTCTGCTCATGTGCAACAAAGCTCCTTGATGGTCGAGGAGCAAAATCATGGATAATCTTTCATACTAAACAGACACTGGAAAACAAAATGAACTTGTGTACAGCTCAGCATTTTATATTTAATTTGAAGTGTTGAAGTTTATCACAGTGGAGCTACTGTTTTGATTTCCTGTCAAGGGCTTTCAGGGCTTGTTTATGGAGAGACCTGATGGGTTTTAAGACAGTTCCCACCGAGCACCGCACGTCATTTTAACGTTGTGTTTTGGGCTAAATCTGGTCAGTCCGTCATGGCTTTTATTTAAGCCAAAAATAGACATTGGAATTCAGTCTGTCTGATTTGGTCCAAATACAACCCAAACATGAACGCTGGAAATTGGACCTTGTTTATTCCGTCTGATTAGGCCTCAGTTCACCTCTCTCACTTTCAGCTAAAACCAGACATAGATGGACGTCCTTGAATAGCTTCAATAACATGAAAAAAGTTGTTCATTTTTCACTTTCAACCAAAATCAAACATCTCATAGATGACTGGAAAAGACGGTTGTTCAACATCTTTTCAAACGAAACCTTACAGAAAAAACACATGAATTTTTTTGTTTTCCACAAGTGGCCACATGTGACCATATGCAGCATGTGCTTCACCTGAGAATATACATTCGTTCCCACATATTTCACATGTGATGTTGCACATGTGAATTCTGTGGTTTTCCTGTACACTTTTGCTGAGTGGATCTTGTTTATCTGACATGATTCACAGTAATGACAGTAAAACGACTGTTAATGACTTCCTAATGTGTCTAAAGTTTGTTGTACTATGTTTTAATATATGGCACACCTTTTTAACATGACTTTTGAATGTAAGAGTGTGATCTAAAGTATTTAAACTCATCAGCATGTTTTATCATTGGTCCATCTACATAAACATTAAGGTAAACCATTTGAATTTGTCTATTCAGAAAACACATGATCACTTTTTTTTTTATCGTGTTTAAAGTGAGGCATGAGTGACGGAGACACTTCGCAACTTTTTCCATGGTTAATGACAATTTGGCAGCAACTTTGTGAAATTCTGAATTCTGTGAATTAAGTGAATTAATGTCTCCTGGTTGTCAGAAGACTACATGTGCTTATGACATCTTGTCTCTCTTATTATTATCCACTTTTATGTTTCAGGGCCAAAATGGCCAAATTTACATGATGGTAACACAGGATCACATGCAGGAGAGACCAGCTGATTTCCATAAAACCTCACTATAGACAAAGTGAGATGACTTATTGATGCAAGTTTGGCTCGCTCAGAACAGAACAGAATAACAGAATTTATAATACTGAATGTACAGCTTGAGTAAAAGTTACTGACTCTATACTCTGTATTTATTATCAATTTCTTTTATAGTGATTCGCCTCTAGAACTGTGCTATCATCATTTAATCAATTACGTAGACAAGATAAACCCATCCTCATTTGACTGCAGAGTAAACACAAACAAATCCTTTGAGGGATTCAAAGTGAGAGAACAGCCAGTACACCAACAGTCCTGGTTGTATCAGGGTGTATTATGGTGCTTTGTCCTCTGATCTTACAGGTGGAAAAGGAAGCTTCACTCCACATACAGAAACTGGCACTGGGTCTCAGTGTTTGATATTTGAGATCTCTGTGACAGCCTGTACAGAGGCTGCTGTGAGCTTCACAGAGCCATTATTTACAGAAAATTTACAGAAACCACTTTCATTTAAGGCCAGTCCACAAAGACACATGAAGCCATTGAATTCTGTAACCACTTCAGGGACCTTGTGAATTTTCTCAAGGGCCTCTAGAAGCTCCTTCAAGATCCCTGCAGCTTATCCAGAATCCAATTGTGAACAATCATTGCAAATTATTCAATAACTTTGAATCCATGTGAACAATCATTATCCTATTCAAAGGTCTTAGATCCTCCTGAATGATCTCAGAAATATGTTCATGAACCATAGATCATCCTGACTAACTCTCCAACCTCTTCAAGAGGTTTGAGCTTTACCTAATGCCTTCAAGGAACCTTGGAAGCCAAAAGATCCTTCAAGTTTCTTCAAGAAACCACTGAACTTCCCTAACAATTTCCATAACCTTTTCAAGAAGCCATGGAGTCTCCTGAAAACCTCTCATGGACTGTTGGATCAACCTAAAAAACGGAACTTCTTCAACTGCCAATGACTTGCTACCTTCTCACAAGTCAAGGACCTTGCCAACTCTTGAAAAGATCCTGGAAACTTTGGAAGAATCTTTTTTAAGGCCCCTAGGAGCCCCCTCAAATATTTGCAGAGCTTTTAAGACCCCCAGAAGCTCCTTAAAGGTCTCCTTAAAGATCTCTTCACTGGAAACCTGGAAATCTTCCCTGACAAGATCTTTTCTTCTTAAATTCTTAAAAGACCTCAATGGTCCCTGGGCATTCAAGGACCCTTAAACTTCCTTCAACCCTGAATACCAAGCTTCCTCTTCAAAACCTCTGGAACTTCTTACTCCAAGATTACTTATTCAAAGTACCCTTGAATCTTATTGATTGATCATGTACTTAAAAATGTTAACATTATGCAATATAATATTTTAAAAGTCTAAAATGCTGGAACTGAGCACCCAAACAAACCATAGCAATAAAATGTTACCATGGGGCTAACCACTTTGCATATTCCCGTAATTTGCTTTTTACATTGTTGTTATCACTCACAATTCAGGTTTCTTAGTGAAGCCACCACAAGAAGGCAATCATCACTGTGAAGACTGCGTTTTGTGTCTGAAAGAGGCATTCAGGGACAGCAGTGACTATCTGAGCAGACGAGAGTGAGAGGCTTAGCGCTCAGATTGATTTGTCCTGGACAGCAGCCTGGTGGAGTGACATTGATTAGTCAGAGAGCTTTCAAAGGCCTCGGTGCCACAGACAGTGGAACATTGTTATCTGTAAATCTCAGTCAGAACCATTATGAAGGATTACAACAACACTACTGTCAACGCATGGTTAAAGAATCTCTATTGCTGTGTCATTTCAAGTAAATTTCCTCTTGATAAGGGAAGGTAAGGCATCATGTTTTGGCTTTTTACTGATTTTCACCCCAAAATACCCACATTTTTTAAACTGCAAACATTCAATGGAACTGTGTTGGCACGAGTGTGTTGTTTCAGGTACTGATGAGATGATGAAAGGATCCAGGAAATCTAAAAGTTTGACTAAAAGATCCATGAGTTTGAAAGCTTACACACTACATGGCTGCAGCCAGTGAAAACGCTCTAATAAACCACCTGTACACTACCTGCTCAGCAGACAGACACAGTTAGCAACTGGCTGGAGAAGAATAGTGGAGCTTTTAGCAGCTACAGAGCCAGATATTTCCTTCAAGGCAAAAATACAACTTCAAATGACTGATAATGTTACCAGATGTTGACACATAACTTGCACTGAATTGTTCGTACTGGAACCCTGTGCATCAGGAACCATGCAGCGAATGAGGATGCTGCATTTTTTCCTATGGTACCAATGTTTGTCTGAGCACATCCCAAGCGAGTTTAACTTAACATGACATGTCAGTCACTGAGGACTAAAGTGAAGGTAAACCTGAACTGCCTTGAGTTCCTGATGGTTGCAACAAGTCTTCCAAATTAAATGGCAAAAGTCATTGCTTGTCCATACTCCCTAGAATGACACAGAATTGTTTTCTGATCTGATGTTGCTGTCAGCAGGATCGCATCATTTGTCTTGGGCTTGGGTAAAAATAAGCACGTTTTTAATGTTAGGGTAGCTTCATAGCCTGGCACTTTGAGGTGATAAAAACCTGGATGAACATCTCAGCAGCTGTAAAGGAAAGAGAGGGGCAAAGGTGGGCAAAGTTTTTAGAGATGAAAAAAGGGCATTTTTAGTAATGTGATTAATGTGGCGTTCAAAGGAGAGGGTCTGATCAACAAATGACACCAAGGTTGCAGATGTGTATGGAAGCAGGAACAGTGGAACCATTGATGCAGAGGGGAAATTTGTGGTAGGACTGCATAAGTGATTTTAGGCTGATGATGAGGATTTCAGATTTGTCAGTGAGGGAGTTTGAGGGAGTTAGCTTGCATCCAGGCTTTTAGATCAGAAGGGTGGGTTGTGAGGGTAGAGTGGCAACAGTAATGGACTTGGTGGACATGTAGAGCTGGGTGTCTTCAGCATAACGGTGGAAATGGAGGCCATGGCAGCATATGATGTGACCAAGGGGAAGCATGTGGAGGATGAAGAGGAGGGGGCCGAGCCCTTAACCTTGAGGGACACCTTGAGAGACTTGAGCTGTACTGGAGTTGGATTTATTGACACAATGAACTGGTCGCAGTCGAGAGGTATGATTTGAAACAGGAGAGGGCAGTGCCGGTGATACAGAGGGAGGACTCATGGTGGGAGAAACGGGTGGTTTGACGGTGTCAAAGGCAGCACTGAGGTTGAGTAAGATGAAAATATTGAGACAGTGGACACAGGAGCAGATCTAGAGAAATATTCATGGGGTGGCAAGAGTGCGGCATGGAGACTTTAAGGGGCGGCAAAAATATGCAGATTTAATTGCACATAATCACAAATATCAATATTTGTTTGGAAAAGCCCCCAAATGAAGATATTTTAACTAAAAAACATGATGATGTTGTTGTGGCACATGAGTAAGGCATTGGACAGAAATATCTAAAGATGGTAATTAAGTGTTTTATTTCTGATTGTTGAAATATTTTCCAAATACAAGTCTTTTTCGCTGAACATAAACCCATCACTTAGCCTAAAATGTGTCCAGAACAGATCATTAAATTATATGCATTAGAGCAGTGGTTCCCAAACTGGGGGGCAGGTCCCCCTGAGGTGGCACGGAGCTGATGCAGGGTGGACTGAAACAAACTTGAATATGAATGAATATGATCTACGTAGAGGAAATAAATAAGAGTTTGCTGGTTCTACCCTGCTTTATGTCATTAAAATTGGACTGAATGCAGAAAAAGTTTGGGAACCACTGTATTAGAGTGTCATCTCTTGCTGAATTCTCTTGCACTTGGACTTCAGAGTTTCAGTCTTGTAAATTTCCATCCAGCCACAACTTTTCATGCATATATTTTGAAGCAGAACTGGGATGGCAGCTAGCATGGCAACACATCTTGGCAAGGCATCCCTCTAGATTGCCTGCTGAGTGGGCATCAGTAGTGAGAGGGAGGTCGTTTGTGACTTTGATTAAGGTGGTTTCTGTGTTGTGTTGGGATCTGAAATTGGTTTGAAATGGTTCATAGAGTTGGCTGAAGTCTAGGTACAATTTCAGCCAGGAAGCGATGGTGCATTTCCGATAGAGAGGGGAGACTGGAGCCGCTAGACAGAGAGCTTCATAGCCTAGCATCGCCAGACTAATTCTGGAATCTCTCAGTTCATTTTTGATTTCCAAGGGGCATTATCAACAGGTACAGAACAAAATGCCTTTAGATGCAAAAAATATATACTGTTTAGTTCATTGGTCCTCTGTACAGTCATCTCGTCAGTCCTGCCCCAGATTGGATAAATGGTTGTGACTGGCCAGACCAGATCCAGGATGGGTGGAAATCTGTCTGAACAGAGGTGGGGGGCGTACAATTCTGCTTGAGCAACCTGCAGCTCCAGAGCCTTACGTGGCTCTTTTGCCCCTCTCTTTTGGCTCCCTGTGACTTTGACAAAAAAGTATATGAAAATAAACATGTTTTTTAACATTTTAATTTTTATCTTTCGTTTTTGTAGGCCTAAAGTGATCTTACATTCTCCAGCTGTAAAAATGTGCAGCATATATGCCGAATAATAAAAAATGTTTTAATATTTCGGCAGCTAATGTGTGTATCACAGCCTTTGTCTATGGTTTGGCACCTTTTCCTCTAAATTAAATTTTGCCAGTGGCTAGTCTCCATTAACTAGCTGTGGATGCCAAATCCATAAAAAGAAAATTCTCAAAGTAAAATAGAGACAAAACAATAATAACCACGTGGTTGAGTTTAGGGAATGATCATGGTCATGTTTGACAGAAATGTGGAAATGAACAGCTGTCTTCTGTGTTAAACTGCAGTGCTTTGTTGATCCATCCATCAACTCTAACATCACCTGACTTTCTCATTTTGCTTCCGCCATAATTCCTACAGCCACTAGAGGTCTTTGTCACCGGACTGCAAACGTGTGTGTTGTTCCAGACTATTGATTACTCCATTTAATACTCTCATACAGCATACTGATGATGTAAGACTCTCTGTCAAAGCTAAAGGAGGCCACACAGTCTGAACTGATGCTGATTTGAAAGTGAAATGAGTAACCTGAGAAATAAGGTCATCCACAGTATACACAATTAAACAGAGGTTATATGAAAAGGAAGGACAAAAATTCATTTAAAGTACATTATAATATCTGATCATCATAGCCAGACTAGCTGTCAGCAAATAAACACCTACCATAAAAAAATGTTGTTTTTTAAGCCACTCTGACCCGTGCTGCCACACACACACAACACAAAGTTTCATCCTGATCCAAATTCAGATGTGGTCACTGACTGAGCGTACAGTGATGATCATTGAGATTTGACTGTGGTTAGCTGCACGATAAGACAAACTGAATCGGCTTTGTGTTTGTGCAGCCAAGTGTTGACGTTCCCTTCCTCTAGCTGCATGCAGTCTCAGTGCATGGGGTAGGGTGAAACTGATGATGACCGTGCGTGTGTGTGCGTGTGTGTGTGTGTGTGTGTGTGTGTTCTCTGGCTGCCTTCATCATTCTGTATTCAGGCAGTCACACAACAGATGGACAGCGAGCTGGACATCATGCTTCTGACAGGGAGGGGTGGAATTTGTGTTGACAGTGTGTTGATATGTGTATGTGTTTGTGTGTGTGTTTGTGTTGTGGAGATGAGGATGAGGAAGTGCCTCTGGCTGGATATACCTGTTTCTGTGCTTCAGCTGTTTGTTGCATGTGCTGTAAAGAATTTATTTTATTTGTTACAAGACTTGACACGACTCAGTGACAACTGTGTTCTACACAGTGAGTGTCAACAATGTCTGTCTCGGACTAATGCCTTATATATTTTGAGGTTATTTGAAATTAGGATAACAGTTACAGATGTGTACAGCTTTTGGACAAGGGATTTACCATAGTAATGATAGTTTTTACGTAGAATGCTCACAAATTAGTCACTTAATGAACAGACTGATGTGTACATGGATGTACAACTTAATATGGATGAATATTCCATTCAGCCTTTATTTAAACTCAGAAATACATTGAGGTGCAAACCTCATTTATATTGTAGCCGAGTAAAACTGTAAAATAATATCTACTAGACACAAAGAAAACCAATGAGAAACTTCCAATGTGACAATAAGAAGTAATAAAAAACAATAACACTTCAAGAATAAATAGAAACCTTGATAATAAGTAAAACAGTTAAAATTTAAGGCATATAAATCAGCTAAAAATGTGATGCAATTTAAGATGTAAATTGCCCTAAGGACATAAATAAGGAAAACTTTAAATTGTTCTGCATGTTGTTCCATGGTGCAGGTGCTCAATATGAAAAACCTGCAGCGTAATCCAATCACATAATTATAGCTGCTGCGCAGCAATGGTCGGGGCCGGGCAATTTTAGGCAAAATTAGGCAATTCTGAGCAACAAGCAGAGTGTAGGAAGATGAAAAAAAGGTGGCATTCTAATGTGCATTTTACATCAGTTGAGGCTTGAACTCTTGAACTTCTGGCACAAGAGACTCTGCATATTGACTGATAGCTAAGCCAAATAAACAGGGAAAAGAGACAAGGGATAACAGGGAAACGTGTTGATAAAGAGTATTTGTCTCTTCCCAAAACTCCCTGAATCATAATTATTTTAACCTTAGTAGTCTCTAATCCACATAGCATGATACTTGAACATAAGGCTTTCACATTTGAAAGTCCATCCTGCCTTAACTGAAACTCGAACTCACGACTTCTGACACTGAAGTCCGTCTTTTATCTCACTGAGCTAATTGGCAAGTGACAGTTCATGTGTGGCTTCACAAATTGACTAAGCCAAGGATCAGGGTGCCAGGCAGCAGCCATCCATGCCATGGAAAAGCACATTTCAAAGTGAAAGTTCCAAAGCTGTAGCACATATGGTTGATTTGTTATGAATTTTCAAAGTTTTGAAATTTAGAGGCTTGCTGTAGCGCCACCATCAGGACTATTGTCTTGTGTTTCCAGTTGAGGACATCTGGCATGGGACTGGACCTTTGTGAAAAGTTTGGGTAGATTTCTCATATGGAAATGTTGTACAAGCTGAGGCTTGAACTCACAACCTTCAACACCAAGAACCATCCTCTATCTCACTGAGCTAATTGGCAAATGGAAACACCACTTGTAGCTTCACAAATTGACTAAGCCAGTCACCTGTGTGCAAGACAGCAGCTGTTAGCATGTAAAGGCAGATTTCAAATGGCTGTCAAAAATTCAGTTATTGAGACAAAAATCCCAAAATACACAAATTGCATCTAGACAGCATGGAGATGTTGGTCATTAGTTTTTAACAATGATTTATTGGCTCCAAAAGTGAAAAACTGATGTTTAAAAATGACATTTTTGCATTGACTCCAATTGTTCGCATGAGAGTGAAATTCAAAATGCTGTAAAAAATTCAGTTTTTGAGATAAAATTCTGATATTTTCCAAACATCATCTACCATGACTCCAAAATTTTGTCTTTTTTTTTCATGAACATTGAAAATGTATTTAGCAAGAATTTGCAAGTATATGTTTATAATACCGTTTACAGTCAAACATTTTGATGCACTGTAGGCTCAATTTTTGATAAATCAAAAATCTGTGTGGATCGTTTGTGTAGGACAGTCTGAAGATGCTCTGTAGCAAGTTTGGTGCCAATTGAACAAAAATTGTGGGAGGAGATAGGTTTAATAAGTTTTACAGTTTTTGAAAAAAACAGAGTGATGGACTTCATAATTTGCAATAGGTTTGAATGTACAAAAGTTTCTTCAGTATTGGGGCTACATTTTGGTGAAAGTTGTAAATCTGTAGCACATATGGTTGATTTGTTATGAATTTTCAAAATTTTGAACTTTAGAGGCTTGCTGTAGCGCCACCATCAGGACTATTGGCCTGTTTTTGCAGCTGAGGCAATCTGACATGGGACTGGACCTTTGTGCAAAGTTTGGTCATTTTTCATGCATGGGAAGTAGGATTTCCTCAGAAGAAGAAGAAAGAAAGAAAGAAAGAAGAACATGCAGGATTACAATAGGGTCCTGGCAGCTTAGGCTGCCCGGCCCCTAATAAGAGTGCAATGTGAAAGACCAATATAAGCTGTGCAAATAAATAAATAAAAGGGTCCTTCATGACTTACATAGCGAGAGGGCCACCAAAGCTTAGCATATAGATTACAAAAGTGGATATTATAATTATTTTCAGTGATAAATATTAAAGCAAAGTGACAGACAGAGCCCAAGGGCTTCAGAGTTGCAGTTGAGGTATGCATGTACACAGGAAATCCAGGTACATGTTGTGGAGAGCTAATAGCAGTGCCAAGAAACAATACAGCAGGAACTTTCCCTGTGGATGAGGAACCTTTAGAGAAACTTAGGACAAGGACAAGGGTCAAAACAGTGGACGAAGTTGCCTAATCTTTGCAGGTCTTTGCTGTGGAAATGCAGACAGCAATAAGCTGAATTAATCTTTTAGGTCTTTGAAAAGTAGTTGTAGGTAGTTTGGGTAGAAATGTAGCTGAAGTGGAGTCTACTAGGGCTCCAACATCAGCAACATGTGGTCTCTACTAAGAAGTATCACAGAATACAAAAGGAAGATTAAAGCTGCAAGCAGCATTGAACGAGCTCTTGCACCCATCAGGATGTGCGCCTGCCGCGACCCCATCACGGGACGGAAATGGTCAACAAGGCTCTGAATTGTCTCATGTTTTTGACACCGCAGGAAGGAGTTTGATGCCACTTCCTGTCTCCACTAGGTGGCACCACAGAACAGCCACTAATTATATGTTATGTTCCAGTATTTTAAGTGTAGACAACACTGAAAATTTCATGTAAATCAGATGGGGACTGTCACACAACGCTTGCTTCCTGTTGCCAGTAGGTGGCACAATGAGTATAACTCCTGATTGGGATGTAAATGTGATCATGAAGAGACTCTTATCAAACATGTGATGAGGTTGATTGGATCATTTACACTCAAATTACAGTAACTTCCTCTTTTGTGGCCAGACTTCAAAACTCAACACCATGCCACGCCCTTTAACAAAAGCTAAATTTTTGAATAACTTTTGATCACAAACTAGTCTAGATGGCACACAACAATTTTGAAGTCAAGCCAATCGATTCTCCAGGAGGACGACTTCCTGTTGGATTTAGGTTGTGGCTCCAAGAGGCTTTTTTGTACATCTGGACATTAAACATGTGCCGACTGATTTTTGTACATGTTGATGAAAAGTATCGCTGCTTCATTGAAATGTTGTAGGGGGCGCAATGGAACCATTTTGCAACACTGACTAAATCTTGTCCTGTAGATGTATTTAGGCTGGTATCTTATCATCAATATTATGATGACCTTTTGACCTTTTGGATAATGATAAATTAAAAAAAAAAAACTATGGCAGCCACCTCAGGAGGCACCTTCAAGCTACTTGATTGAGCTTCTTGTTTGACTCCTTGATTGGCTACTTCCAACATGGCAGCCAGTCTCAATTCTTCACTCCAGAATCTTTCAGACATCTTTCACAGCAATTGACACACGCTATGTTTAGATCAATGAAACAGCCAGTGTTAGAGACACTATAATAAAAATAATTTTCATTACAGTTATATTCCAATTTTTTCACTTCCCCTCAATTTCAGTTAATTATACATGATTGAAGACTCAGTAGCAAAGTTATTAATTTGAGTTAATTTGTTTAAGATAAATTTACAATGTTTTATTTTATGTTCACAGCAGCATCTTTAAAAACAGTTACTACAGCATTCAAAGGAAAGAAGGAGAAAGGAGAGAAATCAGTAGAAGTAGAAAGGAGGACATTTGGTCTCATTGGTTTCAACAGGACATTAATGTAGAAACCTGCTACAGGTGATGTGGACATTGTGGACTACAGGAAATGGTGGAACATGTCATTTAATATTGGCGGAGACAAACATGAGACGCTTAAAATAAACTAAATGACACGAGACATCAGAGTATGATGAAGTCTGTCTTGTTCAGACTGGACAAAAGATTTAAAGACACATGTGAGGTCAGACCAGAGAACCAATAACATTTGGGAAAGATACAAAAGTAAAAGAGGTTATCCTCCATTTGTCTCCTCTAACATTAACACTCAGAAACATTTCATACAATTAATTAATGAATTCTTCAACATACCTGTGAGTCCATAAAAAGTCTCTTTCATGGAGCAGCTGTCTCTGTGGCCAAAGAAGGAACAAAACTGTTGTGGAGCAGCAGTGAACATATAAAGTGACCAAGTCAAACCAAATAACACACAAGGGGAAAACAAGATGGACACCAAGTACAACTAATACAAGGCAAAAACTAACTAAAGCCTGAACCCCCCCCTCTGACTTGGCAGCACATGGTTTGGTCTGATGAGCTGGCTTTCAGATTTAAGAGGCCCCCCCCTCAGACACACCTTTTGTTCAACCAGGAAGTGAACTGCCCCCAACAAGCACAGTAAGTCAAAGACAAAGAAACACATGGTTAATATAACAGAAAAGAGCTTGAACATCTGCAGGTGAGTGTGAATAGCTGTTAGCATGGCTATTAGCATGTGTGGCTGTGGTCATCAAACATTTAGCGCTCTTTTTAGAGACACCACTCGTACAGAGCGGCAAAATATTCTCTGCATCTCCAACTGTGTACAGAAAAGTAAAACTACTGTTGTTAAAATGTTGTTGAGACATTCAGTTTTGGCCAGTTGGATCATTTCTACTAAAGTTATAGCAATTTTGTATGTCATGGCGAGATCAAAATTCAATGCCACGCCCTTTAACGATAGCTAAATTTTTAAAATAACTTTTGATCACAAACTAGTCTAGATGGCACACACTGATTTTGAAGTCATTATGATGAATTCAGTAGGAGGAGTTTGTTAAAATACAATGTGTGGAAAAAGGCCAAAATTGACTACTGAATTCAAAATGGCTGACTTCCTGCTGGGTTTAGGCTGTGCATGTCGGAGGAACGTACTGCAGGGGTTACTGTTTAGAGGGTGTGGCCAAGCAATCTGACCACGTCCTCAGCCAAATGTTATATCAGACAAAATTTATCACCACGACTAATGTGTGTGCGCCATCGAGCACGTTAAGCCCGTCAAAAGTGCAAAGAGGACGAAAAGAAGAATCCGAGCAAATCCAATAGGGTCGTCATACCTTTTTTTCTGTAAATAAATGATAAAAATAAAACCACTGAAGTGAACTTTTGGAGGGTTTAAATTATAACATTTTTCATCTTTACAGTTAAAACAAATGTTTAACTTTTGAAAACAAATTAAGCACTTTTGTAACTTTTTCAAACACATGTTGGCAATGGAGCTCATCATTCTAAGAACACAGATACAAACAATTCTGCAGTTTAAGAACAAGTTTAGACTTTTCTTAGGGCTGTTTTTTTTTTTTTTTTTTTTTAGAACAAATTTAAGAAAAAACTTTAGTGAATGAGAGCCATTGACCTCATCCCCAACAAAACTAAAAATTCTGCCTCAGCTACTACCACCCAGTGGCACTCACTACCATCATGAAGTGCCTTTCAGGGCTGCATGCTCAGCCTTCTTCCTTCTTCTCAACCACAGCAATTCATCAGGTTTACTGTCACTACCCTGATCACCTACACTGATAAGATGACCTACAGAGGGAAGGTCAGGGTTCTGAAATAGTGAAGCCCATCTCCATGAGCGGGACTAGTGTGGAGGGGGTCGGGACCTTACCTGGACTCACCACACCAACACAAAGACAGTGAGACAATGGCGTTCCTTCTTCTGCAGGCTGAGGAGGCTCAATATGGAATCCAGGACACATTGCAGTCTCTACAGGTGCACCATGTAGGCTACATAGTAGGCCAGACATCTGTGACCACTGAAGCTCTGTGATACTGAATCATTAGTATTCTTTTGGTAAGGATGAGTGCGTATAAGCCTACACTGCGGGGTTGTTAAAAGAAAAAAAATGTAGAAAAGAAACAAACATCAGGTTCTAAGAATGGAAACAATTATATGCAACAATTTATGTTCCAGGCTTTAGTGATTTTATGGGGACATTTAGGTTGCTGCTTTCAAACTGTGAATATTACCCGGAATTCCACATGTCCAGTAACTATGCCTGGACTCAGACCCAGATACAGTTAAATATAGCCCACCCTGCCATGTGTCATCTTGGTCCTGATTGGCTGAGTTCCCTGCAGGCAGTTAGTCTGGCCTGTTTCTCTGATGGAGAGATCTGCTGGAGATGCTGTGATGACTAACACCTGTAGAAAGACTGCATTAACGCCTACATACTGTCACATCACCCACCGACAGCTGAGGAGGATCTCTATAGATAGATAGATAGATAGATAGATAGATAGATAGATAGGTGGCTCCCCTCTTGTTTATGTCCTCACTGCCAACTCTGTCACAGCCAAATGTTCTGACATGATGTTCCTGACAAAACTGCAGAAATGTTAAACCATTCACTCCAGTCTGGAAGAATGTGATAGTTGGGATAAGTGTATGCAGAATTGTGACTCATCACTATAAATAATGCATGTGCTCACTAATCAGAGCACTGAAAAGTTTCTTGTGGCTTTAAAACTATTATGATAAGTCTCATGTTCTAGCTATCACCCTGTATGTAACATGTGGGTTCAAACGCTTTATATGCTTAGGATTATTAATATTATCAATCAATCAAACCCATGGCAACTGCTGAGGACTCTTAGCCTCATGGGACATGTGCTCTACCAACAGAGCTACCGGGACACCCCAAATGCTTTACATACTTGATAAAATAGAATCTAAGGCAAGACACAATTGCAAATTAGGTTGACAAGCTTTGTTTTTATCCACACTAGCAGTGGAGTGGGGATAATGTCAGTCAGTGTGTCAGCTGTTTGCCCATCCTGTGTTTCTCGTTGGTCCCCTGTTTTGTCCGTGTCTGTGGGGTACATCTCAAGTCTTAAATTGCATCCATGCATCCCTCACTTGGGTCTTTTCCTTGTGTCTTAGTCCCTCCCACCAAGGATTCATGGAAAGACGCAAGGAAACCATGAGGAAATCTGTTTCTAAGACACATGAGATGTCCTCTCTCTGAAGCATCACATAAAGCGACGTCTGTTTGTGGTGATGATGGCAGCCAATCACAGCTGGATCAGCTGTCAGTCGGCTTTAACAGCTGTACGGACTTCTGCTTGAGTTTGTGTCTGCAGACATGCGCTGTTTTAATATTAATAAAGACTCACAGGTGTTTTCTCTCTGTGTAAACCTGCACATGAAAAATAATCTGAAGTCTGTACTTATACTGTGACTGTGTCCTGACCAGAAGCAGAATGAGTTTATGAGATAAGATAAGATATTCCTTTATTAGTCCCACAACCAGGACATTTTCAGTGTTGCAGCAGTAAAGTGAATAGCAAAAATATAAAGAAGCATCAACAAAAATATAAAAATAAAATATAAAAATTTAGCAAGAGGAATTTTTTTTTTAAATTAACAATTTAAAGAGAGTAAAAAAAAAATTAGGAACAGTATATATATTACAATCAGACCCAGCAGTTGAATGAATTTACATCATTGCACAGAGGGAATATTGATACTGCAAATATATTATTTATTCATTATGTGTGTCTGTGTTTATTGATTTTCTAATTGTGAATTCAATAACTCACAGTGTATTTTGAACATTAGAAATGATTTATTGAGTTAAGCGTTTCAGGCAAAAATTAAAATGATAAAAAGTGTAAAAAGTGTTTCTCACTGACAGACAGACTCTCCTCTCTTTAAACAATATATGGGGGGAAATAACAGGTTTCTAATAAAAGATGAAGGTTGTTTGTGGTGATTTTTTTTTTTTTTCTGATGAGCCGATCAGCTCTGAGTTCATCAGACTCTGCACTGCATGTAAATCATCCACCCGCCACCACCTGAACAAATGATTTCCTCAGATTTAAGGACAGAGCCTCCAGGTGATTTCTTTATTGTGTTGTAGTGAGTGTTTTAATGATTTACTTAAGTGAACAGAGAGGCTGCCAGAGACGTTTCCCTGCGTGCAGCTCCTGTGCCAAGTGCACAATTGCACACTGCTTCTCTCCTGGGGCACAGACACTTCCACCTGCAATCCATCCACTGTTAGTTATAAAGTTAATTTTTATTAACTGACCCACCAGATCAAATGAAACCTGAGCATCACAGACCTGCATTTAACATCAGTTTTGAAGTGGATGGTGAATCAGGACACAAATATGACCCGTGGAAGTTTTACTTTAGTTTCATCTGTTATTTGTCTTCACTCTGATATAAAACTCCAGTTATGTTGTGAAACATCAGATCAGTCTGATCAGATGTAGCATCCAATCAGTAAATGAAATGTGTATCGGCCAGTTAAAAGACTTTGGTGAAAGCTCTCCTCGAAGATCCCTCCTCACTCTTCAATCCTCACTCTTCCAAGCAGAAATAACTGACTTGGCACGGCCTGCAAGATGGCAGACCAGCGACTTGGGATGTACCCTGGGTGAGGTGCTCTGTCTCACTCATTGCAAAGCTGCGACCCCTCATCTCATCAAATTCCAGCAGTAAAACTACCCCGTCTCTACACTCCAATGTTTGCCGGATCATTCAGTTCTCCAACCTGGCACTAACATGACAGCCAAGTCTGAGACCCTGGTTCAGTACTTTCTTGTGTCTTCCTGAATCCTGTCTAATTCTGTGTTTTACTTGTGCTTCAGGTTCATTACCTTCCTGTGATCTGCTTCGCCCAGCGTCTCACCAGTCTGCCTTCCAGCCAACAGACCACTCTCTCTGCCTGCCCAGCTCCACCATACACTCTGCCAAACTCTCCAAACGTCATCTCACCAGCCACTTCATAAAACTGCATTAATTGTTGCCAGCCATTGTTTGAGTTCTGTTTTTTGGGTCAACAGTGCTTAACAATCTTCACATCTGTTGAATGGATTGCCTCAACATTTGGTATACCTGACTTTTCATCTATCACAAGTTTTTGACAAATTAAAAATTATTAATTCAGTCAGTCATTGTGATTAATAGCATACTGACATTAGATTTAGTATACTACTGTGGACTAATTTTACTCTCAGCATCTCCAAAATGAGACTGAAATGTAACATCTAATTGGAGTCAGCTTTTTCAAATCATTATATGGTTTGACATAGAAAATTAACTTGAATACTCATGAAGCATCTTCACAATGCTTCCTTTCTTTTCCAATTAAGATCAGATCTGTTTTGTAGAGGGAAAAAACATGTTTTTGGCAAAACTAAAAATGGCACATGATATCTGGCAAAAATGGACTACAATTTATTCTTTGGACTCATGGAGCCAGAGATATGGTTCCAAAGTTATTCAAAAACTGAGCTCAACCTTGTTTCTTTGCAGGGCACACTGGGGAATTGTGAGCAGTTTTTTTTATTATTTTAGGACGAGCAATGAGACAGCCTTCTTTTTTCTACTGAATTAATTTGCATGTCACAGCCAAACAGCATGGAGCATTCAAATTCTGTAGCTGAGCTGAAAAGCCTTCCCAGAGAAGCTTCCTTTCAGGGTTGGATCAATTTTAAATATGAAGATATGAAGTAGCAAACCAACTCTGACAAAACAAAATGGTGATGCGAGAAAAGGTTAAATGAATGCAAAAGTCGTTATGTCACTGCAAAAGATCTTTATGCACTGTCAGAATATTTACGTATGTGTTTACATGTGACTTGTTTTACGGTACATATTAATATTGTTAAACCAGCAGTAGACACAATTAATTTTTAGTCACAATCTATCCTTTGGGCTCTGTGCAGGCACTTCATCTCCTTAATATCACTGATGGTTGGAAGATGGGTACCAATCATGTTCTCAGCAGTTCCAATCACCCACTGCAGAGTCCTTCTGTTCTGGGCTGTGCACATCCCACGCCAGATAGTCATGTTTCAAGTCAGGGTGCTTTCTATTGCTCCTCTGCAGACGTTAACAGGAACATGGCACAGGAATTTTGCCTTCTTAACCTTTATTTTTTATTTTTTTGGCCTTTTTGCCTTTATTATGACAGTGATAGCTGAAGAGTTGACAGGAAAGGGGGTAGAGAGAGGGGATGACATGCAGCAAATGAGCCACAGGCGGGAATCGAACCAGCAGCCACTGCAGAGAACTAACAGCCTCAGTACATGGGGTGCACGCCCTACCAACTGAGCTATAGGGGCGCCCCCTTCTTAACCTCTCTTAAGAAATACAACCGTTTCTGAGCTTTCTTTACCAGGGTGAAGATGTGTGATGTCCTCGGCAGGTTCTTTGTGATGTCCAAGGGATCTAAATCTGCTCACCTGCTCCAGATCAGCTCCACTGATGCAGCATGTGGCTGTGTGGCTTTGCTGACGTCGAGAGTAGGTTGTTTTCTTTGCACTGATGAAGTCTCATCATTATTCAAAATTCAGCTGAAGGTGGTGGCATCATCCATGAACTTCACAGTAGAGCTCTCTACTTGTCAGGGGCTGAAGTCCAGGGTGTACAGCATGAACAGAAGCGGGGTGAGCACGTAGCCCTGGGGGGCTCCGTGTTGAGTACTACAGAGGAGGAGGTGTGACCACCAATCTGAACCGCAGTCTATTTGTGAGGAATTCAAATATCCAGAGTGTGGTGCTCAAATCCAGAGTGGTATGGTCTGGATCGCTTGCCACCTATCTTTGGTGTTGTTGGTGTTGAGGTCTCTCTCCAGTCTTTCCTGATGTCTCTGCTTTGTCTCCTTGATTCTTGCTTTCAGTCTTGCTCTGGTGCTGCTGTATGCTTCCTTCTCGCCTGATTAAAATGAAGCTTTTTTGGCTCTGAATTAGGGATGATAACGATTAACTGATGATCTATCAACAGCCGTTACGAATTTGATTGAGCAAGTAACATTTAATCAATCTACTATCAAATAAAGATCTGAAATATAATATTTTAGATATATATTTGAAGTATATGTGTTTAATATGTAGGCCTTTACATCTTAATATGTTTCATAGACTATGTTATGCTGTCAGAACATAACATAGTGGTATTGTTTGGTATAGGCAAAAGTAACAAGTAATTGATATTGTTAATGTTACCAATTTTCAATTAAGCAAAGTGCTTGTAATTTGCAGCCTTACTTTGGATAACGTCCTCGCATGTCCATTCATCCAAATGGTGAATCTCCACCTGCCCTAGTGCCCAGAGAGCATGCAGACCAGCATGGCCAGCTCCAGAATTTTTTGGTTCCCAGTGCTAAGGTGGGGCTTGAACA